>JARQAC010000035.1:0-1200000 GCA_036172945.1 Meloidogyne incognita
TTGGGGAGTGACATATTTTGTCTGGGGGGGGGGGGTCATTTGGGGGGTCTACTGGGGGGTAGTACTGGAGAATTGGGGGGTCTACTGGGAGATTTGGTGTAATTTGGGGGTAATTGGGGGGTCTACTGGGTGGGGGGTCTTTAATTGGGGGATATTTGGGGGATACCCCACTTCTTGGGAACAACTGGGGGGGTTGGGGGTCATTTGGGGGGTCTAGTTTCCCCTACTGTCTACACCTATTGAGCCAGCAACCTGTGCCTTTGGATATAACTCGGAGGTAAGGAAAGCCCTGAACCTATGGACGAATTAAGTGACATATTTTGTCTGGGGGGAAGAACCATTTGGGGGTCTACTGGGGGGTATACTGGAGAATTGGGGGTCTACTGGGAGATTTGGTGTAATTGGGGGTAATTGGGGGTTCTACTGGGTGAATTTAATTGGGGGATATCAGATACCCCACTTCTTGGGAACAACTGGGTTGGGGGTCATTTGGGGGGTCTAGTTTCCTCACTGTCTACACCTATTGAATAACAACAGTGCCTTTGGATATAACTCTGAGGTATGAAAGCCTCGAACCTATGGACGAATTGGGGAGTGACATATTTTGTTCTGGGGGGGGGTCATTTGGGGGGTCTACTGGGGGTATACTGGAGAATTGGGGGGTCTACTGGGAGATTTGGTGTAATTTGGGGGTAATTGGGGGTCTACTGGGTGGGGGGTCTTTAATTGGGGGGATATTGGGGGGATACCTCCCACTTCTTGGGAACAACTGGGGGGGGGTTGGGGGGGTCATTTGGGGGGTCTAGTTTCCCTACTGTCTACACCTATTGAATAACAACCCGTGCCTTTGGATATAACTCGGAGGTATGAAAGCCTGAACCTATGGACGAATTGGGGAGTGACATATTTTGTCTGGGGGGGGGGTCATTTGGGGGTCTACTGGGGGTATACTGGAGAATTGGGGGTTCAAATGGGAGATTTGGTGTAATTTGGGGGTAATTGGGGGGTCTACTGGGTGGGGGGTCTTTAATTGGGGGATACTGGGGGATACCCCACTTCTTGGGAACAACTGGGGGGGGGGGTTGGGGGTCATTTGGGGGTCTAGTTTCCCCTACTGTCTACACTCATTGAATAACAACCCGTGCTCTTTGGATATAACTCGGAGGTATGAAAGCCTGAACCTATGGACGAATTGGGGAGTGACATATTTTGTCTGGGGGGGGGGGGGGCATTTGGGGGGTCTACTGGGGGGTATACTGGAGAATTGGGGGTCTACTGGGAGATTTGGTGTAATTTGGGGGGTAATTGGGGGTCTACTGGGTGGGGGGTCTTTAATTGGGGGGATACTGGGGGATACCCCACTTCTTGGGAACAACTGGGGGGGGGGTTGGGGGTCATTTGGGCGGCCTAGTTTCCCCTACTGTCTACACCTATTGAATAACAACCCGTGCCTTTGGATATAACTCGGAGGTATGAAAGCCTGAACCTATGGACGAATTGGGGAGTGACATATTTTGTCTGGGGGGGGGGGGTCATTTGGGGGGTCTACTGGGGGGTATACTGGAGAATTGGGGGGTCTACTGGGGAGATTTGGTGTAATTTGGGGGGTAATTGGGGGGTCTACTGGGTGGGGGGTCTTTAATTGGGGGGATACTGGGGGATACCCCACTTCTTGGGAACAACTGGGGGGGGGTTGGGGGTCATTTGGGGGGTCTAGTTTCCCTACTGTCTACACCTATTGAATAACAACCCGTGCCTTTGGATATAACTCGGAGGTATGAAAGCCTGAACTCATGGACGAATTGGGGAGTGACATATTTTGTCTGGGGGGGTCATTTGGGGGGTCTACTGGGGGGTATACTGGAGAATTGGGGGGTCTACTGGGAGATGTGGTGTAATTTGGGGGGTAATTGGGGGGTCTACTGGGTGGGGGGTCTTTAATTGGGGGGGTACTGGGGGATAGCCCACTTCGTGGGAAGAGCTGGGGGGGGGGGGTGGGGGGTCATTTGGGGGCTCTAGTTTCCCCTACTGTCTACACCTAGCTGAATAACAACCCGTGCCTTTGGATATAACTCGGAGGTAATGAAAGCCTGAACCTATGGACGAATTGGGGAGTGACATATTTTGTCTGGGGGGGGGGGGGGGGGGGCCGTTTGGGGGGCCTACCGGGGGGTATGCTGGAGGATTGGGGGGGCTACTGGGGGATTTGGTGTAATTTGGGGGGTAATTGGGGGTCTACTGTGGGTGGGGGTCTTTAATTGGGGGGATACTGGGGGATACCCCACTTCTTGGGAACAACTGGGGGGGTTGGGGGCCCATTTGGGGGGTCTAGTTTCCCCTACTGTCTACACCTATTGAATAACAACCCGTGCCTTTTGGATATAACTCGGAGGTATGAAAGCCTGAACCTATGGACGAATTGGGGAGTGACATATTTTGTCTGGGGGGGGGGGTCATTTGGGGGGTCTACTGGGGGTATACTGGAGAATTGGGGGTCTACTGGGAGATTTGGTGTAATTTGGGGGGTAATTGGGGTGTCTACTGGGTGGGGGTCTTTAATTGGGGGGGACATTGTGGGGGATACCCCACTTCTTGGGAACAACTGGGGGGGTTGGGGGTCATTTGGGGGGTCTAGTTTCCCTACTGTCTACACCTCATTGAATAACAACCCGTGCCTTTGGATATAACTCGGAGGTATGAAAGCCTGAACCTATGGACGAATTGGGGAGTGACATATTTTGTCTGGGGGGGGTCATTTGGGGGGTCTACTGGGGGGTATACTGGAGAATTGGGGGGTCTACTGGGAGATTTGGTGTAATTTTGGGGGGTAATTGGGGGGGTCTACTGGGTGGGGGTCTTTAATTGGGGGGATACTGGGGGATACCCCACTTCTTGGGAACAACTGGGGGGGTTGGGGGTCATTTGGGGGGTCTAGTTTCCCCTACTGTCTACACCTATTGAATAACAACCCGTGCCTTTGGATATAACTCGGAGGTATGAAAGCCTGAACCTATGGACGAATTGGGGAGTGACATATTTTGTCTGGGGGGGGGGGGGGGGGGGTCATTTGGGGGGTCTACTGGGGGTATACTGGAGAATTGGGGGGTCTACTGGGAGATTTGGTGTAATTTGGGGGTAATTGGGGGGTCTACTGGGTGGGGGGTCTTTAATTGGGGGATACTTGGGGATACCCCACTTCTTGGGAACAACTGGGGGGGGGGGGGGTTGGGGGGTCATTTGGGGGGTCTAGTTTCCCCTACTGTCTACACCTATTGAATAACAACCCGTGCCTTTGGATATAACTCTCGGAGGTATGAAAGCCTGAACCTATGGACGAATTGGGGAGTGACATATTTTGTCTGGGGGGGGTCATTTGGGGGGTCTACTGGGGGGTATACTGGAGAATTGGGGGTCTACTGGGAGATTTGGTGTAATTTGGGGGTAATTGGGGGTCTACTGGGTGGGGGTCTTTAATTGGGGGGATATTGGGGGATACTCCACTTCTTGGGAACAACTGGGGGGGGGGTCGGGGGCCATTTTGGGGGGTCTAGTTTCCCCTACTGTCTACACCTATTGAATAACAACCCGTGCCTTTGGATATAACTCGGAGGTATGAAAGCCTGAACCTATGGACGAATTGGGGAGTGACATATTTTGTCTGGGGGGGGGGGGTTGGGGGGTCATTTGGGGGGTCTACTGGGGGTATACTGGAGAATTGGGGGGTCTACTGGGAGATTTGGTGTAATTTTGGGGGTAATTGGGGGTCTACTGGGTGGGGTCTTTAATTGGGGGGATATTGGGGGATACCCCACTTCTTGGGAACAACTGGGGGGGTTGGGGGGTCATTTGGGGGGTCTAGTTTCGCCTACGCTCTACACCGAGTGAATGACAACCCGTGGCTTGTGGTATAACTCGGAGGTATGAAAGCCTGAACCTATGGACGAATTGGGGAGTGACATATTTTGTCTGGGGGGGGGGGGGGGGGGGGGTCATTTGGGGGGTCTACTGGGGGGTATACTGGAGAATTGGGGGTTCTACTGGGAGATTTGGTGTAATTTGGGGGGTAATTGGGGGGTCTACTGGGTGGGGGTCTTTAATTGGGGGATACTGGGGGATACCTCCCACTTCTTGGGAACAACTGGGGGGGGGGTTGGGGGTCATTTGGGGTCTAGTTTCCCCCTACTGTCTACACTCTATTGAATAACAACCCGTGCCTTTGGATATAACTCGGAGGTATGAAAGCCTGAACCTATGGACGAATTGGGGAGTGACATATTTTGTCTGGGGGCGGGGGGGGGGGGGCATTTGGGTGGTCTACTGGGGGGTATACTGGAGAATTGGGGGGTCTACTGGGAGATTTGGTGTAATTTGGGGGGTAATTGGGGGGTCTACGGGGCGGGGGGGCTTTCATTGGGTGGATACTGGGGGATACCCCCCGGCTTGGGAACAAGTGGGGGGGGTTGGGGGTCATTTGGGGGGTCTAGTTTCCCTACTGTCTACACCTATTGAATAACAACCCGTGCCTTTGGATATAACTCGGAGGTATGAAAGCCTGAACCTATGGACGAATTGGGGAGTGACATATTTTGTCTGGGGGGGGGGGGCTGGTGGGGGGTCTACTGGGGGGGGTACTGGAGAATTGGGGGGTCTACTGGGAGATTTGGTGTAATTTGGGGGGTAATTGGGGGGGCTACTGGGTGGGGGGTCTTTAATGGGGGGGATACTGGGGGATACCCCACTTCTTGGGAACAACTGGGGGGGGGGTGTGGGGGGGCATTTGGGGGGTCTAGTTTCCCCTACTGTCTACACCTATTGAATAACAACCCGTGCCTTTGGATATAACTCGGAGGTATGAAAGCCTGAACCTATGGACGAATTGGGGAGTGACATATTTTGTCTGGGGGGGGGGGGGGGCCCTTGGGGGGGTCTACTGGGGGGTATACTGGAGAATTGGGGGGTCTACTGGGAGATTTGGTGTAATTTGGGGGGTAATTGGGGGGACTACTGGGTGGGGGGCCTTTAATTGGGGGGATACTGGGGGATACCCCACTTCTTGGGAACAACTGGGGGGGGGGGTTGGGGGGTCATTTGGGGGGTCTAGTTTCCCCTACTGTCTACACCTATTGAATAACAACCCGTGCCTTTGGATATAACTCGGAGGTATGAAAGCCTGAACCTATGGACGAATTGGGGAGTGACATATTTTGTCTGGGGGGGGGGTCATTTGGGGGGTCTACTGGGGGGTATACTGGAGAATTGGGGGGTCTACTGGGA
The DNA here is from genome assembly GCA_036172945.1 of Meloidogyne incognita. Lineage (NCBI taxonomy): Eukaryota > Metazoa > Nematoda > Chromadorea > Rhabditida > Meloidogynidae > Meloidogyne > Meloidogyne incognita. The sequence continues at coordinate 5,275 of JARQAC010000035.1, forward strand.
GATTTGGTGTAATTTGGGGGGTAATTGGGGGGTCTACTGGGTGGGGGGTCTTTAATTGGGGGGATATTTCGGGGGATACCCCACTTCTTGGGAACAACTGGGGGGGTTGGGGGTCATTTGGGGGGTCTAGTTTCCCCTACTGTCTACACCTATTGAATAACAACCCGTGCCTTTGGATATAACTCGGAGGTATGAAAGCCTGAACCTATGGACGAATTGGGGAGTGACATATTTTGTCTGGGGGGGGGGGGGGGGGGGGGGGGGGGGGTCATTTGGGGGGTCTACTGGGGGGTATACTGGAGAATTGGGGGGTCTACTGGGAGATTTGGTGTAATTTGGGGGGTAATTGGGGGGTCTACTGGGTGGGGGGTCTTTAATTGGGGGGATACTGGGGGATACCCCACTTCTTGGGAACAACTGGGGGGGGGTAGGGGCGTCATTTGGGGGGTCTAGTTTCCCATACTGTCTACACCTATTGAATAACAACCCGTGCCTTTGGATATAACTCGGAGGTATGAAAGCCTGAACCTATGGACGAATTGGGGAGTGACATATTTTGTCTGGGGGGGGGTCATTTGGGGGGTCTACTGGGGGGTATACTGGAGAATTGGGGGGTCTACTGGGAGATTTGGTGTAATTTGGGGGGTAATTGGGGGTCTACTGGGTGGGGGTCTTTAATTGGGGGGCATACTGGGGGATACCCCACTTCTTGGGAACAACTGGGGGGGGGTTGGGGGTCATTTGGGGGGTCTAGTTCCCCTACTGTCTACACCTATTGAATAACAACCCGTGCCTTTGGATATAACTCGGAGGTATGAAAGCCTGAACCTATGGACGAATTGGGGAGTGACATATTTTGTCTGGGGGGGGGGTCATTTGGGGGGTCTACTGGGGGTATACTGGAGAATTGGGGGGTCTACTGGGAGATTTGGTGTAATTTGGGGGGTAATTGGGGGGTCTACTGGGTGGGGGGTCTTTAATTGGGGGATACTGGGGGATACCCCACTTCTTGGGAACAACTGGGGGGGGGGTTGGGGGTCATTTGGGGGGTCTAGTTTCCCTACTGTCTACACCTATTGAATAACAACCCGTGCCTTTGGATATAACTCGGAGGTATGAAAGCCTGAACCTATGGACGAATTGGGGAGTGACATATTTTGTCTGGGGGGGGGGGTCATTTGGGGGGTCTACTGGGGGGTATACTGGAGAATTGGGGGGTCTACTGGGAGATTTGGTGTAATTTGGGGGGTAATTGGGGGGTCTACTGGGTGGGGGTCTTTAATTGGGGGATACTGGGGGATACCCTCACTTCTTGGGAACAACTGGGGGGGGGGGGTTGGGGGGTCATTTGGGGGGTCTAGTTTCCCTACTGTCTACACCTATTGAATAACAACCCGTGCCTTTGGATATAACTCGGAGGTATGAAAGCCTGAACCTATGGACGAATTGGGGAGTGACATATTTTGTCTGGGGGGGGGTCATTTGGGGGGTCTACTGGGGGGTATACTGGAGAATTGGGGGGTCTACTGGGAGATTTGGTGTAATTTGGGGGTAATTGGGGGGTCTACTGGGTGGGGGTCTTTAATTGGGGGGATACTGGGGGATACTCCACTTCTTGGGAACAACTGGGGGGGGGGGGGTTGGGGGTCATTTGGGGGGTCTAGTTTCCTACTGTCTACACCTATTGAATAACAACCCGTGCCTTTGGATATAACTCGGAGGTATGAAAGCCTGAACCTATGGACGAATTGGGGAGTGACATATTTTGTCTGGGGGGGGGGTCATTTGGGGGGTCTACTGGGGGGTATACTGGAGAATGGGGGGGTCTACTGGGGGATTTGGTGTAATTTGGGGGGTAATTGGGGGGTTCACTGGGTGGGGGTCTTTAATTGGGGGATACTGGGGGATACCCCACTTCTTGGGAACAACTGGGGGGGGGTTGGGGGGGTCATTTGGGGGGTCTAGTTTCCCCCTACTGTCTACACCTATTGAATAACAACCCGTGCCTTTGGATATAACTCGGAGGTATGAAAGCCTGAACCTATGGACGAATTGGGGAGTGACATATTTTGTCTGGGGGGGTCATTTTGGGGGGTCTACTGGGGGGTATACTGGAGAATTGGGGGGTTCACTTGGGGAGATTTGGTGGTAATTTGGGGGGTAATTGGGGGTCTACTGGGTGGGGGGTCTTTAATTGGGGGATACTTGGGGATAGCCCACTTCTTGGGAACAACTGGGGGGGGGTTGGGGGGTCATTTGGGGGGTCTGGTTTCCCTTACTGTCTACACCTATTGAATAACAACCCGTGCCTTTGGATATAACTCGGAGGTATGAAAGCCTGAACCTATGGACGAATTGGGGAGTGACATATTTTGTCTGGGGGGGGGTCATTTGGGGGGTCTACTGGGGGGTATACTGGAGAATTGGGGGGTCTACTGGGAGATTTGGTGTAATTTGGGGGGTAATTGGGGGGTCTACTGGGTGGGGGGTCTTTAATTGGGGGGATACTGGGGGATACCCCACTTCTTGGGAACAACTGGGGGGGGGGGGGGTTGGGGGTCATTTGGGGGGTCTAGTTTCCCTACTGTCTACACCTATTGAATAACAACCTGTGCCTTTGGATATAACTCGGAGGTATGAAGGCCGGAACCTATGGAGGAATGGGGGAGGGACATATTTTGTGTGGGGGGGGGGGTCATTTGGGGGGTCTACTGGGGGGTATACTGGAGAATTGGGGGGTCTACTGGGAGATTTGGTAATTTGGGGGTAATTGGGGGGTCTACTGGGTGGGGGGTCTTTAATTGGGGGATACTGGGGGATACCCCACTTCTCTTGGGAACAACTGGGGGGGGGGTTGGGGGTCATTTGGGGGTCTAGTTTCCCCTACTGTCTACACCTATTGAATAACAACCCGTGCCTTTGGATATAACTCGGAGGTATGAAAGCCTGAACCTATGGACGAATTGGGGGAGTGACATATTTTGTCTGGGGGGGGGTCATTTGGGGGTCTACTGGGGGGTATACTGGAGAATTGGGGGGTCTACTGGGAGATTTGGTGTAATTTGGGGGGTAATTGGGGGGTCTACTGGGTGGGGGGTCTTTAATTGGGGGGATACTGGGGGATACCCCACTTCTTGGGAACAACTGGGGGGGGGGGGTTGGGGGGTCATTTGGGGGGTCTAGTTTCCTCTTTCTTACTGTCTACACCTATTGAATAACAACCCGTGCCTTTGGATATAACTCGGAGGTATGAAAGCCTGAACCTATGGACGAATTGGGGAGTGACATATTTTGTCTGGGGGGGGGGGGGGGGCATTTGGGGGGGCTACTGGGGGGTATACTGGAGAATTGGGGGGTCTACTGGGGGAGTTGGTGTAATTTGGGGGGTAATGGGGGGGTCTACGGGGTGGGGGGGCTTTAGGTGGGGGGATACTGGGGGATACCCCACTTCTTGGGAACAACTGGGGGGGGGGGTTGGGGCGGGTCATTTGGGGGGTCTAGTTTCCCCTACTGTCTACACCTATTGAATAACAACCCGTGCCTTTGGATATAACTCGGAGGTAGGAAAGCCTGAACCTATGGACGAATTGGGGAGTGACATATTTTGTCTGGGGGGGGGGGGGGCATTTGGGGTCTACTGGGGGGTATACTGGAGAATTGGGGGGTCTACTGGGAGATTTGGTGTAATTTGGGGGTAATTGGGGGGTCTACTGGGTGGGGGTCTTTAATTGGGGGGATATTGGGGGATACCCCACTTCTTGGGAACAACTGGGGGCGGGTTGGGGGTCATTGGGGGGGTCTAGTTTCCCCTACTGTCTACACCTATTGAATAACAACCCGTGCCTTTGGATATAACTCGGAGGTATGAAAGCCTGAACCTATGGACGAATTGGGGAGTGACATATTTTGTCTGTGGGGGGGGGTCATTTGGGGGGTCTACTGGGGGGTATACTGGAGAATTGGGGGGTCTACTGGGAGATTTGGTGTAATTTGGGGGGTAATTGGGGGGTCTACTGGGGGGGGGGTCTTTAATTGGGGGGATACTGGGGGATACCCCACTTCTTGGGAACAACTGGGGGGGGGGGTTGGGGGGTCATTTGGGGGGTCTAGTTTCCCCTACTGTCTACACCTATTGAATAACAACCCGTGCCTTTGGATATAACTCGGAGGTATGAAAGCCTGAACCTATGGACGAATTGGGGAGTGACATATTTTGTCTGGGGGGGGGGGGGTCATTTGGGGGGTCTAGTGGGGGTATACTGGAGAATTGGGGGGTCTACTGGGAGATTTGGTGTAATTTGGGGGGTAATTGGGGGGTCTACTGGGTGGGGGGTCTTTTAATCGGGGGGATACTGGGGGATACCCCACTTCTTGGGAACAACTGGGGGGGTTGGGGGTCATTGGGGCGGTCTAGTTTCCCCTACTGTCTACACCTATTGAATAACAACCCGTGCCTTTGGATATAACTCGGAGGTATGAAAGCCTGAACCTATGGACGAATTGGGGAGTGACATATTTTGTCTGGGGGGGGGGGGGGGGGGTCATTTGGGGGTCTACTGGGGGGTATACTGGAGAATTGGGGGGTCTACTGGGAGATTTGGTGTAATTTGGGGGTAATTGGGGGGTCTACTGGGTGGGGGGTCTTTAATTGGGGGGATACTGGGGGATACCCCACTTCTTGGGAACAACTGGGGGGGGGGGGGGGGGGTTGGGGGTCATTTGGGGGTCTAGTTTCCCCTACTGTCTACACCTATTGAATAACAACCCGTGCCTTTGGATATAACTCGGAGGTATGAAAGCCTGAACTCTATGGACGAATTGGGGAGTGACATATTTTGTCTGGGGGGGGGGGTCATTTGGGGGGTCTACTGGGGGTATACTGGAGAATTGGGGGGTCTACTGGGAGATTTGGTGTAATTTGGGGGTAATTTGGGGGTCTACTGGGTGGGGGTCTTTAATTGGGGGGATATTGGGGGATACCCCACTTCTGGGAACAACTGGGGGGGGGGGGGGTTGGGGGTCATTTGGGGGGTCTAGTTTCCCCTACTGTCTACACCTATTGAATAACAACCCGTGCCTTTGGATATAACTCGGAGGTATGAAAGCCTGAACCTATGGACGAATTGGGGAGTGACATATTTTGTCTGGGGGGGGGGGGGGGTTTGGGGGGTGTACTGGGGGGTATACTGGAGAATTGGGGGGTCTACTGGGAGATTTGGTGTAATTTGGGGGTAATTGGGGGGTCTACTGGGTGGGGGGTCTTTAATTGGGGGGATACTGGGGGATACCCCACTTCTTGGGAACAACTGGGGGGGGGGTTGGGGGGTCATTTGGGGGGTCTAGTTTCCCCTACTGTCTACACCTATTGAATAACAACCCGTGCCTTTGGATATAACTCGGAGGTATGAAAGCCTGAACCTATGGACGAATTGGGGAGTGACATATTTTGTCTGGGGGGGGGGGGGTCATTTGGGGGGTCTACTGGGGGTATACTGGAGAATTGGGGGTCTACTGGGAGATTTGGTGTAATTTGGGGGTAATTGGGGGGTCTACTGGGTGGGGGTCTTTAATTGGGGGGATACTGGGGGATACCCCACTTCTTGGGAACAACTGGGGGGGGGGGTTGGGGGTCATTTGGGGGGTCTAGTTTCCCTACTGTCTACACCTATTGAATAACAACCCGTGCCTTTGGATATAACTCGGAGGTATGAAAGCCTGAACCTATGGACGAATTGGGGAGTGACATATTTTGTCTGGGGGGGGGGGTCATTTGGGGGGTCTACTGGGGTATACTGGAGAATTGGGGGGTCTACTGGGAGATTTGGTGGAATTTGGGGGGTAATTGGGGGGTCTACTGGGTGGGGGTCTTTAATTGGGGGGATACTGGGGGATACCCCACTTCTTGGGAACAACTGGGGGGGGGTTGGGGGGTCATTTGGGGGGTCTAGTTTCCCTACTGTCTACACCTATTGAATAACAACCCGTGCCTTTGGATATAACTCGGAGGTATGAAAGCCTGAACCTATGGACGAATTGGGGAGTGACATATTTTGTCTGGGGGGGGGGGGTCATTTGGGGGTCTACTGGGGGGTATACTGGAGAATTGGGGGGTCTACTGGGAGATTTGGTGTAATTTGGGGGGTAATTGGGGGGTCTACTGGGTGGGGGTCTTTAATTGGGGGGATACTGGGGGATACCCCACTTCTTGGGAACAACTGGGGGGGGGTTGGGGGGTCATTTGGGGGGTCTAGTTTCCCTACTGTCTACACCTATTGAATAACAACCCGTGCCTTTGGATATAACTCGGAGGTATGAAAGCCTGAACCTATGGACGAATTGGGGAGTGACATATTTTGTCTGGGGGGGGGGGGTCATTTGGGGGGTCTACTGGGGGTATACTGGAGAATTGGGGGGTCTACTGGGAGATTTGGTGTAATTTGGGGGTAATTGGGGGGTCTACTGGGGGGGGGGTCTTTAATTGGGGGGATACTGGGGGATACCCCACTTCTTGGGAACAACTGGGGGGGGGGGTTGGGGGTCATTTGGGGGTCTAGTTTCCTTACTGTCTACACCTATTGAATAACAACCCGTGCCTTTGGATATAACTCGGAGGTATGAAAGCCTGAACCTATGGACGAATTGGGGAGTGACATATTTTGTCTGGGGGGGGGGGTCATTTGGGGGGTCTACTGGGGGGTCTACTGGAGAATTGGGGGGTCTACTGGGCGGTTTGGTGTAATTTGGGGGGGAATTGGGGGGTCTACTGGGTGGGGGTCTTTTAATTGGGGGATACTGGGGGATACCCCACTTCTTGGGAACAACTGGGGGGGTGGGGTTGGGGGGCTCATTTGGGGGGTCTAGTTTCCCCTACTGTCTACACCTATTGAATAACAACCCGTGCCTTTGGATATAACTCGGAGGTATGAAAGCCTGAACCTATGGACGAATTGGGGAGTGACATATTTTGTCTGGGGGGGGGGGTCATTTGGGGGGTCTACTGGGGGGTATACTGGAGAATTGGGGGGGCTACTGGGAGATTTGGTGTAATTTGGGGGTAATTGGGGGGTCTACTGGGTGGGGGTCTTTAATTGGGGGGATACTGGGGGATACCCCACTTCTTGGGAACAACTGGGGGGGTTGGGGGTCATTTGGGGGGTCTAGTTTCCCTACTGTCTACACCTATTGAATAACAACCCGTGCCTTTGGATATAACTCGGAGGTATGAAAGCCTGAACCTATGGACGAATTGGGGAGTGACATATTTTGTCTGGGGGGGGGGTCATTGGGGGGTCTACTGGGGGGTATACTGGAGAATTGGGGGGTCTAGTGGGAGGCTTGGTGTAATTTGGGGGGTAATTGGGGGGTCTACTGGGTGGGGGTCTTTAATTGGGGGGATACTGGGGGATACCCCACTTCTTGGGAACAACTGGGGGGGTTGGGGGTCATTTGGGGGTCTAGTTTCCCCTACTGTCTACACCTATTGAATAACAACCCGTGCCTTTGGATATAACTCGGAGGTATGAAAGCCTGAACCTATGGACGAATTGGGGAGTGACATATTTTGTCTGGGGGGGGGGGGTCATTTGGGGGGTCTACTGGGGGGTATACTGGAGAATTGGGGGGTCTACTGGGAGATTTGGGGTAATTTGGGGGGTAATTGGGGGGTCTACTGGGTGGGGGGTCTTTAATTGGGGGGATACTGGGGGATACCCCACTTCTTGGGAACAACTGGGGGGGGTGGGGGGGGATGTGGGGGGTGTAGTTTCCCCTACTGTCTACACTTATTGAATAACAACCCGTGCCTTTGGATATAACTCGGAGGTATGAAAGCCTGAACCTATGGACGAATTGGGGAGTGACATATTTTGTCTGGGGGGGGGGGTCTTTTGGGGGGTCTACTGGGGGGTATACTGGAGAATTGGGGGGTCTACTGGGAGATTTGGTGTAATTTGGGGGTAATTGGGGGTCTACTGGGTGGGGGTCTTTAATTGGGGGGATACTGGGGGATACCCCACTTCTTGGGAACAACTGGGGGGGGGGTTGGGGGTCATTTGGGGGGTCTAGTTTCCCCTACTGTCTACACCTATTGAATAACAACCCGTGCCTTTGGATATAACTCGGAGGTATGAAAGCCTGAACCTATGGACGAATTGGGGAGTGACATATTTTGTCTGGGGGGGGGGGTCATTTGGGGGGTCTACTGGGGGGTATACTGGAGAATTGGGGGGTCTACTGGGAGATTTGGTGTAATTTGGGGGGTAATTGGGGGGTCTACTGGGTGGGGGTCTTTAATTGGGGGGATATTGGGGGATACCCCACTTCTTGGGAACAACTGGGGGGGTTGGGGGTCATTTGGGGGGTCTAGTTTCCCTCACTGTCTATACACTCATTGAATCAACAACCCGTGCCTTTGGATATAACTCGGAGGTATGAAAGCCTGAGCCTATGGGCGAATGGTGGAGTGACCTAGTTTGTCTTGGGGGGGGGGGGGGGGTGTGGGGGGTCATTGGGGGGGTCTACTGGGGGGTATACTGGAGAATTGGGGGGTCTACTGGGAGATTTGGTGTAATTTGGGGGGTAATTGGGGGGTCTACTGGGTGGGGGGTCTTTTACATTGGGGGGATACTGGGGGATGTACTCCCACTTCTTGGGAACAACTGGGGGGGGGGTTGGGGGGTCATTTGGGGGGTCTAGTTTCCCCTACATTGCTCTACACCTATTGAATAACAACCCGTGCCTTTGGATATAATCCTCGGAGGTATGGAAAGCCTGAACTCTATGGACGAATATTGGGGTTAGTGACATATTTTGTCTGGGGGGGGGTCATTTGGGGGGCTCTACTGGGGGGTGCATACTGGAGAATTGGGGGGTCTACTGGGAGATTTGGTGTAATTCTGGGGGTAATTGGGGGGTCTACTGGGTGGGGGGTCTTTAATTGGGGGGATACTGGGGGATACCTTGCACTTCTTGGGAACAACTGGGGGGGGGGTTGGGGGGTCATTTGGGGGGTCTAGTTTCCCCTACTGTCTACACCTATTGAATAACAACCCGTGCCTTTGGATATAACTCGGAGGTATGGAAAGCCTGAACCTATGGACGAATTGGGGAGTGACATATTTTGTCTGGGGGGGTCATTTGGGGGGTCTACTGGGGGGTATACTGGAGAATTGGGGGGTCTACTGGGAGATTTGGTGTAATTTGGGGGGTAATTGGGGGGTCTACTGGGTGGGGGGTCTTTAATTGGGGGGATATCTGGGGGATACCCTACTTCTTGGGAACAACTGGGGGGGGGGGTTGGGGGGTCATTTGGGGGGTCTAGTTTCCCCTACTGTCTACACCTATTGAATAACAACCCGTGCCTTTGGATATAACCTCGGAGGTAATGAAAGCCTGAACCTATGGACGAATTGGGGGAGTGACATATTTTGTCTGGGGGGGGGGGTCATTTGGGGGGTCTACTGGGGGGTATACTGGAGAATTGGGGGGTCTACTGGGGAGATTTGGTGTAATTTGGGGGGTAATTGGGGGTCTCACTGGGTGGGGGGGTCTTTTAATTGGGGGGATACTGGGGGATACCCCAACTTCTTGGGAACAACTGGGGTGGGGTTGGGGGTCATTTAGGGGGGTCTAGTTGGTTTCCCCTTACTGTCTACACCTATTGGAATAACAGGAACCCGTGCCTTTGGATATAACTCGGAGGTATGAAAGCCTGAACCTATGGACGAATTGGGGGAGTGACACATTTTGTCTGGGGGGGGGGGGTCATTTGGGGGGTCTACTGGGGGTATACTGGAGAATCTGGGGGGTCTACTGGGAGATTTGGTGTAATTTGGGGGTAATTGGGGGGTCTACTGGGTGGGGGGTCTTTAATTGGGGGATACTGGGGGATACCCCCACTTCTTGGGAACAACTGGGGGGGGGGGGGGTTGGGGGGTCATTTGGGGGGTCTAGTTTCCCCTACTGGGTCTACATACTCTATTGAATAACAACCCGTGCCTTTGGATATAACTCGGAGGCACAATGAAAAGCCTGAACCTATGGACGAAGTGGGGAGAGACATATTTTGCCTGGGGGGGGGGGGGGGGGTCATTTGGGGGGTCTACTGGGGGGTATACTGGAGAATTGGGGGGTCTACTGGGAGATTTGGTGTAAGTTGGGGGGTAAGTTGGGGGCCTACTGGGGGGGGGGTCTTTAAATGGGGGGATTCTGGGGGGGTACCCCACTTCTTGGGAAGAACTGGGGGGGGGGGGGTTGGGGGGTCAGCCTTGGGGGGCTCCAGTTTCCCCTACTGTCTACACCTATTGAATAACAACCCGTGCCTTTGGATATAACTCGGAGGTATGAAAGCCTGAACTCTATGGACGAATTGGGGAGTGAGCATATTTTGTCTGGGGGGGGGGTCATTTGGGGGGTCTACTGGGGGGTATACTGGAGAATTGGGGGCCTCACTGGGAGATTTGGTGTAATTTGGGTGGTAATTGGGGGGTCTACTGGGTGGGGGTCTTTAATTGGGGGGATACTCAGATACCCCACTTCTTGGGAACAACTGGGGGGGGTCGAGTGGGGGTCATTTGGGGGGTCTAGTTTCCCCTACTGTCTACACCTATTGAATAACAACCCGTGCCTTTGGATATAACTCGGAGGTATGAAAGCCTGAACCTATGGACGAATTGGGGAGTGACATATTTTGTCTGGGGGGGGGGGTCATTTGGGGGGTCTACTGGGGGGTATACTGGAGAATTGGGGGGTCTACTGGAGATTTGGTGTAATTTGGGGGGTAATTGGGGGGTCTACTGGGTGGGGGTCTTTAATTGGGGGGATATTTGGGGGATACCCCCACTTCTTGGGAACAACTGGGGGGGGGTGTGGTGGGTCATTTGGGGGGTCTAGTTTCCCCTACTGTCTACACCTATTGAATAACAACCCGTGCCTTTGGATATAACTCGGAGGGCGAAAGCCTGAACCTATGGACGAATTGGGGAGTGACATATTTTGTCTGGGGGGGGGTCATTTGGGGGGTCTAACTGGGGGGTATACTGGAGAATTGGGGGGTCTACTGGGAGATTTGGTGTAATTTGGGGGGTAATTGGGGGCTCCACTGTGGGGTGGGGGTCTTTAATTGGGGGATGATTGGGGGATACCCCACTTCTTGGGAACAACTGGGGGGGGTTGGGGGGTCATTTGGGGGGTCTAGTTTCCCCTACTGTCTACACCTATTGAATAACAACCCGTGCCTTTGGATATAACTCGGAGGTATGAAAGCCTGAACCTATGGACGAATTGGGGAGTGACATATTTTGTCTGGGGGGGGGGGTCATGTTTGTGGTCTACTGGGGGGTATACTGGAGAATTGGGGGGTCTACTGGGAGATTTGGTGTAATTTGGGGGTAAATTGGGGGGTTCACTGGGCGTGGGGGGTCTTTAATTGGGGGGATACTTGTGGATACCCCACTTCTTGGGAACAATCCGGGGGGGGGGTTGGGGGGTCATTTGGGGGGTCTAGTTTCCCCTACTGTCTACACCTATTGAATAACAACCCGTGCCTTTGGATATAACTCGGAGGTATGAAAGCCTGAACCTATGGACGAATTGGGGAGTGACATATTTTGTCTGGGGGGGGGGGGGTCATTTGGGGGGGGTCTACTGGGGGGTATACTGGAGAATTGGGGGGTTTACTGGGAGATTTGGTGTAATTTGGGGGGTAATTGGGGGGTCTACTGGGTGGGGGTCTTAACTGGGGGGATACTGGGGGATACCCCACTTCTTGGGGAACAAATCTGGGGGGGGGTTGGGGGTCATTTGTGGGTCCTTAGTTTCCCCTACTGTCTACACCTATTGAATAACAACCCGTGCCTTTGGATATAACTCGGAGGTATGAAAGCCTGAACCTATGGACGAATTGGGGAGTGACATATTTTGGTCTGGGGGGGGGGGTCATTTGGGGGGTCTACTGGGGGGTATACTGGAGAATTGGGGGGTCTACTGGGAGATTTGGTGGCATTTGGGTGGTACCTGGGGGGTCTACTGGGTGGGGGGTCTTTAATTGGGGGGATACTGGGGGATACCCCACTTCTTGGGAACAACTGGGGGGGGGGGTTGGGGGGTCATTTGGGGGGTCTAGTTTCCCCTACTGTCTACACCTATTGAATAACAACCCGTGCCTTTGGATATAACTCGGAGGTATGAAAGCCTGAACCTATGGACGAATTGGGGAGTGACATATTTTGCCTGGGGTGGGGGGTCATTTGGGGGGTCTACTGGGGGGTATACTGGAGAATTGGGGGTCTACTGGGAGATTTGGTGGTTTGGGGGTAATTGGGGGGTCTACTGGGTGGGGGGTCTTTAAGTGGGGGGATACTGGGGGATACCCCACTTCTTGGGAACAACTGGGGGGGGGGTTGGGGGGTCATTTGGGGGGTCTAGTTTCCCCTACTGTCTACACCTATTGAATAACAACCCTCCGTGCCTTTTTGGATATAACTCGGAGGTATGAAAGCCTGAACCTATGGACGAATTGGGGAGTGACATATTTTGTCTGGGGGGGGGGGGGCGGGGGTCATTTGGGGGGTCTACTGGGGGGTACACTCGAGAATTGGGGGGTCTACTGGGAGATTTGGTGTAATTTGGGGGGTAAATTGGGGGACTACTGGGTGGGGGTCTTTAATTGTGGGACATTGGGGGAGCCCCACTTCTTGGGAACAACTGGGGGGGGTTGGGGGGTCACAGTTTGGGGGTTCTAGTTTCCCCTACTGTCTACACCCATTGAATAACAACTCCGTGCCTTTGGATATAACTCGGAGGTATGAAAGCCTGAACCTATGGACGAATTGGGCAGTGACATATTTTGTCTGGGGGGGGGGGGTCATTTGGGGGGTCTACTGGGGTGGGTATACTGGAGAATTGGGGGGTCTACTGGGAGATTTGGTGTAATTTGGGGGGTAATTGGGGGGTCTACTGGGGGGGGGGGCCTTTAATTGGGGGGATACTGGGGGATCCCCCCCTTCTTGGGAACAACTGGGGGGGTTGGGGGGGTCATTTGGGAAGTCTAGCTTCCCCTACTGTCTACACCTATTGAATAACAACCCGTGCCTTTGGATATAACCGGGAGGTATGAAAGCCTGAACCTATGGACGAATTGGGGAGTGGACATATTTTGTCTGGGGGGGGGGGGGGCCATTTGGGGGGTCTACTGGGGGGTATACTGGAGAATTGGGGGGTCTACTGGGAGATTTGGTGTAATTTGGGGGGTAATTGGGGGGTCTACTGGGTGGGGGTCTTTAATTGGGGGGATGAGCTGGGGGATACCCCACTTCTTGGGAACAACTGGGGGGGGGGGGTTGGGGGGTCATTTGGGGGGTGTAGTTTCCCCTACTGTCTACACCTATTGAATAACAACCCGTGCCTTTGGATATAACTCGGAGGTATGAAAGCCTGAACCTATGGACGAATTGGGGAGTGTGACATATTTTGTCTGGGGGGGGGGGGGGGGGGGGGGGGGGGGGTCATTGGGGGGGTCTACTGGGGGTATACTGGAGAATTGGGGGGTCTTTACTGGGAGATTTGGTGTAATTTGGGGGGTAATTGGGGGGTCTACTGGGTGGGGGGTCTTTAATTGGGGGGATACTGGGGGATACTCCCACTTCTTGGGAACAACTGGGGGGGGGGGTTGGGGGTCATTTGGGGGGTCTAGTTTCCCCTACTGTCTACACTCTATTGAATAACAACCCGTGCCTTTGGATATAACTCGGAGGTGTGTGGTGAAAGCCTGAACCTATGGACGACCATTGGGGAGTGACATATTTTGTCTGGGGGGGGGGGGGGGGGGTCATTTGGGGGGTCTACTGGGGGGTATACTGGAGAATTGGGGGGTCTACTGGGAGATTTGGTGTAATTTGGGGGGTAATTGGGGGGTCTACTGGGTGGGGGTCTTTTAATTGGGGGGACATTTACTGGGGATAATTCCCACTTCTTGGGAACAACTGGGGGGGGGTTGGGGGGTCATTTGGGGGGTCTAGTTTCCCCTACTGTCTACACCTATTGAATAACAACCCGTGCCTTTTGGATATAACTCGGAGGTATGAAAGCCTGAACCTATGGACGAATTGGGGAGTGACATATTTTGTCTGGGGGGGGGGGGGGGGGATTTTGGGGGGTCTACTGGGGGGTATACTGGAGAATTGGGGGGTCTACTGGGGGAGATTTGGTGTAATTTGGGGGGTAATTGGGGGGTCTACTGGGGTGGGGGGTCTTTAATTGGGGGGATACTGGGGGATACCCCACTTCTTGGGAACAATCTGGGGGGGTTGGGGGTCATTTGGGGGGTCTAGTTTCCCCTACTGTCTACACCTATTGAATAACAACCCGTGCCTTTGGATATAACTCGGAGGTATGAAAGCCTGAACTCTATGGACGAATTGGGGAGTGAGCATACATTTTGTCTGGGGGGGGGGGGGGGGGGGTCATTTGGGGGGTCTACTGGGGGGTATACTGGAGAATTGGGGGGTCTACTGGGGGAGATTTGGTGTAATTTTGGGGGGTAATTTCTGGGGGGTCTTACTGGGGGTGGGGGGTCTTTAATTGGGGGGATACTGGGGGATACCCTACTTCTTGGGAACAACTGGGGGGGGGGGGTTGGGGGGGTCATTTGGGGGGTCTAGTTTCCCCTACTGTCTACACTCTATTGAATAACAACCCGTGCCTTTTGGATATAACTCTCGGAGGTATGAAAGCCTGAACCCTATGGACGAATTGGGGAGTGAGCATATTTTGTCTGGGGGGGGGGGGGGGGGGGGTCATTTGGGGGGTCTACTGGGGGGTATACTGGAGAATTGGGGGGTCTACTGGGAGATTTGGTGTAATTTTGGGGGGTAATTGGGGGGTCCTTACTGGGTGGGGGGTCTTTAATTGGGGGATACTGGGGGATACCCTGCACTTCTTGGGAACAATCTGGGGGGGGTTGGGGGTCATTTGGGGGGTCTAGTTTCCCCCTACTGTCTACACCTATTGAATATCAGCAACCCGTGCCTTTGGATATAACTCGGAGGTATGAAAGCCTGAACCTATGGACGAATTGGGGAGGACATATTTTGTCTGGGGGGGGGGGTCATTTGGGGGGTCTACTGGGGGGTATACTGGAGAATTGGGGGGTCCTACTGGGGAGATTTGGTGTAATTTGGGGGGTAATTGGGGGGTCTACTGGGTGGGGGTCTTTAATTGGGGGGATACTGGGGGATACCCCACTTCTTGGGAACAACTGGGGGGGGTTGGGGGTCATTTGGGGGTCTAGGTTCCCCTACTGTCTACACCTATTGAATAACAACCCGTGCCTTTGGATATAACTCGGAGGTATGAAAGCCTGAACCTATGGACGAATTGGGGAGTGACATATTTTGTCTGGGGGGGGGGGGGGGGGGGGGCTCATTGGGGGGGTCTACTGGGGTATACTTTCGGAGAATTGGGGGGTCTACTGGGGAGATTTGGTGTAATTTGGGGGGTAATTGGGGGGTCTACTGGGTGGGGGTCTTTAATTGGGGGGATACTGGGGGATACTCCCACTTCTTGGGAACAACTGGGGGGGGGCGGGCGGGGGGTGTTTGGGGGGGTCTAGTTTCCCCTACTGTCTACACCTATTGAATAACAACCCGTGCCTTTTGGATATAACTCGGAGGTATGAAAGCCTGGAACCTATGGACGAATTGGGGAGTGACATATTTTTGTCTGGGGGGGGGGTCATTTGGGGGGTCTACTGGGGGGTATACTGGGAGAATTGGGGGGTCTACTGGGAGATTTGGTGTAATTTGGGGGGTAATTGGGGGTCTACTGGGTGGGGGGTCTTTAATTGGGGGATACTGGGGGGATACTCCCACTTCTTGGGAACAACTGGGGGGGGGGGTTGTGGGGTCATTTGGGGGGTCTAGTTTCCCCTACTGCTCTACACCTATTGGAATAACAACCCGTGCTCTTTGGATATAACTCGGAGGTATGAAAGCCTGAACCTATGTGACACGGAATTGGGGAGTGACATATATTTTGTCTGGGGGGGGGGGTCATTTGGGGGGTCTACTGGTGTGGGGTATACTGGAGAATTGGGGGGTCTACTGGGAGATTTGGTGTAATTTGGGGGTAATTGGGGGTCTTACTGGGTGGGGGTCTTTGCAATTGGGGGATACTGGGGGATACCCCCACTTCTTGGGAACAACTGGGGGGGGGGGTTGGGGGGTCATTTGGGGGTCTAGTTTCCCCTACTGTCTACACCAGCTATTGAATAACAACTCCGTGCCTTTGGATATAACTCGAGGTATGAAAGCCTGAACCTATGGACGAATTGGGGAGTGACATATTTTGTCTGGGGGGGGGGGGGGGGGCTCATTTGGGGGTCTACTGGGGGGGTATACTGGAGAATTGGGGGGTCTACTGGGGAGATTTGGTGTAATTTGGGGGGTAATTGGGGGGTCTACTGGGGTGGGGGGTCTTTAATTGGGGGGATACTGGGGGATACCCCACTTCTTGGGAACAACTGGGGGGGGGGGGGTTGGGGGGTCATTTGGGGGGTCTAGTTTCCCCTACTGTTCACTACACCTCTATTGGAATAACAACCCGTGCCTTTGGATATAACTCTGGAGGTATGAAAGCTCTGAACCTATGGACGAATTGGGGAGTGACATATTTTGTCTGGGGGGGGGGTCATTTGGGGGGTCTACTGGGGGGTACACTGGAGAACTGGGGGGTCTACTGGGAGATTTGGTGTAATTTGGGGGTAATTGGGGGGTCTACTGGGTGGGGGGTCTTTAATTGGGGGGATATCTAGGGGGATACCCCACTTCTTGGGAACAACTGGGGGGGGGGGGTTGGGGGGGTCATTTGGGGGTCTAGTTTCCCTACTGTTCATTACACCTATTGAATAACAACCCGTGCCTTTGGATATAACCTCGGAGGTATGAAAGCCTGAACCTCTATGGACGAATTGGGAGTGACATATTTTGTCTGGGGGGTGGGGGGGGGTCATTTGGGGGTCTACTGGGGGGTATACTGGAGAATTGGGGGGGGTCTACTGGGAGATTTGGTGTGGTAATTTGGGGGGTAATTGGGGGGTCTACTGGGTGGGGGGTCTTTAATTGGGGGATACTGGGGGATACTCCCACTTCTTGGGAACAACTGGGGGGGGGGTTGGGGGTCAGTTTGGGGGGTCTAGTTTCCCCTACTGTCTACACTCATATTGAATAACAACCCGTGCCTTTGGATATAACTCGGAGGTATGAAAGCCTGAACCTATGGACGAATTGGGGAGTGACATATTTTGTCTGGGGGGTCATTTGTGGGGTCTACTGGTGGGGTATACTGGAGAAATTGGGGGGTCTACTGGGGAGATTTGGTGTAATTTGGGGGGTAATTGGGGGGTCTACTGGGTGGGGGGTCTTTAATTGGGGGGATACTGGGGGATACCCCACTTCTTGGGAAAAACAACTGGGGGGTTGGGGGGTCATTTGGGGGGTCTAGTTTCCCCTACTGTCTACACCCTCTATTGAATAACAACCCGTGCCTTTGGATATAACTCGGAGGTATGAAAGCCTGAACCTATGGACGAATTGGGGAGTGACATATTTTGTCTGGGGGGGGGGGGCTGGGTCATTTGGGGGTCTACTGGGGGGTATATACTGGAGAATTGGGGGTCTACTGGGAGATTTGGTGTAATTTGGGGGTAATTGGGGGGTCTACTGGGTGGGGGGGGTCTTTAATTGGGGGGATACTGGGGGATACCCCACTTCTTGGGAACAACTGTGGGGGGGGGGGTTGGGGGGTCATTTGGGGGGGGTCTAGTTTCCCCTACTGTCTACACCTATTGAATAACAACCCGTGCCTTTGGATATAACCTCGGGAGGTATGAAAGCCTGGAACCTATGGACGGAATTGGGGAGTGACATATTTTTGTCTGGGGGGGGGGGGGGGGTCATTTGGGGGTCTACTGGGGGGTATACTGGAGAATTGGGGGGTCTACTGGGGACGATTTGGTGTAATTTGGGGGGTAATTGGGGGGTCTACTGGGTGGGGGTCTTTAATTGGGGGGATACTTTGGGGGATACCCCACTTTCTTGGGAACAACTGGGGGGGGGGTTGGGGGTCATTTGGGGGGTCTAGTTTCCCCGCTTACTGTCTACACTCTATTGAATAACAACCCGTGCCTTTGGATATAACTCGGAGGTATGAAAGCCTGAACCTATGGACGAATTGGGGAGTGACATATTTTGTCTGGGGGGGGGTCATTTGGGGGGTCTACTGGGGGGTATACTGGAGAATTGGGGGGTCTACTGGGAGATTTGGTGTAATTTGGGGGGTAATTGGGGGGGTCTACTGGGTGGGGGGTCTTTAATTGGGGGGATACTGGGGGATACCCCACTTCTTGGGAACAACTGGGGGGGGGGGGTTGGGGGTCATTTGGGGGTCTAGTTTCCCCTACTGTCTACACCTATTGAATAACAACCCGTGCCTTTGGATATAACTCGGAGGTATGAAAGCCTGAACCTATGGACGAATTGGGGAGTGACATATTTTGTCTGGGGGGGGGGGGGGGGCCATTTGGGGGGTCTACTGGGGGGTATACTGGAGAATTGGGGGGTCTACTGGGAGATTTGGTGTAATTTTGGGGGGTAATTGGGGGGTCTACTGGGTGGGGGGTCTTTAATTGGGGGGATACTGGGGGATACCCCACTTCTTGGGAACAACTGGGGGGGGGGGTTGGGGGTCATTTGGGGGGTCTAGTGTGGGCTACTGTCTACACCTATTGAATAACAACCTGTGCCTTTGGATATAACTCGGAGGTATGAAAGCCTGAACCTATGGACGAAATGGGGAGGGGCATGTTTTGTGTGGGGGGGGGCTACGGGGGGGTATACTGGAGAATGGGGGGGTCTACTGGGAGATTTGGTGTAATTTGGGGGGTAATTGGGGGGTCTACTGGGTGGGGGGTCTTTAATTGGGGGGATACTGGGGGATACCCCACTTCTTGGGAACAACTGGGGGGGGGGGGGGGGGGGGGGGGTCATTTGGGGGGTCTAGTTTCCCCTACTGTCTACACCTATTGAATAACAACCCGTGCCTTTGGATATAACTCGGAGGTATGAAAGCCTGAACCTATGGACGAATTGGGGAGTGACATATTTTGTCTGGGGGCGGGGGGGGGGGGGTCATTTGGGGGGTCTACTGGGGGGTATACTGGAGAATTGGGGGTCTACTGGGAGATTTGGTGTAATTTGGGGGTAATTGGGGGGTCTACTGGGTGGGGGTCTTTAATTGGGGGATACTGGGGGATACCCCACTTCTTGGGAACAACTGGGGGGGGTTGGGGGTCATTTGGGGGTCTAGTTTCCCCTACTGTCTACACCTATTGAATAACAACCCGTGCCTTTGGATATAACTCGGAGGTATGAAAGCCTGAACCTATGGACGAATTGGGGAGTGACATATTTTGTCTGGGGGGGGGGGGGGGGGGGGTGATGGGGGGGGCCTCCGGGGGGGTATACTGGAGAATTGGGGTGTCTACTGGGAGATTTGGTGTAATTTGGGGGGTAATTGGGGGGTCTACTGGGTGGGGGTCTTTAATTGGGGGGATACTGGGGGATACCCCACTTCTTGGGAACAACTGGGGGGGGGGTTGGGGGGTCATTTGGGGGTCTAGTTTCCCCTACTGTCTACACCTATTGAATAACAACCCGTGCCTTTGGATATAACTCGGAGGTATGAAAGCCTGAACCTATGGACGAATTGGGGAGTGACATATTTTGTCTGGGGGGGGGGGGTCATTTGGGGGGTCTACGGGGGGGTATACTGGAGAATTGGGGGTCTACTGGGAGATTTGGTGTAATTTGGGGGGTAATTGGGGGGTCTACTGGGTGGGGGTCTTTAATTGGGGGGATACTGGGGGATACCCCACTTCTTGGGAACAACTGGGGGGGTTGGGGGGTCATTTGGGGGGTCTAGTTTCCCCTACTGTCTACACCTATTGAATAACAACCCGTGCCTTTGGATATAACTCGGAGGTATGAAAGCCTGAACCTATGGACGAATTGGGGAGTGACATATTTTGTCTGGGGGGGGGGGGGTCATTTGGGGGTCTACTGGGGGGTATACTGGAGAATTGGGGGGTCTACTGGGAGATTTGGTGTAATTTGGGGGGTAATTGGGGGGTCTACTGGGTGGGGGTCTTTAATTGGGGGGATACTGGGGGATACCCCACTTCTTGGGAACAACTGGGGGGGGGTGGGGGGTCTTTTGGGGGGTCTAGTTTCCCCTACTGTCTACACCTATTGAATAACAACCCGTGCCTTTGGATATAACTCGGAGGTATGAAAGCCTGAACCTATGGACGAATTGGGGAGTGACATATTTTGTCTGGGGGGGGGGGGGGGGTCATTTGGGGGTCTACTGGGGGGTATACTGGAGAATTGGGGGTCTACTGGGAGATTTGGTGTAATTTGGGGGGTAATTGGGGGGTCTACTGGGTGGGGGTCTTTAATTGGGGGATACTGGGGGATACCCCACTTCTTGGGAACAACTGGGGGGGGGTTGGGGGTCATTTGGGGGGTCTAGTTTCCCCTACTGTCTACACCTATTGAATAACAACCCGTGCCTTTGGATATAACTCGGAGGTATGAAAGCCTGAACCTATGGACGAATTGGGGAGTGACATATTTTGTCTGGGGGGGGGGGGTCATTTGGGGGGTCTACTGGGGGTATACTGGAGAATTGGGGGGTCTACTGGGAGATTTGGTGTAATTTGGGGGGTAATTGGGGGGTCTACTGGGTGGGGGTCTTTAATTGGGGGGATACTGGGGGATACCCCACTTCTTGGGAACAACTGGGGGGGTTGGGGGTCATTTGGGGGTCTAGTTTCCCCTACTGTCTACACCTATTGAATAACAACCCGTGCCTTTGGATATAACTCGGAGGTATGAAAGCCTGAACCTATGGACGAATTGGGGAGTGACATATTTTGTCTGGGGGGGGGGGTCATTTGGGGGGGCTACTGGGGGGTATACTGGAGAATTGGGGGGTCTACTGGGGGATTTGGTGTAATTTGGGGGGTAATTGGGGGGTCTACTGGGTGGGGGTCTTTAATTGGGGGGATACTGGGGGATACCCCACTTCTTGGGAACAACTGGGGGGGTTGGGGGGTCATTTGGGGGGTCTAGTTTCCCCTACTGTCTACACCTATTGAATAACAACCCGTGCCTTTGGATATAACTCGGAGGTATGAAAGCCTGAACCTATGGACGAATTGGGGAGTGACATATTTTGTCTGGGGGGGGGTCATTTGGGGGTCTACTGGGGGGTATACTGGAGAATTGGGGGGTCTACTGGGAGATTTGGTGTAATTTGGGGGTAATTGGGGGGTCTACTGGGTGGGGGTCTTTAATTGGGGGGATACTGGGGGATACCCCGCTTCTGGGGAACAAGGGGGGGGGTTGGGGGGTCATTTGGGGGGTCTAGTTTCCCCTACTGTCTACACCTATTGAATAACAACCCGTGCCTTTGGATATAACTCGGAGGTATGAAAGCCTGAACCTATGGACGAATTGGGGAGTGACATATTTTGTCTGGGGGGGGGGGTCATTTGGGGGTCTACTGGGGGGTATACTGGAGAATTGGGGGGTCTACTGGGAGATTTGGTGTAATTTGGGGGTAATTGGGGGGTCTACTGGGTGGGGGGTCTTTAATTGGGGGATACTGGGGGATACCCCACTTCTTGGGAACAACTGGGGGGGGGGTTGGGGGTCATTTGGGGGGTCTAGTTTCCCCTACTGTCTCCACCTATTGAATAACACCCCGTGCCTTTGGATATAACTCGGAGGTATGAAAGCCTGAACCTCTGGACGAATTGGGGAGTGACATATTTTGTCTGGGGGGGGTCATTTGGGGGGTCTACTGGGGGGTATACTGGAGAATTGGGGGGACTACTGGGAGATTTGGTTTATATTGGGGGGGAAGTGGGGGGTCCACTGGGGGGGGGGTCTTTAATTGGGGGATACTGGGGGATACCCCACTTCTTGGGAACAACTGGGGGGGTTGGGGGTCATTTGGGGCCTAGTTTCCCCTACTGTCTACACCTATTGAATAACAACCCGTGCCTTTGGATATAACTCGGAGGTATGAAAGCCTGAACCTATGGACGAATTGGGGAGTGACATATTTTGTCTGGGGGGGGGTCATTTGGGGGGTCTACTGGGGGGTATACTGGAGAATTGGGGGGTCTACTGGGAGATTTGGTGTAATTTGGGGGTAATTGGGGGGTCTACTGGGTGGGGGTCTTTAATTGGGGGGATACTGGGGATACCCCACTTCTTGGGAACAACTGGGGGGGGGTTGGGGGTCATTTGGTGGCTCTAGTTTCCCCTACTGTCTACACCTATTGAATAACAACCCGTGCCTTTGGATATAACTCGGAGGTATGAAAGCCTGAACCTATGGACGAATTGGGGAGTGACATATTTTGTCTGGGGGGGGGGGGGGGGGGGTGTTTGGGGGGGGCTTTTGGGGGGTATGCGGGAGAATGGGGGGGGCTACTGGGGAGATTTGGTGTAATTTGGGGGGTAATTGGGGGGTCTACTGGGTGGGGGTCTTTAATTGGGGGATACTGGGGGATACCCCACTTCTGGGGAACAACTGGGGGGGGGGTTGGGGGGTCATTTGGGGGGTCTAGTTTCCCCTACTGTCTACACCTATTGAATAACAACCCGTGCCTTTGGATATAACTCGGAGGTATGAAAGCCTGAACCTATGGACGAATTGGGGAGTGACATATTTTGTCTGGGGGGGGGGGGGGGGGGTCATTTGGGGGGTCTACTGGGGGGTATACTGGAGAATTGGGGGGTCTACTGGGAGATTTGGTGTAATTTGGGGGGTAATTGGGGGGTCTACTGGGTGGGGGTCTTTAATTGGGGGGATACTGGGGGATACCCCACTTCTTGGGAACAACTGGGGGGGGGTTGGGGGGTCATTTGGGGGTCTAGTTTCCCCTACTGTCTACACCTATTGAATAACAACCCGTGCCTTTGGATATAACTCGGAGGTATGAAAGCCTGAACCTATGGACGAATTGGGGAGTGACATATTTTGTCTGGGGGGGGGGGGGGTCATTTGGGGGGTCTACTGGGGGGTATACTGGGGAATTGGGGGGTCTACTGGGAGATTTGGTGTAATTTGGGGGGGAATTGGGGGGGCTACTGGGTGGGGGTCTTTAATTGGGGGATACTGGGGGATACCCCACTTCTTGGGAACAACTGGGGGGGGTTGGGGGTCATTTGGGGGGTCTAGTTTCCCCTACTGTCTACACCTATTGAATAACAACCCGTGCCTTTGGATATAACTCGGAGGTATGAAAGCCTGAACCTATGGACGAATTGGGGAGTGACATATTTTGTCTGGGGGGGGGGGGGGGGGGGTCATTTGGGGGGTCTACTGGGGGTATACTGGAGAATTGGGGGGTCTACTGGGAGATTTGGTGTAATTTGGGGGTAATTGGGGGGTCTACTGGGTGGGGGGTCTTTAATTGGGGGATACTGGGGGATACCCCACTTCTTGGGAACAACTGGGGGGGGGTTGGGGGACATTTGGGGGGTCTAGTTTCCCCTACTGTCTACACCTATTGAATAACAACCCGTGCCTTTGGATATAACTCGGAGGGAGGAAAGCCTGAACCGATGGACGAATGGGGGAGTGACGGATTTGGTCTGGGGGGGGGTCATTTGGGGGGTCTACTGGGGGGTATACTGGAGAATTGGGGGGACTACTGGGAGGTGTGGTGTAATGTGGGGGTAATTGGGGGGTCTACTGGGTGGGGGTCTTTAATTGGGGGGATACTGGGGGGTTACCCCACTTCTTGGGAACAACTGGGGGGGGGGGGGGGTTGGGGGGGCATTTGGGGGGGCTAGTTTCCCCTACTGTCTACACCTATTGAATAAGCACCCGTGCCTTTGGGTATAACTCGGAGGTATGAAAGCCTGAACCTATGGAGAGATATTTTTTTGAAAAGGGGGGTCGGTCAGTTCAGTGCGGGATTTTCAGTGTGGGTAATTTATAGTGCGGGTCATTTTTGGTGCCGGATTTTTAAAGTGGGACGAATTGGGGAGTGACATTTTGTCCGGGACGAATTGGGGAGTGACAATTTGTCCGGGACGAATTGGGGAGTGACAATTTTGTCCGGGACGAATTGGGGAGTGACATTTTGTCCGGGTCGAATTGGGGAGTGACATTTTGTCCGGGTCGAATTGGGGAGTGACAGTTTGGATCAGACTTGGATAAGGGGAAGAAAGGTGGGTCTTATAAAATAGGTATGGACAGTAGAGTACCATTTTAGGCCCGGGGGTCATTAGAGTACCGTGTCGGGGCCGAGGGACCATTAGAGTCGGTGCAGGAGAAGTTGTAGACGTCTGGCAGGAGCTGTTGAAGTTGTAGACGTCTGGCAGGAACAGTTGAAGTTGTAGACGTCTGGCAGGAACAGTTGAAGTTGTAGACGTCCGGCAGGGGCCACTGAAGTTGTAGACGGCTGGCAGCAGCAGTTGAAGTTGTTGAAGGACCGTTGAAGTGCGGGAAGGGGGGGGGGGGGGGGTCTAATCAAATCTAAGGTCTAAGTGCCCTACTGTCTACACCTATTGAATAAGCACCCGTGCCTTTGGGTATAACTCGGAGGTATGAAAGCCTGAACCTATGGAGAGATATTTTTTTGAAAAGGGGGGTCGGTCAGTTCAGTGCGGGATTTTCAGTGTGGGTAATTTATAGTGCGGGTCATTTTTGGTGCCGGATTTTGGGGTCACTTTAGTACGTGGGTGCAGGCTTTAAATTACAAATGTTATATCATTTGAAAGAGCTAGTCGAGCTGAGTCGAATGCCACCAAAATTAGCTCTAGGAAAAATTTTTGAACCGAGATACAGGCGATTGAAAATCGAAAAACCATAGGGGGGACCAAGCACTTTTTTGGGGTGAAAAATTCGAAAATGCAAATTATACCTCATTCGAAAGAGCTCGTCGAGCTGAGTCGAATAAAACCAAAATCAACGGAATCCGACTTGAATGAACCGAGATATAGACTCCTAAAAATCGAAGGTCCAAAAGGGCGATTTTTGGAATAAAAAATTTTTTATACAAATAATACCTCATTCGAAAGAGCTCGACGAGCTGAGTCGAATGACACCAAAATCACCGTGATTGGACAAGATTAGACAAAGTTATGACACAAAAAATAAACAAAAAACCTAAACCTATGGAGCGTCGGCGAGGCGCTTGTGCAAAACCCCGCGCTTCGCGCGGGGTTTTGCGGCACGCGCCTCGCGGGGAGTCTACGGGCGATGGGTCTGGGTTCGTAACATAAACCTATTCCTATCTCCCTTGCTCTGGACGTATTTGGGGCCTCCGTAGCAGCAAAAATCTCCACAGATGCCATAGGTAAGGAGCTAAAATAAAAGATCATAACTTTGTCTAATCAAGTCGGATTTCGTTGATTTTGGTGTTATTCGACTCAGCTCGAGGAGCTCTTTCGAATGAGGTATCATTTGCATTTTCGAATTTTTCATCCCAAAAAAGTGCTTGGTCCCCCCTATGGTTTTTCGATTTTCAATCGCCTGTATCTCGGTTCAAAAATTTTTCCTAGAGCTAATTTTGATGGCATTCGACTCAGCTCGACTAGCTCTTTCAAATGATATAACATTTGTAATTTAAAGCCTGCACCCACGTACTAAAGTACAGCCCGGATTTTTAAAGTGGGACGAATTGGGGAGTGACATTTTGTCCGGGACGAATTGGGGAGTGACAATTTGTCCGGGACGAATTGGGGAGTGACAATTTTGTCCGGGACGAATTGGGGAGTGACATTTTGTCCGGGTCGAATTGGGGAGTGACATTTTGTCCGGGTCGAATTGGGGAGTGACAGTTTGGATCAGACTTGGATAAGGGGAAGAAAGGTGGGTCTTATAAAATAGGTATGGACAGTAGAGTACCATTTTAGGCCCGGGGGTCATTAGAGTACCGTGTCGGGGCCGAGGGACCATTAGAGTCGGTGCAGGAGAAGTTGTAGACGTCTGGCAGGAGCTGTTGAAGTTGTAGACGTCTGGCAGGAACAGTTGAAGTTGTAGACGTCTGGCAGGAACAGTTGAAGTTGTAGACGTCCGGCAGGGGCCACTGAAGTTGTAGACGGCTGGCAGCAGCAGTTGAAGTTGTTGAAGGACCGTTGAAGTGCGGGAAGGGGGGGGGGTTCTAATCAAATCTAAGGTCTAAGTGCCCTACTGTCTACACCTATTGAATAAGCACCCGTGCCTTTGGGTATAACTCGGAGGTATGAAAGCCTGAACCTATGGAGAGATATTTTTTTGAAAAGGGGGTCGGTCAGTTCAGTGCGGGATTTTCAGTGTGGGTAATTTATAGTGCGGGTCATTTTTGGTGCCGGATTTTTAAAGTGGGACGAATTGGGGAGTGACATTTTGTCCGGGACGAATTGGGGAGTGACAATTTGTCCGGGACGAATTGGGGAGTGACAATTTTGTCCGGGACGAATTGGGGAGTGACATTTTGTCCGGGTCGAATTGGGGAGTGACATTTTGTCCGGGTCGAATTGGGGAGTGACAGTTTGGATCAGACTTGGATAAGGGGAAGAAAGGTGGGTCTTATAAAATAGGTATGGACAGTAGAGTACCATTTTAGGCCCGGGGGTCATTAGAGTACCGTGTCGGGGCCGAGGGACCATTAGAGTCGGTGCAGGAGAAGTTGTAGACGTCTGGCAGGAGCTGTTGAAGTTGTAGACGTCTGGCAGGAACAGTTGAAGTTGTAGACGTCTGGCAGGAACAGTTGAAGTTGTAGACGTCCGGCAGGGGCCACTGAAGTTGTAGACGGCTGGCAGCAGCAGTTGAAGTTGTTGAAGGACCGTTGAAGTGCGGGAAGGGTGGGTTCTAATCAAATCTAAGGTCTAAGTGCCCTACTGTCTACACCTATTGAATAAGCACCCGTGCCTTTGGGTATAACTCGGAGGTATGAAAGCCTGAACCTATGGAGAGATATTTTTTTGAAAAGGGGGGTCGGTCAGTTCAGTGCGGGATTTTCAGTGTGGGTAATTTATAGTGCGGGTCATTTTTGGTGCCGGATTTTTAAAGTGGGACGAATTGGGGAGTGACATTTTGTCCGGGACGAATTGGGGAGTGACAATTTGTCCGGGACGAATTGGGGAGTGACAATTTTGTCCGGGACGAATTGGGGAGTGACATTTTGTCCGGGTCGAATTGGGGAGTGACATTTTGTCCGGGTCGAATTGGGGAGTGACAGTTTGGATCAGACTTGGATAAGGGGAAGAAAGGTGGGTCTTATAAAATAGGTATGGACAGTAGAGTACCATTTTAGGCCCGGGGGTCATTAGAGTACCGTGTCGGGGCCGAGGGACCATTAGAGTCGGTGCAGGAGAAGTTGTAGACGTCTGGCAGGAGCTGTTGAAGTTGTAGACGTCT
Source organism: Meloidogyne incognita (assembly GCA_036172945.1). Lineage (NCBI taxonomy): Eukaryota > Metazoa > Nematoda > Chromadorea > Rhabditida > Meloidogynidae > Meloidogyne > Meloidogyne incognita. Next base: position 32,755 of record JARQAC010000035.1, read on the forward strand.
GGCAGGAACAGTTGAAGTTGTAGACGTCTGGCAGGAACAGTTGAAGTTGTAGACGTCCGGCAGGGGCCACTGAAGTTGTAGACGGCTGGCAGCAGCAGTTGAAGTTGTTGAAGGACCGTTGAAGTGCGGGAAGGGTGGGGGTTCTAATCAAATCTAAGGTCTAAGTGCCCTACTGTCTACACCTATTGAATAAGAACCCGTGCCTTTGGGTATAACTCGGAGGTATGAAAGCCTGAACCTATGGAGAGATATTTTTTTGAAAAGGGGGTCGGTCAGTTCAGTGCGGGATTTTCAGTGTGGGTAATTTATAGTGCGGGTCATTTTTGGTGCCGGATTTTTAAAGTGGGACGAATTGGGGAGTGACATTTTGTCCGGGACGAATTGGGGAGTGACAATTTGTCCGGGACGAATTGGGGAGTGACAATTTTGTCCGGGACGAATTGGGGAGTGACATTTTGTCCGGGTCGAATTGGGGAGTGACATTTTGTCCGGGTCGAATTGGGGAGTGACAGTTTGGATCAGACTTGGATAAGGGGAAGAAAGGTGGGTCTTATAAAATAGGTATGGACAGTAGAGTACCATTTTAGGCCCGGGGGTCATTAGAGTACCGTGTCGGGGCCGAGGGACCATTAGAGTCGGTGCAGGAGAAGTTGTAGACGTCTGGCAGGAGCTGTTGAAGTTGTAGACGTCTGGCAGGAACAGTTGAAGTTGTAGACGTCTGGCAGGAACAGTTGAAGTTGTAGACGTCCGGCAGGGGCCACTGAAGTTGTAGACGGCTGGCAGCAGCAGTTGAAGTTGTTGAAGGACCGTTGAAGTGCGGGAAGGGGGGGGGGTTCTAATCAAATCTAAGGTCTAAGTGCCCTACTGTCTACACCTATTGAATAAGCACCCGTGCCTTTGGGTATAACTCGGAGGTATGAAAGCCTGAACCTATGGAGAGATATTTTTTGAAAAGGGGGGTCGGTCAGTTCAGTGCGGGATTTTCAGTGTGGGTAATTTATAGTGCGGGTCATTTTTGGTGCCGGATTTTTAAAGTGGGACGAATTGGGGAGTGACATTTTGTCCGGGACGAATTGGGGAGTGACAATTTGTCCGGGACGAATTGGGGAGTGACAATTTTGTCCGGGACGAATTGGGGAGTGACATTTTGTCCGGGTCGAATTGGGGAGTGACATTTTGTCCGGGTCGAATTGGGGAGTGACAGTTTGGATCAGACTTGGATAAGGGGAAGAAAGGTGGGTCTTATAAAATAGGTATGGACAGTAGAGTACCATTTTAGGCCCGGGGGTCATTAGAGTACCGTGTCGGGGCCGAGGGACCATTAGAGTCGGTGCAGGAGAAGTTGTAGACGTCTGGCAGGAGCTGTTGAAGTTGTAGACGTCTGGCAGGAACAGTTGAAGTTGTAGACGTCTGGCAGGAACAGTTGAAGTTGTAGACGTCCGGCAGGGGCCACTGAAGTTGTAGACGGCTGGCAGCAGCAGTTGAAGTTGTTGAAGGACCGTTGAAGTGCGGGAAGGGGGGGGGGGGGGGTCTAATCAAATCTAAGGTCTAAGTGCCCTACTGTCTACACCTATTGAATAAGCACCCGTGCCTTTGGGTATAACTCGGAGGTATGAAAGCCTGAACCTATGGAGAGATATTTTTTTGAAAAGGGGGGTCGGTCAGTTCAGTGCGGGATTTTCAGTGTGGGTAATTTATAGTGCGGGTCATTTTTGGTGCCGGATTTTTAAAGTGGGACGAATTGGGGAGTGACATTTTGTCCGGGACGAATTGGGGAGTGACAATTTGTCCGGGACGAATTGGGGAGTGACAATTTTGTCCGGGACGAATTGGGGAGTGACATTTTGTCCGGGTCGAATTGGGGAGTGACATTTTGTCCGGGTCGAATTGGGGAGTGACAGTTTGGATCAGACTTGGATAAGGGGAAGAAAGGTGGGTCTTATAAAATAGGTATGGACAGTAGAGTACCATTTTAGGCCCGGGGGTCATTAGAGTACCGTGTCGGGGCCGAGGGACCATTAGAGTCGGTGCAGGAGAAGTTGTAGACGTCTGGCAGGAGCTGTTGAAGTTGTAGACGTCTGGCAGGAACAGTTGAAGTTGTAGACGTCTGGCAGGAACAGTTGAAGTTGTAGACGTCCGGCAGGGGCCACTGAAGTTGTAGACGGCTGGCAGCAGCAGTTGAAGTTGTTGAAGGACCGTTGAAGTGCGGGAAGGGGGGGGGTTCTAATCAAATCTAAGGTCTAAGTGCCCTACTGTCTACACCTATTGAATAAGCACCCGTGCCTTTGGGTATAACTCGGAGGTATGAAAGCCTGAACCTATGGAGAGATATTTTTTTGAAAAGGGGGGTCGGTCAGTTCAGTGCGGGATTTTCAGTGTGGGTAATTTATAGTGCGGGTCATTTTTGGTGCCGGATTTTTAAAGTGGGACGAATTGGGGAGTGACATTTTGTCCGGGACGAATTGGGGAGTGACAATTTGTCCGGGACGAATTGGGGAGTGACAATTTTGTCCGGGACGAATTGGGGAGTGACATTTTGTCCGGGTCGAATTGGGGAGTGACATTTTGTCCGGGTCGAATTGGGGAGTGACAGTTTGGATCAGACTTGGATAAGGGGAAGAAAGGTGGGTCTTATAAAATAGGTATGGACAGTAGAGTACCATTTTAGGCCCGGGGGTCATTAGAGTACCGTGTCGGGGCCGAGGGACCATTAGAGTCGGTGCAGGAGAAGTTGTAGACGTCTGGCAGGAGCTGTTGAAGTTGTAGACGTCTGGCAGGAACAGTTGAAGTTGTAGACGTCTGGCAGGAACAGTTGAAGTTGTAGACGTCCGGCAGGGGCCACTGAAGTTGTAGACGGCTGGCAGCAGCAGTTGAAGTTGTTGAAGGACCGTTGAAGTGCGGGAAGGGGGGGGGGGGGGGGGGGTCTAATCAAATCTAAGGTCTAAGTGCCCTACTGTCTACACCTATTGAATAAGCACCCGTGCCTTTGGGTATAACTCGGAGGTATGAAAGCCTGAACCTATGGAGAGATATTTTTTTGAAAAGGGGGGTCGGTCAGTTCAGTGCGGGATTTTCAGTGTGGGTAATTTATAGTGCGGGTCATTTTTGGTGCCGGATTTTTAAAGTGGGACGAATTGGGGAGTGACATTTTGTCCGGGACGAATTGGGGAGTGACAATTTGTCCGGGACGAATTGGGGAGTGACAATTTTGTCCGGGACGAATTGGGGAGTGACATTTTGTCCGGGTCGAATTGGGGAGTGACATTTTGTCCGGGTCGAATTGGGGAGTGACAGTTTGGATCAGACTTGGATAAGGGGAAGAAAGGTGGGTCTTATAAAATAGTTATGGACAGTAGAGTACCATTTTAGGCCCGGGGGTCATTAGAGTACCGTGTCGGGGCCGAGGGACCATTAGAGTCGGTGCAGGAGAAGTTGTAGACGTCTGGCAGGAGCTGTTGAAGTTGTAGACGTCTGGCAGGAACAGTTGAAGTTGTAGACGTCTGGCAGGAACAGTTGAAGTTGTAGACGTCCGGCAGGGGCCACTGAAGTTGTAGACGGCTGGCAGCAGCAGTTGAAGTTGTTGAAGGACCGTTGAAGTGCGGGAAGGGGGGGGGGGGTTCTAATCAAATCTAAGGTCTAAGTGCCCTACTGTCTACACCTATTGAATAAGCACCCGTGCCTTTGGGTATAACTCGGAGGTATGAAAGCCTGAACCTATGGAGAGATATTTTTTTGAAAAGGGGGGTCGGTCAGTTCAGTGCGGGATTTTCAGTGTGGGTAATTTATAGTGCGGGTCATTTTTGGTGCCGGATTTTTAAAGTGGGACGAATTGGGGAGTGACATTTTGTCCGGGACGAATTGGGGAGTGACAATTTGTCCGGGACGAATTGGGGAGTGACAATTTTGTCCGGGACGAATTGGGGAGTGACATTTTGTCCGGGTCGAATTGGGGAGTGACATTTTGTCCGGGTCGAATTGGGGAGTGACAGTTTGGATCAGACTTGGATAAGGGGAAGAAAGGTGGGTCTTATAAAATAGGTATGGACAGTAGAGTACCATTTTAGGCCCGGGGGTCATTAGAGTACCGTGTCGGGGCCGAGGGACCATTAGAGTCGGTGCAGGAGAAGTTGTAGACGTCTGGCAGGAGCTGTTGAAGTTGTAGACGTCTGGCAGGAACAGTTGAAGTTGTAGACGTCTGGCAGGAACAGTTGAAGTTGTAGACGTCCGGCAGGGGCCACTGAAGTTGTAGACGGCTGGCAGCAGCAGTTGAAGTTGTTGAAGGACCGTTGAAGTGCGGGAAGGGGGGGGGGGGGGGGGGGGTCTAATCAAATCTAAGGTCTAAGTGCCCTACTGTCTACACCTATTGAATAAGCACCCGTGCCTTTGGGTATAACTCGGAGGTATGAAAGCCTGAACCTATGGAGAGATATTTTTTTGAAAAGGGGGGTCGGTCAGTTCAGTGCGGGATTTTCAGTGTGGGTAATTTATAGTGCGGGTCATTTTTGGTGCCGGATTTTTAAAGTGGGACGAATTGGGGAGTGACATTTTGTCCGGGACGAATTGGGGAGTGACAATTTGTCCGGGACGAATTGGGGAGTGACAATTTTGTCCGGGACGAATTGGGGAGTGACATTTTGTCCGGGTCGAATTGGGGAGTGACATTTTGTCCGGGTCGAATTGGGGAGTGACAGTTTGGATCAGACTTGGATAAGGGGAAGAAAGGTGGGTCTTATAAAATAGGTATGGACAGTAGAGTACCATTTTAGGCCCGGGGGTCATTAGAGTACCGTGTCGGGGCCGAGGGACCATTAGAGTCGGTGCAGGAGAAGTTGTAGACGTCTGGCAGGAGCTGTTGAAGTTGTAGACGTCTGGCAGGAACAGTTGAAGTTGTAGACGTCTGGCAGGAACAGTTGAAGTTGTAGACGTCCGGCAGGGGCCACTGAAGTTGTAGACGGCTGGCAGCAGCAGTTGAAGTTGTTGAAGGACCGTTGAAGTGCGGGAAGGGGGGGGGGGTTCTAATCAAATCTAAGGTCTAAGTGCCCTACTGTCTACACCTATTGAATAAGCACCCGTGCCTTTGGATATAACTCGGAGGTATGAAAGCCTGAACCTAGTAGTTTTTCCAATTCGATAGGGGCAGTATTAAATTTACCATGTGAAATCCATCTGGATGTTTAAAAAGTTCGAATTTTAGCAAAGGTCGTGAAGTTGGATCGCTTTTGGAGTTTAGGAGTGTCTGAAGCTCTCGGAGCTTGGAAGAGTTGGATGTTGGGAAGACCCTGGGCTGAGGGGGGAACCCCAAACCCATTTTTATCAAACAAAAAAATTATGTGATAAAAAATACCACTTGTAAATAAAAGGCCTTTTTGCTTTCTTCTAAACGAATCCGCAAAAATCCTTTTTTTACAAGTGGCTTAATTGTGCTTTTCCGTTTTTGCTTCTAAGAATTCTGATGTTTTGATAACATTTTGTGCGAAAAAATTAAACAAAAAAATCGACGCAAAACGGAAAAGCACTATAAAAATAATAAAAACAAATTTCATTCAAATATCTTTTGACCTTTTAATGTGGCGGAAGCATCTTTGCCACATTTTTTAGCTTCTCTCATCCTTGTAATTCATCATCAATTTGTTGCAGTCCAATGCTCATTAGGCACATCTCGCAATGACTTGTCTTGGTGTAGGTGTTGATGCTTCAGAGCCATCTTCCACACTTGTACGAAGATTGATTGTTGTTGAGGCACACATATACATCACACCTTTAAAATTAAAAATGCAAAATGGGCTTAAAATCCCCTTATATCTTTCGATATCACGCCAAATCCAACGATATCCTTCTTGGTGTCCCTCAATAAAACTTATTTTAAGTCAAGGGTGTTTAAATGTCCCGCTTTTTACTCAATTTTACACTAATTATCGCTGGAACACAACATTGACGCTGGAAGTAAGGGGGTCGGTTTAATAGAAGGGGTCGGTCTAATAGAGGGAGTCGGTTTATTTTTCAACCTTCCTCTAGGGGGTCGGTTTATTAGAAGGGGTCGGTCTAATAGAAGGAGTCGCACTATTAGAAGAAATACGGTAACAGAAAAGTATAAAAAAAGCATTAAAAAATAATACATTATTGTAGGTAATGGCTGGAACCCTTCTTCAGTAGATGGCAAATTTGGAGAGCCAGTCCAAAAGAAACAAAGATCCTTTAAAAATACAAAATAAATAATTTAAAAAAAAATAATTAAAAGAAAACCTGTTTCTCTGCATTACTAAACTTATTCACAACAATCCAAAAATTCTTTTTATATTTGGCAAGCACATTAGCTGGTGCTGAACTTTCATCAAAAAATTTTGTAAAGCTTTGCAAAATTTGTAGATTAATGTCCTGGCTGCCACAAAGAATTAATCTCATATCCTCAGCAGTTAAATTAATTAATGCATCAGCGGGTAATACGTCAAAAACGCCTCGACGCATTGCTTAAAAAATTTAATAGAATATAAAAAATATTCCAAAAAAATACCCTCAAGGCTAGCTTTATTTCGTCCAATAAGGCGATTTTCAACAAAAAGATAAATATATTCCAAAACATTTTCATTGTTTACAGGAATATCAGCACCACCAGGCTTCAATTCAAGCGTACCACCGCCCTAAAATAAAAATATTATAAAATTAATATTAAATAGTAAAATTGAATTGTTGGCCAAACCAATATATCAAGGAAATTTTGGCGGTTTAACCGAAACCGAAAACTAGGGGCCGTATTCAGAGAACGAGGTAAGGTTACCTGGTAAGTTTCCCGGTTCCCTTACCCTGGTAATAGAACACCGAGCTGAGGTTTAATTCTTAGTCAAAGAAATTCAACCCAGAAATCGATGCTTATCCGCAGTTGCTGGTAAACTAACACACAACCCTCTTCAATGAATATCACCCAAAATTAGATAACCGGACATAACCGAAAACGAAGGTACCAACAAAAAGGTAATAATCGATCGCCAACATTTCTATTATATGTACAAAAATTATAAAATTAAATTGTTCTTAACCTCTTCAGCAGGCAAATCAACAGCAAATGTCATTTCAAGTTGATTGAAAAATTCTTGAGATTGATAACTTTCATCATTCTTATTGTAAACAATTGAACGGAGAGAATCAAAAAGTGATGAATCAAAGAAGGCCAAATCATACCAAGTAATATTACGTCCCAAAATATATTTAAGAACATAACGAGAAAGACTTTAAAAAGGAAAAAAATTAAAATTTGAAAACAAAATAAAATAATACGGCAAAGGGAAAATTTCCATATGTTGAAGACAAATTCCAATCAATCTTTAAGAAAGAAAATAATTTTTAAAAATTTCAAAAAATTATCCTAACCTTCCCACATTGCGAAAAGCATTTAGACGTTGTGAACTACAATTCAAACCAGTAATTGGAGTATAAAATCCTCCAGAGGTTTTTGCTGCAGCTTTGTAAAAGAGAGGTGTTTGAGTGTCTGAACCAGTTGGAAGAATGAATGAACTAGTGCTGAGCGCCGGAGTTGAAGGAGCCGGCATCAATGCAGCTTCATTACCTATTGGCGTCGTTTGCAGCAGCATTTGCAGAAGCTGGATCAGAGGAACTAGCAGTGGTGGTAGCTGGAGCTGTTGATGAACCAGGGCTGGATTCAACTAAAGCAAAAAATCGTTTTAAAAAGTAAAGAATAAAAAATACTTTTGCCTGTTGAGGCGAGAGATTCAATGGTGTTGCCAACAATCTCATAACGAAGACGAGCGACTCTATGTTCCTAAAAACGTATAAATAGAGGTAGGGATAGTGTGAACTAGGTTGTCGGCCGAATCTTCTGTTCGTTTAAGAATCTTGGTTGTTGGCCATCAATCCGTAACCTAATCGAAGAAATCCGGATTCAAACCGACTTAAATTTTAGGATACCCGGAACCGAAACAAAGAACTAACCCACAACCCAACTGCGAACTAAAACCTTGAGTAAGAAGGCAACATAATTATGCCCAGCAGTAACTTGCAAAACATCTTCAGCTGGAATTTTTCGAAGCACAGTACATCCGGGCGAAGTAGAGCAATAGCCTTTATTCCGTTTTTCTGCACATTCTTTAATCCTGAAAATATCGAAATAATATAAGTAAAACCAAACTAGAAACCTTTCAAGCAAAAGATTCTCGTTTCCCTGAAGCGTATCCGAATAGGAAAAGTTGTTTGTCTTCCGTCACAAAATAATAATTTATTCTTTCGATAAATAACGAATAAATTTTCTAAAAAACAGTAATATTAAAACCTTGGATTAGGGTTGTCGGGCTCAAATTGAACCAAACCGAAAATCTTCGGTTTTTTGGTTCGAACCGAAAACCCGAAGATTTTCGTTAGGTTTATCAATTTGTTTTGGTTAAGTTGGAAATCGAGAGGTTTTTGGAGTTGCAATAATTGTACAAATTGCAGCAGAGAAATCAATATTTTTAAAGGAAAAAATCAGTATACAAAAAATGACTGAAATTGATAAAGGTAATAAAGAAAAGTGCAAAATTCATTCGATTACAACTTTTCTCGTTTTCTTTGAAATTTAGTTATTAAATTAAATTATCACGTTCAAGAATACGTGATGATATCACAAGGATTTTATCTAATCATAGATTGGATTAGTAGAATAGGTATGTATACGAATAAAAAAGCGAGAAAATTTTTTTGAAAAAGTTCATACTCAAATTATACCTAGAAAAAAGGGTAGGGACGATTCAGTATCGCCGATTCAGTATTGGCCGATTCAGTATTTGGGCTTTTTGGCCATAACTTTTTGCTCGATCAATATTTTAAAAATTATTATACATGATTTGATAGGCCTCGGGTTGTTGCATCTTTTTCATAAGTGGACTGACCTAATCTGACCACTTTACAAAAAGTTATCACTTATAAACGACGTCACAGGCATAAAAAATCGGTTTTCACGCTGTAACTTTTTTTGTGGTCATCAGATCAGATCGGGCCAATTATAAGAAAGATGTCGAATCTCGAGACCTTTCGAATGATATGAGAATTATTCGAATCGGTCGAATATCAGGAAAGTTATATACTGAATCAGGAAAGCCGTATACTGAATCGGCGATACTGAATCGTCCTTTTCCGGAAAAAACTGTAAATCCCATTTGAAAATAGCCGTTTAACAATGGCCGTTTAACAACCATTGTTAAACGAAAATAGCCGTTTAACAATTAAAGACTGATCTGAGCATCCTTTATAAAGTTATCATTGATAACCTTTCCTCAGTAACTTTATGTATGATAAGATCGGTCCAATTATTAAAAATATGCCGTATTACAAGACCTTTCTAATGATAAGTGAAGTAACATAATTGGACGAAACAGCAATTGTTAAACGACCATTCTTAAACGGCTATTCTTAAACGTCCTCTGCCCTTGAAAAAATGGAGAGATTTACTCTTTTCTCTCTCCTGTTGCGTGTCATCGAGGGAGTAAGATGGTGATATCGTTGGATTGATGTGGATATCGAGAGATTTAGAGGGATTGCGACGGATATTGATGATTTGTTGGATTAGGATGGATATAAAGGGATTTTGAGGGATTAAGAGTGATATTATTATTTTTTATGATCTAAAGAACATCAAAAAAAGATGGCAGTATTTGACTTTAGACTTTTCTAGGGATTTTCGACCTTAATGTGAAGTCTAATTTTAGAAATGACAACATATGGATTAAATCTAATTTTGTGCACTTAACTGTAAGTTTTTAAAATTTATTATGATACTTTAACAATCATTTTTCTCAATTTCTTTACTCTTTCCTTTTTATATGCATAGTTACTTAACATTTTTTGCGTAATACTACATGCTTGAATGCATCATTTTATATCCTGAATTTTCACTTTATGAATGCGCCATTTAGCCAAGGAAGTTACTTTCATTTACATAAAAAGTCAATATGTTATGTTAAAATAGAAGTAACCGCTTTCAGGCATATTTTAAATTGATTTATCATTCAATTTTTTCCAAATAAGCAATTTTTATATCTTTTACATCAAATCATATAGCTTTCTTACTTATTGTTAGAATGGATAATGATTTAATTGCTATACTAATATTTATTTAAACCTCTTTTTAGTTATCAACCGTTATTTTTAGCATTTAGCAAGTCTTTCCAAAATTTTCATGTTTTAAAATTTTCTGCTTTGAATTCTATGTGGATATCCTGCGTTTTTGTTTGACTATAATATTTTCATTTCCTTTTTTACACATTATCCCAAAGAGAATCCTTTTAAAACAGAATTCATGTACCATATTTAGCCGCTTGCTTTTTTGTTAGAAACAAGAGGTTGTTGCTATGAAATGAATTATCTCCTCGGCAATGACCTTCTTTCCTTTAGCATTTTATGTACGTTAATATTAACTTGTGTTTTTTTGAGCCATTATTTTGTTTCATCTAATAACTAAAATATTGAAAATTATTTCTAACCTTAAAAGTTTTCTCTTTAGTTTTAAGTGGATCTTTTGATGTGGAATATGAGATGACACCGATCATAGTTATTGCAGATATATTTATACAACTGTTGTGGTTGAAAGCTTTATTTACTTACTCTTAACCTCATTCTTATAAATTATCTTTGAAAATATTATAGTTAATTTTCTGAATTAACCGCATACATTGTAATTATTTTAGCTGAATTATTTAATTTTCTACATCATTATTTTAAAATCCACTTCATCTTGCTTTTAAATCTCTTATTCTATTTTAGTTTTTATATACTCATAGCTTATTTATATACTTTTCATAAATAATAAAATTTTCACAAGACATTGCCTTATGCACCTGCATGCTAAATATTAATGTCAAATTACTGCCAATACAAGAAAAATGTTTTGCTTCTTATTTATTATTTATTAGTAATCTGTTATTTTAAATTAACAACGGCATCGTAATCACATTTTTTCCTAAAGAATACTCTGCTATACAAAATTTTATTGCTACTAATAAATGCATGGATTCAGACAACTTAGGCTTGGCGCTTCCAGATTTAAGGTTGGTCAAAAGTATTTTGTTATATGCTTCGACTATTTTATATAAATATTTTGTTCTGATTTTTTGAATATTTTATTTTTATCCCTCAATTATTAGATTTCACTACATTCATTCCAACTTTAGTTCATTTGTTACTAATGCTTTTAAAAATCTAGCTATAATAAAATTTTAATTATTTTAAAATATTTTTTTTATTTTACAAAACCTCATAATATTTTTATTTTTATTCGCCCTTTCTTTCCTAGAAACAAATTCTACCTCATTGAGTTCCCTCTCTTTTAACACCGAATATGTACAATTTCCACTTCCCACGACCTTCCCATCCTTATCCACTACCATAATAAGTATGTAGCACAACCGGAATGCCACTTTGTAAACCAATTTTGTGCAGCTTTTAAAACGCCTGTGGTGTCGATGGGGCGGAAGCGTGCGAAATTCCGTTGCCAAAAAAGGCCAAGAAAGATGGCTTACGGCTACTTTAAAGTGCTCAATATATTGTATTTACAGCTTTTTATCAAATAGCTCCTCTGTTAACTAGTATTTTAAAATAATTTCACATATTTATCTTAATAATTCTGTATAATCGAGCATATAGTAATTAGGAAGAAATTTTATTATTTAAATTATAAATGATCTTCAATTTTACTTTTCTATTTATTCCATTAATATATAGTTAATATTCTAGTTTCTACTTTTTATTTTATTTACCTTCGTCACTCTATAATAAAAACCCTCTCGGGATTATCTTTTTAAAATTTCATATAAAATTGGAGAAATTTCCTTTAAATTTCAGTTTACTTTACACATATACTAATACATTTTTGGCCTTAAGCTACAATTCATTTCTTGTTCTACTTGTTTTTAAAGTGAAGATTCTCTGTCTATTTTTGTTCATCCAATTTGCTGCAGTCTCCCAATTTTCTCATTTAGCCTTTCACATAAGTATAACTAATTTATTGTCCTCTTTCTTATTATTTTTATGTAACAAATTTGATTAAATGGACTAGCCTAAGAATTTAGATTGGTTTAAAAGGAATTACCTAAAATTTAGGAGGCATGCATGCCTATTTATCTAAAAATATTTGACAATTTTTTAAATGTTTCTAGACTTGTAATTTTTAATTCAAAAATTTTACTTTGCATTCCTTCTTTAATGGTTACAAGCTTTTTAAAATACATATATGCTCAATTATTCTAAAAAATGAAAAGCATCCAGCTGCTAAAATGATGAAACATGTTGTCCATTTATGTGAAAATGGATTTCGATTTTTTAATTACTACTTTTCCTAAATTCATGACATGAAATTGTAACATATTTCAAGCTTCTTAATAATTTCTAAGTCTGTAATTTTATTTTGGACTTTGATTAATTGTATTGGTATTAATCGGATATAACTACAAAGTCATAAACTTCTTTAATTTGATTAATAATAGCTAAGTAACCACCTTAAGCATCAGCTGTGGAGCAACAAACACCAGATAGAGATCAACAAACTCAGGTTCAAAGAGATAGATTATCTTCAATTCAACAACGACTTGCAGAATGGTTGTCTGAACATTTTTATCATCGTAAAATTATTGCATCAAAGATTTCCCAGAGTATGTGGAGATTAATTAAAATTCTTTCAATTTGATAATATTTTGATCTGTTTGAAATTCATTGCCCTCCACAAAGCATTGTATTTGTCTTTTTGTAGATCATAAAAATTACAATCCGGTCAAAGTTTACAACAGCACAATACAGGACGAAAGTGTATTCACAGCTCATCAGGTATAATAACATTATCAGAAATAATAACATTAGTTATCAGTCATGTATAATAACATTAATTATCAGTTAACAATGTGTTGACTATTTACTAGACTACTATCTTCATTTATTTAAAAGGTTTATTATGAAAGCTGCCCCGACGCTCATTAATGAGTGTGACTCGTTTATAATGAGAGAAAAAGTCCTATAATAATCCTGTCCTACTTAATTATTTTGGCAATGCTTAAAACCGCTTCTTAGTCTTTTTCTTTTCTCTTATTTTTATATCCTTATTTAATTTTCGATTTTTCATTATCTTTAAGTTAAAACTTCTCTTAGCACTGAATTAAGAAAATTATTAATGTTCTTTTATTTCTTTCTTTGATTTCATAAATGATTTAATTAAATATGCCATGTTATTATAAGAAACAAACTGTCATATTATCATAGATGCTTACATAATCGTAATTATCATTTTGTTAATACGTTTTATTTCAGAGGGTTCACTTAGATAGGAGTAGACACGTTGATCAGATACCTAATTATCAGGTATATCGATTCTTAGTTATTTTATACTGTATACTACATACTTTAATCAGACACACAAGCTATTGGACGGGTCAAATATTGGTTCACACCATTACGGAGCCCACGGCGGTAATCAGTTTATTTAATATTTATTGTTTATCCCTTCAGGGCACGGTGCTCACGGCCACCAAGGCACTTCGCCTGGTAAAGTCTCTAATATAAACTATAAGATTTTCTGACTTTTTAGCTATGATTCTCTATTATTTGGCTTCCGCATTTCGAGTTTCATCGAGGATTGGTTATTTTATATCTGCTATTTTGGGTATCTTTATCTTTTAGATGATGATTTTATTGACAAAATCAACTACTTCTACACGACAACAATACGTAAATTTTTTCATTTCTGATCCTTATACTTGTTATACTTATTAAAGTTGCATCATTTGCACTACTTGTCACTGCTAAACAATATGTAAATACCTTTGTAGTATATGTATCTAATTATTTTTATCAATAGGTTGGCTATCCCATCCAATGCTGGGTTCCTGCTACATTTACAGGCTTGTTTCTCTTTATAAGACGGATATAGAAAATATTTTCTGATATATTTTAGATGCCATGGAACAATATACTGAGAATTATTGGTAATTTTGTCATATGTACATATTCGTTTTTCAATTTTTCATTAAGTTATGTGCAAAATACCTATTGGATTCCCATGGAAGAAGTTATTTTTAACTTTCATCAGAGTATTTTTAATATTTAGGATATCCCTCGTGAAGTCTATTCGAGGAGAAATCGTCAGATTGGTTACTACCAATGGGTAATATTCGTTATTTATCCGATTGAAAATTACTTCATATCAAATACGAAGGTGCCTTTCATTTTGGCACTTCAAGCGCTTTTCTTCTATATTCCATGCATTATTTGGCGTGGCCTTCTTTATTGGCATTCAGGCATTCTTTATTATTAATTTGAAAAAATACATATTATCTTTAGGTTCTGTAGAAATAAGATTTTATTTTAAGGGATAAACCTTCAAGGACTTGTGCAGATGGCATGCGATGCGCGATTAATGGATCCAGAGATTAAAGTAAATCTATAATTGGTTTTACCGTCTCATATCTTTAAATTTAAACATTGTGATATAAAATTTAATTAAAGGAAATAATTTTATTACTTTCGTTTTTAATTTAAGTCGAGAACCGTTTTCACTATGGCCAGACATATGCAGGATGAAGTGCATGTAAGATTAAGCTTTTAATTGAGATAAAAGTAGTTTATTAATATGGCTAGACATTTCTAGCCTTTAAATAATGTCGGAAAGTTTTGCGATGTTCGGAAGTTTTTCTAATTGGCAAGTTTTGCCATTCTATATTATTTATTATATAATCACGTTACTTTATTAGATTTACTTTCTATTAATAACACTATCAGGTTGGAGCACAAGTTCAGCGACAAAGCCCAAATCGTTTAGCAATTTTACGAATTGGCAGACATTGCGGATGTTATATTACTCTTCTTTCAATTGCAATAAAAGTATTTTTCAAAAATTTGTACACACTTTTGAGTTATTACCGACATTTTTTTTGAAATTTAACGACATTTAGTATCAAAGTTTAAGACGATATGCATGTCATCTGTCTATAGGTATTTTATAATTGTACGTTTTCAGATGTTATATTCCACCAATGTCATTGCCCAATTCTGCCTGCTCAACCAAATCCTTGGTTCTAGAGATTTTACTTATGGTTTCACTCTTCTTAGAGATATTGTTAATGAAATAGAGTGGGAAAAGACAGGTAATCATTGTTTGATTAGCATTATAAAATCTATGTTTGACACATTTCAGGCATGTTTCCTCGTGTTACACTTTGCGACTTTGAGGTTCTGCTCATATCTTTTTTTATTTTTTGAAATCCTAATTTTTAAGGTTCGAGTGCTTGGCAACATTCACAGGTTTAACTTTAATGGCAATAAAAAAAGTCTGGATAATATTTATGGATTTAGTTTAAAATAAGAATTTTATTAAAATATTATTTTTAGACATACCGTCCAATGCGTGTTGATGATAAAGTATAAAAATATTGCTTTTATGACTTAACTTATTTTTATAAGTTTCCCAGTATGTTCAACGAGAAGATTTTCCTCTTTCTGTGGTTTTGGTTCTTAACTGTCGGTTCGATTACCGTGAGTTTTAATTCTTAACGCAAAGTATTTTGAATTAAAAATTCTTAAATATACATATAATTTTACTAAAAATTTCATCCATAAAAAGGTTGCCAACACATTCTATTGGATCTATACAATGCTTTATCCTAAAAAGGTCTAAATTCGTTTAAATTTTAAGCCAAATTGTTACAGAGCATCTCGTTCATTCGAAAATATCTTCGCGTCCTTAGCGAGCATCCATTAAAACCTATGGCTGACGATGTTTCATTACGCAAATTCGCCAATAATTTTCTACGTAAAGACGGAGTTTTCATGGTATGTATTTATTAAATCAGAATTTCTAATCGGTTTTTGTGTTTAGTTACGAATAATTTCAACGCATGCTGGTGAGCTTATGACATCTGAACTGATACTTGCGCTTTGGAACGACTTCAACAACATCGGCGAGTGGATGGAACATTGAGAATGGCAATTGATATATTATATTATCAATTTTAATATGCCAAAAAATCGTAGATAATTTTGACTAAAAGCTATATTTAGATCGTTGCGCATGGGGGCATGAACAGCTTGACGATGATGACAATTCTTAAAGTTCAATGTTGATCTACTTGTTTCACAGCCAATCACACAAATGTAGAATAATACTGCCTAAACATTCTATGTATGTACTTGTTTAGATTTTCATGATTCGTAAAATTATGAATAAAATGTTAATATTTTATTGCACTATTTAATACTATAATTTGGCAACGTGATTTTCTGATCTTCAGTATTGTTTTCGTGTTTCGACAATTTAATAATTGATGCTTCGAAAGTAATCAGCCAATGCGCCAGTTGTTTTACTGCACATTTCTGGTTGTACTCCACTCTCATAAACGCCAATTATAAATGCTAGAATTAAGTAAAATTGGACATTTGTCCGTAATTATGTGAACCTTTGTCCGTTTTATAAATGAAGAAACCATTGGCAGTTTTTTTGCCTGCATTTAAATAATGTTGAAATTTATTTTCCTATTTACCTATTATCCGCTCAGAGTCAGCTTGTAGCACGAAATATCTGTATTAAAATTATATAAAGATAATTTTTCGTAATAATTGTTCTCTTAAGAGAGCGCATCAAATCTATTTAAAACATACTTTTCGCCTTCAAACCGCAATCCGGAAGCTAGGACACCTTCTGAATCTAAAAGTGCAAATTATTTTTGATGAATAAATAAAATCTAAATATAATTTGTTAGTATTCCCAATATAATACATGTATCATGAAATTATGTAGATTACTTTTAAGTCCATTCGCTGCAGCATTTGCTTCCGATTGATCTATCTTTATTATAAGGAATATATTTTCATATATTTAAATTTTAATAACTTTAAAATTGTCTGATTTCCCCCAAATAGAACCATCGAGCCCACAAATTGCTGCCTTTGAAACATGGCCAGTTCCTATATTAAAACCAACTTAATATTTCTAGAAGACATAATTAAGTTATGTCAAGACTTTAATCTTGCATCATCCATTACCTACCGATTAGGTTGTTGTTAACTAGATCTTGCCAAGACATTTCTCTTTTGTCCAGAAATAAATTTTTATATCCCTAAAGTAAATTTTTTGGTAAAAAGGGGGAATCTAAAGGTATAGCAAAAAGATGACGTAATTATTTAGGCGGCGAAAATTTTCTTAAATTTATGAACATTATCAAGAAAACATTTTAAGATGATATAAGTAGGTCATTTAAAGCATTTGTCAATTTTCTGCCTAGAGTAAGCAATTGATTTGAGCCGTCAATTCGATATTTTCTGCTTTACCCGTTCTTGAGTAGAGGAATGGACAAATCTCTGACTGATCCGTTTGTATTCAATTTTACTGGCGACTGCTGTTATGCGTCTCTGTTTAAAGCACTGATCAAAATAAGAGTTTTGAGCATATTATACATATTTCTCTCTCCTGGTTTTTTCTTCTTTGTGCAAACTATAAAGCACCAAGGCCCATTACTTAATGTTGGATAGAGGATATCTCAGCTCATAAAATAAAGAAGAAAAGCATGTGTTGTGAACATTGAACAACGATAGGTCAGAATAACCTATTCTCAATCTAGAAACTTAAGACCAAAGTGAACCATATCAAAAATATTCAAATATTTAAACAATAAGTCTTAACTACAAACACAGATAAATTTAGAGAGATAAGTATGTGTTTTTGCGTTTGAATAATTTATTATCTCTTGTACATCAACTTTGATTTTGTTTTGTCTTTTGTCCTGATTGTCCTTGTTGACATTTATCCTGTGTATCCTGCTTCTTCTGTCCTGTAAAATTGTGCAAATTTTAGAACATAATTACAAGGAGTATATGATCTATGTAGTGGGCAATGTCACAGATAGTTCATCAATATATGTACACTACTGACATTACATTATAACTCATTACATTATAATGATCATTATAGGTGAAGAAAATAATCCAAAGTTTTGAATTTACCACTTTTAGGAGCTGAGCTAGTACTACCAGACATCGAAGCTATTGCTGCAGCTAAATAAGAATATGCGGCATTATTTAGATCAGTTGTGCCATTAAGCGAGCTCAGCGCAAGCAGGGTTTGAAGTTGTTGATTTTGGAGCGATGTGTCATATGTCGATGAAGTTGAAGCTAGAGAAGCAATGAGCGAATTCATCAAGGAGTTCACTCCTAAGCTTGAACTGCTATCAGTACTGTAACCCATCATTGATAATAATTGAAGTAGATATTGAGGATTGCTCATCTGTACGGAATTAGAAAATATAGATATGTAATACTAAAATAGACAGTATTAATTAGAAACCAGTTTGGTATATTCGCTCTGACCAATCAGTGATTTATTAATGACCGATGTAGATTTTACAGATGATGATTGCGTAGTTGATGTGTTTGAATTATTTTGTTTAGCTATATTCTGTTGTCTTGTTGGTAAAGGTTCTTTCGTTCGAGCGACTAGGTCACGGTTCTCCAGTTTCTAAAAGTGAAATATGCATAAAGAAGTTCATTGACTCCAAGAATATGAAACAGATTGAAATACCTTAAAGGAGTCAGATTTCCCCCAAATTGTGCTATCAAGACTACCAATTTCCGTCTTATTGTTAGAGGCGTGACCACTTCCTGAAAAATAACTAATCTGGAATTTTAGAATGAAATTAGTAAGAAAAGTTCATTAATACTGATTCTTCATTCTAAATCATGTTTAAAAAATTTATAGAAAACAAAGAGTTTACCGCTTTTAAAAGCTGAGCTTGTACTGCCAGACAAAGAGGCTAAAGCTGCAGTTAAATAAGAATTCGCAGGATTGTTTGTATCAGTTGTACCAAATGAATTAAGTGCAAGTAGTGTTTGCAGTTGTTGATTCTGAAGCGTCGTGTTATACGCAGATGTTGAAGGGGAAGGAGAAGCAATAAGTGGATTTATTAAAGAGTTCATTCCCAAGCTTGAACTGCTATCAGTACCATACCCCATTAATGATAACAATTGAAGAAAGTATTGAGGATTGCTCATCTGTAAAGAATAAAATAATAATTTTTGGTTTTTCCTTGGGGAATTTGCATCTATATTCTGTCAGGCTCTAGCGATAATAAAACATAAATTCAAAAACCATTTTTAAATAATCGTTCTGGCCAGCTAATGACGCTTTATTATTCACAGATGTAGATCTCTCTGACTGCGTATTTGATAATGTGGTAGTGGTGTTTTGCTTTTCAACATTGCCTAAGTTCAGTTGTTTTGATGGTAAGGATTGTTTAGATCGAGTGCTTAAGTCAGCAATTTCCAATTTCTAAATTAAATGAAATTAAGTACAATTAATAAAATTAGAAACCTTTAAATCATCAGATTTTGGCAAAACAGAACCAACTGATCCAAAATTTGAGGCTTTAGAAACATTGCCTATAAATAAAGACGGTAGATTTTTTGCAATTATAAACTTTTAATAATTTTATAAGGTTAGTTTTCATTAAAAATTAATGAGGCTTTAAGTTAACCAATATTAGCTGACGAGACAGTATTGCCAAACAACGATGCCAACGTTGAAGTTAACGAAGAATTTGCGCTAGTGCTTGAATCGGTTGACCCGGTGAGAGTGGTGAGCGCAAGAAGTGTTTGTAACTGTTGATTTAATGTTGAGCTATATGAAGATGAAGTTGAAGGGGATGGGGAAGTAATAAGTGAGTTCAAAAGTGAATTCATTCCTAAACTTGAACTGCTTTCTGTGCTGCTGCAACCCATCATTGCCAATAATTGTAACATATACTCAGGATTATTCATCTGTTTTTAATTTTTAAATTATCATTTATTAATTTTCGTTTATCACGAAATCAATTTTTATGTCGAAAACAAAAAGTGCTGCGAAATTGCCGCACCTTGTAAAATTAGTAATAAAATTAGAAACCAATTTAGTAAGTTCGCTCAGTGATGACTTATTATAAACAGATGTGGATTTTTCGGATGAATTTATATTTGAAGAAGATGTAGTTAAAACGCTTTGTTTTCCAGTATTTACTTTAGTAATTGAAGGTAATTTTGCTTTGGTGACAATGTCAGAGCTTTCCTTCTATAAAAGATTGGCTTATTAATTAGGTAGAATAATTAGAAACCATTTTAATCGAAGCTTGTTGCTTGTTCTGGCAAAGTGTTTGCATTGTACTGGTACCAGATTCAGAAGCTTCAGAATGCTGTATTGCTGAAGTGCCCTGTTTTCCTTTATCTAGTTCTTTTGTTTGAGTAACTACATCACCAAGTTCGAGTGTCTAAAAAGAGTGAATTTAAGTTAAACATAAAAAAACAAGCCTGGATCCTATGGAGTAATTTGCTTGCATTTCTAAAAAATCATAATTTAAATTTTAAAAATTGCTCTGACTCATTACCTATGCAAATGTCTTTGGAATATCATGTCCACGCAAATAAACGGTGGCTAAAATTAACATATTTTTAGTTAAAATTTTGCATATAAGTTCATACGTTGTATTCTGGTTTTTGCGCCCATCCTTGATAGAATTTAGATTTAGAATCACTGGCGGTTTGGTCCGATGGCGGTTTGGTATCATTCTCAGGCGCTTCAGATTTCTCAGAAATTTTGTCCTTAGACTCAGGTGGAGTGATTAAATTCCAAACGAATTCTTGAGTTTTTTCGTCACCTCGAAATTCTCGAATACAATGCAGCAATAAAGTCCTAAAGTTATTAGAAATTATAGAAAATTCAACAGACGCATCAGCATCGAAATGCGTTAATAATCGGAATACTACCTTGAGATATGCTCTAGTTCTTGTTCGCTTAGTTCAGAAAACTGTTTTAGAGTAGACCATCGACCCCACCCCCACTGCATGAGAAGTTTTTCCACCTAAATTTCAACAAAATCAAAACTAAAAAAGGAATCTCCGTATATTTAGTTAAAATTGTTAGTTAAAGAAACCTTTTTGAGTTGAACAATTGTACAAGCGAGCTCAGGGTGCCGATTACTTGAAGAAGCTTTGTGTCGTTGGCGCACTTCATCTCCTTGAATATGCGTGTCATCCTCATTGAATGGATATTTATAGTCATCCTCTGCACCAGCTGATGCCATTCCTGTAGCACGTCTCTTCTTTCGAACGCTGCGACTTTTGACATTTTCTGCTATTCTAGAAGAACCTTTTACATGGCGATCATCTAAGATAAATAAAACAAAATTTAGTAAATTTCCATTTCTAAGGACATGTAGAAAATTAGCAAAATAATACCATCATCGGAAATTGTATCGTCTGCACTCTCAGAATTTCCTTTAAAGTTGTCATCCTCGAATCGCTTCTTACGTGCTCGTGGCTCATGCACAATCAAATGTTTTGATGAAAAATCACCATGCAGAGCACCTACATCTATATTGGCCTTTTTAGCCCATTTAGACCAAAAGTCAGGATCACTATGATAATTAAATAATTATTTACAAAATTAGTTTTTCCCCAGTATATGTATTCAAGTAAACCTGATATCAATATCATCACGGTTATGTGACAATGTAAACGATGCTTTCGCAAAGGTAGAGCCTTTTACTCCAGGCTGTCAAATAGTATTTTCGTTTTAGAAACAATTAATAAGGCATACTTCTAGTTTAATCGTTTGAGCACGCCGCTCCAGAATGGTATCTATATCCTCCTCACCAAATTTTGCATCTTCATTATCTTCGTCCATAATTGCACCTAGAAGATGCTTATATAGGTAATTTAAATAAAAATTCAATACCATATGCTCCTTTTCGTAACAAGTCCTCTACTTCCTGACGGCTCAATTGATGACTGCTTTGTAAATTGCATTCAGTCCTCCTGTATATAGAAAATACTTTTATTAATCAAATTCTTTAAAAAAACATTGACTGGAGCACGGCTTTATCCAGACCTGTAAACAAATAGTATGAATTTGGTAGTCTAAAAAGCAAACATACCCAACTTCAGACTAGCTTTATCAAACATCTCACGTTCGTAAGTATTAGCAGTTATCAGCCTAAAAATAAAAGAAAATAAAATGAAAAATATATAGAAAATATACCTATAGATCTTAACTTGTTTAGTTTGACCAATACGATGACAACGAGCTTGAGCTTGCAGATCATTCTGGGGGTTCTATTTTTAAATAAATTATATTTTTATTGTAAATATATGTACCCAATCGCTATCAAAAATAATGACTGTATCAGCTGCTGTCTAAAGAAAATAGTAAAGTTCTGATAAATATACATATTTTCAATAAACTACCAGATTAATGCCCAAACCACCAGCACGTGTACAAAGTAGAAAAACAAAGCAATCTTTATTTTCCGGTTTAGAGAATCTGTCAATGGCAGCTTGACGTTCACTCCCACTAAAGATTAAAGAATTCATTGTGATCAATAAATTTTTAACCGTATGTTTCCATCAATTCGCTCAAACGGATATCCTTTGATATTGAAATACTCCTCGAGCAAGTCCAAAACTCTAACCTTTAAAAATAAAAAAAGAATTAAATACATCCAAGAAAATTCAAACCATTTGCGAGAAAAGCAGCACTCTATGCCCATCGGCGCGTAATTTAGGAAGCAATTTATCAATTAGGACAACTTTGCCTGAACTGGAAATAAGACCAATAACATGTCGCTCTTCTTCAGATTTTTCCGGATAAATATGTTTAAGCTCATTAAGAATCTGCTCTTCAGCACCATTAATCAAATAGGGATGGCTATAAAATAAGGAAAATTTAAAAGATTTTTTTTAAATAAGCAAAACGATTAAAAACCGACCAACAACATTTACGCAATTGCATCATTGTGTTAATTAAAGAAGGTGTCGTTCCTTTCATCAAATGCGTAAAATTGCGTTCGAGAACTGCTCGATAATATTTCTTTTGAATGTTTGATAATTGGACCTAGAAATTAAAAATAAAAATTTTTTGATTAACAAAAAATAATTAACCTCAATAATAGTTTCCTCTTTTGGTTGAAGTTCTTTTTCAACGTCCTCCTTCAAACGGCGCAACATCATAGGTTTTAGAATCTCTTGTAGCTTCTGAACCTGTTCTTCGGTCTGACATTGGCCAAATTGCTGAAGAAACGCCTCAGAATTAGCTAAATATTTATTAAATTAAATTTTGAGACAAATTTAATTCATCTTAATAATGTTACAAAATTTATGATGAAGGAAAAACTGACCAAATTGTTCCGGCTCGAGAAAGTTAAGAAGAGAGAAGAGCTCTTGGATATTATTTTGTAAAGGAGTACCCGTCAAAAGAACACGATGGTTCATACGAAGAGAAAGTAATCCTGATTGAAGAAGTTTACAATTTCTATTTTTAATTCTATGGGCTTCATCTAGAAAACGTAATTACATACACAAGTTTATTCGATGACAACAAACCTATTATACAAACACAGAAATTGATTCGTCGGAGTACTTCAACTTCTTGTACAACAACTTAAAAGTAAAAAGAAATAAGAAAGTTATTACAAGTAATATTGAAAGTAATATACCTTCATATGTAGTAATTAAAGCATCAAATTTTGGCACATTCCGTCTCCTGCCATCAACTTTTTTGTAGAAAAATTCATAATCTCTTATTATTTTGCGGCTAACGGCACCTCCGTGGTAAACAATTGCATTAATCTCTAGAAAATAATACTAGTAAAATACATAATTATGCATACCTGGAGCCCATTCGTTAAATTCACGCTCCCAATTTCCAAGAGTTGAAAGAGGTACCTGAAGAAATATAAACAGTTTTAATAAGAGAAATTTACAAAAGTATTACCACAATGAGGAATGGTCCATGAACGCCGATGTCTAAACAATGAAAAAAATATGTGTATATTATGAAGTTTCAGTCATTTTTTAAAATATTTACCATAAAGAGAAAGAAGAAATACAATCTAAAATATTTTAATTAAAATAATAAAACTCGATCATGCTTACGCTTTGAACTGTTTTTCCTAAACCCATCTCGTCTGCTAAAATACAATTTCGACCATTTATCCATGTCCATAGCAACCAATTTACACCCTCGTGCTGGTATTCACGCAGAATATTGTCATTATTGTAAATTTTATCTTTTGGGATGGCCAAACGTGAGGAAAATTCCTAAAAAATATTTTTTAGAAATTTATGAATACAAAATCTAATCATATTTTTAAGGTATTATTAAAAATGATAACAAACCTTAGGAGAAATTTTAGGATGTTCTTTCAATTTAAAGAGATCAAACTCCGACCGGCGACGGAAATCCAACAATTTCTGTCTTGGTACATCTTCCTCCAATTCCCAAGTACTGAAAGAAATAACTTTTAAAAAATATGCAAAATAACAAATACCTCTCTTCATAAGGCAACGACTTCCATTTAACGAAAACCTAATAAAATAAAATATGTTAGGGTACATTATTTTTTGAAATACATATTGTTGATGCTCCTTTTTGTCGTAGGTTTCATCAAGGACACGGGAAACAACAGTGTAATCCTCATTGAAAAAATCACGTTGATCCTCATCATCCTCCTGAACATCCACAGCAGTAGTGGGATCATTTCCAAATTTTAATTTCCATCGATTCAATTTGGAAGCCACGCGTTTGTCTCCCAAAGCTTCGAGCTCTTGAATCTTAATGAAAAGAAATTAATAAGAAAGGTTGAATTTCCTATCTCAAAGCTCAAACAAAGCAATAAAGCAACAGAAAGGTTAGCAGAATTACCGTTTTCCATTCACAATGCAAATAAGATAAGCCTTTGAATTTTACATAAACTTCTTCAACATTCTCAGAATCTATAATTCTTTCAGAATCCATAATCTGCAGATCTTCTTTAGTTGCAATTGTTTCGCCATCCTGAATAGGCGATTCTGTTTCATTTGCATCCTTTTCGTTAGAATTTTCAGTTTTTGTTGGTTCATGTGCGATTTCTTTATTTGATTCTTCAGAAACAGCGCATACTGCATCATTAGATTTTAAAGGAATTTCAGTATCAACTACTTTTTCATTATCATCTAACTTTGGCTCATCTTTTTTATCCGTAAGATCGTTATTCAGAGCCGTCCTTTTTGCAAATCGAACACCCAAAACCCTCTCAACAATTCGGCTTTCTTTGGTTTCCTGAGTATTTGTTATAGATTTAAAATGGAAAAAATTACAAATTATTTGAAATCCTATCCTTGAATGCTAATTTCTAAAGATAACCTTTTGTTCAGGCAAAGGATTTCGAACTTCATATTCATTGTCACTTTCTTCTCCATAATTTGTTTTTTTATCAATTTCCTTTTTACGTGATGACCTTTTTTCAACAAAGAATTCGCTGTCCAACTTCAAATCATCCAAGCATGCTTCATCTGCCGTAAAAGAAGATCCAGACTTTCTTTTAACATTTGCCCTCTTGTTAATTCTAGGTCTTTTTTCACTTCTACCAGTGACATAATCCTCATCATCAGGTTTGTTCCAATCCAAAATTAAACGCTTCTTTCGCCTTGGTTTTGTTGTATTTTTCCCGCTTTGGCGAATCGCAGCAAACGAATTATAAGAATCATTACTTTTGGTTTGAAACGAAAATGCAAAATCATCAACTGGAGTAGTTTCATTTGTTGAAGAGTCGCCTTGTTGAAATTCCTCAACTGTAGATTCTTCGAGCTAAAAAGGAAAATTAAATGTATAATTTTTAAGATGTAAGTAGATTGAAATAACATGGTAAATACCTTTTCAGTTCCTTCTTTCAATTTAGTCTCAGACGTAGATTGAATTAAATGTTCACTTTTTATTTCAATAGTTGTTTCCACCACTGGTTTATGTATGTCCAAAACCTTAGCTTCTAAACAATCACTGTCATCTGTTAATCGCCGTTTTACTCCCCTTTTTGGTTCTTTTTTGTTAATAATAACATCAAAACTCCCAGTTTCGTCATTAATATCTTCATCAACAAGTGATTTATCACTTGCAAGTTCAGATTCTTTCAAAGAACTTTGTAGCTGTAAATGTCTTTCTTGAATTTGTTCAACAATATCAGTTCGATTATTATTACAAGTGACTTCCGTTTCTGAAATTAAAACTTTTTTAAAATTATCTTGATACAATAAATGAGAAGGAATAGCCGAAAAGAATTTAAAAAAAGTTTTTTCTTACAAGGAGCATAAATTAAATACAAACCTTCTGGAACAATATCACGTTGTTCTGATGATGTAGCTTCATTGTCATTAAACTCAACAGTTGTTTCCACTTCTAATTCCTGCATGTTCTGTTCCGCAATTTGCGCGAGAGGCTTTGAAGCTTCATATGTAGCCTCAACTACTTCAAGCAAATAAATGGGAAACGTTTTGGAAAAATTTGCTGTTGTTTCGCAAGAAAGAAAGCTCAGACTAACGCTCGTCAGAGACATAGGGGGTGAAGGAGGTGACGGTAGTCTATTCTCCGATTCTAAATAGGTAAGTTCAATGCAGTAATGTAAAAATTTTTAAACCTGGTAAAATATTCTGCCGAATAGTATCAGGTGATTGGAAACATGGTTGATCGAGACACTTTACTTGTTCTTCTTGTAATTTTTGTTGTTGCTGACGGCGCTTATGCTCACGTGACAAATTCGGTGGCAAGGGTTCAGGAGGAATAGAATCCTTGGCAGACGGATCCTGTTGTTGATCACCATGATTTGGAAATTGATACTGTCTTTGTGATTCATAATTCATCGATTGCTGCATATCTGCTGCTACAGTCGATATAGCAGGTTGTGCTATGTTTGGTTGTAAATCTTGACCGTGGTAGACACTAATCAGAGTGCGACCAGGGACTTCAGGGCGAATGTTAACCTTAAAATAGAAACTCAAAATTATATAGACTTAAGACTTGATTCCGTTATATTAGGTACAAAAACTGACTTGCACTTGGTTAGATGCAGACATAACCGCAACTGATGGCGAGGACATACTTGGAAGAGGTGGAATGAATTGCTGCAGCGATGCAATCGGTTGTTGATGTTGGTGCTGACGTGGTGACAACGGCTGAACCGCACCAACAGTGTTGGAGTGATAAGGAGCCGGAGGTATTGGAGGCGCTGGATGATATGGTTGCGAAGAAAAGTGGGGCTGGATGCAATTTTGCTGCTGCGAGTATGGATTTAAATTAGGATTTATTAGCTTCTGTTGATGACCAGCTGAGAAATGATGCTGGGATGATTGCCCACCGTAATGTGGTGATCCAGTTAACTGTGGTGGTATGACAGAATGAGAGGTCGTAGACAAATGCATTTCTGTAAAATTAAATCAATAATATACTAAAAAAATCTGTTTAAATCTACCTGTGGAGTGAAGTTGGCCATGCGGTGTTTCAGAGCCCATTGCAGCAGATACTGCAGTATTCATTGCGTAATTGATTTGCATTAATTGAGCATGCAAATATTGCCTTCGCATTTGAATCTTTTCCACTCTTATTGCTAGCTCTGGATTCTGCTGCACTTGTGGTATTAAAGAAGCTAATTGTTGATCGCACTCGAAAAGTTCACGATAAATGTGTTGGTGTTGCTGCTGTTGTCGAGTTATATTATACGGATGTGTTAAATATGGCTGTTGTTGATATGGTGATGATATTCCAATCGAGCTATTACTTGGTCCAGCAGAACAGTCTGTTATCAATTTATAAGTTTTTTACTCATTAAATGAAAAATAATTTAAGGTTTATTGTTTTATGTGAAATACTAATTTAATTGTTGGATAAAATTCGGACACAAACTACCTTGCTTCTGAATGAAATTTGACGCATATCCAGCTTGATAAGGTGCAGGATAACCAACAACAGCCGGATGAGCAGTATTACCAGTTCCTGTTTGCAAAAATTGTTGCCTGTTAATGTATGAGCCTTCAGATTGTTGCTGCTGATATCCATCTACGGAATGAACGCTCACTGGTTGTTCATGCTGATATGGTACAAACACGGGACCACTCTTTTGTAATTGTTGTTGCTCGTCAATTTGAGATACTGATTTCACTGCCTGTGTTTGGAATTTTTGTTGTGATTGGACTTGTGCATATTGTTGTTGCTAAAATATTTAGAGTATAAATAATCGTATTTTTAAAAATTGACTTTGAACTGCTAATTTTAAATAAATTATTTAACATCATATTATTAAATATTAAAAATTTCTGCCTGTCTCGATGCTGTTTGACCATATTGTGATTGCATTTGTTGTAAAGTACCATAAACTTGCTGATTTTGTATATTAGAAAATCGATATTGATTAGCTGATGTTGATTCCGAGGTCGAGAAGCCGGCAACTAAATATGAATATTGTATTGCTTTAATTTAAATTGTACCAGGTTGGTGCGGTACATTCTGAATTGATGCCTGACTGAGTGCAGAAAGGTTTGCAGGTGGACCTGCACCTTTGAGATTACCCAATTGTGATGCGTTAGAAATATCATAGGGTTGGTTCGTAATATGTAATTGATTATGAACTTGCATATGCTTTGTCGACTGAATCCCTGGAATGATAAGTCACCCAGAGAAGTTTATTATATGTATTTTATTGGCTTTTTCTTATCCCGGCCCAAGTCTAAACTTTAGTATAGTATGACCTTGTGGTTCTAGCTGATGTGAATTTGAACTCTGGTCAATTGCCATAGCCTTTTTGCTCTTTTTTGATCCTCTAGTACCTTTAGTAGATTTTGCATTGGCTGCAGCCGAAATCTTGAGTAAAATAAAAAGTATACATTTTTTATCATAATATTACTATGCCCTGTTGAAGCACATTTTGGCGCGAAGGATCTCCTGCCATATAGCTGGGATTCATAGGATCAAAAGATCTAACAGGTTGACTCTGCATTTGATAGTTCATCATCTGAGATTGAGGTCCAGAAGACACGAAATCGTTCGTTTGATAACCCTATATTAAGTTAAATTTTTGAAGGATTTATCATTTACTTGATTAATAATTAATTGATTAAACTGAAGATTAATAATCCTTAAATGAACCTGTCCTTGTCCATATTCGGCAACGCCAAAAGGTTGTGTAGGCATTATACCCATACCAGGGAAGGATCGCTGGTGATGCTGACTCCTTCCAGCCACTGGAATACTTGCTCCAGCCACACCATACAAATAAGATCCAGAACCACTAGATCCCATAGCGGAAGCCGAACTTTCAACTCTCATCTGACTACTTTCATTATCTTGCCCTAAATTTTGCCAATCCATTGTGGATATTTGTGGCACGTAGTTATCATAGTCGTCGTCCATAACTTATTGATTTTAGATATGTATCGATTTAAATATTTACTGGCAAATAAGAGATAATTTAAATTTTTAAAATAGAAAAGTTAACATTTTATGTTTAAATATTATAAGGAGAAAGCTTTAAAAATCTTAAGGAAAAAAGCGCTTATGACGTTTGTTTGATGGTATGCTGGGTGGTGGTGGCAATCGATTTAGGTAGGATGTTGTCAAGGCGGCGGTATGAAGAGGCAATAAATTTAAACTAGAATATGATTCGAATTTAAAATTATTTATGCTAAGTTCAATTTATAAAAATATTAAAGTTGTTCAGAAAAGCAGAGCTATGAAAATAAACTCGTTTGTTTGAAAAATTGAGAAAAACTTTATAGTAGTTCAAGATTTCGATAATAAAGTAAAAAACAAACACCGTATTATGGCAAAACAAAAGATTTTTGAATTTTTAAATTTAAAGCAAACAGTTTTTTGAATATTGTTATATTTTATCATGTCCGCAATTTTTGTCAAATTATCACACCAAACAGTTATTTCATCTATTTTGCCTCTTACATTTACTATTATAATTCAACAACAATGTTTGTACATGTATTTTCTACCTTAAGATCAACATCGTTTAGATCAACACTGAGAAGCCACCTCCCCCAATGCGTGTAATCTTTTGTTCCAATCAATTTTTAGTTGTCAGTTCGTGTCTTAAACTGTAAAATATGGCGAGGAATGCGAGCGTTTTGTTACGGAGAAAAAGTTCTGCCAACGTATTTAGTATTTCTATAAATATTTGGAGGTCGTCACAAATTAAACATTCAATCTTCACCGCAATCAAATAGTGCGCACACAAGTATTTCGTTATAGATTTGATTTGTTAGTCATCCTTTCACCTATCAAATAGTTTTTCATGATGCCATTGTTATGAATTTATTGTTCTAAGATCCTTAATAAATTTAAAGCCTTCGCAAGAAAACGATACATCTCATTTATCAACTACAGTATTCTCTTTAAGTTTAATATAATTTTATCAAAATTTTGTATAATTTGATTAAACAGACAGCATAGTAAGAATGTAAGTTTTAGAAATAAAACATTGGGGAAGTTTAAATGTTATCAGAAAATTTTACAATAATTAAATACGAAAATATTATCCTGAAACCTTTACTTTTAGGGAAAGAAGTGATGTTAACAGACCCGCAGGTAGAGGTCTTCCACGTAGGTCATTTACCGACGATTTCTTTAATGATCCGTTTGACAACTTTAATCCAATATCTCATCCACGTGGATTTCAAAGACGCTTCACGGAAAGGGGTTTGCCTTGTTCTACCTATATATTATCCTACCCACCTTAAAAATTTACAGGCCTTTTCGACGATGATGTTGACACTTTCTTTGACAGATTTTCCGGGGAAAGGGAACATCAAATTCCATTTCGCGATGAGCCAAGTCTCTTCCGTTCCTCAATGCCTAGAAGGCATTACAAACCACAAACAGATTTTCATGGTAAAAATGAACACAGCAGTGTTGAACGTCCAATCACTATACAGCTTAAAAAAGCATCATCATCACAGCCCAAATGTTCATCCTCAATTTTAAAGGAAGATGTTTGTTTGAAAAACTCTTAATTAAAATTTATAAACTAACAGGATGAAATACTCGAGAACGTTCATCGAATTCCCATTCGACAAATGACTTCAGGTGATAATCAAAAGGAACAAAATCTTGAGCCAAAAAATGCGTCCGTAAAATCCGAACATAATATCCTGCCAAATGAAACTCGAATAGGCCTTAATCCAGCAGATAAAAGGCGACGGTTCTCTAATTGTCAACAACAAAATGGTAGTTTTAATTTTTTCCAAAAAGTTCATTTTAATTTTTGAGAACACAATTATGCCAACAGCAAAAACCAATTTAAATCTGTTCCGGATATTGTAATTGATGATTACAGTGATAGAAGTGAACTGACGAAACCTGTTGCAATCCCATTACCCGCACCAGCCATTCCATTGCCAGCACCTCAGCATAACGCTAAATTAGAAAATGAAAAAAATCCAGATCTGGAGAATTTAAAACGGTCCGAAGTAAATGTGTCAGAGAATGAATATACTACGGTAGGACAATATAATGCTGATTGTAAAAATGGAGAAGCTGAGACGTCTAATATCCACATTGTTCCCTTAGCTGATAGTGGCGAACACTTAATTCAGTTACTAGATGATACTGAACGAAAAGTGGAAAAACTTAGGTATGCACATATAAAGGAGTATGCTAACAGGAACATTCTTCTATTGTAGAGAGAATGCTACATCCTTGGAGCAGGAAAAGGAAGCGATTTTAGACATGCTTAAAAATATCAAACTGACGAGTTCTCTTCTAAAATTAAACCATGGTTTATCTTTAGGGCAGGGATTTAAATTTAAAAATTATATCAGGTGACCGAGATGAACTAGCATTGAATGCTGACAGGATTATAAATCGTTGTCGCTCCGTTGAAGTTTGTGTTAATACTCCTCGAGATGAGCATCAGGATCAGGCACTTAAGCGCGTTAATGAAGTAAAATGACTACTTTAAGCTTGAAAAACTCTCTAATCCAAGGTCATCTACATAGCATTAAACAAGACAGATGACAGACTAAAAACACAGGCAGAAATTCAGGGATTTTTAAATGCTTGTATGCCTGAAGAAAGTGGTCATATTGGTAGATAAGTTTATGAGCCCATTCATTTGTTATCTCTCTTTATAGATAATAAATTTCAATCTCTTATTATTGCCTGTACTGCTGATGACCAAAAGGTAAAAACCTTTAACAGGATTAATAAGAAAAGGATCCCCGAAACAATTACGGAAATTCCCTCAATAATTTTTAACAGCAATATAATTACGATCCTAAGGAAAAAAACATTCAAAAAACGGACTTATAAACTTAAACTTAAGAAAATCCGACGACGACTTGTAAAAATCATGGAAGAATTTGAACAGACTCAGCCACTCCCTCAAACA
Source organism: Meloidogyne incognita (assembly GCA_036172945.1). Lineage (NCBI taxonomy): Eukaryota > Metazoa > Nematoda > Chromadorea > Rhabditida > Meloidogynidae > Meloidogyne > Meloidogyne incognita. The sequence goes on from JARQAC010000035.1 coordinate 64,932, forward strand.
GATTTAATAGAATAATATGAGAGTTTAAGGTCTAAAACCCCCCATAATCATTCTAACGATAAGCATATTTAAACATCTTATAACTCAACCAACGTTAATTATAACTTAAAAACATGTTATTAACATTGTGTTACTTAAAAGTAAACTAATAAATTTCTAAATATTTAATTTTTAAACAAAATACGAGGTAAATAATCAAAAAAAAATAAAGCAATTGAAAATTGAGATTACCTCTTTTGAAATAATAAAACATAAATTAAAGCATTGCGCATTTCCTCGTCAGAAATAAAATTAAAATCGCGTAAAACAGCACAATGCTGCACAAAGTTGGAGAATAATCCATAGGTTTTTAAACGTTCACCAAATTCAAAAATAAAGCGCTTCTGTAAAACAAAAAAGGATTTTAGGATTAGATTAGAGAAAAAAATTTTTTACCATCAACATAGGCATTTGATATTGAGCAAGTTCCTTATTAATAGGTTTTCCAATAAACTCATTCCAGTAAACAAAGAAACGCTTTTCTTTGGGTAAAAGATCGGTAATCTGGTTGAAGCGCTATAAAAAAATTTTTTTCACAAAAAATAATAAAAATAATAATTGCCTGTTTATAACTATCCCGAATCCATCCTCTATCACAATCAACGCTACAAAGACCCACAGACGAGAACTCGACGTATTTAGATCCATTAAAGGGTAGAACACCTTTGAAACTTTAATAAATTTTTTAAAACTATTTTAATAATTAATTAAGCTTTACTTTATTCCACTATTGACAGGCATAGACGCAGTTATATTGTCCCTAACAGAATTAACGGAAGATACAATTGTATGTTTATCATCCACATCCAAATTAGATAATTCTAGAAGTGATGAACGCATAAAACGAGCCTTATTTCTGAATTGATTAAGATTAAAAAATATTATATTTAAAAGAGTCCACACCTAAAGACTTATTATTTTTGAAAGGAGTAATATTGAGGGATAAATAATATCTATGGAGATAGTGTGGTATTGTGTGAACCATAACTTTGGGTGAGTAGAGATCTCCCACAAAATCCATCGATACTCTCTTAATCCCTCCAAATCCTCAATATTCCCTTTAAAAAGTTGTAGGTCTTCAGGTCTGAACCCATTTTAAAACTTTAATTTAAACCTGAAAATTAAAATTTGTCTATTTGCTCCATTTTTTCCAAGTTCATTTGTTTCATTAGAAGTAGAAAATCTTATAATAAATGAAGGATCCTGTTCACCTTTCTCTGAATTTCTACTACTTGAACAGTCATTCACGTCGTTTTTAGCATAAATATAAAATTTGAAGGTTAATGAGGGATAATTAGTCATCTGAAATATTATCAAAATAATAACCAAGAAAAAAGAATTAGATTTACAAAATGAAAAGCTAAATTCCAGATATGATTGAAACGACGAGAGCAAATTAAGCATTTGACTGGGGCTCTCCAAGTTTGAGGAAATTGTCTGAGATCAGCTAAGGAAAGTTGAGAATCTTGAATTACACTAGGATTTGAACCGGATATAAAGTAACTGAAATTGAAGCGTTAAAATTAGGATATTGTTAGGCACAAGAATCTTGTTCAATAAAGGACTGTTAGATCAAGATGTTCCCAGAAAAATTGTGAAGTTTTAAACTATATAAAGCGATAACAGGATTACGAACAGAGAAACAAATATTCTAGCATACCGAATTGGCTTATTTGTTTTGTTGTTCAATTTCGCCGAAGATAAAGAACTGCGATTTTTAGCATTCACAGTTGACTCAATATTAACGTTTAATTGTGGATTAATTGTTTTCGCCGCAAGTCCAGGGATTAATTTTCTGTCATAAATTGAGCCATAACCATGTTCATTGGAGACTTCCATCGGAAAAAAATATTTTAATAAAAGCTCATAGTAAATTTAATAAAAAATACCTGCAGTATTGAACAAGAATCCCTAGAAGCCCTCTGAAAAATGTTATATAGATAACATAAATAAAGAAAAATTTAAATGGAAACCTTTGAAGATTCAATATTGATATCCTCAATCATTTGATAATTCAAATTTTTTAAATCAGCAAGTCCACTGATGTCATTTTCATTTGTAATAGAGGTACTTATTTAAATAATTATAATAAATAAATTCAAAAAATTACTTTAAATATATTCCTTTTGAACTAAAAATTGGTGTAAAAACTCTACTGAATTGGTTCAAGTTGCCAGCTTCATTTTTATTCTTGTTGTTAGAGGTTTGCTTGTTTACCCATTTCCCAATTAGCCTAGTTCCACGAAGTCTAATTTTAGAATTAATAAGAGTTGGAAGATATGAACAAGTTTTTGTTTCATCTTGATGTTCTTTGGAAAAATTAACTAAAATTTAGAAATTAATTTAGCAAGGGCGTATCCAGGGGGGTTAGCAAGGGCGTATCCAGGGGGAAGCCCCCCCCCAAATGAGGGCAACCTCCAAATTCAACGCCTAGCTAAACCAAAATAAACGCCCCATGTTAGCCACCGTCCGAAATCGACCCTCTAGTTACTCTTTGATGCTTATTGTTAGTTTTTTAATATAAAAAAATTTCGTTACCAAACTTAGTTCCAGAATAGCTACTTCGCGTCACTCTAATTCTCCTTTGTTGATGTTTTCCAAAATTAGAATTAATTGAAGGATCCATATTCTCATTATTTTCATCATTGGCCACGTTGATAGTACCAGAATTATTCATCACGTTAAAATCATCTTCCTCTAATCGCTGTCGTTTAGCCCCAATAAAATCAATTTTTGTCTGATCTACTTTAAATACACATTCGCTACCATTTGGTTGAATATCAAATTGTGTGAATTGATGTAAAGTATTATTGTTTCTTTGACCTTTTGAACCTCGCATTCTTTTCTTCCTTCGTTTTACTTCAATTGGTGAAAAAGTAGAAGCCTTTGGGCGATTATTTGAAGGAATGTCTATAATTTGTTGAAAATAATTAACAACTTAACAATACCATTAATTATGCAGCCATCCACAACCAAAAAAAGTTGATCACAACTATAATAAAAAATATTTATTGTTAACAAGAAATTAAAATAAAACCAATTTCCAAGTTCAGGAACCCAAATTTCCAATACCTTATTTTGCCGCTTCTTATTATTTACAAGACTAACGAATGTGAGGAGGTGCTCCTATAAAATTTTTAGAAAAGTAGAAAGATTTAAATTCATACCCAAAAATTCAAACTTTTTTGCTCAGAATTGACCCCACAAAGAAAAACGTCAAATTTTGCAGAACAATTACCCATTGAAATGGGTGATATTGTGTTAAAAAACTAAAAATAAGTTCATAGAGAAACGGAGTACAAATTTAGAAATATTAAACCTCAAAAGTAAGAGAATCGCTAGTAAAATGAGTACGTGACACAAGTTCGTTAGAACAAGTTGAAGAAGTCACAACGTACGGAATTTGATTGTTTATAAAATTTAACGAATGCAGATGTTTCAACCTAATAACAGCTTGCTCCAATGGTGGTAATTTAACCTGACAATGAGATCTTCTGCGTTTAGACTTTAGCGGTTTGGTAGAAACACTTTTTTCAATAAGAGATGGAGCACTTCTAGTAAGAAAAATTTTAAAAACTTTTTAAATCAATAAACCTGGCAATCGTTTGAGCAACTTTCCGCAAAAATAACGTTCTGTTAAGCCGATAGAATTTTAAAACGTCCCGTGCGTCACCTAAAAGTAATTTTCTAAATACATTTAACCTTAAATGAATAAAACCTGATACGAACGAAGCTTCCTTCTCTACATTCTTGTCTTGCTTTTTAATTATATGCTGGCCACACGTAGGACATTTTTTTATTTTCATTAAACAAAAATTTAAAAACTTTAAGGATAAATAATATTTATAGTGAAATAATAAAAATAAAATAACATAAACGTTAAGACACAAATTTTATAAAAAAAAATTCTTAAAAGATAAACTTTATTAACAGCAGAAAACTTATACAATGCAAAACTTCAAATATGCTTGTACATGTTGCATATTAGTAAATATTCACGATAATTCTTACATTAGAATTTAAAAAAATTCAAAGACACCAACCTTAGAAAATTGGGAACTTGGAGTAAAATTGAACTTCGTTTCTGATTTTTAGAACCAATGGATCCCCAGAAAAAATTTTTTGGAATAAAAAATTTCTAAATTTGTCAGAAGTAAACTACCGTTCAGTTTTGTAGAATTTTAAAGGTATTTTTTAAAATCTGGAATCAATGAATTTTATACAAATATTTAGAAAATAAAAATTGAATAAGCTTTTCCAGTTAAATATTTAATGAAAACCTTAAAAGTAAAAATATATCCAAATTCCTTGACATAGAACACATTCAATTTTTCAATTTCGAGCTTATTTATTTTGCTTATCAAAAACACCGCTTCTAATATTTTCTGGAGGCCCAGTCTCATAACGACGCGGCTGCTGGTTGTTGAAATAGCCAACACGTCGAAGATGTGGTGCTGCCCCACCACGTGAATTTCGTCGATGAAAATTATGCATTCGAACTGCAGCAGGACCAAATGTCACTTCATTTGTCATTCGCTAAAATGGTTGAGTATTTATTTTATAATTTTAATATTTTATAGAAAAGGACCACAAAAATACCAGGAAAGCTTCTTTTTATGAATAATAAACACAAAAACCTCTTTCTTCCAATCGATCCTATTGTCTTTCCTGAAAAATTAAAAAGTTAAAATGTTAATAAAACATATTTTAATCAAACCCAGCTTCTCGTTCCGTAGCTTCACAGGAAATGTTATCAAAAAATGAACGACTCTTGTCATAGTAAATGTTGTTTTTTGTCGATTTTTCAAGAATTGCAACTGCTTTATCATTTGTTCCACCATCAATTTCTTGGGTTAACGATTTATCTAAAAAGGATTGAACAAGAATTATAATACAAAACCTTTTGGAGGCGATTGAAAATCTGACTCTAGATCAAGTTCAGCAATATTCTCGATAACTCCATCAACAGATTCAAGGAAATCTTCATTTGCTTTTTCAAAATCAAAATCGCCGTCGTATTTTCTTGTGTTACGCCCCTGGTTGTAATAATAATGAGGATGATGTGGCCGATGATCACCACCATAATGACGCTGTTGTTGAGTTATGTGGTGATCTAAAATTGGAATAGAGCTAGATGTCAATTTTTATTGAACCTTGCGCCTGGAATACACGTGGCATTGGCGGTGCTTGTCTCACATTAACATATTTATAAGGCTGACGTTGTCCTTGAATAATTCCTTGTTGGTAATATTGATGTCGAGTAGACTGGCCAAATTTACCAGATAATTGTTTATCATTTGTGGAGACATCTCTTTGTTGTTGACGTGATTCTATTTGTGCCCCATATTTTTGTGTTTGTGGGCTTGATGCCTCAGAATCTTTTAAATAATAAAATTATAAAAGTTAAATCATAAAATTAACCTTGAGTGCCTTTACGCTCCTCTGTGGGCACATTAGCAGGCGGCTTTGAAACGGAGATAATCGCTATAAATGATTAAAATCGAATAGAACTCAGAAATATGCAAAAAATTTGCAAAATCAAAAAAAACCTGGATCATAAGTAATATCATCAATATCAGGTGTCGGTTTTGGCGTATCGCAAACTAAGAAAGAAGGAAAATTGATATATTCTCTAGAAAGTACCTATTAGATCCTTTATATCACTGGCTTTGAATATAATATAATCGTAAACTTCTTTTCGAGCAGGGACAGTGACATTTGCCAATCTGTCTTCAGTCCCAAACGATCGAACTGAAGATCAAAACTACTTAAAACAATGTTAACAAATTAACCTCTCGATAGTGAAATTGTAGACTCCACAGGATCAACTAAAATATTAAAAAATGAAAAAATTTATTGATTTATTTACAAAAACCTTTATGCAAAAAACCTTCATATCGAATGTCCAATTGCGAAATCAACGAAATTTTGCTACCAATGTAAGGAGTAGTCATTTTAAAAAGGTTGATCTAATATATATAGCTATAAAGTGATTAAAATTGATCCTAGATATAAAATTAAAAACTATTTCTAGAAAAATGGTAACCAAAAGGGCACAATAATCAATATAATCGATACTCCCTGTGATCGAACCCCTACTACTATTTGCTACATTCATATTTATCGATTTTACGAAGGCCCCGAATAAACACACCAGGACTCTAATGTCGTATTAAACTATGTCATTTTGTAAGCAAGATGGGATGTAACAGGTAGAGATGGAAAAATGTGAGATAGTGTGCTAAAAAGAGATAATTATCTAAAGTTAGAGAAAAATATTAAACAATAGATTGGCCGGTTGAGTGCAGAATTTTTATGAGAAGATAACTACTGTAACTGAACCTGTCTAAGGATTTTTGAAAGTAAAACATTTTAATAAAGGCGATAACTCGATAAATAATAATAAAATCGATTATTCCTTCTCAAAACCTTTGTAAATTCCAACTAACTTAGAATAAGACGAAATCTAAGCTGGCCAAAATACTAAAGCTATTAGAAAAAGTAAACAAAAGGCCAAAATAATCAATACAATCGATACTCCCTGTGATCGACACCTTATTACTATTTGCTACTTTCCAATTTGCTTAAAAATATGCTGCAGGAATCGATTTTACGAAGGCCCGATAAACACAACAGGACTCTACTGTCGTTTTATGAAACTATGTCATTTTTTAAGAAAGATGGGATGTAGCAAGTAGAGATGGAAAACGTGTGAGATAGTGTGCTAAAAAGAGAAATTCTCTGAGGTTAGAGAAAAATATTTATACAACAGAGTTGGCCGGTCGAGTGCAGAATTTTTAGAGCACGATAACTACGGTAACTGAACCTGTTTAAGGATTTTTGAAAGTAAAAATTTTATTAAGGGCGATAACTCGATAAATAATCAATGAAATCGATTATTCCTTCTCAAAACCTTTGTAAATTCCAACTAACTTAGAATAAGACGAAATCTAAGCTGCCCAAAATACTAAAGCTATTAGAAAAAGTAAACAAAAGGCCAAAATAATCAATACAATCGATACTCCCTGTGATCGACACCTTATTACTATTTGCTACTTTCCAATTTGCTTAAAAATATGCTGCAGGAATCGATTTTACGAAGGCCCGATAAACACAACAGGACTCTACTGTCGTTTTATGAAACTATGTCATTTTTTAAGAAAGATGGGATGTAGCAAGTAGAGATGGAAAACGTGTGAGATAGTGTGCTAAAAAGAGAAATTCTCTGAGGTTAGAGAAAAATATTTATACAACAGAGTTGGCCGGTCGAGTGCAGAATTTTTAGAGCACGATAACTACGGTAACTGAACCTGTTGAAGGATTTTTGAAAGTAAAAATTTTATTAAGGGCGATAACTCGATAAATAATCAATGAAATCGATTATTCCTTCTCAAAACCTTTGTAAATTCCAACTAACTTAGAATAAGACGAAATCTAAGCTGCCCAAAATACTAAAGCTATTAGAAAAAGTAAACAAAAGGCCAAAATAATCAATACAATCGATACTCCCTGTGATCGACACCTTATTACTATTTGCTACTTTCCAATTTGCTTAAAAATATGCTGCAGGAATCGATTTTACGAAGGCCCGATAAACACAACAGGACTCTACTGTCGTTTTATGAAACTATGTCATTTTTTAAGAAAGAAGGGATGTAGCAAGTAGAGATGGAAAACGTGTGAGATAGTGTGCTAAAAAGAGAAATTCTCTGAGGTTAGAGAAAAATATTTATACAACAGAGTTGGCCGGTCGAGTGCAGAATTTTTAGAGCACGATAACTACGGTAACTGAACCTGTTTAAGGATTTTTGAAAGTAAAAATTTTATTAAGGGCGATAACTCGATAAATAATCAATGAAATCGATTATTCCTTCTCAAAACCTTTGTAAATTCCAACTAACTTAGAATAAGACGAAATCTAAGCTGCCCAAAATACTAAAGCTATTAGAAAAAGTAAACAAAAGGCCAAAATAACCAATACAATCGATACTCCCTGTGATCGACACCTTATTACTATTTGCTACTTTCCAATTTGCTTAAAAATATGCTGCAGGAATCGATTTTACGAAGGCCCGATAAACACAACAGGACTCTACTGTCGTTTTATGAAACTATGTCATTTTTTAAGAAAGATGGGATGTAGCAAGTAGAGATGGAAAACGTGTGAGATAGTGTGCTAAAAAGAGAAATTCTCTGAGGTTAGAGAAAAATATTTATACAACAGAGTTGGCCGGTCGAGTGCAGAATTTTTAGAGCACGATAACTACGGTAACTGAACCTGTTTAAGGATTTTTGAAAGTAAAAATTTTATTAAGGGCGATAACTCGATAAATAATCAATGAAATCGATTATTCCTTCTCAAAACCTTTGTAAATTCCAACTAACTTAGAATAAGACGAAATCTAAGCTGCCCAAAATACTAAAGCTATTAGAAAAAGTAAACAAAAGGCCAAAATAATCAATACAATCGATACTCCCTGTGATCGACACCTTATTACTATTTGCTACTTTCCAATTTGCTTAAAAATATGCTGCAGGAATCGATTTTACGAAGGCCCGATAAACACAACAGGACTCTACTGTCGTTTTATGAAACTATGTCATTTTTTAAGAAAGATGGGATGTAGCAAGTAGAGATGGAAAACGTGTGAGATAGTGTGCTAAAAAGAGAAATTCTCTGAGGTTAGAGAAAAATATTTATACAACAGAGTTGGCCGGTTGAGTGCAGAATTTTTAGAGCACGATAACTACGGTAACTGAACCTTTTTAAGGATTTTTGAAAGTAAAAATTTTATTAAGGGCGATAACTCGATAAATAATCAATGAAATCGATTATTCCTTCTCAAAACCTTTGTAAATTCCAACTAACTTAGAATAAGACGAAATCTAAGCTGCCCAAAATACTAAAGCTATTAGAAAAAGTAAACAAAAGGCCAAAATAACCAATACAATCGATACTCCCTGTGATCGACACCTTATTACTATTTGCTACTTTCCAATTTGCTTAAAAATATGCTGCAGGAATCGATTTTACGAAGGCCCGATAAACACAACAGGACTCTACTGTCGTTTTATGAAACTATGTCATTTTTTAAGAAAGATGGGATGTAGCAAGTAGAGATGGAAAACTTGTGAGATAGTGTGCTAAAAAGAGAAATTCTCTGAGGTTAGAGAAAAATATTTATACAACAGAGTTGGCCGGTTGAGTGCAGAATTTTTAGAGCACGATAACTACGGTAACTGAACCTGTTTAAGGATTTTTGAAAGTAAAAATTTTATTAAGGGCGATAACTCGATAAATAATCAATGAAATCGATTATTCCTTCTCAAAACCTTTGTAAATTCCAACTAACTTAGAATAAGACGAAATCTAAGCTGCCCAAAATACTAAAGCTATTAGAAAAAGTAAACAAAAGGCCAAAATAATCAATACAATCGATACTCCCTGTGATCGACACCTTATTACTATTTGCTACTTTCCAATTTGCTTAAAAATATGCTGCAGGAATCGATTTTACGAAGGCCCGATAAACACAACAGGACTCTACTGTCGTTTTATGAAACTATGTCATTTTTTAAGAAAGAAGGGATGTAGCAAGTAGAGATGGAAAACGTGTGAGATAGTGTGCTAAAAAGAGAAATTCTCTGAGGTTAGAGAAAAATATTTATACAACAGAGTTGGCCGGTCGAGTGCAGAATTTTTAGAGCACGATAACTACGGTAACTGAACCTGTTTAAGGATTTTTGAAAGTAAAAATTTTATTAAGGGCGATAACTCGATAAATAATCAATGAAATCGATTATTCCTTCTCAAAACCTTTGTAAATTCCAACTAACTTAGAATAAGACGAAATCTAAGCTGCCCAAAATACTAAAGCTATTAGAAAAAGTAAACAAAAGGCCAAAATAACCAATACAATCGATACTCCCTGTGATCGACACCTTATTACTATTTGCTACTTTCCAATTTGCTTAAAAATATGCTGCAGGAATCGATTTTACGAAGGCCCGATAAACACAACAGGACTCTACTGTCGTTTTATGAAACTATGTCATTTTTTAAGAAAGATGGGATGTAGCAAGTAGAGATGGAAAACGTGTGAGATAGTGTGCTAAAAAGAGAAATTCTCTGAGGTTAGAGAAAAATATTTATACAACAGAGTTGGCCGGTCGAGTGCAGAATTTTTAGAGCACGATAACTACGGTAACTGAACCTGTTTAAGGATTTTTGAAAGTAAAAATTTTATTAAGGGCGATAACTCGATAAATAATCAATGAAATCGATTATTCCTTCTCAAAACCTTTGTAAATTCCAACTAACTTAGAATAAGACGAAATCTAAGCTGCCCAAAATACTAAAGCTATTAGAAAAAGTAAACAAAAGGCCAAAATAATCAATACAATCGATACTCCCTGTGATCGACACCTTATTACTATTTGCTACTTTCCAATTTGCTTAAAAATATGCTGCAGGAATCGATTTTACGAAGGCCCGATAAACACAACAGGACTCTACTGTCGTTTTATGAAACTATGTCATTTTTTAAGAAAGATGGGATGTAGCAAGTAGAGATGGAAAACGTGTGAGATAGTGTGCTAAAAAGAGAAATTCTCTGAGGTTAGAGAAAAATATTTATACAACAGAGTTGGCCGGTTGAGTGCAGAATTTTTAGAGCACGATAACTACGGTAACTGAACCTTTTTAAGGATTTTTGAAAGTAAAAATTTTATTAAGGGCGATAACTCGATAAATAATCAATGAAATCGATTATTCCTTCTCAAAACCTTTGTAAATTCCAACTAACTTAGAATAAGACGAAATCTAAGCTGCCCAAAATACTAAAGCTATTAGAAAAAGTAAACAAAAGGCCAAAATAACCAATACAATCGATACTCCCTGTGATCGACACCTTATTACTATTTGCTACTTTCCAATTTGCTTAAAAATATGCTGCAGGAATCGATTTTACGAAGGCCCGATAAACACAACAGGACTCTACTGTCGTTTTATGAAACTATGTCATTTTTTAAGAAAGATGGGATGTAGCAAGTAGAGATGGAAAACTTGTGAGATAGTGTGCTAAAAAGAGAAATTCTCTGAGGTTAGAGAAAAATATTTATACAACAGAGTTGGCCGGTTGAGTGCAGAATTTTTAGAGCACGATAACTACGGTAACTGAACCTGTTTAAGGATTTTTGAAAGTAAAAATTTTATTAAGGGCGATAACTCGATAAATAATCAATGAAATCGATTATTCCTTCTCAAAACCTTTGTAAATTCCAACTAACTTAGAATAAGACGAAATCTAAGCTGCCCAAAATACTAAAGCTATTAGAAAAAGTAAATAAAAGGCCAAAATAATCAATACAATCGATACTCCCTGTGATCGACACCTTATTACTATTTGCTACTTTCCAATTTGCTTAAAAATATGCTGCAGGAATCGATTTTACGAAGGCCCGATAAACACAACAGGACTCTACTGTCGTTTTATGAAACTATGTCATTTTTTAAGAAAGATGGGATGTAGCAAGTAGAGATGGAAAACGTGTGAGATAGTGTGCTAAAAAGAGAAATTCTCTGAGGTTAGAGAAAAATATTTATACAACAGAGTTGGCCGGTCGAGTGCAGAATTTTTAGAGCACGATAACTACGGTAACTGAACCTGTTTAAGGATTTTTGAAAGTAAAAATTTTATTAAGGGCGATAACTCGATAAATAATCAATGAAATCGATTATTCCTTCTCAAAACCTTTGTAAATTCCAACTAACTTAGAATAAGACGAAATCTAAGCTGCCCAAAATACTAAAGCTATTAGAAAAAGTAAACAAAAGGCCAAAATAACCAATACAATCGATACTCCCTGTGATCGACACCTTATTACTATTTGCTACTTTCCAATTTGCTTAAAAATATGCTGCAGGAATCGATTTTACGAAGGCCCGATAAACACAACAGGACTCTACTGTCGTTTTATGAAACTATGTCATTTTTTAAGAAAGATGGGATGTAGCAAGTAGAGATGGAAAACGTGTGAGATAGTGTGCTAAAAAGAGAAATTCTCTGAGGTTAGAGAAAAATATTTATACAACAGAGTTGGCCGGTTGAGTGCAGAATTTTTAGAGCACGATAACTACGGTAACTGAACCTGTTTAAGGATTTTTGAAAATAAAAATTTTATTAAGGGCGATAACTCGATAAATAATCAATGAAATCGATTATTCCTTACTCAATACCTTTGCTAAATTCCAATTTACTTAAAATGAGACGGAATCTAGGTTGGCCAAAATACAAAAGTATAAGACCTTATCTTATTTCTGGCCGTGTAGAATTAAGGCATTTTAGCCGAGTAGAGATTTTGAAGAATAGTTTAAGGAACAGTTATTTCAAGAATTTTTAGCCGTGTAGAGATTTTATAGCATTTAACTGTGTAAAGATCGATTTTGGTCGATCTATTATTTCATCTATCTTTTGTCCATCTATCTTTTAGTGCAGCTATCTTTTAGTCCATCTATCTTTTAATGATTTTGACCGTATCTATCTTTTAGTGCAGCTATCTTTTAGTCCATCTATTTTTTAATGATTTTGACTTTTAGTATTTTTTAATTTCGGCCGTGTCTATCTTTTATTGCATCTATCTTTAGTGCATCTATCTTTTAATCGATTTCGGCCGTATCTATCTTTTATTGCATCTATCTTTTAATCGAGTTTGGCCGTATCTATCTTTTATTGCGTCTATCTTTTAGTGCATCTATCTTATAATCGATTTTATCTTTTATTTCTATCTTTTATTTCATCTATCTTTTATTTCATCTATCTTTTGTCCATCTATCTTTTAGTGCAGCTATCTTTTAGTCCATCTATCTTTTAATGATTTTGACCGTATCTATCTTTTAGTGCAGCTATCTTTTGTCCATCTATCTTTTAGTGCAGCTATCTTTTAGTCCATCTATCTTTTAATGATTTTGACCGTATCTATCTTTTAGTGCAGCTATCTTTTAGTCCATCTATTTTTTAATGATTTTGACTTTTAGTATTTTTTAATTTCGGCCGTGTCTATCTTTTATTGCATCTATCTTTAGTGCATCTATCTTTTAATCGATTTCGGCCGTATCTATCTTTTATTGCATCTATCTTTTAATCGAGTTTGGCCGTATCTATCTTTTATTGCGTCTATCTTTTAGTGCATCTATCTTATAATCGATTTTGGCCGTATCTCTTTTAGTGCATCTATCTTTTAATTTCGGCCGTGTCTATCTTTAGTGCATCTATCTTTTAATCGATTTCGGCCGTATCTTTCTTTTATTGCATCTATCTTTTAGTCCATCTATCTTTTAATGATTTTGACCGTATCTATCTTTTAGTGCAGCTATCTTTTAATTTCGGCCGTGTCTATCTTTTATTGCATCTATCTTTAGTGCATCTATCTTTTAATCGATTTCGGCCGTATCTATCTTTTATTGCATCTATCTTTAGTGCATCTATCTTTTAATCGATTTCGGCCGTATCTATCTTTTATTGCATCTATCTTTTAATCGAGTTTGGCCGTATCTATCTTTTATTGCGTCTATCTTTTAGTGCATCTATCTTATAATCGATTTTGGCCGTATCTCTTTTAGTGCATCTATCTTTTAATTTCGGCCGTGTCTATCTTTAGTGCATCTATCTTTTAATCGATTTCGGCCGTATCTTTCTTTTATTGCATCTATCTTTTAGTCCATCTATCTTTTAATGATTTTGACCGTATCTATCTTTTAGTGCAGCTATCTTTTAATTTCGGCCGTGTCTATCTTTTATTGCATCTATCTTTAGTGCATCTATCTTTTAATCGATTTCGGCCGTATCTATCTTTTATTGCATCTATCTTTTAATCGAGTTTGGCCGTATCTATCTTTTAGTGCATCTATCTTATAATCGATTTTGGCCGTATCTCTTTTAGTGCATCTATATTTTGGTGCGTCTAACTATTGTTAGGAGCCATTTTTCTAACGTTAGTGAAAAATTTTAATACAATAGATTTGTCGGTTGAATGCAGAGATTGAACTTTTAAAATTTTGAAAAAAATTTAGTTCGGTAAAAATATAACATTTATCAATAAATTCTGTACAAATTAGTAAACACATATCTAAAAATATTTTGATCATAAAAAAGTTAATTATAGTTTTAATATCATCTGTACATAAAGATCAGTGTTTGTTTTTGTCCTTTTCCTCGAACACCGGATTTCTAAAATTATTATTTAAATTAAAATAAAATTATAACAAAAATACATTTTGCCCGTATCAACATTTTCGAATTTCGTTCTTCTACTGCTGTTATCATCGTCAAATGAATCTAATGTTTCAGCATGTTCGTAGACAGGATTTGTAAATGTCGTAGTCATTATATAAGACATCTCTCTACTTTGCGGTAATTTTAAAGGTGATGAATGTAGTTCCTCAACGAGTGACTAAAAAAATTTTGAAATTATCATTAGAATCAACGGAAGCTTTTTCAAAAACTAAGAGGTTGACATGAACTTGGAAACCTTACATTGTCACGCTGTTGTTGAATTTGCCTATCTGCATCAAGTACAGGATTTGAGAAGGATATTACGTTGCCATGAAATGTAACTACTGAGGCACCACCGATTGACGACCCTTCACAAGAAGCCAAACGCTTCTTGTTGAGTACACTTTTGCGTTTATAAATTAGAATTGAGAGAACAGTCATTACCTTATAATTTTGTGATTTAATAGATTATTATTATTTAAAATTTACCGCCAAGCATACTAACATAGCGAACATTAAAAGTAGCGCGTAATATGCACCATTTCCTGGAATTGAAAATTTTTGAAAATTTTCCTAAATGTCCAGAAAAATTCAAACACTCATACCAAATCTGCCGATCAACTGCCTACTGACTGAAGATGGTTTTTGACAAAATTCCCCTTCAAAATCACCACAATCACATGTTCCATCCAAAAGGCAATGACCACCATTTTGGCAAGAACATTGCTTTGGAATCTTTAAAGGCATACAATTTTATTAGCTACATTCCTATAACCAACCGGCAGTTCTTCTATTCGAGCAGATCCACAAGTACCGTCCTAAAATTAAAATTTAATAAAGTGCAATCTGATTGAAAGTTTCAAACCTCAAATTGTGTGACTCCATCAGGGCAAAGGCATCTAAAGCCATCTGACGGCAATTCAACACAAAGATGTGAACATTGAACTTTTGCACATGCACTATCTGCTCGAAGCATATCTCTGGCGAATCTAAAAAGAGAAAGTCGGTCACGTTTAAAGGTGAAAGTTTAATCTAACCTTTGTTGTATCCTTAATGAGTGAACATCGTCTATGGCACTAGCAACAAGTTGGAGTCGACTTCTGCCAAACTTGTCTTGAATATACAAATTTTGCGAATCTTTGGATACTTGAAAATTTGAATTAAAAGATTCCAAAATTTCTAAATTAAACCAGAAGTCCCTGCATTTATCGGCTTTCCAGATGTCCAAAAGAGATGATTTTCAAAAACATCGATAGCCCATGGAGTCCTTGTGTCTCGAGCAACTGAAATAAATAAAGGATTTATTTATTAAATATAATTTATATTTTAAAGTCACTCACTTGTTAGCCTACGCGAACCATCGGGAAGGCAAGAGTCAACCTTTGAAAATTAATTAAAGTGAATTAAATAGAAAAGAGTTAGCTTACCTTGTGGTATTTAGGATCGCTCCAATAAATTCGGTTGTCACCTTAGATTGATTAGATGATTAAAATCTTCCATTTTAACTTACGTCCTTCATCAACAGCCATGGTTGTTGGTGAATAAATGAGATCACTAATGATTGTCTAAATTTGATGAACCAAAAATAAGGCAAAACAGAAACGCAAATTAACCTGTCTTTTATTCCCATCCATATCAGCACATTGAATCTTTGCTTCAAATCCTGCATCTGCAAAGCAAATTCGTCCCAATTTTGGTAAAGTAACAATTGCTGTTGGTATTTGCAAACGTCCAGCAACGATCTAATTATTTAAAAAAAAATAAAGTTTATAAACTAGAAAAAAACCGTTCGTCTATATCTGCCATCCGATGTTGTAACATAAATTACTCCATTTCCATCTGATGATGGTTGAGGGAGAGGTTCACTAAAACGCTTTTTTCGTCGGCCAGCTGCTGTTGCAAGTGCTGATTTCTCGTTTAATTTAAGATCGCTAACAGTGGCAGTTATGTATAAATTTCTGAGGGAATTAAATTATTTTTTAAATAAAGAAAATTAAAAACCCTGTCAAGTAATCCACAGCCATACTTAAAGGCGAAATGTTTTCCGCAAAGTTGACCAACAATTCTTGACCCTCGTGCTAAAATTTGAAGGATTGCAAAAATATTTTTGTTTAAATTAATACCGATTGATTGCCTTTAGGAAGAGCCGAACGGAACAATTTCTTAAAATATTTTTAGATTTATTAAATAATTTAAATGTTAAAATATATACTCGTTGATATGTATCCAACCAAAACATCTTAAATTGAAAATATGAGAATTTCAAGTAAATTAATGAGATACGCATAAGAAACTCAATAAAACTTACAAATTCCCGTCTAGGATCAAACTCAATAGCACCAATACTTCGTTGTTGATGTGATGGAGATTTACGAGTGGCTGCGTTAACACGTCCACGAGAACCGACCAGGCTTAACTGAAAAAAATGTTAATAAATAGAAAAATAAGGAAATTTTAGTAAACCTGAAGAACTTTGTCATCTGAAGCAATCATAATAAGTGGGTGCTGAAAATTTAAAAGGAATTAAAAAAAATTTTTAAATTTGTATACTTCTCCATTAGCACGACAATCCTTTCCATTCATAGCGCCTATAACAACACCAGAAGTGTAATCATCCACGCATTTACACAAATATGACCCCTTTAAATTTGAATCTTATCTTTCTCAATATTTAAAATAAACCTTTGTATTCAAACACATTTGAGAACAAGTATTGTTTCCTTTGCATTCATCAATATCAATACAATCAGAAGGATTTCCAGGATCTTAAAAAATTTTTTTAATAAAAATTGTATCTCTATTATTTAAAAAAACCTGTAGTAAAACCATCTCGACAATGGCAATAATATCCATCTAAATTTAAATAAAAGCGCTTTAAAGCTTTTGAAAAATCCAAGCATACCCTGAACATCTGTACAAAGATGTCGACATCCACCATTATCAGAATGTGAGTGGCAACTTTTCCCGTTTTGTTTAATACAGCCAATCTCATCAGTAGCATCACCACAATCTTTAAAAAATTTAATTTTATCATAATTTAAAGTTAAGAATTTCTTAATTTCTTTACC
Source organism: Meloidogyne incognita (assembly GCA_036172945.1). NCBI lineage: Eukaryota > Metazoa > Nematoda > Chromadorea > Rhabditida > Meloidogynidae > Meloidogyne > Meloidogyne incognita. Next base: position 82,312 of record JARQAC010000035.1, read on the forward strand.
ATCTTTCCTGTCACATGCCAATGTTGCATTAATACATTTGCCGTTGGTGCATTTGAATTCATCGGTCGAGCAATCTCCATATTCGGAGAAGGAAGAGCACATGGCTAGCAAAGTAAAAAAAGATTAGATTTCTAAATGCAAAACAAGCTTACAAAGATGTTCGTCTGAGTAATCATGTTCTCCACAATCATTAAAACTAAAACGGAAATAAAATCAAGATAAAGATTAAATTCAAAAATTAAAAAATAACCCATTGCAGAGTTGAAGAATGTTCAAGCAAAGCTTTGAATGAGAACAACGAAAACGTAGAGGTGGATCACATTGTGCAACTTTACATTGTTCGTTGGTTTCGTCCGAATTATCACCACAATCTTGCGAAAAAAAATTTAAAATTCAAAAAAATTATTAAAAATATTTACCGTTATCCCCATCACACATAAATTTGCGCGAGATGCAAACGCTGTTAGCACATTCTGAAAAATTTAAAAATTAAATTAAAAATTTTTAGAAAGTAAATACCATATTCATTAGGTGAACAATGCCTTCTATTAGGCTATAATTATTTTTAAAAATTAAAAAAAGAAATCATTATAAATGTCCTTACATAATCGTCACAGTGAGTCTCATCAGAAGCATTAACACAATCACGCCTTATTTAACAAAAATTATAAACCGAAAAAATAATCAATTAACCTTCGATCACACCATTTATGGTCAAGAATACATGTCCCATCGTCTGACAAAATATTCACAGAATTTAATTTTTAATGTTTAAATTAATAAAAAACCGCATTTCCGATATCCATCTGCGCACTTTCTAAGCGTACATTGAGATTCGTCCAAACCATCACTGCACTGGATAGTTCCATCACAAACTTTTGAGTGAGGAATGCAACGGCCCTCTTTTAAAAATAAAATTTGAATCCAGAAAAAATAACAAAAATATTTACCGTTGCAACGAAATTCTGACTCAGAACAAGGACGTGAGGTACCTTATTATTTAATAAATTTACTGTTTAAAACGAAAATTTCACCTCCACATTGTTCATCGATCTCGTCTGAGTTGTCAACACAATCTTAAATTTTTTAGATTATTTAAAAAATATTTAAAATTCCCCTGCCATTTTCGCTGTCACACATCCAACGCTTAGGAATGCACTTTCCAGAACCAACACACTTAAATTCTCCCTGTTCTTCACATGCAGGACAGCGAGAAGGTAATTCATCAGAACTAGTCAGAAAATAATTTAAGAAATTTTTAAGAATTTACCCATCTCTGCAGTCATCCTGCCCATTACAAAATGCCCAATCAGGTACACAACGATAAGAGTTTAGACAACGAGACCAGCCACGAGGGCATTCTACTTTATCACATTCAGGTTTTGGTTCATCACTTCCATCGCCGCAATCGTCTTTAAAGATTATGCGAATCAAGAGGAAATTAGTTATTACCCTCGCTGTCACATTTCCAGCTTTTTGGTATACATTTGTGATTGGAGCAGCGAAACTCCTGCAATAAAAAACATATACCTAAGAACTTAAAAAAATGTGATAAAAATCTCTAAACGACTCAAAATATCAGAAAATTGAAACAAACCTCAGCTGTACAATTTCTCGAGGCATTCTTGCAAATGTGTTCAGCCTCATCGCTTCTATCACCACAATCATCTGTTTTTAATTAATGAATAGTTAATAAACAATTTTAAATAAACCATCTCCATCACATGTAAAACCTTTGGGAATACATTTTCCAGTATTTGAGCATTTAAACATCCAATCATCACATGGTTTATCCTGAAAATATCATGATTAAAAACTGAAAATAAATTTAAAAAATATTAAACTTACACAATCTCGCTCATCACTTCCATCACCACAATCATCTGTAAATAAAGTAAATTTTATTGGAGATAAAGTTAGATAAAAATCTACCTTGTCCATCACACATTTGGAATGGTCGTGTGCTATAAATGTACAGGATTAGTTATAGATTTTTAAAAAAAATTTCAAACCAATTATGATTTGAGCATTGAAATTCACCAACTGGACAGATGCGATCGCCTTAAAAACATGAGGTAAACTTTCATTTTTAATTAAAAATTTCTAAAAAATAACCACAAACATCCCGTCCAGGCTCATCATCTCCATCGGTACAGTCCTTAACAAAAAAATAAAATATTCTTTTAAACTTATGAAATAACCTTTTCGCCGTCGCAATACCACAGTTTTGAGATACATTTGGAATCTGTCCCAGAGCAAGCAAATTGCCGCGACGTGCTATTTTAAACAATCAGAATTTCCCTCTAAAAAAGATTCATTACCAATTTGCTTCGCAGTCACGGCCATTGGAGAGCAAGTAAAACTGGTCTGGACAGGCACATGAAAAGTTACTTCCACCAGCGCCAATAAGGCAGAGATGTGAACAACCTCCGTTGTTATCACCGCAAGGATTCGGCCAACGTGGCTTTAAGTTTTTAAAAATATATTAAAAATTAAAATAATTAAAAACCTGTCTTAATGGGTGAACAACACGAAGTTCATTGGGCAATTGCAAGGTAGTAACTAGATAATATTAATAAAAAATTTCCTCGCAATTATAAAATTAACCTAAGACGCTTTCATTATTTGCTGTCCATTTATCAGCTCGAATAACTTGTTTCAAATTCCAATCACTCCAAAACAAATATTCATTATATACAGTGATAGAGGCGATATGTGAGGTGAGTTTTGCTGGAATTCTGTGCCGGCGGTGAATGCCATCCTGAAGGTCCATCCAATTGAGTTCGTTAAGGTGGGCGTCTCCCCAGAAAAGACGATCAGAATAATAATCGATGGCAAGAGCATTAGGCCAGCCCAAATCACGCTCAGCGATTTTAATAACTGGATCCGCAGTTCCATATGGCGCTGAACCATCCAAAGCGACTTTAGCAATGTACGGCTGGAGTGACCTGCAAAAGAGATAATTTCAAGAGTGTTATCAAATTAACAAACCATTCAGTGAAGTAAAGATAACCACGTTTTGGATGTACAACAATTGCCTAAAGAAAATTTTGGAAAAGAAAATTTTTGATGAATTTAACCTTTGGCTGTGAAATTCTGTCCCGAATCAGTGTACGACAAAATCGACCGTCCAACTCGCAAACACGCAAAGCTCGATCTTGCCTATTCAAACTGTACAATTTACGACCAATCCAATCGACCGCAATTCCCTCTATGCCAAATACATTATGGCGCATTATTTGTTCATAACTGCTGGGTGCTTCACTTAATTTATGCAGTGATTTACGATAGATGCGCAATTTTCCAGAGTCTTAAGAAAAATAAAAATTAATTTTCAGTTACAATATAACAAGCAAACCGAGTAAATAGACCATGTCATCAACTGAGTCAACATCCATTGAAACAAGATTTTCAAATCCTTGAGCTACAAGCTCATATCGAGATCCATCTTTAAGAATTGAGAATATGGTCTGGTCTTTTTAGTAAAATTAAAACCTAGTGATATGAATCGAACATAGTGCTTGTTGGCCAAAAGCAGATAAGGTTCCGGTTTCTAAAATAAATAGAAAATTTAAAAAAAATTTAATACCTCTTCATTCGCTTTACAAATAAACCCATTGGGATGTAATGTCATCCCTTCAGGGCAAGAACATTTGTAGCTTCCTTGCTTGTTTCCACAGAAATGGGAACAAAGCGAGAGTCCTTCTTAAAATCAGAAAAAAATAATTTTAACTAAAATTTTCGACAAACCCAAGCATTCATCAATGTCTAAGCAGGATTTATTATCTGCCCGATTTATTTGAAATCCATTTTCACAGGAGCATTTGTAGCCAATAACTTGGTCAACACAAGTTTGTTCACAAAGTGGATGTTCTTTTTGCTCGCATTCGTTGACAACTGAAAAACGGTCATTTTAAAGCCCAACACCGAATTTATAAGAAAAAACACCCACAGCAACTAGGGCTTTCATCAGACCGATCAGAACAATCATAGTTGTTATCACACACTTTTTGTTTCTCAATACACTGTCCGTTTTGGCATTCGAACTGAGAAGCTCCACAATTTAGAGCTCCAGAGAGTAAAGAGGTTGCTGCGAGTCCAGTAATGTTGTGGGAGGAAATTTCTTCTGTTGAACATTGTTTTTCATCACTTCCGTCATCGCAGTCGGCTGTAAAAATTTTTTATGTTTTTTTCGAATTTTAGCTTTAGAATAAAAAAACTCACAATTTCCATCACAGCGCCAAGCTGTTGAATGTATTAATTAATAAATTATTGATAAGTAGTCAAAAATTAAACTCACAGTTGGGAATGCACTGAAATAAAAAAAATTTAAATCATTAAATTAAATTTTAAGAAAAGGAAGAGTCGAGTCCAACCCAAAAGACCTAAACCCAGAAGACCTACAACCAGAAGACCTACTCTCAAAAGACCTATTGACACAAAAGACCTACGCCCTAAAGACCTATCCCAAAAGACCTACAAATTTTTAAAGCGAATATCATGGGATTTCGAGGGATTAAGGAGGATAAATACTCTATGAAGAGTGTGTGTACGTACCATAACCCCGTGTTGATAGATATCTCTATCCCCTTCAACCACACTAAATCCATCGATATTCCCTTAATCCCTCCAAATCCTTCGATATTACCTTTCAAATGTTGTAGGTCTTTTGGGTCAGTAGGTCTTTTGGGAGTAGGTCCTCTGGGTGTAGGTCTTTTGGGTGTAGATTTTTTGGGTTGACCCCGAAGAGTCAATCGACCTCTAGATTTGTCAAAAATTAAAAACACACCTTATGGTTTTTGCACTGCCACAGGCCCGGCTGGCATGATTGATATGCTATTATTGTAAAAAAATTATAAGAGAACATGTAAAAATTACTCACTGCAATTCGCGTGTTCATCTGATCCATCAAGGCAATCCTACAGAATAAAATAGTTTAAGATTTCTTTGCCTTGCTTAAGCTTACATTATCTCCATCACAAACCCATGCTATAATTTAAAGAAAATCTTAAAAAATAAACGAAATGTGTACAACTCACATGCGTGTATACAATTATTGTTTGAGCAACGGAATTCGCCTGGAAATGATTAAAATCGAAGAGGTGGGATATAAATAAGTTTCTTAGTCTCTTACCCTTGTTACAAGCCTTTTTGGCCACACCACAGAGTGCCTCACTCTCGTCTTCACCTCCAACACAAGTAACATCTCCATCACATAACCAGGTTTTTGGGATACACTCGTATTTAGGTTGAGCCAAATGTTTGTTGGATTTACAATTAAACTTAAAATTTCAGTTAAAGACCTAAAAAGATGTAAAAATCCTTACTTCATCCTCCATACAAGTTCTGTTTCCACAGCTCTAAAACATTTTATTTTTTAATTAAAAATTAATTTTCTTGCTTACATGAGCAGTTGATTCATCACTACCATCACCACAATCATCTAAAAGAAGTGATTAAAAAATAAAAGTTTAATAATTGGCACCTTCTCCATCACAGATAAAAGCACGTGAGATGCATTTGGAGTTGTCACATTGGAATAAATATTTGCCAACACAAACGCGTTTGCCATTGGTATCTGTACAGTTTGTGGAAGTCTGAAACAAAAATATTTTGAGCTATGTAATTTTTATTTAAAAATTGGTTACTTCGTCCCATCCTCCATCAGCACAATCTACATCTCCATCACAAACCCTTTAAAATTAAATAAAAATGAGTCCTTTTTTCTGGAAGCTTACCAAGTTTCCGGAATGCATCGACCAGAGGGACAACGGGCATAATGTTGTGAACAAGGTTGATTTAAACAAAACAGTGATTGCTCATCGGACTTTAAAGATTTAATTTTGAAGATCAAAATTGTGAAAAAACATTAATATCATACCAAGTCGCCACAATCATCTGGAAAAAGTTTAGTTAAAATGGGACAAATAATTTTAAGAGTTACCATATCCGTCGCATAAATCGGAGGGCTAAAATAAAAATAATCAGGTATTACATGATGTCTTAGAAAATCTTAATAAGATTTCTGAATACCTGAATGCAGACGTTAGTTTTTGGGCATTTTATACGAACACCTCGACAATCAATGGGCAATCCAGGACAGGTTTTGCTATTTTCATCGGAAACCTATAATGGAATTTAGATAATTTAAAGTCCATTGATCGAGATTTACATTTTCATCCTGACAATCAATATGGCCATCACAAACACGGCTTTGATTAATACAATGGCCGTTTGTACAGGCAAAAGCCCCAGGCGGGCATACGGTGGTAGTGGGTGAACCAGATCCACTGCTTCCTGGACGGCTACCCGGTTTGAAGTTGCCGCAATCGAGTTCATCAGAATGATCACCACAATCGTTAACACCATTGCAACGTCCAGATTCTTGAATACAACGCCGATTTGCACACAAATAATAGTCTTCTGGACAGAAGCGTACGACTAAAATTTTGAGGGAATGTAGTGAAATATGGTAAGAAAATATGGAAAAAACGTACAACAATAACTAGGCGATTCGTCAGAAGAATCAGGACCTAAAATAGGGAAATTATACAAATACAAAGAGTATACGAACAGTCCATCTTTCCATCACAAGTTCTGTCCAAAGCAATGCAGCTACCATCACCAACACATTGGAAATTATAAGGACCCTCGCAGCTTCCACCAGATTTTGTTCCAGAAGCTGCATCATTTGGTGCGCATTGAGTGGCTATATCCTCTCCAGGCTGTTTGACTATATGGAATGTATCGTTACAAGCACATTGAACACGATGGGCAGCTATAGTTCCTCCTGCTCCACCACCAAGTTCAGGATCATCGGCAGCCACGACGTGGCATATCTGGTCACAGCCTCCATTGTTTTTCGCGCATGCATGGGCTGTTCTTTCGCTACACCACTGATTTCTTGTTCTAATATCTGCCTCAGAGGCAAAAACTCGCAGTGTTCCAGGGCTGCAATAATTTTTAATTTTGAAAATAAAAATATTTTATTTGCCTTCGATGGTCTGCCACAACATTCTCATAGGAATTCCCAGTAAATTTATTCATTCGGAAAATTCCATTCGAAAGTGGATCACTCATGTAAAGCCAATTCTGCCAGATATCCAAAGATTTAGCCCGAAAACCAATTCCAATCAAGCGTCGGTTGTTTCCATCATAGTCGATTGATTCAATGCTCTAAAATAATTAAAAGGTTTGGAAAAATTTTTTTATTCAAACCAATCGGTTCACATCAGCCCAGTATAGCCGCTGCTCGCGTGAGTCTACAGCTAATGTTGCGGCAAGACTTAAATCCTCGCGCACTAAAACACGGCGTTGACCACCAGCCATATTTGCCCGTTCAATCCTTGGTTCGTAAGAACCTCCTGACACTTTATAACCACTGTCAGACCAGAAAAGAAGTCCTGAACAAGGATCCAAAGCCATAGCATATGTCCAGTCCCCGGTAGCAATTGTCATAATGTGATTGCCGTTAATGTCGTAAGCGTAAACTTTGCCGCTTTTTCCAGTTGTCCAATAGACCTTTTGTGTAAACCAATCCAAACGCATATCAGATATATGCCGATTTGCTTCCTTAAGTTCAGGTGTTCGAAGACGCTCAGCGTTTATAATTTGTCTGAGTTGTTTCGGTTGACTTATTGAAAACCAACTAATGTTTGCTCCACTAGGTGATTCTGTGACAAAGAAGATACGACGCAAATTAACGTCAACATCAAATTGTTGAATGTTTGGCATGGGTGGGAAAGCGTCACGCAGTGGGGAAGAAGCTTTAATGTCTGGAACAAGAGTTGCATCTACAATTCGGTCACCATCAATGAACATAAGGAAAGAATCGGGTTCTAAAATTCCAAAAATAAAGTTCAAAAACGAAAAAACTCGCCTTCACAAATTCGTCCTTTCGGAACACCTTTAGCACATGCACAATTTGGAGATGACGAGCCTGGAAGTGCGAAGCAGAGCTGAGGGCAACTAAATAAAAAAGGAATGTATTACATTAAACATGCATTAAAATTACGGTGACTTTCGCAAGCTTTCACTTATGTGACATGGCGAATTTGACTTTGGTTGGGCAAGGGGATCGAAAGCAGACAAATCCGAAAGTTCTGGTAAATCGCCAATCATTGTACTTGGAGAAAGTAGAAGGGAACTTTGGTTTGGTTTACTGGAAGATAGAAAAAATTAAGAGGGTCGCAAAATTTTAAGCACCTTGTCGAGGCAAAAACTTTTTCAAGTCGTCGGTCCGTCCAATACATCTAAAGTAAAAGATTGAGTAAGAATATTATCAAGCAAAGCAATTACATTTTGGCCAACAATTGCAATTCCAGTTGCTTCTGCAATGTCCGAGCGTACCAATTCCGGCTTCAATTCACTGTTTCCATCCGTTGTGTGAAGGGCCATGGGATTTACCCGGAAAATTCCATCCATACCAGCGTCAGTCCAATACAAATAATGACTATTTTAGAAGGGAAATTACTCGAAGGTATTTCTTCATTACCTATTAGGATCAACTATCAAATCAGTAGGTTCTTTCAGTTCAGTATGGACTATTACTTGTTTGTGAGTCCCATCTAGCCATGCTCTTTGGATAGTTGGAGTTTGACCCTGATCAGCCCAATAGATGTAGCGGGCTAAAATTCATTAACTGTTTAAAACTTTGACAGGAAGACAAACCAATCGGATCTATAGCTAAAGAAGTAGGGGTTTCAGTTCGAGTTGTCAACAAAATTTTGCGATTTTCTCCGTTAAGTTGAGCCACTTCAATGTTTGAACGATCCGAGTCGGCGTTTACAAAATACAAGTTGGCTAGAATTTTCAAAATTAAAAAATATAAACAAATTCAAGCTCACAATTGACCCAATCAACTGCAACACTTTTAATTGTAAAACCCCCAAAATTATTTTTTATGATCAAACGACTTTCAGATTCACCCAAAACAAGCCGAGAAATGCCTTTATTTAATCCGGCCGCATCAACCCAAAAGATGGATTTTGAATCGTAGTGGAAATCAAGCTGTGAAAAGGATTTTTTAAACGATTTTTAAGTTAATTCATACGCTTGTTATGGTAGTTCCAGCCAATGGATCAAAGGCAGTAACTTTAGAACGAAGTGGATCCGTTCTGAAAATGAGTTAGATGTCCAAATAATGGCTTTAGTTAATGAACGTACGGAATAGACTTGATGTAATTTTTCCCAGCAATTATGAGGAAGGATTCTGCGGAGAGTTTGCATTTGTTGGTCTCCTCATCCACAGAAAAACCAGTTCCACAAATACATGTAAATTTATTTTGCTGGCCTCTGGGGATACAGAGTTGCTCACAATTTCCATTATTGTTATGGCAAGGATGAGATTCTCGAGTATTTGCTGGGTGGACAACATGCATATTTGTTAAATGCTCAACGTTTGCACGAAATTCAGTGAATTCAGGTGGTTGATCGTCTCCACTTCCTGTGTCCACATCACCCACCATAATCTTATCGAATGCTGTATCGGCATAGTAAATGTGATTGTGGAAAAATGCGATAGCTCGTGGTTGTTTTGCAGCATCATTAAGAATGTATCGTTTGTCTTGTCCGCTATAAGAGACGCTTGTAATCTGGAATTGAAATTTTTTTAAAGCTCCATTAAATATTTCCAACCCTTCCAGCTTTAGCCTCAGTAAAATAAATTCGTCGATTTACAGTATCCAATGCAAGATGATCCAATTCAGCAAGATCAGTGCTAACGAGCACTAAGGGGTTGTTTCCATCCAAGTCTGCACCAGCTAATTTAGTGGAAACACCTCCCTTGCCTTGATCCAACCAAAAAAGTAACCCGCGGTCAGAATCAACAGCAATAGCAACTGGATTCGAAACAGCGGTCGGTGACTGATCGTTGTGCAAAATGACGGTGTGGAACTAAAGGAATGTTCATTTTTGTAATTTTGAATGATAAATGAATTCCCCTCTATTCCCCTCCCTTCAATGAATTCATGTAAAATTCACTTGTTCTCCTTGTGTTCGCACAACTTCAATTGTCTGTGAATGTTTTTTTCCAACATAAATGTTCCGACCATTCCAATCATAAGCCATGCAAGAAGGATCGTCAGGCGGTTGATTTGCGAGAATAAGAGAGCGATTGTTGCTTGTTAGGCTTGCTAAAAGATATAGAATCTAACGCTAAAATATTGTTCAAGTCCAAAAATTTGCCAAAATTTAACTCTACTTTTATGGATCATTGAGCTTGACATGAGAGTTGCTGTCATTAAAAGCACAGGTGCACCATGTTCTAGATAGAAAAGTTCGTTGGTCAAAGGGTCGTATTCAGCATCCTAATTAAGTAGATATTAGATTTAGGATCTATCCTAATGATCTCCTTACGTCAGTATTCCTAAGCCCGCTGATTGGCACAATTCCTCCAATTTCATGTGGCAAATGTTTTTTATTGGAACTTTCTCCCTCGTTGTTTAGAGCTGCTCCAACGACCATTGATTTATGCACCTGATTAAAGTGTGAATATTCTTAATTACTCCTCATAATATCACTAACCAATAGCATAAATGGCCGTTTATCAAGGACGCACTGTCGTCCACCTCCGCCTTCTTCAATAACATGTCCACTTGGACAGAGGCATGTGAATGTACCATTTGCACCCAATGCACAAATATGGGAGCACCCGGAGGTTGAACAAGGGTTTTCTTTTATTTGTGGCTGCAAAACTGGATGAATAGCTATAACACCCAAAGCCTTGGAGAAGGAATGTGAAGGATATTCTCGGCTTGTCCCATTCGGATATTTTGGATAAAGCTGAAGCCGTTGAAGTCTACGATCGCTATAGTAGATATGGTCCTCGAATATAGACATAGCATGAGGATGTTGTATAAGCTTGGTCGAGGCCAGAACTTGAACGCGTCCTAAATGTTTTGGTAATTAATTAGTCTAACATTTATAAATCACCCTTTCCATCATAATCAACAAATTCAATGTAATCCAGCTTGGAGTCGGCAAAATACACGCGGCTAGATAAGAATAATTCTATAAATACAGCCCTAGTTTCTTGATTACCTGACAGTGTAATCGAGTGCTATGGCATTAGGCCAGTAAATTTTTGTATCAACCAAAACAACCCGATTAGATCCATCCATGTTAGCACGCTAAAGTTTCAATTTACTTAGAGGATTTATTACTAAAAATTGCCTCAATGCGAGGATGTTGTCCCCAATCAGTCCAGAACATTAAAGCAACTCTGTTTGAATTTGTATTTTTATTAATACAAGTGTGATAGAATCACCTTGGATCTACAGCCAGCCCTCGTGGTTGATCAATTCCTTCGTGGAGAAGAATAGATCGGACTAAAATTTTTAAAAAATTCTTTCAATTTTCTAATAAAAAAGCTTGCCTCCAGGCTTTTCAAGACTTGCAATTTCAATAGTATTAAGTGAAGAATCAACCCAATAAAGGTTTCTGCCGACCCAATCGACGGCAATACCTTCAGTGATGTCCAAGCCCTGCCCAATAAAAACTTGAACGTCTGTTCCATTCCGAGTGGCACTGTAGATTTTCTTATCGCGTATATCCGACCAATATATGCGATCCTGTACTGAATCCCAAGCAATAGCAACAGCATTCTCTACCTGCGCAGCAAAAGTTCGCCAATTCTCTAATGAGCTATCAGACCAGTATATGCCTAAATCGTAATATTCAGGATTAGTCTAATAGCATACGATTTCTGTTTGAAACATAAACACGCATGTCTTCACGATTCTGTGCAACCTTGCAAGTATGCTTATCTGCCGAAAGCACGTAATCTGTATCACAAGTACATGTAAACCCATGTTTTTCATCAGTACAGTGTTGTGAACTGAATGATAGAAAATTGTTTTGGACATAATTCTATTGTTCAGAAGTTACCATGAGCGAGGATCGAGGCATTCATTCTCAGGTTCACACCTCGTTTTATTAACAAGTTGTTCTCCGAGAGGGCAGGAGCAAATAGGTCCGTCAGGCGAGTTATGGCATTTATATTGACACCCGGCTCGATCAGCAGAGCATAAATCTAAAAAACAATGAAACACCTAAAAATGACGAGAAACAGCCACCTCGAGAACAGCGTCCACCTTCATCGGATCCATCAACGCAATGAGGCTTCCCGTCACAAAGATCTTTAAAAATGTTTGAAAGAAAACAAAATCTAGGTTACTTGAATAATGAATGCATTGTTCAGGAGCATTGCGGCAAGAAACCTAAATATTTTAAATGGGAAATAAAACGCTAAAAACTAAATTATTTACAGTATCGAAGGGACATTTGTAAAGAAATTGCGAAGCACTGTTTGGGCATGTTTGCTCATCAGAATTGTCTCCACAGTCATTTACGGAATCACAAACCCAAGTCTAATTAAATTTTTAAATAAATTTTGAAGACAAAATCTTCTATAAACCGAAAAGATGCAACGTCCGTTTGTGCAACGGAAATGATCTTTAGGACATGTCACATGTTGGAGTTGACAAGTTTCACGTGGTTCATCGCTAGCATCATCACAGTCTTCTTGTCTGTTTCATTTTGTTTAATAAAAAATTAAATAAAATTATTCACCCATCACATTTCCATGCCGCAGGAATACAAATACCGGAAGTAACACATTTAAATTGGTCAGCAGCACAATTGCCTTCACGTGGCAAACAACTTTCCTCGTCGCTTAAGAGTTAAAGTAATGATTTTCTGGAAATCTAAAGATAACTAACGATGCATCGTTGCAATCATCTTGGGAATCGCAATGGTTTCTAAAGGGGAAAATAGTTAAGTTATCAGGAGAATTTTTTAGAAAAGTACGCTAGTGGTATGCATTGACGACCACTCGCACATCGGAATTGATCTGGCCGACATTGTACTGGAGGACAACGTTCAGGATCCTCATCAGTTGCATCATAACAATCCTGAATGTAAAAAGAGGCCTAGAAAATTTTCTTAAAAATTCCAAACATTATCCCCATCGCAAAGCCAATAAACAGGAATACAGCGACCATTCGCGCAAGTGAATTGATTAGAAGAACAAGTGGCATTGTGGCAAAGTTCAAGCTTCTCGTCACTTCCATCACCGCAATCATCTTTGTAAATTAATTCGAGGATTAGAAAAATTATGTTTTGGCACTCACTATCGGAATCGCAACGCCATTGTTCAGGAACACACCTATTATTGTCGCACTGGAACTTCTTGGCGCCGCATTGTGGACGTTGGCCATCTTTGCAAAAGCGTTGATCTTCCTAGATAAACGAATAAAAATCCATTAAATGAAAGATATCTAACATCGGAGAAATCTCCACAATCATTATCTCCATCACAGGCATACTGTACTGGAATACACTTCTTAGTGTTGTTACAACGAATTGTTGCTTCCGGACACTCCACTTCCTTGAAACAGGAATGCCCGTTCTCATCTTGTTCGTCTGAACCGTCAAGACAATCATCTGTTTATAATGGAACAAGATTATTTTTTCAATAATATCGAAACACCTTCTGAATCACAACGCCATTCCAAAGGAATACAACGCCCTAAAAATGCCAAAATATTATTTATAACATTTCATTGAATAACAACCGTTAGCGCATTGGAATTGAAGAGCAAGTTCATTTTTCTAAAATTAAAATTAGGTTTTAAAGTCTGAAAAACCATTTCCACTATTAATACTTGAAAATAGGGCAGCAACCCAACCCTTCGTGGCCGTTAGTGTCGGGGATCGGGGTCTGTCGAGGTAGAGTCTTTGGGGAAAGGGGGTTTCGGGTTGCTTCATTGCTTGGATTAACTTTGTACCCTACTTGTAAACATATCTAACCTGTGAACCGTTTCGAGGGCAAAGGGGTTCAATAGGTTCAAGAATATCTCGAATACAAGCCAATTCATTGTTTGGATTAACTTTGTATCCTATTAAAAATATTTCTCAAAAAAATCTTTGAAATTATCCACCATGTTTACATCCACATTTTTTAGTCAACGGCATGGAATGATCATCACTAGGTAAAGCAAAGCAAAAATGAGCGCAATTATGCTCTTGGCAAGGATGTTTAAGATGGTCTTTAATTATGAACATTTTCTGTTATCTAACATGCTTATTAGATACCTGGATATTTATGACTAGGATCGGAAGCAGGTTGATTCTGTGTAGAACAACCTTTAATTGAGAAGATACTCCTTTCTTCGCCACTGAAATTTATAAAAAATTTAGGCTTAGTTTGTCCTATTCTTGCCTGAAGTCACGAACAATGCGTCCAACCCCTCCGAAATTCTTGGAGACACGGCGAATTGAATATGGTCTTTGATGAACATAATAAATTTGGTCTCCAAGAAAAGTTATAGCCACAGGAATGGGGTCTTCCACAGGCAAAACAGCCCAATTTTGTCCATCAAAATCCATACATGCAAAGAATTTAAGTAAAGAATCTCCCAAACAAAGACGACTCTCTGCAAAGTCGATGGCTAGACCAGAAGGACGGCCAATTGTTTGGTTTCGTAAAACGATACAGTTAGTTGCATCTAGGTTACAGCGCCATATGCGAGCCTTGGACGAGAATATTAAGCATTAGAACAAGGAAACAATCCTTACTGGCCTTTCCGCCTCAGCAAAGAAGACATACCCCCGCCATGGATGTACAACAACAGAAACCGGATCTCGAAGTTTCACAAGCAGTTTACGGTGGACAAGTTGTTCAGGATTTACTAGACCCTGTATTGAAATAAGTTTTTTGAATTTATTCTTCTTAATTCACCTGGTCGGTCACTTTTACAACTTCCAAGGAGTTCCTTATGTTGTCACTTAATTTTAAAGCAATTATAACGGTATTCTTAAACTTAAAACAAAACTACCCACATATAGTATAGCTGCCTGCTCAACCAATCAAATGACATGGATATTAGACCATCATTGTGGGTCTTAAAAAATTTTTATAGAAATTTTTTGAACTTATAGAGAACCAACCACAAGTATTGGAGCTGATCCTTCTCCATCTGGCTTCACACTAGAATTCATAATCAAATAAATATCCAACCTTAACCCACCGGTAAAGTGTATTATCCATAATATCAGCATAAAAGAAGCTTGAACTATGAACATCACATTCAACTGCAAAGTACATGCCTACTCTACGTTGAGATTGTGGAGAAATTGGCAAAACAGCTTCAGCTAGTGTATTTTGTAAGATTTCAGGGTAAATGCCACGAATCTTTTAGTGAGAAAAATTAATGATTTGACCAATTATTGAACTCACAACTCTGTTGCTACTGAATAACAAATAATCTATTGAAGGCACACATCGTTTACCGTCAACCAATTTCTAAACAGAAATACCAATTAATCATGTTGGTTCAATCTACCTGGCCGATAGGACACGCACAACGATAGCCCACACCAAATCCGACATTATCTTTAGCTAGAAGACACATCCCTTCACAATCGGCCTTATCGCATGGATTTTCAATGTGCTGTTGGAAGCAATCACTATGAGAAGGACCGGGCTGTGCCATTTGATGATATGCAGCAATCCCCATTGGAAAAACGTTCCCATCTTTGTTAGACCAAATAACTTCAGAAGCCGCTCCAAACTTTTCAACACGCATAATTCCTAATCTTGTCCAGTCTGTCCAATACAGGTATTGATCGAATATAGCCAATCCGAAAGGATGAGGAGCAAAATTCCTAAGAAATTGAGATTTAATACGATACGGAAACAGAATTTTTTTTATGAAATTCAACCTTCCAGATGAAATCTGTCGTCTATCATTACCAGAATAGTCGACTGATTCAACTCGATCGACTTTCGGATCACACCAGTAAACTCGTTTAGCAGCAATATCAACAACAACGCCGCTTACCTAAACATTATAAAACTAGAATTATAAAGGAACTTTGCTCACTTGATGGGTGTGAGTTTCGACTATTACACGTCGACTTGTACCTGATCAAGAAGAAATTTAATGTTTATAATTGTAAATAATAGCTAACCATCCATATGGCACGTTTCCAATTTCAATTGGTTAGAAAAGAACATTTCACCCCGAAGAGCTTAAATTTGGCCATCTTTTAAACTTAACAAAGTTTAAGCTCACGATCCAAGGCGATATCGAGTGGAAGAGTAAGGCCATCAGCTAGCAAAACAGTGCGTTTATCGCCTTCATAGTTGAGCACATCAATACGTCTTGAACCACTTTCGATTACATAAATCTTTAAATTTAGTTAGAGATATCCAATAAATTGTATAGATTTACATTATTAGTAATCCAATCAACGGCTAAATTTCGTGGGTAAATCAATGATTTAAGCTCAAATTTGTGCTAAAAATATATTATTCCTCAGTTTAGATTTCAACGAATAAACATACAATATGTTCAATATCACCACCGGAAGTGATGTCAGCACGATAGAGAGAATGAGCTAGCCGATCAGTCCAGAATATTTTTCGTTTCTCATAATCAAAATCCACTCCATAGATAAATTCTCCAGAGGCTATTTTGACTGCAGATTCTTCCTACAGATAAAAGGAGGTTAGAGGTGAATTCTAATTTGAATTCACACCTTATTTGCCGGATTCAACCGATAAAGTCCTTCACGGCGAGCGACAAAAAGACGCATTTGTTCAGGTTCACTGGAGATGCAATACCCCCGAAGTGTTAAATTATTGCTTCCACCAAAAGGCGATCCTGAATTTGCCCCTGTGCTTTGCACCATTTGAAGTCTTTAAAAAGCAAGAGTATTTGTTAAATAAAAGCATTAAAAGTCTACTTAAAGCAGGATCCTAAACAGCCACAAGTAAAACTAGGTCGGTGATTCTGGCAAGTTTGATCACAATATCCAAAATCGGCACATTCATTAATGTCTTTAAAAAATTTTTTTTCCTTCAATTTCTCTCGTTAATTCTCAAATTAGCCTTTACCTATGCAAGATCGTTCGAAACGCTCATCGAGTTTATAGCCCTGTGGACAAGTACAAATGCCACCCGTAGGGGAACTTGCACATCCGGACTGACATCCAAGCGTTTGACAAAGATTACGAGCTGTAAATAAATTATTGGAATTTTCAAATTAAACTAAAAACTAACAGCAAGTCTTTTCATCCGCGCCACTATCACAATCCTGATTAATAAAAATATTTTTAATAGGCCTTTTAGCCTTAAAGTCCTGTTTTGACCCTCAAAAATACTCACATTAACTCCATTACACAATTTTGACAGATGAATGCAATGGCCAGAATTTGGACAGGGCCACATATCCGGAGGGCATTTATAATGACCACATTCCTCCTCGTCTGAATTATCGCCTGAACATTTTTAATTATTAGCTCAACTCGGTAAACATTTTAAATTATGTACCGCAGTCATCATAGTAATCACAACGGAATTTTTGAGGAACACAACGCTTATTTTTACATTTGAAATCGCCTGTTTGACACGCTGGAAATGTGCACGTTGGCGGTTCATCCTTCAAAAATAAATTTGAAAAAATTTCTCCACAGATATTCAACCGATTTGTCAGCACAATCAGGGGTTCCATCACAAACCCAAATTTTCTGTATGCATTGGGTTTTATCCGCGCAGCGAAATTGGTAGGGAAAACAAGCCTAAAAATTTCCATGTCTAGGATATACTATATTTTAAATACAGTATGATTAGTAGAGCATGATTCTTTCTCATCACTAAGATCACGACAATCATAGATTCCATCGCATTTGCGAGTGATTGGAAAGCACTAAAACAGACAAACTATTACAATTATTTTCGGAATGATTCCGGAATGATTTTTTAAATTAAAACTTAACTGGCGTCCATCAAAACATTGAAAAACTGAACCATCATTAACTTCGCAGTTTACTGGAGCTGCGGCTGAATTTAGCAAAATTAAAATACGTTTTCAAGTCAATTTAAAATTTAGAGTTGAGTAGAATTAAAAATTTAAAAATATTCTTACGGCAGTCTTTTTCATCAGAACCATCAACGCAATCGCTCTTTAATAAAAGAATTTTAGTCTAGTTTTCCAGTAAATTTAAGGCTTACAATATTATCACAACGTTGATACTCTTGCTTAAAAATAAATTGTTTTATTTTAATATTTTAAATTCAAAATTTGATCTTACAATGCATGAGACTGAGTGAATATCGTATTTATCGCCTGCAATATTAAAATTTTTTAGCATCTACCGTATAACCCTTGTTAATTGTACTACCTCAAATAATTACCCAAATCTATTGATTATCCTCTCCAGCGATAGGTTGAAAAAATAATTATTCCCTATAAAATCCCTACACGTTCAAATTTCAAACCTCGAATAATTACTCTCTCAATTAATTATTCCCTCCAACGGGATCTTGAAACAATAATTACCCAGGGTATTAAGGAAATACGGTAAATTAAATTAGTAATTAAAAATCTCTCACATTGCCACTGTTCGGCTTTACATCCCGGGTGGGCTAAAAATTTAGATTTAAACAGATAATTTAGAACATTTCTTACGGCAATTGTTCTCATCCTCGCCGTTTCGACAATCACCTGATAAAAAGCATTCAGTCTAATTAAAGTCAATCTACTCAGAACTCACCAGATCCATCACATTTCCATTCCAGTCTAATACAGTGACCATCATCGCATCGAAACTCCGTCTCAGAACAAACTCTAGAAGAACTTCCAGAGGAACTTTGCTGTTGTAAATGAGAACGATGAGCTCCTCTATGACCAATACTGGGAGCTTCAGCATCTGTTGTAAAGACAGTCCCAGAAATAAATCCAGGCCTAACGCCAGGAGGGCCTCGATGAAATGGATGTGGTGGTTCAACTCCAAGTAAAATTCCTTTTATTTATGAAAAATTTTGGAAAATTTTTATCTCAACCGTCAGGAATAAAGAGGAAGGAAAAATAATTTTCAAGATCAAACTTGTTAATTAGGATAATTTTTTTAAATAAGAGGGATCAAAGGGAGCTATTGGGATTAAGAGGATTGAGAGACAGAAGACGTAATCCTGAGTAATTGGACTCGACCTGCAGGATTGAATCTCCCACCAGGTCCAGGATAAGTTGACCACTAGGAAGTTGATCTCCAGGGTCAGTTGACCTCTAGGGTGTTGACCCCCCAAGGCGAGTTGACCCCCAGGATCGGTCAACCTCCTGAAAATTGACCCTCTGGGGCGAAAAAAATTTTCCGTGATTAAATATTGAGAAACAATATTTGAAAAATTTTAAAGTAAACCTACTTTGTATTGTATGTATAGGAAATTTTGTATCCAAATTAATACATAATCGTGGCAAGCAAAATAAATTGAGCAAAAATATGGGTAACAAAAAATATTTAAACAACAAAAACAACATAATGAGTGTATGTATTTAATAAAAATACATTTTTAAATGCTAAAAATTAATAGAAAAATTTTTATGATTAATAGAAAATTGTGTGAAAAATTGGATGAAAATTGGATGAAAAATTGAATCAATTTCCTTTAATAAATAACGAATAATTAAATGACCTAAATGACCTATAAATTAGATTAAATTACGCTGTAGAAATAAAATAAAAGAGAAAAGATCTGACCCATTAACTCAACGTGTCTTTAAAATAAAAAAACTTAATTTCTCCATAATTTGAGGGAATTAAAGCCCTAAAAGGCTGTGAAATGGCAGACGGGAAGGCGAAAACAAAAACAACCCTCAAGAATATCCTCTGCGCATGTGAGAGTTGCATGGGGTTACGCTAGTTGTGTAGCAATATCGACCGATTGCTGATACTTTTTCGGCAGCTATTTAGTTGTCAATAAATCCTAAATCTTTATCCAATCAATTTTATAATAAAGGGATTATAAAATGAATTGATTATCAACTAGAATATCTCATAATCCAAAAATTGGTTTAGAAGGGGGGAGGGTTATTCGGTAGGGGAAGGACATATCGGAATGGGCATATGTGGATTGCGGTGACAAAACTAACTTCTTGCGTGTTTACGTTGGATCTTAAGCATACAGTAAGTCTTTTCTTCAACAGGGCAATATATTGTCCAAGAAAGTGGCCGTAGGTCCCAAAATCAGTAGGGTAATTGTATATTGAAGAACCCGATTTGTCGTCCCGATCGGGATGGGCGAAAATTTCGTTTTTTCGCCCATCTCTGGTCCCGATATTCTGGCTCCAGGTTATTTTAGTGGAAATATTGTTAAATCCCTTGAACTTAAATTATTCCAGAATAAAAATCAAAATCTCAGACACTTGCCAATAAATTCTCGAAAACAAACTCAAATATAAATTGAAGAAGATTTGTATTTTGTGCCTGTTTTTTCTTCGCCCGCCTCAATGTTCATCGGCCTTCGCCAAAATCTCATGCAATATTAACGATCGCGCAGCGGCCGGTGGTGAGAGAATAAAGAGAAAGAAAAGGAGGAAAAGTAGATATGATTGGTGATTGGTATAAAAATATATTTTTTGAATTTATGATTAATCGAAATTATTATTTAATGAAAATAATATGTGAACAAAGAATATAAACAAAAGTTGGTAACTGTGAACTTTGTATGCCCTTCCTATTTTCTCCCTAAATCTAAGGCGATTTGACCCAGCTCTGCGTGTAAGAACCTATGGTCCGGTACTTTGTGCGTGTAGAGGTCGATCGGAAAGTTGTCGGTGCTGGAAATCGGAACTGTCGGAAATCGGAACTGGCTCAAAAGTTGGAATTCGGAAATCAGCACTAATTTTCGGAAGTCGGAAATTGGAATTCCGATCGACCTCTGGTGTGTATCTCATTATTGTGTAAAATTTACCGCAATAACTGAACTTTCACAAAAAACCATAAATTTGAGAAGAAAAAAGGGGTCATACAAAGTTCACAATTGCCCAAAATTTATTAAATATCCTATTTTAAAACCCAAAATCCTCTATTAGGATTTTTCACAGAAATATTCAATATAAATTATCCAGAAAAAAATTTTTTTCAGGTATTTATTTTAATTAAAAGGTATGGAATAATCTAGAATAATCTTCCACAAAAGGATGATAAGACAGTTAAAAATGAATAATTTGGCGGTGAATTTTTTTGACGAAAGTAACGTTAAAAGTGATCACTTCGCATACATAATCATTACTTCGCATAATGAGCACAGCCAAATAAACCGGCATCATTTAAAAATAAAATGACAAAATAAAAAAAATGAAGAAGAAATTGTGAAGAGTTCTATAAAAGTTCTGATCTAAAATTAGGAAAAAAGGATCAAGAGTTGATAAAAAAATTTTTTTTTGCTCTCATATGCTGGTCATTTTTATTTTTATTTTCGGGAGTAATTGGAGATGGCCGGGGATAGAAAAAAATTTTGTGGGAAAATTTACAGTGCGCGGATTGTTGTTAAAAATGAGGAGAGCAAAACAGTAAAAATATTTTCTAAAACTCTCTCAACTAGCGGAAAAGATTTATATTTTACAGACGGCGAAATAAAAACAAAACAACACCTCTAGCAAAGTTACTCTACGGACAACCGGTCTAGCTAGGTAATTGTTTGACTAATTTTGATCGATTTGAGAAAAAATATATGATCAATTTTAAATTTTGAATTAATTTTAAAAAAAATTTAAATAGAGGCAAATATTAAGAGAAAATGGCACAACTTTGAGGTGAAATTTTTGAAAAAATTCTGAGTATCAAATTTTTATTTAAACCAGAAGGTAAACACGGGTCAGATCAAAAATGGATCTAGTCCAGGAACAGAGTTATCTCCCTAGATTAGCTCTGTCTCGGAGTCAAAAAAAAGTGCGGAAACTCTTTCCGAGTTCTTCAGGAAATTCTTCAAAATCTTCAGACTTGATTTTGGGCAATGGATTTTCTTATCGTAGGAAACGTACTTACACTGCGCAACATAAAAAATAATATTAAAAATAAATGAAATTAAAAAATAAGTACAAAAGGTAATGATGAAAAATGAAAAATATTTTTCAAATTTATTTAAAAACAAACTCGCAGTCAGACACCCTTTTTTCATTTCGGTGCTACCTGCCCCCTCTTAAAAAAATTTTACTTTAAAAATATTTTTTCAATTATTATTTTGTTAAATATTATTATTTTACTTTCATTTTTCATTATTTTAAAGTGAAAAGTTTGAAATTGGAAGGGTAAAGGTCCGATGACACAATCAATCATCTCCCTATTTCTCCTTCCAATTTTCATATTTTCTCCGGCAAAAATAAAATATCTCCAACGAGAATCAAGGCTACAAAACCAAGGCCAAATCAGGTAATGGATGGGTGAACAAGAAAATTGATGAGTGGATTATAATATTTTTATTTTGCATTTAGAGTAGCCGCAGCATAGGAGAGGGGTTGTTGAACAAAATGCAAATAGGGGGGGGGGAGGGGAAGGGGGGAAGGGTTTAAGGGGCGCGAAGGAGGGAAGAGGGGTCAATGTGCAACAAGAAAGGGGGAAAAGTCTACAATCTTAAAATGAAAATAAAATTATTAAAGAATAAAGGAGGTCCAAATTAAGCTAAAATTGAAGAGAATAAAAGGATTAAAACTAAAATATTACCTTCCAAAGGCAATTTGTTTTCAAGGGATGTGCGCGAGTGAATTGTGCAGATATTTAGGCGATGGTAAAGGCGCCAACGGCAATAAGCACTTGCGCACGCACATAAATTAAAACAAATCGATCAAAAATTCATTCATTAATTCAGCCAGCATTTGCTACAAATAAAGTTGCACATTTTACGTTAATTTCGCGCCCTAAGCTGTTGATCTTCACCAAAATTTTTTTGCACCAAACAAGTTAATGATTAGTAAAAACTGGTGTTTATTAATGGGAGGACAGAGGCTAAGAACTAATTGACAACCAGTTTTTTATTAAAAATTAAAAGGAAAATTGATTTTTCTTTTTAAATATTTTTAATCAGTTAGACGTCGTTTTTTGCAAATAATTAAAATTTAATAACATTAAAGTGAAAGACAAAATTTTGATTTTTAATCTTTTGGTACTTTTTGGATATCCCGCCCTCCTAGCTCGAGTCTCAGAGATTTCCTTAAGATGTACATAATAATCAGGCTTCCTTTCCCAATTCCACTCCATTTCCCTGTGGCCTATTCAAATGAGAGGCATCAGAAGAAGGAAGTTTGACCATTACATACATCTTAGGGAAAATTCCAAACGGGGGCGAGATATCCAAAAAGTGCCCATGATCTATTTAAACTTGGAATCTCGATCTTCCCAATTTTGTGGACGCACAATAAATGTTTCTAAAATTTGATTTTGATATAGAAATGCGGAAAGTGAATTGAATAATGTTCGAACAACAATATAAATTGCCAAAAATTGAATCCAAGCCCATTTTAGCATTTCCCACACATCCGTTCTGAAAATTGAAAGTAATATTGTAGGAATAAAATACAAATCCACCTATAATAAAAGATTTGTTCATTAATTCGAAGCCTGTAATTGACGTGAAAGCTTCCAGATTCTGTATCATTTGGGGTTTCTGAACGAATATCCCATCGATGGGAACTACTATAAATCGAAAAGATTAGTGCTTGTGAGTGAGGGAGAGGGTTACCTAACAAGTTCAAGTGTGAAATCCTGCTCTATTTGATAATTCTGAAGTGCCCAAATAGCCGAATCCATTTTAATTTTCAAGTTGTCGTCGTTTAAGTCTAACAATAAATTAGTTTCGTCTGTTTTGAAGTAATCATTGCTGGAATTATTAGCTGAATCTGTAGCATTCCTAACATTCAACGTCGAAGATGCCCATTGAAAAGGCGATTGAGTTAAATTTCCCCAGCTGCGCAGTGGTCCACGTTGAGTTATTTGTAAAATACCGATCATGCTTAAATCACGGAAAAAAATTTGGAAGTAAAGTTAGAATCATTTTAGCCCCTTCCATACCTCATAGCATTATAAATATTGGATGGTCTGTTGATCTTCCCAATAACCGGGCACATTTGAAACTAGAGCAAAAATTTATATTTAAATTCAAGTAGAAAAACATTAATTCTATACCTCTAGCAATGCTCGTCGATCAAGTCGAACATCAAAAAATAATACGAAAGTAATAACGCTGAATTTATCACTTGTTAAGTTGCCTTTTGGTGAACGAAATAGAATGTTTATTATTATCTAAATTATTTAATTAGTTTGATAATTATTTACGCTTAGAAACTTCCTCTGGACGGCCATCATCGTCTACATCCAAACTACTTGTCTCAAATGCAGGGAAAGTCAAATATTCACTCCATCGTTCATTCCATTCAGTTACAGGACTCCAAAAGTGTTGAACTTGGCCATCCTCGTCTTCGAATAAAACAAATAATTGTTCATTAAAATGTACAATAGGCCGTTCTAAATAGGTGTTGGTTCTTCGCCACAATCCCTGCAAAATTAAATTTAAAAATCTGAGGTATTCTTGAGGAAATGTCAGAAACCTGTGTAGCAAAAGTTAAAAACAACGCAATTATTGCTGATAAAGGGAAGCTGAAAAAATGCCAAATATTGGCAAATGAAAGCGTAGAAGCACGATATTCGGCAGATATTGGCTTTAAAATTTTTCAAATATTTTTAAAACCAAATTTAAAATATTCCTTACAGTGCTATAAACAGTTTTAAGTCGTAACATTATTTTGTTTTGTTGGAAATAATAAAATTTAAATTTTCTTTTGAAATTATTAAACCAGTCCAAAGAGAGAATACCCAAGCAAGGGTAGCCAAAGATGCATAAAACAAATCAAGAATAGATTTTAAACGATTTGGAGAAATAACAACCATTTAGTTATAATTTATGGCCATTATAATTGA
Source organism: Meloidogyne incognita (assembly GCA_036172945.1). Classification (NCBI taxonomy): domain Eukaryota; kingdom Metazoa; phylum Nematoda; class Chromadorea; order Rhabditida; family Meloidogynidae; genus Meloidogyne; species Meloidogyne incognita. The sequence continues at coordinate 107,068 of JARQAC010000035.1, forward strand.
AAAGATAAAGGATGTTTTTATAAATATCCCACAAGGATGGTTGCCAGGGAACACATTTCTCCTATAAACATTCGGGTCACTAAGATAGAGAACGTTGCTTTTGTAGCAAAAATTGTAAAAGAAAAGATCCCAGTTAGAGGAACTGAAGTTTATAACAGAAGCGGCCTCTCCCGAAATTAAAAAGCGGAAGGCGGAAGAGTAAAAAAGCGAAATTCTGCGGAAAGCTGAAGACAGCCCCTCCCTAGTTTAAAGTGTCTATAAAGTCAATAATCCTTTTTATTTGTCGTCATAGATAATAAACAAAAAAACATGAAATTTTTGATTATGGAATTTTTAATTTAAAAATGAAGCCATTATTTATAAAAAACACGCATATTTTTTGGATCATTTAAATACTGCTTTTATGTGTTGCTGCACATTGAATGTAAAATAGAGAGAGGAGTGTTTTTTAGAGATATACTAGAGCTGGAGAAGTTATTTAAATAATGGCACATCTCCGCCTCCTTTTTGGCTTTTCCTTGTGCTTTTTAAATTAAATTATAATAAAAAATTTTTAATAAAAAAATACCTTAAACTTTCTAATTTCACGTACAAGAGCCTTAAAAAATTTTAATTAGTGAATTAATTTTGTAATTTATCTATCTCCGTGATCAGGTAGCGAATAGAGATCAAACTGGGCCTGGACCAAGGCCTGGGTTTTTCCTGTACCCAGAGTCTAGGCCCATGATCCGGCCCAGGTCAATAAATCTAACCAAGAGTTCAGGAACAGCCCAGGCCTTTTCAAAAATCTCGATCTCTAATAGAGAATTAGAATAATAATTAAAATGTATGGGTAGGACCTGGGGTAGAACATTAACTTTTTTGTTGTGAAAAGAGTCAACAAAAGAAATCTACTCGAGTTAAATCTAAAAAGATTATGTTGAATTTCATTAGGTTATTTTGTGGAGGATTTGTTAAAAACCCATGGATTTTTTAAAATTTAAAAGATTAAAAACTAAATTAAAAATAAATTTAAACAAACATGAAAAGCCTCGTCCACATGCTTGCGAGTTTTAGCACTTGTGTCAATAAATGGAATGCCAAAAGAACGTGCCAATTCTTGTACAGATCGCTGGTCAACTGCTCGCTGTTGGAGATCACATTTATTACCGACCAAAACCATTGGAACCTTTAAAAAATGAAAGAAATTTAGTAAAAATAATTACATTATATTTACTAAAATATAATTCAACTCTTCGGTTCAATAGGTGCCGCCAGCTCCAGCCTTGTCCCTCCTTTCTCTTACAGAAATAGAACCTCCTGAGTTAGTCTGAGACAGGGATAATTATAAATAGGGTCCCTCCGGCACAGTCCTCCCTTACAACCTAAAACCCAAACTCATTCATAAAACAGAAAAGCTCAAAATTGTCAGAGGAAAAGGAAAAAAGGAGATCAACGTATTATTAACTTATTAAAATAAAAATTTTTAAAAATATTCAAAAAAAGAAAAACCTCGTCATTGTCCTTTACCCGTCTGATCTGTTCACGATAAGCGTGGATATTCTCAAAAGACTTGTACTTAAAAGTACAACGTTAATGAAACATTTTAAAATGATCAAAAAACCTCATTAAGCGCAAAAACCAAAAGAAAACCCTCGCCAGTGCGCATATATTGGTCACGCATAGCAGAATACTCTTCCTAATTTAAAAATTAAAAACGAAATATTTTTAAAAGAAAAACCTGTCCTGCCGTGTCTAAAATGTCAAGAAGGCAGGTCTCGCCGTCAATAAGAACCTTAAACGACAAAAATATGAAATGAACTTGAAATATTGTTAGTGAAAAGAAAATTGAAAAGATCAAAGGTGACTAAAAAGGAAGCTAGAATATTTTCAGTTGACAATGACAAGGCTATTTATCAAAAATTTGGCCAGAATTCTGAAACGATTCTCTAATGTAAAAATTTGTCAAAGTGAAACTTTAATAAAAACTATAAGTATGAACACTTAATGAAGCAAAAAATCCATACGGTTCTAAAATAGAAAATAAAAACTAGAGATCGGAAATTTTAAAAATGTTGACCTATTCTTGATTTTGGTTGAGGAACTTGACCAGATTTCTGACCTTGGGTCAAGGAAAAACAATAAATACTAGTAATTCCAAACTTTGTCTGAACATTATACACATTTTTAAGGAAGAAAAAAATGGTGGGACAAAGTTTGGAACCAACTCCAAGCCGATCCCTAATAAAACCAAAGAGTTAAGCGCCCTTACTGTAGCGACAATCAAAAATAAGAAAAATATGAACCAAACCTGCTTCCGATAACTGTCCTCAATGGTTGGGTCATACTCTTCAATAAACTGTCCTTGAATTAATTGAATAGTTAATGCCTACAAATTTATATTAAAGTTCAAAAGTTTTAAATAAAAAATAACCGATTTTCCAACTCCTCCATCGCCAACAACAACCAACTTTAAATAAAAGAAATTTTAAAAAATAAAAAAAAATCTAACTTTATATTCAGTCATTTGTCCAAAAAATAAATAGTTATTCAAATAAGTTGATATTCAGTAAAGGTCTTCAGAAAAAAATTAAGAATTAAATATAATTAAATAAGTAGGAAGAAAGCAGAATTTGTTAAACAAGTCTTGTGAAAAAATTAAAAAAAAATTAGATTTGTAAAATAAATTCAAAGTAAAATAGAGAAAAGGCATCTAAAACCCAAAAAAGTTTACGGATAACAAGAAACAAAACAAAAACCAATATTTAATTGGCGTATAAAATGTCAATAATTTCACTGTTTACCCTTTCTAAATATTTTGGCAATTACTTTACCTGAAAATATATATTCTGTTTTTTAACACTTTGAAATCCATTGAAATTACATTTTGAAGCTCAACAGGAAATAGTGTGTTTTAGAGAAATAAATATTTTGAAACGTGCCCCGACAAAATGGTACATTCAAAAATGGTATTAAGGCAAAAGGAAATTTTTAGGGAAATCCAGTTTCGGGTTCCCGGAATTTTGAGTTCAAGGGTTTTTATCAAGAACGAAATTCGTTCTTTGAGTTAATAAGTTTTCCGTTTCAAAAGACCTAAATAAATTGTCATCAATCTTTCTGGCATTAGCTTAAAATTTTTTAATTTTCTGTCGAATATTCGCGAATATAATGAAATTTGCGCCGTAAGCTATGCGCCGAATTTTAATATTTTTGCTTTTATTTTTCATCGTGTTTATTAAACACTGGTCTGATTCTTAAAAGATTTAAGTAATTTTTGGGTGTCAAAGGGTAAAATTGCCGTTTACGTGTCGCCCTTTTACTCATAGTTTTTTTTATGTTCAGACTCCCTTCTTCAGCTCCACTCTACTTCCCTATGGCATATTCATGAACAGTCTTCAATAAAAAATTTGAGGAAGAAATACTGACCATTATGTACATATTAAGCAAAAACTTGGGAGGAGATAGTGGCCTGTAAACGGCAAATTTATCTGCCAAAGCCTTAATATTTCTTGTTTTTATTTATTTTAGAAAATTTATTCTTTATCGAAAAATAAACGATTATTGTATGACTGAAGACAAACAGCTTTTCCTTTTTGGACATACGCTTCCGGGGAACGAGAATCTTTTGCTTGAAAGGTTGATTATGTTCTTACTCATCTTATTTTGTTGTTTTCAGGATTAAAGAATGTGCAGAGAAACGAAATAAAGGCTATTGCTCTACGTCGCCTGGATGTACAGTGCTTCGAAAAATTCCAGCTGAAGATGTTTTGCAAGTTACTGCCGGGCATAATTATGTTGCATTCTTACTCAAGGTTTTAGTTCACAGTAGGGTTGTGGTCAGGTACTCGGTTCGGCTCCGGGTATTCGAAATTTAGGGTCGGTTCGAATCCGGATTGCTTCGGTTCGGTAAGAATTTCCGAAGATTTTCCAAGAGTCAACAACCTATTTCACATTACCCCCACCTCTATTTATACGTTTTTAGGATCATCGTGTCGCTCGTCTTCGTTATGAGATTGTTGCCAACACTATTGAATCTACCGCCCCAACAGACAAGAGTATTTTTTAATCTTTTAATTTTTAAAACGTTTTTTTGTTTGAGATGAATCCGGCCCTGGTTCATCAACTGCTCCAGCTGCCACCACTGCTGGTTCCTCTGATCCAGCGTCGGCTTCTGCAAATGCTGCTGCAAATGCCGCAAATAGAACTGCCAAAATTCGGGTTTATTTCTTTGTTTTTTTAATTTTAATTCTTTGCAGCGAATAATGATGACACGCCCAGGGACTCGTTCTGGCGGATTTTGTCGCACTGGAGTTGTGATTGATAGAAATCGTTCTCGACCTATGATTCCTGCCTCTTCAGTTCCAGAAGATTTAATCGTGCAATGCCAGGTTTTTCTATCTTTTTTCATGGCTTTATCAAAATATTTTTAGGTTGTCCTACAAGGCAAATCTCGTGATGTGATTGTTCGTGAATTACAACGCACTAATTTAAATGTCAACGAGGCAGTGAACAATTTACTTTCTCGAGATGATGATGAAATGGATGATTTGGATGACACAAGTGAGGCCTATCTACACGAAGAGTTGCTTTCTTTGCTCGATGCTGGGCTTCGTTCCGATGGAAGTGGTGCCGCAGCAGCCGCTTTACTTGATAGCGACAGCATTTATTCTGCTGGAGATGGCTACGAATATTTGATTTCGCGTGATTTGGCTAGACGCAAGGGTGAAGGTTTAAATTTGAAATTTTTTTATTTTTAACATTTCAATTTAAAAGACAAAACAAAAGACCAAACCAAAGAAAATGCGGACAGTTCTTCAACAATCCAGGAACATTTCTTCCTCGGTGAGCGCTATACTTACTGGGGTTTAAATGGCAATGATGTTGCTGATGGTTCAACAAGATTTCAATTTCCTGATGATGTTACAAAATTTGTAAAAATCGTCTCTATGCAATCTGAACTTATTGCGCTTGCTGATAATGGAAAGATTTATGGTTGGAGTTGGGAGATTGATTCTAAGCCAGACAATTCTCCACATGTCGCAAATGACATTCTTTTCCCATCAATTGGTATTTTATATTAATTTGCCTAACATAATTGAATCCTTTATAGATATAGAAGGAGAAGGCGAACTTGACTCCATTTCTAATATTGAATCTTGTGGTCTTCGCGCAGCTGTGCTTTCCAAAAATGGCCTTGTTGGATCATTTGTTGACATCTCATGTGGCAATAGACTTGGCCGTATACTTTCTGAAACGCCTATTGAGATGCCTGAACCAGTCGACAAGTTGCTCTGCTGCACGCTTTATAGTGCTGTTTTGACAAAAAATGGGAATATATTTTGGAGGTTGTTTCTTTAGTAATTACGTCTCAAAAATTTTTTATTTAAGAGGAATTTATCCATTTAATGAGCGCAGGAAGATATGGGAAAAAATACGCGCCCGTAAGAAACAAGTCACTTTTGAATCGTGTGGTTCAGAGATCGTTGTTGGGAGCGAGGTTACTATTCAATTTATTTTTGTTTAATTTAATTTTTATTTTTTAAGGTGCGCACAAAATCTACTCCAATTTATTCATTTGGTTCAATTGCTGTCAACTTCAGTCAAGGAATTCCAATGGTTTTTCTATGCTGTTTTTTTGATTTGACTGATTTTTCAGATTGGTGTTTTGTACGAGGATGCATGGACTCTGAATGAAACTTGTCGTTTCCGTGTCTTTGGGTTATTTAAATTAAAGTACATTTTATAATTTCAATGTTTTTTAGAAGTGCGAATGCTTATGACAACTATAATGGTGAGAAACTTCAACAACAAAAGGAGAAACGTGTTTCATTCAACTGTAAATTTTGCCATTTGTAGTCAATTTTTGGACGATTTCCTCTTACTTTTTCCCTTCGTCATCTAGAATTTTAACCTTTTTTCAATTTTAGGTATTTTATGGGTCTCCAACTTGAGTGGTTTTCTTTTGTTTTTTTGTTGCTCATTTTCGGAAATATTTTAGAAAAATTTTTGGGTTTAACTTGGCAAAATTTTAAAATTCTGAAACATTATACGATAGTCTTATGGTGTAGGTCCAAATATTTTAGTAGCTGGCAATCGTAAAAGAAATGCTCCTTCAGCGCAAGCCGAGAACGAACAACGACAATCATCAACAACTGCTCAACCCTTATCCGGTTCTGGTTCAACTTCAGCTAATAATAATTCTGATTTTGCTGGAAAAGAAAGTGCATGGAACCTGAAAGATTGTATATTTATTCATGAAGAGGCTGTAAATGATACAAGCATTGTTAAAATTGTAATTTTTTAATTTTTTTAGCAAACGTGCGGGAATGTCTTCAACTTGTATTTAAAGATTAACCTGGGTCCAGACTTTGATTTTTCCTGTATTTAGAATCAAGTTCAAGGCTTTTTAAAAGCTTCCTTAATTTTCCCCTGACTTTGATTTTTCCTTGACCCTTCAAGGATCAGGGCAATATTTTTCTAAATCTCGATCTTTACTTATAATGATACTTTTCTCAGGTCGATGGTGCCTATTGTGGAATTGTTTTCAAATCTACAATGGAAAAACTTGAATCTGAACCATCAACGGATTTAAGCAAAATGGGCATTAGACTCATGCGCAAAGATGATTTAGTTCTAGTTTCTTCTTCATCGCGTGGTTCAAGATCTCCAGAAAATTTTCAAATGCAATTCACACAAATACGTCTACCATCCTCTGTTAAACAAGTTTTATCTGTTGCAGTTGATTTGACAGGTTTTTAATATAAATTAAAAAATTTTAGTTTAAGAAAATTCCCTAGGATTTCGAGTTTTATGTGAAAAACAGTCACGTGTTCATTTGCTTCGGATTAGTTGTGTTGGTAAACTTTTAAGTGATCATCCTATACCAGTCAATTTCGGAGCTTTAACGCAAAATAAAAAAGATGATTCGTATGAATGCATGACTACAGTTCAAAATTTTGGGGATGTAAGTTTTGACATTTTTAAACGTTTTATCATGCTTTATTAAGGAAGCAATTTTACTTTTGAATGATGGCTTTGGCGGCGGCTTTCAACCACTTTTACGGAACATATCGGGTGGATATAAGCAATTGTCTTATACTGGTTTAGGCCGAATTCTTCAATATGGAATGGGTATAAGATATTTTGCATCATCTGGTGAAATTAAAAGTGCGAGTATATGTTCGGGTAATTTGAATAAAAATCTGAATTTTGTGTTAATTTAATTTTTTTCAGAACAAATTAGCGCTGATAAAAAGAACAACAGCTTGAATAAAAACGCCAATCGTATTCTATTGATGGTTGCTTTAGTTTCTCCAAGTCCTGAATGTACACTTCCTGATCATGGGTCGCTTATGCAGGCCATTCTTTTCTGGTTTATTTTTATTTTCTGTTTTATACCGATTTATTTAAATTTTAGTCAGTTGGATGTCGTTATTGCTATTCTTAAGAAGCTTTTAAATGCTCCAATTGAAAGTCAACCTGCTATCGTTTGTGAACAAATCGAAGGAAATCGAAATATTTTTCATGTTGCCGTGCAAAATGCTTATAGCAGAACAAATGCTGACCAGGCTGATGTTGATGCTACTGATTCACGTTTATCAACAGCCTCGCAAAAATCCGACACTGTTGAGGCGGACGCTGTTAAGACACGGTTTCTAAAGTTTTTTGTTTTTGTATCTTTATTTTTTAGCTATGAACGCAAATGGCAAGAAATGATAAGTTCCGCTCCAACAACAAGAGCAAAAGCACATCAACAGCAGCAACTCCTAAACGAACTAACTTCTGAAATTTCTAAAAAAGGTTTTTTAAATATTTTAAATAAATTTGTAACTCTTATTTTTATGTTAGATTCTTCTCCCGAAACAGGCAAAGATGAACCGGAAAGTGTTGACTCATCTGATCTTATCAATAAAAGGATTCCTATAGCTGCCAAGGAAAGACAAGGTTCTTAAATTAAATTATTTCGTCTTTATGAATATAATTTAAGCCAATTCGATTGAAATAATTCGTGAATTATGCAAAAACTCCGTAGTACGTGAACATTTTATTGATTTAATGCGACAACGTGACATCAATGGGCATAGTCCATTTGAGACCGCGATATACCAGCGTGCATATTCAGCTGCCCAATTGATGTGGCAAACTGCAATTGATGTTAAGGACTGGAGTCAAGGTTATTCTTGATAGTTTTATATGATTTTACAAAATTTCTAGATGTTGTTGATATATTAATGCCAGGTGTTGGATCTGACGATACAAATGAAGATTCTTCACTTTTTATTCTTTGTGCTAATGATACATGCAGTATATATTTTTTAAAAATTCTTTTCTATTTTTAAATCATTTAATTTAAAGGTTATACTTGGACAGGCGAAGAGCATACGCCTCAAAAAATTTATGAATGCAAAACATGTGGACTTGTAGGGACTCTTTGTTGTTGTACTGAATGCGGTAATATTTCCTCTTTATTTTTAAATGATTGTTTTTAGCCCTGCTTTGTCATAGAAATCATGACTGCAAGTGAGTAATTTTATTTTTTTCTGAAGGAAATGATGCCATTTAAAACTTTATTTTTAGACTTAAGAAAACATCTCCAACCGCTTATTGTGACTGCTGGGAGAAATGCGAATGTAAAGCTTTGGTTACTGGAAATAATGCAAAGAGGGAACAATTGCTTTCTGGTTTTTTAAAATTTTTTTAGATTATTATCAAAATTTTGATAGGAATGTTACAGTGCCCTGCATTGATTGATGGCCTTAATTCTAAAGGGGAGCACATTTTACTCTTTTTGGCTCGCACTGTTGGTCGCCAGGTTTTTAATAAATTTTTGTTTATTTAAAATGTTAATTTAATGAATAGTTGATAGAACAAGAAGGCTATACAAAGCGTAGTAAGCGCCCTGGACCAACCACAACAACTACAGCTTATGGCGTTCCTATTCCTGAACATGATCTTGAACCACCAAAATTTGCTAGAAAAGGTTTTTTTAAATTTAATATGTTCAAATTTTAATTTAATTTTTAGCACTCGATTTGGCAATAGGAAATTGGGATGTTGTAAAAAGTTTGCTTGATGTTGGTATCAAAAAGCCGAATACTCTCATTAATTCCAAAACTGAAGATGATCAACCAATTTTAGAAAATGTTTTTCATTTGCTCGAACATAATGGTTCAACACATTTGGACAAATTTGTTTTAACTTTACTTGGCTGGTGTGAAGAATCGAGCCTTGACACTCTTCTTAATTTACTTGTACGCCAAGCCAACAAACAACAAAAGAAATGGGATGAAGAAGTCCATTTTTTAATTCAAAGATTTGTCCGTTCAGTTATTCGTCTTTTTGTTATGGTCATTTTGCTTTCACCAGAAGCTAATGGAACTTTACTTGGTTTGAAGAAATTTTAATTTTTTTAAAAATTTCTTGTACTTTTTAGCAACAATTTTTGACGATATTAACAAAGCAATCCCAGCACCCGATGCTCCCAGCTTAATTTATCCACTTTCTAACCAGTCAAATGCTGCACAACCCGGCACATCCACTTCTGCTGTTGCTGCAATCCGTGATTCTTTAAACAATTACCGAGCTGCTGCTATCTCTGGCGTACTTTCTTTAGTTCGTGCTAGTCTACCTGCCGCTCTTTCTCTCAATTCATCACTTGAGAAAAAGGATCAAAAGAAGCATAAAGTTATTGCTTTTGTAGCAAAATGTCGACGAGTGTTTCAGGTTTTTAAACTTTTTTTTTTCTTTTTTTAACAGAAATTTTTAGGCGTTAATTAGTTATTCGTTGCTGGAATTGATTGGAATCACTGATGCATTAATTTCTCCAATTCGTCTTGGAATCGTTAAACCTTCAGCCAGCATTGTCTCAAATGAGGATGTTTTGGAAGTTTTACAGCAACACTTGACCAACGAGCAAGATTTGTCTTCATTAATTCGGATCTCAATGCAAAGTGGTGATCGCAATGAAACGTCTACTGGTGTAACCAACAATGCACGTATTATACAGTTGGCTGATTTACGACGAGGTGATACTAGTCAAGCGACTGACATGGCATTGGAACGTGCTAGCGATGATGATATGTCAAGTATATATTTTTTATCAGTTTATCATTTTAATTTTTTTCTTAAATTAGATGAAGATGATGACGATGAAGAAGATTTGGATGCGCCTGCAACAATTTCTAGAACTCGTGAAAACAGCAATACTTCATTTAGTGCTCGTGAGCGAACAATCTCTGAGCAAAGTCGACGTCGTCAAGAAAATGCTACTGGTTTAGATGAGAGTTTGGATGAACATGAAGGGGTTTGTTTAGTCTCGGAAATTTTTTAAAAATATTTTTTATTGTTAGGAAGATGCTTATGGAAGTGATCACGATGACATTGATGATGATGACGACGATGATGAAGTTGAGCCATATTTTGACATCCATGACGATGATGACGACGATGATGATGGCGAAGGTGAAGTGCATGGTGGTTCTGATGTAAATCCGCTAGATGGAGAAGGAGATTCAAATGATACTGCAACAGTGACTATTGGTGCCCCAGCAACAACATCATCGACAACTGCGGAAACGGCAAATAGTGTTGAGGGTAGCAATACTTCAGCTACAATTTCGATTGAACCAACAACTGCTCGACAGGCTGACTCACAAACTCAGATAGCTGTTAGTGCTTCTGAACCTTCAGCTCGTGTTGGTGCAACCACCACTTCAACCACCACAAATCCTACATCTAATAATAATGGTGCTGATGGTTCTCGTCGAGGTGGAATGGGATGGGGTGAAGTAATTATGGATGAAAATGCTTGGGGTCGTAGTAACAACAATAATGTGTTTGGCAGCGGGACATCAACTACCCAGAGGTAAAATTATGACGAGGCGAATTAATATAATTCAGTTCTTTCAGACCCAATGATCCTCGTTCAACTGTTCTTCGTTCCACTACGGCTAATTCAACAACACCTTCAATTTCTGCTAATGATTCTGTGACTTTGGGAGGTTCTGGTGCTACATCCTTACCTTTAGCTGCTCAATCAGTTGTCACTGCTGATAACACTGTTCTAGCAAATTTGGGGGATAATAGTGACTTTTCTACAAGTAATACAAGTACACAATTATCTGCTTGTTTTTCGGTTTGTTTTTATTTTTAATTTTTCTGATTTTCTTACTTTTTTTTTAATTTTTAGACAATTGTCAAGTTGATCGACGAACTACTCTTGCAATTATTTTTTTATGAAAATTGGAAACAACAAGGAAATAAGTCAAAAGGGGTCACCAACATACTTGAGTTGGATCCAAAGATTTTTGGCGTTTTTAAGGTTTCACTATATTTTTACTGTCTGAATATCTCATATGTTTTTTAAATTGTAGGATGCTTTTGACGAATGTTTAGATCCCACATGGAATTGGTTCTTTTCGATTATGGATAAGTGAGCTTTCTTTTCTTTTTTTTAATATTTCTCTTTTTTTCAAAGAACTGAAGCGCAGCTGCGCTACTCAAATGCTTTAATGAACTCGTCAGTGGGTCGTCTTTTAAACTTAAATCAAGTTGATCTCTCTGATCAAACTGATGAACGACGTGATGACCAACAACGAACATTAGCAGCAGCCGCACAACGAAATCGAGCAGCTGAACAGAAGAAGCCTTTAACTAAACGTGTTACAATGGGAGCAAAACGTGGCGGTGATGCAAATGGTGCAACTGGAGATTCTGATAGTCAAAATGCTGCTCGGGCAGAAAATATTTCTTATTTTCTTTCACTTTTGCGAAGTTATTCGGCAGAAAATGGTTTTTATTTTTAAATAAATTAATTCAACTTTTTAATTTCTTTAAGGCGACGATTTGCCTGTGCTTGAACTTAATGCGCTAAGAGATTTGGCTTTCATCATTGAATCTTACCTTTTCCACATTTGCTTTATCGATCAATTGGACCAAGCCAAGGCTGTTGTCCCACCAGTCAAGATTAGTCGAGCAACTAGAGGAAATTCTGAAATACGACAACACGAGAATGAAGAGCAAAAGAAGAGTAAACTTCGTCGTTTTTTCAAACGCTCCAACTCAATCTCGTATTCGACATTGAGGTTATTTTTTTTTGTTTATTCCACAGATATTATCTTCACATTTTTAGTGATGCTGTTAAACACCATGCATTTACATATACAGCGGCAGATGTTTTACCACTTTCTGTTCGTCCTTATTTACTCAATTCTGAAGCGGAACGTGATGTATTATTCGCTCTTCCTCCATCTTATCGTACAAGATCTGTGCATCGGGTTTCTTATAACTACTATTTTTGTTTTATTACCTTTTTCGTTTTCAGCGTATTGCTTTGGAGCATGGTGTTAAATTCCCTGCTCATCATAGTCTTTCCCAGCCTCCATTGTCTTATGCTGATTTGCAAAATCGTCTATTCGGTGATGATGGCTCTAAAACTCAACAAATCGAGTCGTCTTCCACTCGGGATGATACTAATTCTGATGCGATGGAAATATGCACGGCTACAAATGATGGTGATTCGAAAAAACTGAGCCCTCCGATTTTCAATGCATTTCAAAAATCTATCGGACGATGGAATCGAACAATTTCATTCGTTGCAAAGGTTTTTTTTAATCTAATACATATCAATCTTAAAAAAATTCTTTTAGAATTTCCACGACGATATCACTAAATGGTTTGGTGGCGATTCTTCTCATTCTGTTCTTATTCATAAAACTGGAGGTTTTTTTAATTTTTAGACGCCTAATTCATTTCCTTTTATTTAAGTGTGTTCCTTCAATGTCCGTTATTCCCAATTCCGAAAGCAGATGGATCGACTCAAAAGTACCCAAACAAAAGATTTAGTTTTCAGTGTATGTTTTAATTTTTGGTGGATTTTATGGATTAATAAATTTCAGCAAGTTCCACGTGAGAAGTATGTACTTCTCCAACAAACCTTCCGACAACTAAATCACCACTATGTTCGTCGAACGAGTGGAGCTAGTGGCACTTCATCATCAACAGCAACGCCAAGTCAAATTACCAATGCAAGAACAAGTTCTACAAGTGGCCCTGGAAGGACATTACCTCTTGCTTCACATAAAGTTTATTTATCTGTTTTATTTTATAACTTCAATTCCTAAGGTAAAAGTAACTTTCCGTGATGAACCTGGTGAAGGTACTGGAGTTGCGCGTCATTTTTATGCCGCTGTTGCAGAGGTTGATTTTAATATTTTTAATTTTTTAATCTTATCATTAAGGCCCTAACAACTGTCAAACATTTGCCTGCGCTTGATAATGTTAATGAAGATGGAACGAATAAATCAGAGACGAAAACTCCTGGGAAATCAGCTTCTGTTGGTCCTGCAACACCAAATATGCCTAAAGCTGACGATTCTGTTGCTGCTAGCGGTATATAATTTTAATAATGTTTTTATGATATAAATTGTTTCTTTTAAATTTTTAGGTCGAACTCTTCGAAGTAGCACTACTAGTGCCACCAGTACACCAGCTGCTGGTAATGAAGCTGCTTTGATGCCGGCTCCTTCAACTCCTGCACTCAGCACTAGTTCATTCATTCTTCCAACTGGTTCAGACACTCAAACACCTCTCTTTTACAAAGCTGCAGCAAAAACCTCTGGAGGATTTTATACACCAATTACTGGCTTAAATTGTAGTTCACAACGTCTAAATGCTTTTCGCAATGTGGGAAGGTTAGGATAATTTTTTTTTGAAATTTTTTAAAATTATTTTCTATTTTTTAAGATTGATTGGAATATGTCTTCAACATATGGAAATTTTCCCTTTGCCGTATTATTTTTAATTTTTTAAAATTAATTTTTTTCCTTTTTAAAGTCTTTCTCGTTATGTTCTTAAATATATTTTGGGACGTAACATTACTTGGTATGATTTGGCCTTCTTCGATTCATCACTCTTTGATTCTTTACGTTCAATTGTTTACAATGAGAATGATGAAAGTTATCAATCTCAAGAATTTTTCAATCAACTTGAAATGACATTTGCTGTTGATTTGCCTGCTGAAGAGGTTAAGAGAACAATTTAATTTTATAATTTTTGTACATATAATAGAAATGTTGGCGATCGATTATTACCTTTTTGTTGGTACCTTCGGTTTTCGGTTATGATTGGTTATTGCCCCCGGTTTTTGATTCCGGCTAATTCTCCAAAACACTTGTTTTCGGTTTCGGTTAACCGGTGGTCAACAATTCTATTATACTATTAAATATTAATTTTTTTTATATTTTTTATTTTTAGGGTGGTGGTACGCTTGAATTGAAGCCTGGAGGTGCTGATATTCCTGTAACCAATGAAAATGTTTTGGAATATATTTATCTTTTTGTTGAAAATCGCCTTATTGGACGAAATAAAGCTAGCCTTGATGGTATTATTTAAAATAATTTTATTCTATTAAATTTTTTAAGCAATGCGTCGCGGTGTCTTTGACGTATTACCAGCTGATGCATTAATTAATTTAACTGCTGAGGATATGAGATTAATTCTTTGTGGCAGTCAAGACATTAATCTACAAATTTTGCAAAGCTTTACAAAATTTTTTGATGAAAGTTCAGCACCAGCTAATGTGCTTGCCAAATATAAAAAGAATTTTTGGATTGTTGTGAATAAGTTTAGTAATGCAGAGAAACAGGTTTTCTTTTAATTATTTTTTAAAGTGATTATTTTGTATTTTTAAAGGATCTTTGTTTCTTTTGGACTGGCTCTCCAAATTTGCCATCTACTGAAGAAGGGTTCCAGCCATTACCTACAATAATGTATAATTTTTTAATGCCTGTTTTGACACTTTTCTGTTGTATCCCTACATTTTCTTTTTCCTTTTATCCTTTCAAAAGGTACAAAATTGTCATGAGACTTGCTCTATGGGCATAAATACCCGGCTCTACATTTTAGAACATATGGTCCGGTATTGTGCTTGTTTACTAAAACCCTGGTGGTGTGTAGCTCTATATTTCCTTCCAATAAGTTAACTGTAGTCCCATAAAATCATTATGGCGAAAATGTGGTGCTGGGTATTTATCGCCATTAAGTTTTGTGAAATTTTGAACCACTAGAATGAATGAGAAAAGAAAATAAAAGAAAATGTGGGGGAGATGACTGAAAAGTACGCTTTTTTAAGTAGAATAATAATTCAATTTTATTATTTTTAAGGATACGACCAGCTGATGATTTGCATCTTCCTACTGCAAACACGTGATTTTTTTAAATATTCAGATTTTTATAATCTTTAAAAATATTTTTTTAGTTGTATTTCGCGCTTGTATGTTCCACTTTACTCTTCAAAGAAAATTTTGGCATCAAAATTGCTTTTAGCGATCAAAGCCCACAATTTTGGATTTGTTTAAAAAATATCCCTTTTTTGATTATTAAAAAATGTTTTATGCTTATTTTATGTATAATTTTATTTTAAAAAATGTCTCAACTTTATGATTATTTTATATTAAGACCTTTATTGCTTTGTTTTGTAGTTGACACACACAGCTTGGGTCCACACTGTTGGTGCACTAGCATTTTGGTTCATTTCCAGATGTTTTGGTTCAAGCATCAACAGAATGGACCAGCTGTGTTGACATAAATAACTTTCGCTTTTTTTATAAATTTTAAAAATAAAATTTAATTGTTGGCATTTTAGAAAAATTATTTATAAATCATTTTTAGTCATCATACAAAGCCTGCCTGTACATTCATTCCTTTACATATGACCCTTAATGTTTAAAAAGATTTTTAGAAAATAAGTTTTAGTCATCATACAAAGCATGTACATTCCTTTACATATGGCCCTTAAGATGTTATTCATTCTGCTGCTTCCCTTCTATTTTAATAGGTACTATTCTCTTAAAGTGTTAAAAATAATCCTTTAAGTTTGACAATGAGTAGTTCAAATAGTCCTATGACTCAATTTCAAGTGCTTATTAATTCTTCTGTGGAGGATCTAATTCAACCATTGAACGCTTTCTTTGAGACATTTTTTGCTGTGAATGATAGTATTTATATTGAAGAGTGGGATTTGGCTCTTCCTAGTGATTCTGAAAGGGAACAAATGAAGAAGGTCGTTTAATACTTAAAATTTTATGACCAAATTCCAGCTTATCTCTTTCCTTATGAACACTGATGATTTTGACAAAATCTCTTCTGATTCGACTTTGCTTTCCCGATTTGCTCCTCTTCTTGTTAAATCAATCCAATTAACTTTTATTAAAGTTGTACCTTTTAACTAGGGTAGCAACCCGACCCTCGAAACCCTGACGTTTTTTGCAAAACCCTGACCTGCCCCCCAAAGGCTTTACCGCGATCTACGATTTAAACCCCGAGTTGGGGTAGGGGGTAGAAATATACCCCTAAGGATGGAATGGGTCCACGGCAAAACCCGATCTCCGACACTCCCTTCCCCGAAGGGTCGAGTTGCTACGCTACTTTTAACTAATCTATACAAATTAAAATATTTTGAAGAATCGTTTCTGTGTTATCCACGAACTTTTGCCTTCCTCAACTGGCGAACGCTTTAAACGATTTTGGGGGTATTTGGTACTTTGCTCTCCAGCCTACTGTACTTCGAATAGAACGCGATTACATCATTCTTCCCCACACTTTTGGACTGACGGTAAAACTTTTCGAAGATTCCAAAAATCTCGATTTTAACATGAAAGGAGATGTTTGCAATCAAACAGCTGCGATTTTTGAGCGGACTGGGTCCCGTTCTTTAGTGGTTGCTGGTGCTACTCGTTACTCAGTTAGAGGAAACCACACTTTGTCTTGCCAGCCAAAAAATGCAATAGCCGATGCAGCACATAATAACTTAACAATGTTTCATACAATGTGTGTTGGTGTTTATGAAGCTTCGAATAATGGGATTTTTATGCAATGGCATGGCCAACAAAGTTGGTGAGCAAATAAATGAGTTAATAAACAAATCCACTTTAATTGTGAACAGCCCACAATCTGGAGCATTTATCAGTGCAGGAGCTAAAGGTTCACATCCCATCTACAAAGAGAAAGGAGCGTATGTAAACAAAGTAAATGACATCAAAACATCCATAATGATGCTAAAATCGGTTTTAGTTGGTCTCCACAGTAAATAAACTTGCTGGAGAAAATATCGCAACTACGCCATTGCAGGATCGTAAATGCCCATTGGTCGCTTCAACAAACGTTTTTGGTAGGATTGTGAATGGAGTGGGAGAGGAAAATGTTTGTAAAGGAAAAGCAGGCCCAAAAGTAAAAAATTTTTTTGTTGGAAATTTTTGCAAAAAATTTTTTGTAGAATGTCACAGGGAATTTCATACATATTGAACAACAAAGAAAGTGGAGGGATGATTGGGCAAGTAACCTTTCCTATATTCCTTTAAAACTTGACATTTCAGATCCTCTGGATAAATGCAATTGAAGAACTGTTTTGAAGGACTGATAATGATATTATGTAATACATAAGCTTTAAATTTAAAATATTAGATAAATATGTATTAAGAGAGTCGCGACGAGACTTTCAATTACGCGCATAAAAGGGGATTGAATAATAAGGAAAAAATAAGAGTAATCGTGTAGCGAAGACCAATCTTTTTAAATTTTAAATCCGAAAATATAAAATTGTTCCAAATGTATACTATTGCATTTATTTTAAAGATATAAAAATTTTTTAATAATAAATTTTGGAGATTTTTTAACTTTTGCTTAAAAAATCAATCTTTAAATGGGGGGGGGGCGTATGGGTATAACGGATAAGTACAAAAAAAATTCATCACCTAAATCCAACAATAGTCTTAACATCTTCTAATGTTTTGGTAACAATCTGTCTAGCTCGTTTTCCTCCATTCTCTAAAACTTCCCAAAGAGTACTCTCATCATTTAACAAAATTGGTGGTATGTTCCACGTATTGGTTCTAGGTGCTCACTAAAACAAATATTTTTTTCTGTTTAATTTTTAAATAAAAATAAACTTAATGATGGAGGCCAACCGAAGTTTAAACGAGAGTGTAATTCAATCCACTACAGTCTTCGACAACCTGATCTGTACTAATCCCTGCGAATTCTCCATATAGCGTTATCTTAAAAATAAATTGTCTATAAAATATGTTACAGGGAAATAGAGTGAAATCGAAAATTTTTTTATAAATCTAAGGGCGTCACCAGGGTATCGATTTCAAGGAGGACTAAAAATAGTTTTGAAAAAATTTCGGCGTTACTTTGGCATTCTAAACGAAATTTTTTTGCACCTATATTTTTATTTTTTAGGCCCTCGGCGAAAATTTTGAGAATTTTGGACCTCTGCCCCAGGAAAAATCTCGCGAGTGTACATCTACAGGGAAAACTTGGAAAAAGAAGGATCAGACCTCTCCATTACCGAAAAATCTAAAGAAAAATAAAACCTTTTTTGATGGCACAAACCCCGTAGAAATAGAATGCAAGTCAACAATTTTTAATATCCGGCGATTGTAATCTTCACTCTAAACAAAACGTAAATAAAAAATAATTTAGATATTGAGTACTTCCTGCAATTTGACAAAGTGTCTGAGAAAACCCTGAAAATTTTTGGGTAGTGAAAAATAAATAAACCAAATAATTTCCAATGTGCATTGCTGCAGTTTTGATCAAACCCAACAAGAACATGAGAAGGGTGGTAACCTAGCACATCGGCTGCTTGCAAAAGAGGGTATGTGGCCAGCCCGACTGGGACGGCCTTCAAACTAAATAAAATGTTAAAAAGTAAAAATAAGTAAAAAAAGATAACCTTTTAGATTTGTCTTTAAATTGACTGAGGCCAGTAAGTGAAGGCTAAAAAATTGTAGTTACGTGGGAAAATAGGTAAAGGTGGCTTATACTGGGCCTAAGAAAAAAAGGAAGAAGGGCTATTTAGAAGTTTTTGAGGGTTGCCAGTAGATAATTGAGTTTGACTCATATTTGGACTTATTGTTAGTAAGTAGTGCTCGAGATTTTTGAAGTCTAGGCCTGTTTCTGGGTTTGATTTATTAACCTGGGCCGGATCCTGGGCCTGTAGTTCGGGAAAAACCCAGGCCCAGGAAAAACCCAGAGCCAGGACTCTGGGTACAAGAAAAACCCAGGCCTTGGTCCAGACCCAGTTCGATCACTATCAGTTGGTTACCTACTTGCAAACCTCAAAAATTTCAAAAAAGCATTTTTCCTCATTTTTTCTCAGAACCAGTAAAAGCCAACTTTACCAAAAAATATAAAAGAAACCAAAGTAGTTGCAGTTCCTAATATCCACATCAATTCGGTAAGGCACCCTGCTTTGTTGGACAATTATCGTTCTGAAAGGATCAACACCAGTAGAAAGAAGAATAGCCCATGTTTGAAGTGATTCGGCGCTCAAAGCATGCATTCAACTCATTGGCAGCAACTAAAAAGAAACATAGAATTCTATTTAAAAAATCAAAAAACCTCCACCATTGCCTGCATTAGTCTTCCAAATGTGTTCACCTCATTTTAAACAGCCAAAAGAAAAGAGGGATCTCCAGTTGGAACATTTTCATGTTCAAAAGTTACTATTACAAAATTTAACCCACCCACATAGGTTATTTTGGACCCAGAAAACTTGCGGACAAAACTTGCTGATATTTAAAAAAAATAAAACAAACTTGTAAAAATTTCTTCTCCAACGTTGATTATGATTGTTGGGTTGATTGTTGCTGTTGAGTTGATCTTCGTGTTGATTGTTGCTGTAGATGTTGCTGCCTAAGTACTTGGAGTGAGAATGCCCCCGGACTAAAAATATTAGGAAGGGATATCGAATGCTACCGCCACGACATAAATTATGCCAGGAAGTGCCTTGACACCGCCACAACATAAATTATGCCAGGAAGTGCCTTGACACCGCCACAACATAAATTATGCCAGGAAGTGCCTTGACACCGCCACAACATAAATTATGCCAGGAAGTGCCTTGACACCGCCACAACATAAATTATGCCAGGAAGTGCCTTGACACCGCCACAACATAAATTATGCCAGGAAGTGCCTTGACACCGCCACAACATAAATTATGCCAGGAAGTGCCTTGACACCGCCACAACATAAATTATGCCAGGAAGTGCCTTGACACCGCCACAACATAAATTATGCCAGGAAGTGCCTTGACACCGCCACAACATAAATTATGCCAGGAAGTGCCTTGACACCGCCACAACATAAATTATGCCAGGAAGTGCCTTGACACCGCCACAACATAAATTATGCCAGGAAGTGCCTTGACACCGCCACAACATAAATTATGCCAGGAAGTGCCTCGGCCCTCATAGAGAAAAGGAAAGGAACCTAAATTACCCATTTGACCTCCAACTCCAAGTACAAAAAAATTTTTTCTAGGTTAAAAAAACTAAAATTAAACTAACGTTTTATGTTGAGAAGGGAGCCTAAAAAGAAAGGATGTAAAAACTTTTAAAATCGTAAATCTAACAAGTTTTGTCCGCAAATGACAACCTAATCCCCCAAAAACTAAAATGAAGAAACAAAAATCCCCCAAAAACTAAAACGAAGAAACAAAAATGACTGCTGGAAAATCTTCATTATTTACTCTTTTTCTTTTTCTTCGCTATTTCGTCTTTATCATTTCAAAGTGTAAAAAAGCCGGTTGAGTGCCAGAACCAGAATTGAGTCATTTGGAAGATATTCCAAAACGGCGCGCGGCCATAACGGCGCAAAGCTATGACTTGCTGGAAAATTTCCGGCCATTATCAATTTTGGTACCAATCTCCCTAACTCGATGAGAGGAATCGTTTGGTAATAAATCTGAAAGATTAGGAAATCTTGAAGCAAGTTATGGCTTTGCGCCGTTTTGGTCGCGCCTACTTGGGCGTGTCCTGAAAATCCCTCAAATAGATAAATGTTTGATTGTGCGACAAGATTTCACAAAATCCAGAGGGATCCTGATCGTGCCGGTCTCTTATATATATCTTTTGACAGTGGAGTTTGGTATGTCTTTAAAAATATTTTTAAGAGTTTAATACCTAATTTTGTAAGGTCAACAAATGCGGAGAAGGTGCTTCATTATATTCTCGTTTAAAATCTGATGTTATTCCGGAACTATTGTTTATTTTGAAGAGGTTTGTTTAATTTTTTTCTGAAAAAGGACATTTTGTCCCAAACGTTTTTCGTTAATAAATTTTGAAGCAAGTTGTGGCTCTGCGCCGTTATGGCCGCGCGCCTACTTGGGCTGTACCCTGGAGAATTTGATGGTTTGGACGAAATCAAACAAATTCATCGCCGCTCTTCTTGGAAGCAACCAGCTAGTGAATATCTCAAATTTCGTGATACGCTTGACAGATTGAAGGTTGCATTAGAAACTGTTAGGCTTCGTAATGATTTGAGGCGTATGAATGGGACGATTAAGGTTTGAAAAAATTTTGGTAATCTTCTGCTTCATTGGTCCCTAGAAAAAAAATCAGGAAAAAACGATCGTTCGACATTTTCTAGGCATCCCGGTGGGTAACCAAGTGCTATGAGTCCGAATCTGACTCTGAATTTGTTTATTACTAACCCCGGACCCAAAATCGACCAAGTCGAATTCGGGGTAAAAATTCAAAATTAAAAAATTTAGGGCAAATCTAATGTCTATTCGAGCTGATTCGAATGGTATCAAATTTATTAAGTTTCGACCATTTTAAGCGAAGCTATGATCAATTAAATACATATTAGTCTGAGCTCAGATTCGAACTCAGAGCACCTAACTCACCACTCAGGCCTCATAGCACTCACAAATGTCGAACTAGCACTTTTTACTCTTTTTTCTAGTGACCAATGAAGCAGAAGATTGCCAAAATTTTTTCCAATATTAAGATGAGTTTTTAAAATTTTAAGGTTGCCAACATTGCTTATGAAAAGAGTGTCTTTGTGCGTATTAGTGACGACCGTTGGAGTACATTTCAAGACCGGCATGCTAAACACCAATGTTCGCCTTCTAAAGCTTTTGACACTTTTCGATTTGATTTTGGCATTCCTCGAAATGATGAATCGGTATTTATTAATTTCCGTTTGTCGCCAACATTGTCACAAAAAATTGGCACTCCTGCCATTTGAAAGGGTCGAAGTTCTCTTACCATTATGACACTAATGTAGATTTTTCTCATTTTCTTACGTCTTAAGTTAACATCTTCAGAAATTGGAACCACTAGCTCAATTTACAATGGTCCTGTGTTGGGATAGAGATCTTTACTAACCCAGTACACGCAAGGTTCCAGCAATCAGGACAGGGTATCACCATTAGAGATCGGAACGGGTCCAGGACCCGAACCCGTTTCCCGGTTTTCGGATCCATATTCCCGGGGTTTTTTTAAGCAACCGCGATGAAACCGGGAACGGGAATTCCCGGTTTTCCCGGGCCGGGCCCCTCCCGGTCAACCTTCAGAACCCGTTTTCCGGTCCCGGTTTTTCCAAGACTCCGATCTCTAATCACCATCGTCTAAGATTCGAGACTTACATCAACTTATTTCACAGAAATATAATGGTAAGGGAACGCGGCCCCCTTTTTCTCATTTTGAATAACGGTTTTGGAGTTTGCCCGAATCTTAAAACTTTCTTTAAAACTTGATAAATTTCTATTCCTTTTTCAGGAGCTACACAACAAATAATACTGAATATTGGGATTCTGATGATGGCCATAATTTTGTGCTCACTCCAGATGAACCAGTACCTTTGCTAATTTCTTCAGGGCAACTCAAGTCCCCCTGCCTCGTGCAGGGGGCAACTCAAGTCCCCCTGCCTCGTGCAGGGGGCAACTCAAGTCCCCCTGCCTCGTGCAGGGGGCAACTCAAGTCCCCCTGCCTCGTGCAGGGGGCACAAATTTTGGTGTGTCCATGTGCCGTTTTGTACATTGGACCTGCCCCTTGCTTCGGAGGGGGCTTTTAATTTAAAAAATATTTATCAGGGTTAATCTTCGATCCCTGCTGTCTATTACAAGGAGTAAAATGTTTCTATTGTTTAATTCTAATAGCGTTTATTGTTCTTCATATTACCATTATTCTTTTCGAATTATTCGGCTTTCTATTCCCACGTTCTTTTGAGATTCACGTTCAAATTATTCCGTTATTGTCAACGAGGAAAATGCAGAAGGGATTAAACAACAGAAACATTTTAATTATCTAACAGAAGGTTTAGTTTAGAATAATGATCCTTGTTTTAACAATAATGAAGTTGTAATGAATGGATTTGCTAATTCTGTTACATCAAAAAATGAACGTCTTCGAATCAAATGTGGACTGAATGGAGCTTATGCCGTATTTATTTTTCAGTTTTTAATAAATCAGATTAATGAACCTTAGACACTTTGATCAGCTTTCAACATTTCCCTATGAAAAGCGTTTATCCAAAATTGACACACTTAATTTAGCGATAAGTTTTCTAAAAAATTCTTGCAATATTTTATTTTGCAATATAAACATGCTTGAGGTATAATGATTTTTAATAAATTTCCAAAATTTCATTTTTGAGGCAATAATTGCCAATGACGATGAAACTTTTCGATTTTTTGTAAGAGCAATTAGGAAGGCTAAATTAAACAAATCATTGGAATATTCAAGTACAATATGGGGAACTTGTGGTTAAAAAAGTTAAAAAATATTTACCCAGCCCTGGTATTAACCTCATTCGGGTCCTAATAGTTTAGTAAGATTAAATGGGATGACTACTCGCAAGATGGTATTTATAAAATTTCATAAAACTTCAAAAAATAACAATTTAAATTTTCAATATTTTCGCATAAACATGCAATCATCAGAACAACAATCAATGTCACAATAATCTCCATTACAACAAGTATTTCGAGGCATTGCGGGGCTCATCACTTTCTTGCGGCAAGGCATTGCACACATTGCCAAAGGAATTAGTTGGACTAAATGAGAAATTAATGGGAGTCGTTTAGGAATATTTTATACCTTGAGTTGGAGGGTTAGAAACGTCAGGCTGCAATATTTTTGGAGGGGGAACCTTTGAATTAATTTAATTTTAAGTAGAAATCAAATTCCAAGACATACAATTGGAGCAGTCTGAACTATAGGCGGTGATAAAACATTCGGTAAAATAGGTGGTGGAGGAAGCAGTGAAGGGGCTCTAAAAAAGGGTGGTGGAAGAAGCCTTGGAGCTGTATATGCAGCAGGGATTTGAGGCTGTAAAATGGTTGGTGGTGGTTGTGGAGGAAGTGGAAGTGGAAGAGCTCCTGTTTTTAATGAAATAATTTTTAAAATACTGTGTTTCCTCTAATTGAATGTACGGGCATGCTATTCTTTAATCATCCTACAGAGAGACATTCTATTAGAGGGTACAAACAGAATGGGGGGGGGGTATTTTATTTGTCAATCATCCTCGGCGTATTTTATTAGAGGGGAAGGAGGGGCATTCAAATGGAGAGGGGTTGGGGTATTCGATCTTCCAATCATCCTCCAGGGCCCGTACAATAAAATCAGGGTTAAATGACCGGGTTAAATAACCGGGTTAAATAACCCGGGGTTAAATAACCCTCAACCCCGGGGTAAATCCGCACAATAAATTCGGTACAATAAATTAGCATTTTTACCCCGAGTTGAGGGTTATTTAACCCTACGGGTTACCCGGTTATTTAACAATAATATTTCATCATTTATTTATGAATAAAGTTGGCTGATCCTGGGAAATCCTCGGATATTCGCGTTGATAACTGAGCCAAAAATTCTTAAATAATGACTCGATATCAAAATCGTAAATATTCCGGCATTTTTAAAAGTTTTAACAACAATGGGTGAAGTGAGTTTGGAGGGATTAAGTCTCCAATTTTTATACCATTAGATAGAGGAGAGTGTTTTACATAATATAGTTAAGAATCAGAATTTTAGCTTTACTTTCCTAATAGTTATGAAATATAAAAGACGCTTAGTCAAAAATAAAAGGCCTATTTGAGATCAAAAATGGATGTGCCTTACACGAAAACTTATAGTAAATTTATTTTTAGAGAAAAATTTCTGAAACTTATATCAAAAAATAGAGCACATTCCGTATTATCTAAAAAATTTAATTTTTTTTTTTTTTAAATTTTTTTTTGTTTTAAAAATATTTTCTAAGTTAAGCGTTTTTACCCGATTACCCTGCCCCCTAGCAGGGTCGTCATTTTACCCGGAGCTGCGGGTTATTTAACCCCGGGTAGCTCTTTTATTGTACCGGCCGGTTAAACAACCCCGGGTTGCGGGTTAAATAACCCGGTCATTTAACCCTTAACTCGGGGTTTTCATTTATTGTGCGGGTTGAGGGTTATTTAACCCTCGGGTAGGGGTTAAATAACCCAAACCCTGATTTTATTGTACGGGCCCAGAGGGGCATTCTATTAGAGGTAATATCCAACAAAAACTGCTTTTTTACCTTGAAATGGTGACGCCAAATTAAGCAAAGACAATCCACAACTAGGAGGACATAATCCCCCACATCCCAAAGTATTTCCTCTATTTAAAAGAAAAAGATCACAGGCATTAATTGGAGAAAATAAAATGGCCAAATTAATATTTATTAAAGTAAATAGAATTAATAGAGAGAAGGATCTTGGAATTTTCCGGTCATTTTTATAGGGATATTCCATTACAGAATTAAAAATTTTTGTGAAAATTTGATTGATTTTTAATAAATATTTCCTATTAAGTAAATTACATAATTAGCAACAATTTATTTGAAGACGAATATTAATTTCCTTTTAGTTGAAGAGTTGTAAATGTGTAAACAAAATAGGTAAATATTTACATAAGCTGCTAAATATAGCCTTGCGCTCAGTTCTTTCTTTTATTATTTTATTCATTGCTTTGTTACTTTTTTGGCTTGATTATCCTTAAATTCTTTGTTTTATTCTTCTTAAAATTTTTTCTTATTATGGAAATAATAGATTAAAATTAAATTTATTTTGGCAAGAATTTGAAAGAAAGTTAGACCAAGACAATGACCACAAGCCGTCTAGAACACTGCAGGGCCAATACTCTGAATAACTAAAACATCGTCCGACTAAAACGATGACAGAACAAAAAGACTTTCGATTAAAACGCCATCCGACCATGACAATGTCAAAAACAACACTATAAGACAAAAATATAGACGACTAGGATTGGGGTTTTCGAGTCGGATCGACGTTCGTGTCATTTTTCGGGCCTCATTTTTATCGGTCCGGCCCGACAGTCTTTTTCGGGCCAAAATTCGATACCTGACTCTCTTTCGGAGGGCTCCAACCCAATATACGACTAAAACACTGACCAACTAAAACACCGATAAGGCAAAAACTATCGTCAAAATACATTTCCAAAAACCCGTTCGAACAAAAAAATAAATTTATTAGAGTAAAGAATATGCTTAAAAACAATTTCGACAATAATGTTATTGTAATTTTAATATTCTAATCCAAAAATTCTGTTTTTATTAATTCCGATCTTGGCTTCTTCGACTTCTCAAATTTAACATTTTAGAAGGTTGATTAACTTCATGGTCATCACAATTGAATTTCTCATTAACTGAACAGTTGCAGGATTTATCTAATAAATTTTGTTAAGGGAGATAATTAATATATTTTAAACCTTCCACGGCATTAGCTGACGAAATTGGAAAATTCAATCTTGGGAAAGGCACTCCATTAGACATTTGAATGCTTCTACGTTTACGCTTTCCTCCCCCGCCACCACCTTTTGAATTTATTTTTAAATTGAGAAATTAAAGAATTAATTTATTAAAGCATACAGCAACAGCAAGGACAGCTTAAAAAATTTTTTAATTTAAAAATTAATTTAAAGAAAATTTGAATTATTTTACCAGCATTTGCAACAACATGGACACGTTCTTAATTTAATTAAAAATTAGAATAAACAGTGATTACCGTATAATGCTCGAATAATTATCCTCCCTCAATTACTCCGTCCTGCGCGAGGTCCGTCCTACGTGAATTACCCTCCCCGAAACCTTAATACTAGGGCTTCACAGGAAGTTGTGGTTCCGGAAAGTTCTAGTGTTTTTTGGTTCCGGTTCCAGGAACCGGAACTCAAATTGGACCCGGTTCCGGAAAACCTTCTCGATTAATTATTCCCTCCAGCGGGAGGTCGAAGCAACTCAGGGTAGTTTATTATACGGTAAATAAGAATAAATATTTTTGTTAAAATACCGTGGCAGCTTGATTCTGAATATCAAAAGGAAATTTATTTGATAAAATTTTAAAAATAATCTTACAGTAATGGAGGGTTACAACAAGGTGTGCTTAAGTTAAAAAAATTAAAAAAATTTTTTTCACATATTTACCAACAAGAACAGCACTTACAACAATGGCAGCAACTAATTAAAATTAATCTTACACAAAAATTTTCTTTAAATTTACCATCCACATCCATTAGCTTCTGTATCATTTAAATTATTTAAAATTATAAAAGCAACAAATAATGAATGGAATATTAATGCCATTTTTAATTTTAAATTAAAAAAGAATTATTATTTATTGTTTTGATAAAATCGTCAAAAATTTAAGAGGGCCAGGGCTTTAAATCAATCATTTGATATACTTAGTATATGGAGATTTTCATGTACCTAGAATTATTTTCTTAACTGAATCATGGAATTATGACGGAGAATGTATTCTTGTTCGACCTTCAGTTACAGATCCGTGTTTACTCGATTAATCACTCTAGAATACCGTATATCCTCTAATGGACTACTCACTCTAATTAGAACAAAAGTCTCTAATAGAAGCGTTCTCCCTAATATAGGTAAGCACATCCTACGAGAGGATTGATAAATAGATCAAAGGTAGTCTATTAGAGTAGTTCGATAATTCCTCATTCTAGGGAACAGTTATCTCAGGCCCATTCTAGAGATAGGTTCTCCCAAGGGTACTATATTAAGGTTCTGAATGAATATACTGAATAGGTTCCCTGAATAAAATTTTAGTAATATATTTTACTTAATATATATTATTAAATTTAATTAAACAAAATATTTATCTTAATAATTAAACAATAAATATTTAAAAAAGTATCAATTAACTTGATCATTTTATAAAGCGAGAAAGACACAAAAAAATTAATTTTAATTGTCTATTATTATTAAAGAATAAAGTCTCCAAAAATGCTTATTAAATAAAGACATTTTATTGTATTTTAAAATTATTATTTTTTTTCTGTTAAAAAAAGAAAAGGCTTTAATAAAAAACCGGAAGTGAAACAAATATTTATTTTTGTAATTTGTCCATTTATTTGCATTAGTTGAGGATCATTTTTACTTGTAAGGACAAACTTTAATTTTTCTAAGGAAATAAAGAAAAAACATGAGGAACTATTGTGTGGAGCTATTAAAAACAAATTTAGCTTATAAATAAATAAAATAGGAAATAATTAAAAAATATTTATAAAATTAAGAGAATAATTGGACAATTATTATGTCAGTTCATAAAAAAGTTTGGGTAAAATCGGGTAAAATGAAACCAACGTTCGTGGGGGGGGGGGATATTCTCGAAATAAATTATAGACTTTATAGATATTGCCTTTTAGCCATACATATATCCAAACATTTTTTTAAATAGCGGGGAGTAAAGGCTGCGCCTTGTGCAGCTGACAATGTTGATGATGTTGTTGGTGTAGGAACGAAATTAGGTAAATTTCTTAACCGGTAAATTTTAAATACAGTTTTTAATGCTGATTCGAATGATATACTATTTATCCTTATCAGATCTGTATTCACTGATAAATGAATTTTTAAAGTTTCAAATTCCCAAAAAATACATAATAGTGCTCAAATATGGTATTATATACTTACAGTAAGATAACGAAAAAATCTTAACCGGTAAATTTTAAATACAGTTTTTAATGCTGATTCGAATGATATACTATTTATCCTTATCAGATCTGTATTCACTGATAAATGAATTTTTAAATTTTCAAATTCCCAAAAAATACATAATAGTTCTCAAATATGGTATTATATACTTACAGTAAGATAACGAAAAAATCTTAACCGGTAAATTTTAAATACAGTTTTTAATGCTGATTCGAATGATATACTATTTATCCTTATCAGATCTGTATTCACTGATAAATGAATTTTTAAAGTTTCAAATTCCCAAAAAATACATAATAGTTCTCAAATATGGTATTATATACTTACAGTAAGTTAACGAAAAAATCTCGGCCATTAATTTTTAAATACAGTTTTTAATGCTGATTCGAATGATATACTATTTATCCTTATCAGATCTGTATTCACTGATAAATGAATTTTTAAATTTTCAAATTCCCAAAAAATACATAATAGTTCTCAAATATGGTATTATATACTTACAGTAAGATAACGAAAAAATCTTAACCGGTAAATTTTAAATACAGTTTTTAATGCTGATTCGAATGATATACTATTTATCCTTATCAGATCTGTATTCACTGATAAATGAATTTTTAAAGTTTCAAATTCCCAAAAATACATAATAGTGCTCAAATATGGTATTATATACTTACAGTAAGATAACGAAAAAATCTTAACCGGTAAATTTTAAATACAGTTTTTAATGCTGATTCGAATGATATACTATTTATCCTTATCAGATCTGTATTCACTGATAAATGAATTTTTAAAGTTTCAAATTCCCAAAAAATACATAATAGTTCTCAAATATGGTATTATATACTTACAGTAAGTTAACGAAAAAATCTCGGCCATTAATTTTTAAATACAGTTTTTAATGCTGATTCGAATGATATACTATTTATCCTTATCAGATCTGTATTCACTGATAAATGAATTTTTAAATTTTCAAATTCCCAAAAAATACATAATATTTCTCAAATATGGTATTATATACTTACAGTAAGTTAACGAAAAAATCTCGGCCATTAATTTTTAAATACAGTTTTTAATGCTGATTCGAATGATATACTATTTATCCTTATTAGATCTGTATTCACTGATAAATGAATTTTTAAATTTTCAAATTCCCAAAAAATACATAATAGTGCTCAAATATGGTATTATATACTTACAGTAAGTTAACGAAAAAATCTCGGCCATTAATTTTTAAATACAGTTTTTAATGCTGATTCGAATGATATACTATTTATCCTTATCAGATCTGTATTCACTGATAAATGAATTTTTAAAGTTTCAAATTCCCAAAAAATACATAATAGTGCTCAAATATGGTATTATATACTTACAGTAAGTTAACGAAAAAATCTCGGCCATTAATTTTTAAATACAGTTTTTAATGCTGATTCGAATGATATACTATTTATCCTTATCAGATCTGTATTCACTGATAAATGAATTTTTAAAGTTTCAAATTCCCAAAAAATACATAATAGTGCTCAAATATGGTATTATATACTTACAGTAAGTTAACGAAAAAATCTCGGCCATTAATTTTTAAATACAGTTTTAATGCTGATTCGAATGATATACTATTTATCCTTATTAGATCTGTATTCACTGATAAATGAATTTTTAAATTTTCAAATTCCCAAAAAATACATAATATTTCTCAAATATGGTATTATATACTTACAGTAAGTTAACGAAAAAATCTCGGCCATTAATTTTTAAATACAGTTTTTAATGCTGATTCGAATGATATACTATTTATCCTTATTAGATCTGTATTCACTGATAAATGAATTTTTAAATTTTCAAATTCCCAAAAAATACATAATAGTGCTCAAATATGGTATTATATACTTACAGTAAGTTAACGAAAAAATCTCGGCCATTAATTTTTAAATACAGTTTTTAATGCTGATTCGAATGATATACTATTTATCCTTATCAGATCTGTATTCACTGATAAATGAATTTTTAAAGTTTCAAATTCCCAAAAAATACATAATAGTGCTCAAATATGGTATTATATACTTACAGTAAGTTAACGAAAAAATCTCGGCCATTAATTTTTAAATACAGTTTTAATGCTGATTCGAATGATATACTATTTATCCTTATTAGATCTGTATTCACTGATAAATGAATTTTTAAATTTTCAAATCCCAAAAAATACATAATATTTCTCAAATATGGTATTATATACTTACAGTAAGTTAACGAAAAAATCTCGGCCATTAATTTTTAAATACAGTTTTTAATGCTGATTCGAATGATATACTATTTATCCTTATTAGATCTGTATTCACTGATAAATGAATTTTTAAATTTTCAAATTCCCAAAAAATACATAATAGTGCTCAAATATGGTATTATATACTTACAGTAAGTTAACGAAAAAATCTCGGCCATTAATTTTTAAATACAGTTTTTAATGCTGATTCGAATGATATACTATTTATCCTTATCAGATCTGTATTCACTGATAAATGAATTTTTAAAGTTTCAAATTCCCAAAAAATACATAATAGTGCTCAAATATGGTATTATATACTTACAGTAAGTTAACGAAAAAATCTCGGCCATTAATTTTTAAATACAGTTTTAATGCTGATTCGAATGATATACTATTTATCCTTATTAGATCTGTATTCACTGATAAATGAATTTTTAAATTTTCAAATTCCCAAAAAATACATAATATTTCTCAAATATGGTATTATATACTTACAGTAAGTTAACGAAAAAATCTCGGCCATTAATTTTTAAATACAGTTTTTAATGCTGATTCGAATGATATACTATTTATCCTTATTAGATCTGTATTCACTGATAAATGAATTTTTAAATTTTCAAATTCCCAAAAAATACATAATAGTGCTCAAATATGGTATTATATACTTACAGTAAGTTAACGAAAAAATCTCGGCCATTAATTTTTAAATACAGTTTTTAATGCTGATTCGAATGATATACTATTTATCCTTATCAGATCTGTATTCACTGATAAATGAATTTTTAAAGTTTCAAATTCCCAAAAAATACATAATAGTGCTCAAATATGGTATTATATACTTACAGTAAGTTAACGAAAAAATCTCGGCCATTAATTTTTAAATACAGTTTTTAATGCTGATTCGAATGATATACTATTTATCCTTATCAGATCTGTATTCACTGATAAATGAATTTTTAAAGTTTCAAATTCCCAAAAAATACATAATAGTGCTCAAATATGGTATTATATACTTACAGTAAGTTAACGAAAAAATCTCGGCCATTAATTTTTAAATACAGTTTTAATGCTGATTCGAATGATATACTATTTATCCTTATCAGATCTGTATTCACTGATAAATGAATTTTTAAATTTTCAAATTCCCAAAAAATACATAATAGTGCTCAAATATGGTATTATATACTTACAGTAAGTTAACGAAAAAATCTCGGCCATTAATTTTTAAATACAGTTTTTAATGCTGATTCGAATGATATACTATTTATCCTTATCAGATCTGTATTCACTGATAAATGAATTTTTAAAGTTTCAAATTCCCAAAAAATACATAATAGTGCTCAAATATGGTATTATATACTTACAGTAAGTTAACGAAAAAATCTCGGCCATTAATTTTTAAATACAGTTTTTAATGCTGATTCGAATGATATACTATTTATCCTTATCAGATCTGTATTCACTGATAAATGAATTTTTAAAGTTTCAAATTCCCAAAAAATACATAATAGTGCTCAAATATGGTATTATATACTTACAGTAAGTTAACGAAAAAATCTCGGCCATTAATTTTTAAATACAGTTTTTAATGCTGATTCGAATGATATACTATTTATCCTTATCAGATCTGTATTCACTGATAAATGAATTTTTAAAATTTCAAATTCCCAAAAAATACATAATAGTGCTCAAATATGGTATTATATACTTACAGTAAGTTAACGAAAAAATCTTAACCGGTAAATTTTAAATACAGTTTTTAATGCTGATTCGAATGATATACTATTTATCCTTATCAGATCTGTATTCACTGATAAATGAATTTTTAAAGTTTCAAATTCCCAAAAAATACATAATAGTGCTCAAATATGGTATTATATACTTACAGTAAGTTAACGAAAAAATCTCGGCCATTAATTTTTAAATACAGTTTTTAATGCTGATTCGAATGATATACTATTTATCCTTATCAGATCTGTATTCACTGATAAATGAATTTTTAAAGTTTCAAATTCCCAAAAAATACATAATAGTGCTCAAATATGGTATTATATACTTACAGTAAGTTAACGAAAAAATCTCGGCCATTAATTTTTAAATACAGTTTTTAATGCTGATTCGAATGATATACTATTTATCCTTATCAGATCTGTATTCACTGATAAATGAATTTTTAAAGTTTCAAATTCCCAAAAAATACATAATAGTGCTCAAATATGGTATTATATACTTACAGTAAGTTAACGAAAAAATCTCGGCCATTAATTTTTAAATACAGTTTTTAATGCTGATTCGAATGATATACTATTTATCCTTATCAGATCTGTATTCACTGATAAATGAATTTTTAAAGTTTCAAATTCCCAAAAAATACATAATAGTGCTCAAATATGGTATTATATACTTACAGTAAGTTAACGAAAAAATCTTAACCGGTAAATTTTAAATACGGTTTTTAATGCTGATTCGAATGATATACTATTTATCCTTATCAGATCTGTATTCACTGATAAATGAATTTTTAAAGTTTCAAATTCCCAAAAAATACATAATAGTGCTCAAATATGGTATTATATACTTACAGTAAGTTAACGAAAAAATCTCGGCCATTAATTTTTAAATACAGTTTTTAATGCTGATTCGAATGATATACTATTTATCCTTATCAGATCTGTATTCACTGATAAATGAATTTTTAAAGTTTCAAATTCCCAAAAAATACATAATAGTGCTCAAATATGGTATTATATACTTACAGTAAGTTAACGAAAAAATCTCGGCCATTAATTTTTAAATACAGTTTTTAATGCTGATTCGAATGATATACTATTTATCCTTATCAGATCTGTATTCACTGATAAATGAATTTTTAAATTTTCAAATTCCCAAAAAATACATAATAGTGCTCAAATATGGTATTATATACTTACAGTAAGTTAACGAAAAACTCTCGGCCATTAATTTTTAAATACAGTTTTTAATGCTGATTCGAATGTTATACTATTTATCCTTATCAGATCTGTATTCACTGATAAATGAATTTTTAAAGTTTCAAATTCCCAAAAAATACATAATAGTGCTCAAATATGGTATTATATACTTACAGTAAGTTAACGAAAAAATCTCGGCCATTAATTTTTAAATACAGTTTTTAATGCTGATTCGAATGATATACTATTTATCCTTATCAGATCTGTATTCACTGATAAATGAATTTTTAAAGTTTCAAATTCCCAAAAAATACATAATAGTGCTCAAATATGGTATTATATACTTACAGTAAGTTAACGAAAAAATCTCGGCCATTAATTTTTAAATACAGTTTTTAATGCTGATTCGAATGATATACTATTTATCCTTATCAGATCTGTATTCACTGATAAATGAATTTTTAAAGTTTCAAATTCCCAAAAAATACATAATAGTGCTCAAATATGGTATTATATACTTACAGTAAGTTAACGAAAAACTCTCGGCCATTAATTTTTAAATACAGTTTTTAATGCTGATTCGAATGTTATACTATTTATCCTTATCAGATCTGTATTCACTGATAAATGAATTTTTAAAGTTTCAAATTCCCAAAAAATACATAATAGTGCTCAAATATGGTATTATATACTTACAGTAAGTTAACGAAAAAATCTCGGCCATTAATTTTTAAATACAGTTTTTAATGCTGATTCGAATGATATACTATTTATCCTTATCAGATCTGTATTCACTGATAAATGAATTTTTAAAGTTTCAAATTCCCAAAAAATACATAATAGTGCTCAAATATGGTATTATATACTTACAGTAAGTTAACGAAAAAATCTCGGCCATTAATTTTTAAATACAGTTTTTAATGCTGATTCGAATGATATACTATTTATCCTTATCAGATCTGTATTCACTGATAAATGAATTTTTAAATTTTCAAATTCCCAAAAAATACATAATAGTGCTCAAATATGGTATTATATACTTACAGTAAGTTAACGAAAAAATCTCGGCCATTAATTTTTAAATACAGTTTTTAATGCTGATTCGAATGATATACTATTTATCCTTATCAGATCTGTATTCACTGATAAATGAATTTTTAAAGTTTCAAATTCCCAAAAAATACATAATAGTGCTCAAATATGGTATTATATACTTACAGTAAGTTAACGAAAAAATCTCGGCCATTAATTTTTAAATACAGTTTTTAATGCTGATTCGAATGATATACTATTTATCCTTATCAGATCTGTATTCACTGATAAATGAATTTTTAAAGTTTCAAATTCCCAAAAAATACATAATAGTGCTCAAATATGGTATTATATACTTACAGTAAGTTAACGAAAAAATCTCGGCCATTAATTTTTAAATACAGTTTTAATGCTGATTCGAATGATATACTATTTATCCTTATCAGATCTGTATTCACTGATAAATGAATTTTTAAATTTTCAAATTCCCAAAAAATACATAATAGTGCTCAAATATGGTATTATATACTTACAGTAAGTTAACGAAAAAATCTCGGCCATTAATTTTTAAATACAGTTTTTAATGCTGATTCGAATGATATACTATTTATCCTTATCAGATCTGTATTCACTGATAAATGAATTTTTAAATTTTCAAATTCCCAAAAAATACATAATAGTGCTCAAATATGGTATTATATACTTACAGTAAGTTAACGAAAAAATCTCGGCCATTAATTTTTAAATACAGTTTTTAATGCTGATTCGAATGATATACTATTTATCCTTATCAGATCTGTATTCACTGATAAATGAATTTTTAAAGTTTCAAATTCCCAAAAAATACATAATAGTGCTCAAATATGGTATTATATACTTACAGTAAGTTAACGAAAAAATCTCGGCCATTAATTTTTAAATACAGTTTTAATGCTGATTCGAATGATATACTATTTATCCTTATCAGATCTGTATTCACTGATAAATGAATTTTTAAATTTTCAAATTCCCAAAAAATACATAATAGTGCTCAAATATGGTATTATATACTTACAGTAAGTTAACGAAAAAATCTCGGCCATTAATTTTTAAATACAGTTTTTAATGCTGATTCGAATGATATACTATTTATCCTTATCAGATCTGTATTCACTGATAAATGAATTTTTAAATTTTCAAATTCCCAAAAAATACATAATAGTGCTCAAATATGGTATTATATACTTACAGTAAGTTAACGAAAAAATCTCGGCCATTAATTTTTAAATACAGTTTTAATGCTGATTCGAATGATATACTATTTATCCTTATCAGATCTGTATTCACTGATAAATGAATTTTTAAAGTTTCAAATTCCCAAAAAATACATAATAGTGCTCAAATATGGTATTATATACTTACAGTAAGTTAACGAAAAAATCTCGGCCATTAATTTTTAAATACAGTTTTTAATGCTGATTCGAATGATATACTATTTATCCTTATCAGATCTGTATTCACTGATAAATGAATTTTTAAAGTTTCAAATTCCCAAAAAATACATAATAGTGCTCAAATATGGTATTATATACTTACAGTAAGTTAACGAAAAAATCTCGGCCATTAATTTTTAAATACAGTTTTTAATGCTGATTCGAATGATATACTATTTATCCTTATCAGATCTGTATTCACTGATAAATGAATTTTTAAATTTTCAAATTCCCAAAAAATACATAATAGTGCTCAAATATGGTATTATATACTTACAGTAAGTTAACGAAAAAATCTCGGCCATTAATTTTTAAATACAGTTTTTAATGCTGATTCGAATGATATACTATTTATCCTTATCAGATCTGTATTCACTGATAAATGAATTTTTAAAGTTTCAAATTCCCAAAAAATACATAATAGTGCTCAAATATGGTATTATATACTTACAGTAAGTTAACGAAAAAATCTCGGCCATTATTTTTAAATACAGTTTTTAATGCTGATTCGAATGATATACTATTTATCCTTATCAGATCTGTATTCACTGATAAATGAATTTTTAAAGTTTCAAATTCCCAAAAAATACATAATAGTGCTCAAATATGGTATTATATACTTACAGTAAGTTAACGAAAAAATCTCGGCCATTAATTTTTAAATACAGTTTTTAATGCTGATTCGAATGATATACTATTTATCCTTATCAGATCTGTATTCACTGATAAATGAATTTTTAAAGTTTCAAATTCCCAAAAAATACATAATAGTGCTCAAATATGGTATTATATACTTACAGTAAGTTAACGAAAAAATCTCGGCCATTAATTTTTAAATACAGTTTTAATGCTGATTCGAATGATATACTATTTATCCTTATCAGATCTGTATTCACTGATAAATGAATTTTTAAATTTTCAAATTCCCAAAAAATACATAATAGTGCTCAAATATGGTATTATATACTTACAGTAAGTTAACGAAAAAATCTCGGCCATTAATTTTTAAATACAGTTTTTAATGCTGATTCGAATGATATACTATTTATCCTTATCAGATCTGTATTCACTGATAAATGAATTTTTAAAGTTTCAAATTCCCAAAAAATACATAATAGTGCTCAAATATGGTATTATATACTTACAGTAAGTTAACGAAAAAATCTCGGCCATTAATTTTTAAATACAGTTTTTAATGCTGATTCGAATGATATACTATTTATCCTTATCAGATCTGTATTCACTGATAAATGAATTTTTAAAGTTTCAAATTCCCAAAAAATACATAATAGTGCTCAAATATGGTATTATATACTTACAGTAAGTTAACGAAAAAATCTCGGCCATTAATTTTTAAATACAGTTTTTAATGCTGATTCGAATGATATACTATTTATCCTTATCAGATCTGTATTCACTGATAAATGAATTTTTAAAGTTTCAAATTCCCAAAAAATACATAATAGTGCTCAAATATGGTATTATATACTTACAGTAAGTTAACGAAAAAATCTCGGCCATTAATTTTTAAATACAGTTTTAATGCTGATTCGAATGATATACTATTTATCCTTATCAGATCTGTATTCACTGATAAATGAATTTTTAAATTTTCAAATTCCCAAAAAATACATAATAGTGCTCAAATATGGTATTATATACTTACAGTAAGTTAACGAAAAAATCTCGGCCATTAATTTTTAAATACAGTTTTTAATGCTGATTCGAATGATATACTATTTATCCTTATCAGATCTGTATTCACTGATAAATGAATTTTTAAATTTTCAAATTCCCAAAAAATACATAATAGTGCTCAAATATGGTATTATATACTTACAGTAAGTTAACGAAAAAATCTCGGCCATTAATTTTTAAATACAGTTTTAATGCTGATTCGAATGATATACTATTTATCCTTATCAGATCTGTATTCACTGATAAATGAATTTTTAAAGTTTCAAATTCCCAAAAAATACATAATAGTGCTCAAATATGGTATTATATACTTACAGTAAGTTAACGAAAAAATCTCGGCCATTAATTTTTAAATACAGTTTTTAATGCTGATTCGAATGATATACTATTTATCCTTATCAGATCTGTATTCACTGATAAATGAATTTTTAAAGTTTCAAATTCCCAAAAAATACATAATAGTGCTCAAATATGGTATTATATACTTACAGTAAGTTAACGAAAAAATCTCGGCCATTAATTTTTAAATACAGTTTTTAATGCTGATTCGAATGATATACTATTTATCCTTATCAGATCTGTATTCACTGATAAATGAATTTTTAAATTTTCAAATTCCCAAAAAATACATAATAGTGCTCAAATATGGTATTATATACTTACAGTAAGTTAACGAAAAAATCTCGGCCATTAATTTTTAAATACAGTTTTTAATGCTGATTCGAATGATATACTATTTATCCTTATCAGATCTGTATTCACTGATAAATGAATTTTTAAAGTTTCAAATTCCCAAAAAATACATAATAGTGCTCAAATATGGTATTATATACTTACAGTAAGTTAACGAAAAAATCTCGGCCATTATTTTTAAATACAGTTTTTAATGCTGATTCGAATGATATACTATTTATCCTTATCAGATCTGTATTCACTGATATATGAATTTTTAAAGTTTCAAATTCCCAAAAAATACATAATAGTGCTCAAATATGGTATTATATACTTACAGTAAGTTAACGAAAAAATCTCGGCCATTAATTTTTAAATACAGTTTTTAATGCTGATTCGAATGATATACTATTTATCCTTATCAGATCTGTATTCACTGATAAATGAATTTTTAAAGTTTCAAATTCCCAAAAAATACATAATAGTGCTCAAATATGGTATTATATACTTACAGTAAGTTAACGAAAAAATCTCGGCCATTAATTTTTAAATACAGTTTTTAATGCTGATTCGAATGATATACTATTTATCCTTATCAGATCTGTATTCACTGATAAATGAATTTTTAAATTTTCAAATTCCCAAAAAATACATAATAGTGCTCAAATATGGTATTATATACTTACAGTAAGTTAACGAAAAAATCTCGGCCATTAATTTTTAAATACAGTTTTTAATGCTGATTCGAATGATATACTATTTATCCTTATCAGATCTGTATTCACTGATAAATGAATTTTTAAAGTTTCAAATTCCCAAAAAATACATAATAGTGCTCAAATATGGTATTATATACTTACAGTAAGTTAACGAAAAAATCTCGGCCATTAATTTTTAAATACAGTTTTTAATGCTGATTCGAATGATATACTATTTATCCTTATCAGATCTGTATTCACTGATAAATGAATTTTTAAAGTTTCAAATTCCCAAAAAATACATAATAGTGCTCAAATATGGTATTATATACTTACAGTAAGTTAACGAAAAAATCTCGGCCATTAATTTTTAAATACAGTTTTTAATGCTGATTCGAATGATATACTATTTATCCTTATCAGATCTGTATTCACTGATAAATGAATTTTTAAATTTTCAAATTCCCAAAAAATACATAATAGTGCTCAAATATGGTATTATATACTTACAGTAAGTTAACGAAAAAATCTCGGCCATTAATTTTTAAATACAGTTTTTAATGCTGATTCGAATGATATACTATTTATCCTTATCAGATCTGTATTCACTGATAAATGAATTTTTAAAGTTTCAAATTCCCAAAAAATACATAATAGTGCTCAAATATGGTATTATATACTTACAGTAAGTTAACGAAAAAATCTCGGCCATTATTTTTAAATACAGTTTTTAATGCTGATTCGAATGATATACTATTTATCCTTATCAGATCTGTATTCACTGATATATGAATTTTTAAAGTTTCAAATTCCCAAAAAATACATAATAGTGCTCAAATATGGTATTATATACTTACAGTAAGTTAACGAAAAAATCTCGGCCATTAATTTTTAAATACAGTTTTTAATGCTGATTCGAATGATATACTATTTATCCTTATCAGATCTGTATTCACTGATAAATGAATTTTTAAATTTTCAAATTCCCCAAAAATACATAATAGTGCTCAAATATGGTATTATATACTTACAGTAAGTTAACGAAAAAATCTCGGCCATTATTTTTAAATACAGTTTTTAATGCTGATTCGAATGATATACTATTTATCCTTATCAGATCTGTATTCACTGATATATGAATTTTTAAAGTTTCAAATTCCCAAAAAATACATAATAGTGCTCAAATATGGTATTATATACTTACAGTAAGTTAACGAAAAAATCTCGGCCATTAATTTTTAAATACAGTTTTTAATGCTGATTCGAATGATATACTATTTATCCTTATCAGATCTGTATTCACTGATATATGAATTTTTAAAGTTTCAAATTCCCAAAAAATACATAATAGTGCTCAAATATGGTATTATATACTTACAGTAAGTTAACGAAAAAATCTCGGCCATTAATTTTTAAATACAGTTTTTAATGCTGATTCGAATGATATACTATTTATCCTTATCAGATCTGTATTCACTGATAAATGAATTTTTAAATTTTCAAATTCCCCAAAAATACATAATAGTGCTCAAATATGGTATTATATACTTACAGTAAGTTAACGAAAAAATCTCGGCCATTATTTTTAAATACAGTTTTTAATGCTGATTCGAATGATATACTATTTATCCTTATCAGATCTGTATTCACTGATATATGAATTTTTAAAGTTTCAAATTCCCAAAAAATACATAATAGTGCTCAAATATGGTATTATATACTTACAGTAAGTTAACGAAAAAATCTCGGCCATTAATTTTTAAATACAGTTTTTAATGCTGATTCGAATGATATACTATTTATCCTTATCAGATCTGTATTCACTGATAAATGAATTTTTAAAGTTTCAAATTCCCAAAAAATACATAATAGTGCTCAAATATGGTATTATATACTTACAGTAAGTTAACGAAAAAATCTCGGCCATTATTTTTAAATACAGTTTTTAATGCTGATTCGAATGATATACTATTTATCCTTATCAGATCTGTATTCACTGATATATGAATTTTTAAAGTTTCAAATTCCCAAAAAATACATAATAGTGCTCAAATATGGTATTATATACTTACAGTAAGTTAACGAAAAAATCTCGGCCATTATTTTTAAATACAGTTTTTAATGCTGATTCGAATGATATACTATTTATCCTTATCAGATCTGTATTCACTGATATATGAATTTTTAAAGTTTCAAATTCCCAAAAAATACATAATAGTGCTCAAATATGGTATTATATACTTACAGTAAGTTAACGAAAAAATCTCGGC
Organism: Meloidogyne incognita; assembly: GCA_036172945.1. NCBI lineage: Eukaryota > Metazoa > Nematoda > Chromadorea > Rhabditida > Meloidogynidae > Meloidogyne > Meloidogyne incognita. Next base: position 148,855 of record JARQAC010000035.1, read on the forward strand.
CATTAATTTTTAAATACAGTTTTTAATGCTGATTCGAATGATATACTATTTATCCTTATCAGATCTGTATTCACTGATAAATGAATTTTTAAAGTTTCAAATTCCCAAAAAATACATAATAGTGCTCAAATATGGTATTATATACTTACAGTAAGTTAACGAAAAAATCTCGGCCATTAATTTTTAAATACAGTTTTTAATGCTGATTCGAATGATATACTATTTATCCTTATCAGATCTGTATTCACTGATAAATGAATTTTTAAATTTTCAAATTCCCAAAAAATACATAATAGTGCTCAAATATGGTATTATATACTTACAGTAAGTTAACGAAAAAATCTCGGCCATTAATTTTTAAATACAGTTTTTAATGCTGATTCGAATGATATACTATTTATCCTTATCAGATCTGTATTCACTGATAAATGAATTTTTAAAGTTTCAAATTCCCAAAAAATACATAATAGTGCTCAAATATGGTATTATATACTTACAGTAAGTTAACGAAAAAATCTCGGCCATTAATTTTTAAATACAGTTTTTAATGCTGATTCGAATGATATACTATTTATCCTTATCAGATCTGTATTCACTGATAAATGAATTTTTAAAGTTTCAAATTCCCAAAAAATACATAATAGTGCTCAAATATGGTATTATATACTTACAGTAAGTTAACGAAAAAATCTCGGCCATTAATTTTTAAATACAGTTTTTAATGCTGATTCGAATGATATACTATTTATCCTTATCAGATCTGTATTCACTGATAAATGAATTTTTAAATTTTCAAATTCCCAAAAAATACATAATAGTGCTCAAATATGGTATTATATACTTACAGTAAGTTAACGAAAAAATCTCGGCCATTAATTTTTAAATACAGTTTTTAATGCTGATTCGAATGATATACTATTTATCCTTATCAGATCTGTATTCACTGATAAATGAATTTTTAAAGTTTCAAATTCCCAAAAAATACATAATAGTGCTCAAATATGGTATTATATACTTACAGTAAGTTAACGAAAAAATCTCGGCCATTATTTTTAAATACAGTTTTTAATGCTGATTCGAATGATATACTATTTATCCTTATCAGATCTGTATTCACTGATATATGAATTTTTAAAGTTTCAAATTCCCAAAAAATACATAATAGTGCTCAAATATGGTATTATATACTTACAGTAAGTTAACGAAAAAATCTCGGCCATTAATTTTTAAATACAGTTTTTAATGCTGATTCGAATGATATACTATTTATCCTTATCAGATCTGTATTCACTGATAAATGAATTTTTAAATTTTCAAATTCCCCAAAAATACATAATAGTGCTCAAATATGGTATTATATACTTACAGTAAGTTAACGAAAAAATCTCGGCCATTAATTTTTAAATACAGTTTTTAATGCTGATTCGAATGATATACTATTTATCCTTATCAGATCTGTATTCACTGATAAATGAATTTTTAAAGTTTCAAATTCCCAAAAAATACATAATAGTGCTCAAATATGGTATTATATACTTACAGTAAGTTAACGAAAAAATCTCGGCCATTAATTTTTAAATACAGTTTTTAATGCTGATTCGAATGATATACTATTTATCCTTATCAGATCTGTATTCACTGATAAATGAATTTTTAAATTTTCAAATTCCCAAAAAATACATAATAGTGCTCAAATATGGTATTATATACTTACAGTAAGTTAACGAAAAAATCTCGGCCATTAATTTTTAAATACAGTTTTTAATGCTGATTCGAATGATATACTATTTATCCTTATCAGATCTGTATTCACTGATAAATGAATTTTTAAAGTTTCAAATTCCCAAAAAATACATAATAGTGCTCAAATATGGTATTATATACTTACAGTAAGTTAACGAAAAAATCTCGGCCATTAATTTTTAAATACAGTTTTTAATGCTGATTCGAATGATATACTATTTATCCTTATCAGATCTGTATTCACTGATAAATGAATTTTTAAAGTTTCAAATTCCCAAAAAATACATAATAGTGCTCAAATATGGTATTATATACTTACAGTAAGTTAACGAAAAAATCTCGGCCATTAATTTTTAAATACAGTTTTTAATGCTGATTCGAATGATATACTATTTATCCTTATCAGATCTGTATTCACTGATAAATGAATTTTTAAATTTTCAAATTCCCAAAAAATACATAATAGTGCTCAAATATGGTATTATATACTTACAGTAAGTTAACGAAAAAATCTCGGCCATTAATTTTTAAATACAGTTTTTAATGCTGATTCGAATGATATACTATTTATCCTTATCAGATCTGTATTCACTGATAAATGAATTTTTAAAGTTTCAAATTCCCAAAAAATACATAATAGTGCTCAAATATGGTATTATATACTTACAGTAAGTTAACGAAAAAATCTCGGCCATTAATTTTTAAATACAGTTTTTAATGCTGATTCGAATGATATACTATTTATCCTTATCAGATCTGTATTCACTGATATATGAATTTTTAAAGTTTCAAATTCCCAAAAAATACATAATAGTGCTCAAATATGGTATTATATACTTACAGTAAGTTAACGAAAAAATCTCGGCCATTAATTTTTAAATACAGTTTTTAATGCTGATTCGAATGATATACTATTTATCCTTATCAGATCTGTATTCACTGATAAATGAATTTTTAAATTTTCAAATTCCCCAAAAATACATAATAGTGCTCAAATATGGTATTATATACTTACAGTAAGTTAACGAAAAAATCTCGGCCATTAATTTTTAAATACAGTTTTTAATGCTGATTCGAATGATATACTATTTATCCTTATCAGATCTGTATTCACTGATAAATGAATTTTTAAATTTTCAAATTCCCAAAAAATACATAATAGTGCTCAAATATGGTATTATATACTTACAGTAAGTTAACGAAAAAATCTCGGCCATTAATTTTTAAATACAGTTTTTAATGCTGATTCGAATGATATACTATTTATCCTTATCAGATCTGTATTCACTGATAAATGAATTTTTAAAGTTTCAAATTCCCAAAAAATACATAATAGTGCTCAAATATGGTATTATATACTTACAGTAAGTTAACGAAAAAATCTCGGCCATTAATTTTTAAATACAGTTTTTAATGCTGATTCGAATGATATACTATTTATCCTTATCAGATCTGTATTCACTGATAAATGAATTTTTAAAGTTTCAAATTCCCAAAAAATACATAATAGTGCTCAAATATGGTATTATATACTTACAGTAAGTTAACGAAAAAATCTCGGCCATTAATTTTTAAATACAGTTTTTAATGCTGATTCGAATGATATACTATTTATCCTTATCAGATCTGTATTCACTGATAAATGAATTTTTAAATTTTCAAATTCCCAAAAAATACATAATAGTGCTCAAATATGGTATTATATACTTACAGTAAGTTAACGAAAAAATCTCGGCCATTAATTTTTAAATACAGTTTTTAATGCTGATTCGAATGATATACTATTTATCCTTATCAGATCTGTATTCACTGATAAATGAATTTTTAAAGTTTCAAATTCCCAAAAAATACATAATAGTGCTCAAATATGGTATTATATACTTACAGTAAGTTAACGAAAAAATCTCGGCCATTAATTTTTAAATACAGTTTTTAATGCTGATTCGAATGATATACTATTTATCCATATCAGATCTGTATTCACTGATAAATGAATTTTTAAAGTTTCAAATTCCCAAAAAATACATAATAGTGCTCAAATATGGTATTATATACTTACAGTAAGTTAACGAAAAAATCTCGGCCAGTAATTTTTAAATACAGTTTTTAATGCTGATTCGAATGATATACTATTTATCCTTATCAGATCTGTATTCACTGATAAATGAATTTTTAAAGTTTCAAATTCCCAAAAAATACATAATAGTGCTCAAATATGGTATTATATACTTACAGTAAGTTAACGAAAAAATCTCGGCCATTAATTTTTAAATACAGTTTTTAATGCTGATTCGAATGATATACTATTTATCCTTATCAGATCTGTATTCACTGATAAATGAATTTTTAAAGTTTCAAATTCCCAAAAATACATAATAGTGCTCAAATATGGTATTATATACTTACAGTAAGTTAACGAAAAAATCTCGGCCATTAATTTTTAAATACAGTTTTTAATGCTGATTCGAATGATATACTATTTATCCATATCAGATCTGTATTCACTGATAAATGAATTTTTAAAGTTTCAAATTCCCAAAAAATACATAATAGTGCTCAAATATGGTATTATATACTTACAGTAAGTTAACGAAAAAATCTCGGCCATTAATTTTTAAATACAGTTTTTAATGCTGATTCGAATGATATACTATTTATCCTTATCAGATCTGTATTCACTGATAAATGAATTTTTAAATTTTCAAATTCCCAAAAAATACATAATAGTTCTCAAATATGGTATTATATACTTACAGTAAGTTAACGAAAAAATCTCGGCCATTAATTTTTAAATACAGTTTTTAATGCTGATTCGAATGATATACTATTTATCCTTATCAGATCTGTATTCACTGATAAATGAATTTTTAAAGTTTCAAATTCCCAAAAAATACATAATAGTGCTCAAATATGGTATTATATACTTACAGTAAGTTAACGAAAAAATCTCGGCCATTAATTTTTAAATACAGTTTTTAATGCTGATTCGAATGATATACTATTTATCCTTATCAGATCTGTATTCACTGATAAATGAATTTTTAAATTTTCAAATTCCCAAAAAATACATAATAGTTCTCAAATATGGTATTATATACTTACAGTAAGTTAACGAAAAAATCTCGGCCATTAATTTTTAAATACAGTTTTTAATGCTGATTCGAATGATATACTATTTATCCTTATCAGATCTGTATTCACTGATAAATGAATTTTTAAAGTTTCAAATTCCCAAAAAATACATAATAGTGCTCAAATATGGTATTATATACTTACAGTAAGTTAACGAAAAAATCTCGGCCATTAATTTTTAAATACAGTTTTTAATGCTGATTCGAATGATATACTATTTATCCTTATCAGATCTGTATTCACTGATAAATGAATTTTTAAAGTTTCAAATTCCCAAAAAATACATAATAGTGCTCAAATATGGTATTATATACTTACAGTAAGTTAACGAAAAAATCTCGGCCATTAATTTTTAAATACAGTTTTTAATGCTGATTCGAATGATATACTATTTATCCTTATCAGATCTGTATTCACTGATAAATGAATTTTTAAATTTTCAAATTCCCAAAAAATACATAATAGTGCTCAAATATGGTATTATATACTTACAGTAAGTTAACGAAAAAATCTCGGCCATTAATTTTTAAATACAGTTTTTAATGCTGATTCGAATGATATACTATTTATCCTTATCAGATCTGTATTCACTGATAAATGAATTTTTAAAGTTTCAAATTCCCAAAAAATACATAATAGTGCTCAAATATGGTATTATATACTTACAGTAAGTTAACGAAAAAATCTCGGCCATTAATTTTTAAATACAGTTTTTAATGCTGATTCGAATGATATACTATTTATCCTTATCAGATCTGTATTCACTGATAAATGAATTTTTAAAGTTTCAAATTCCCAAAAAATACATAATAGTGCTCAAATATGGTATTATATACTTACAGTAAGTTAACGAAAAAATCTCGGCCATTAATTTTTAAATACAGTTTTTAATGCTGATTCGAATGATATACTATTTATCCTTATCAGATCTGTATTCACTGATAAATGAATTTTTAAAGTTTCAAATTCCCAAAAAATACATAATAGTGCTCAAATATGGTATTATATACTTACAGTAAGTTAACGAAAAAATCTCGGCCATTAATTTTTAAATACAGTTTTTAATGCTGATTCGAATGATATACTATTTATCCTTATCAGATCTGTATTCACTGATATATGAATTTTTAAAGTTTCAAATTCCCAAAAAATACATAATAGTGCTCAAATATGGTATTATATACTTACAGTAAGTTAACGAAAAAATCTCGGCCATTAATTTTTAAATACAGTTTTTAATGCTGATTCGAATGATATACTATTTATCCTTATCAGATCTGTATTCACTGATAAATGAATTTTTAAATTTTCAAATTCCCCAAAAATACATAATAGTGCTCAAATATGGTATTATATACTTACAGTAAGTTAACGAAAAAATCTCGGCCATTAATTTTTAAATACAGTTTTTAATGCTGATTCGAATGATATACTATTTATCCTTATCAGATCTGTATTCACTGATAAATGAATTTTTAAAGTTTCAAATTCCCAAAAAATACATAATAGTGCTCAAATATGGTATTATATACTTACAGTAAGTTAACGAAAAAATCTCGGCCATTAATTTTTAAATACAGTTTTTAATGCTGATTCGAATGATATACTATTTATCCTTATCAGATCTGTATTCACTGATAAATGAATTTTTAAATTTTCAAATTCCCAAAAAATACATAATAGTGCTCAAATATGGTATTATATACTTACAGTAAGTTAACGAAAAAATCTCGGCCATTAATTTTTAAATACAGTTTTTAATGCTGATTCGAATGATATACTATTTATCCTTATCAGATCTGTATTCACTGATAAATGAATTTTTAAAGTTTCAAATTCCCAAAAAATACATAATAGTGCTCAAATATGGTATTATATACTTACAGTAAGTTAACGAAAAAATCTCGGCCATTAATTTTTAAATACAGTTTTTAATGCTGATTCGAATGATATACTATTTATCCTTATCAGATCTGTATTCACTGATAAATGAATTTTTAAAGTTTCAAATTCCCAAAAAATACATAATAGTGCTCAAATATGGTATTATATACTTACAGTAAGTTAACGAAAAAATCTCGGCCATTAATTTTTAAATACAGTTTTTAATGCTGATTCGAATGATATACTATTTATCCTTATCAGATCTGTATTCACTGATATATGAATTTTTAAAGTTTCAAATTCCCAAAAAATACATAATAGTGCTCAAATATGGTATTATATACTTACAGTAAGTTAACGAAAAAATCTCGGCCATTAATTTTTAAATACAGTTTTTAATGCTGATTCGAATGATATACTATTTATCCTTATCAGATCTGTATTCACTGATAAATGAATTTTTAAATTTTCAAATTCCCCAAAAATACATAATAGTGCTCAAATATGGTATTATATACTTACAGTAAGTTAACGAAAAAATCTCGGCCATTAATTTTTAAATACAGTTTTTAATGCTGATTCGAATGATATACTATTTATCCTTATCAGATCTGTATTCACTGATAAATGAATTTTTAAAGTTTCAAATTCCCAAAAAATACATAATAGTGCTCAAATATGGTATTATATACTTACAGTAAGTTAACGAAAAAATCTCGGCCATTAATTTTTAAATACAGTTTTTAATGCTGATTCGAATGATATACTATTTATCCTTATCAGATCTGTATTCACTGATATATGAATTTTTAAAGTTTCAAATTCCCAAAAAATACATAATAGTGCTCAAATATGGTATTATATACTTACAGTAAGTTAACGAAAAAATCTCGGCCATTAATTTTTAAATACAGTTTTTAATGCTGATTCGAATGATATACTATTTATCCTTATCAGATCTGTATTCACTGATAAATGAATTTTTAAATTTTCAAATTCCCCAAAAATACATAATAGTGCTCAAATATGGTATTATATACTTACAGTAAGTTAACGAAAAAATCTCGGCCATTAATTTTTAAATACAGTTTTTAATGCTGATTCGAATGATATACTATTTATCCTTATCAGATCTGTATTCACTGATAAATGAATTTTTAAAGTTTCAAATTCCCAAAAAATACATAATAGTGCTCAAATATGGTATTATATACTTACAGTAAGTTAACGAAAAAATCTCGGCCATTAATTTTTAAATACAGTTTTTAATGCTGATTCGAATGATATACTATTTATCCTTATCAGATCTGTATTCACTGATAAATGAATTTTTAAATTTTCAAATTCCCAAAAAATACATAATAGTGCTCAAATATGGTATTATATACTTACAGTAAGTTAACGAAAAAATCTCGGCCATTAATTTTTAAATACAGTTTTTAATGCTGATTCGAATGATATACTATTTATCCTTATCAGATCTGTATTCACTGATAAATGAATTTTTAAAGTTTCAAATTCCCAAAAAATACATAATAGTGCTCAAATATGGTATTATATACTTACAGTAAGTTAACGAAAAAATCTCGGCCATTAATTTTTAAATACAGTTTTTAATGCTGATTCGAATGATATACTATTTATCCTTATCAGATCTGTATTCACTGATAAATGAATTTTTAAATTTTCAAATTCCCAAAAAATACATAATAGTGCTCAAATATGGTATTATATACTTACAGTAAGTTAACGAAAAAATCTCGTCCATTAATTTTTAAATACAGTTTTTAATGCTGATTCGAATGATATACTATTTATCCTTATCAGATCTGTATTCACTGATAAATGAATTTTTAAAGTTTCAAATTCCCAAAAAATACATAATAGTGCTCAAATATGGTATTATATACTTACAGTAAGTTAACGAAAAAATCTCGGCCATTAATTTTTAAATACAGTTTTTAATGCTGATTCGAATGATATACTATTTATCCTTATCAGATCTGTATTCACTGATAAATGAATTTTTAAAGTTTCAAATTCCCAAAAATACATAATAGTGCTCAAATATGGTATTATATACTTACAGTAAGTTAACGAAAAAATCTCGGCCATTAATTTTTAAATACAGTTTTTAATGCTGATTCGAATGATATACTATTTATCCATATCAGATCTGTATTCACTGATAAATGAATTTTTAAAGTTTCAAATTCCCAAAAAATACATAATAGTGCTCAAATATGGTATTATATACTTACAGTAAGTTAACGAAAAAATCTCGGCCATTAATTTTTAAATACAGTTTTTAATGCTGATTCGAATGATATACTATTTATCCTTATCAGATCTGTATTCACTGATAAATGAATTTTTAAAGTTTCAAATTCCCAAAAAATACATAATAGTGCTCAAATATGGTATTATATACTTACAGTAAGTTAACGAAAAAATCTCGGCCAGTAATTTTTAAATACAGTTTTTAATGCTGATTCGAATGATATACTATTTATCCTTATCAGATCTGTATTCACTGATAAATGAATTTTTAAATTTCAAATTCCCAAAAAATACATAATAGTGCTCAAATATGGTATTATATACTTACAGTAAGTTAACGAAAAAATCTCGGCCATTAATTTTTAAATACAGTTTTTAATGCTGATTCGAATGATATACTATTTATCCTTATCAGATCTGTATTCACTGATAAATGAATTTTTAAATTTTCAAATTCCCAAAAAATACATAATAGTGCTCAAATATGGTATTATATACTTACAGTAAGTTAACGAAAAAATCTCGGCCATTAATTTTTAAATACAGTTTTTAATGCTGATTCGAATGATATACTATTTATCCTTATCAGATCTGTATTCACTGATAAATGAATTTTTAAAGTTTCAAATTCCCAAAAATACATAATAGTGCTCAAATATGGTATTATATACTTACAGTAAGTTAACGAAAAAATCTCGGCCATTAATTTTTAAATACAGTTTTTAATGCTGATTCGAATGATATACTATTTATCCATATCAGATCTGTATTCACTGATAAATGAATTTTTAAAGTTTCAAATTCCCAAAAAATACATAATAGTGCTCAAATATGGTATTATATACTTACAGTAAGTTAACGAAAAAATCTCGGCCATTAATTTTTAAATACAGTTTTTAATGCTGATTCGAATGATATACTATTTATCCTTATCAGATCTGTATTCACTGATAAATGAATTTTTAAAGTTTCAAATTCCCAAAAAATACATAATAGTGCTCAAATATGGTATTATATACTTACAGTAAGTTAACGAAAAAATCTCGGCCATTAATTTTTAAATACAGTTTTTAATGCTGATTCGAATGATATACTATTTATCCTTATCAGATCTGTATTCACTGATAAATGAATTTTTAAAGTTTCAAATTCCCAAAAAATACATAATAGTGCTCAAATATGGTATTATATACTTACAGTAAGTTAACGAAAAAATCTCGGCCAGTAATTTTTAAATACAGTTTTTAATGCTGATTCGAATGATATACTATTTATCCTTATCAGATCTGTATTCACTGATAAATGAATTTTTAAATTTCAAATTCCCAAAAAATACATAATAGTGCTCAAATATGGTATTATATACTTACAGTAAGTTAACGAAAAAATCTCGGCCATTAATTTTTAAATACAGTTTTTAATGCTGATTCGAATGATATACTATTTATCCTTATCAGATCTGTATTCACTGATAAATGAATTTTTAAATTTTCAAATTCCCAAAAAATACATAATAGTGCTCAAATATGGTATTATATACTTACAGTAAGTTAACGAAAAAATCTTAACCGGTAAATTTTAAATACAGTTTTTAATGCTGATTCGAATGATATACTATTTATCCTTATCAGATCTGTATTCACTGATAAATGAATTTTTAAAGTTTCAAATTCCCAAAAAATACATAATAGTGCTCAAATATGGTATTATATACTTACAGTAAGTTAACGAAAAAATCTCGGCCAGTAATTTTTAAATACAGTTTTTAATGCTGATTCGAATGATATACTATTTATCCTTATCAGATCTGTATTCACTGATAAATGAATTTTTAAAGTTTCAAATTCCCAAAAAATACATAATAGTGCTCAAATATGGTATTATATACTTACAGTAAGTTAACGAAAAAATCTCGGCCATTAATTTTTAAATACAGTTTTTAATGCTGATTCGAATGATATACTATTTATCCTTATCAGATCTGTATTCACTGATAAATGAATTTTTAAATTTTCAAATTCCCAAAAAATACATAATAGTTCTCAAATATGGTATTATATACTTACAGTAAGTTAACGAAAAAATCTCGGCCATTAATTTTTAAATACAGTTTTTAATGCTGATTCGAATGATATACTATTTATCCTTATCAGATCTGTATTCACTGATAAATGAATTTTTAAAGTTTCAAATTCCCAAAAAATACATAATAGTGCTCAAATATGGTATTATATACTTACAGTAAGTTAACGAAAAAATCTCGGCCATTAATTTTTAAATACAGTTTTTAATGCTGATTCGAATGATATACTATTTATCCTTATCAGATCTGTATTCACTGATAAATGAATTTTTAAATTTTCAAATTCCCAAAAAATACATAATAGTGCTCAAATATGGTATTATATACTTACAGTAAGTTAACGAAAAAATCTCGGCCATTAATTTTTAAATACAGTTTTTAATGCTGATTCGAATGATATACTATTTATCCTTATCAGATCTGTATTCACTGATAAATGAATTTTTAAAGTTTCAAATTCCCAAAAAATACATAATAGTGCTCAAATATGGTATTATATACTTACAGTAAGTTAACGAAAAAATCTCGGCCATTAATTTTTAAATACAGTTTTTAATGCTGATTCGAATGATATACTATTTATCCTTATCAGATCTGTATTCACTGATAAATGAATTTTTAAAGTTTCAAATTCCCAAAAAATACATAATAGTGCTCAAATATGGTATTATATACTTACAGTAAGTTAACGAAAAAATCTCGGCCATTAATTTTTAAATACAGTTTTTAATGCTGATTCGAATGATATACTATTTATCCTTATCAGATCTGTATTCACTGATAAATGAATTTTTAAAGTTTCAAATTCCCAAAAAATACATAATAGTGCTCAAATATGGTATTATATACTTACAGTAAGTTAACGAAAAAATCTCGGCCATTAATTTTTAAATACAGTTTTTAATGCTGATTCGAATGATATACTATTTATCCTTATCAGATCTGTATTCACTGATAAATGAATTTTTAAATTTTCAAATTCCCAAAAAATACATAATAGTTCTCAAATATGGTATTATATACTTACAGTAAGTTAACGAAAAAATCTCGGCCATTAATTTTTAAATACAGTTTTTAATGCTGATTCGAATGATATACTATTTATCCTTATCAGATCTGTATTCACTGATAAATGAATTTTTAAAGTTTCAAATTCCCAAAAAATACATAATAGTGCTCAAATATGGTATTATATACTTACAGTAAGTTAACGAAAAAATCTCGGCCATTAATTTTTAAATACAGTTTTTAATGCTGATTCGAATGATATACTATTTATCCTTATCAGATCTGTATTCACTGATAAATGAATTTTTAAAGTTTCAAATTCCCAAAAAATACATAATAGTGCTCAAATATGGTATTATATACTTACAGTAAGTTAACGAAAAAATCTCGGCCATTAATTTTTAAATACAGTTTTTAATGCTGATTCGAATGATATACTATTTATCCTTATCAGATCTGTATTCACTGATAAATGAATTTTTAAAGTTTCAAATTCCCAAAAAATACATAATAGTGCTCAAATATGGTATTATATACTTACAGTAAGTTAACGAAAAAATCTCGGCCAGTAATTTTTAAATACAGTTTTTAATGCTGATTCGAATGATATACTATTTATCCTTATCAGATCTGTATTCACTGATAAATGAATTTTTAAATTTTCAAATTCCCAAAAAATACATAATAGTTCTCAAATATGGTATTATATACTTACAGTAAGTTAACGAAAAAATCTCGGCCATTAATTTTTAAATACAGTTTTTAATGCTGATTCGAATGATATACTATTTATCCTTATCAGATCTGTATTCACTGATAAATGAATTTTTAAAGTTTCAAATTCCCAAAAAATACATAATAGTTCTCAAATATGGTATTATATACTTACAGTAAGTTAACGAAAAAATCTCGGCCATTAATTTTTAAATACAGTTTTTAATGCTGATTCGAATGATATACTATTTATCCTTATCAGATCTGTATTCACTGATAAATGAATTTTTAAAGTTTCAAATTCCCAAAAAATACATAATAGTGCTCAAATATGGTATTATATACTTACAGTAAGTTAACGAAAAAATCTCGGCCATTAATTTTTAAATACAGTTTTTAATGCTGATTCGAATGATATACTATTTATCCTTATCAGATCTGTATTCACTGATAAATGAATTTTTAAAGTTTCAAATTCCCAAAAAATACATAATAGTGCTCAAATATGGTATTATATACTTACAGTAAGTTAACGAAAAAATCTCGGCCAGTAATTTTTAAATACAGTTTTTAATGCTGATTCGAATGATATACTATTTATCCTTATCAGATCTGTATTCACTGATAAATGAATTTTTAAAGTTTCAAATTCCCAAAAAATACATAATAGTGCTCAAATATGGTATTATATACTTACAGTAAGTTAACGAAAAAATCTCGGCCATTAATTTTTAAATACAGTTTTTAATGCTGATTCGAATGATATACTATTTATCCTTATCAGATCTGTATTCACTGATAAATGAATTTTTAAAGTTTCAAATTCCCAAAAAATACATAATAGTGCTCAAATATGGTATTATATACTTACAGTAAGTTAACGAAAAAATCTCGGCCAGTAATTTTTAAATACAGTTTTTAATGCTGATTCGAATGATATACTATTTATCCTTATCAGATCTGTATTCACTGATAAATGAATTTTTAAAGTTTCAAATTCCCAAAAAATACATAATAGTGCTCAAATATGGTATTATATACTTACAGTAAGTTAACGAAAAAATCTCGGCCATTAATTTTTAAATACAGTTTTTAATGCTGATTCGAATGATATACTATTTATCCTTATCAGATCTGTATTCACTGATAAATGAATTTTTAAATTTTCAAATTCCCAAAAAATACATAATAGTTCTCAAATATGGTATTATATACTTACAGTAAGTTAACGAAAAAATCTCGGCCATTAATTTTTAAATACAGTTTTTAATGCTGATTCGAATGATATACTATTTATCCTTATCAGATCTGTATTCACTGATAAATGAATTTTTAAAGTTTCAAATTCCCAAAAAATACATAATAGTGCTCAAATATGGTATTATATACTTACAGTAAGTTAACGAAAAAATCTCGGCCATTAATTTTTAAATACAGTTTTTAATGCTGATTCGAATGATATACTATTTATCCTTATCAGATCTGTATTCACTGATAAATGAATTTTTAAATTTTCAAATTCCCAAAAAATACATAATAGTGCTCAAATATGGTATTATATACTTACAGTAAGTTAACGAAAAAATCTCGGCCATTAATTTTTAAATACAGTTTTTAATGCTGATTCGAATGATATACTATTTATCCTTATCAGATCTGTATTCACTGATAAATGAATTTTTAAAGTTTCAAATTCCCAAAAAATACATAATAGTGCTCAAATATGGTATTATATACTTACAGTAAGTTAACGAAAAAATCTCGGCCATTAATTTTTAAATACAGTTTTTAATGCTGATTCGAATGATATACTATTTATCCTTATCAGATCTGTATTCACTGATAAATGAATTTTTAAAGTTTCAAATTCCCAAAAAATACATAATAGTGCTCAAATATGGTATTATATACTTACAGTAAGTTAACGAAAAAATCTCGGCCATTAATTTTTAAATACAGTTTTTAATGCTGATTCGAATGATATACTATTTATCCTTATCAGATCTGTATTCACTGATAAATGAATTTTTAAAGTTTCAAATTCCCAAAAAATACATAATAGTGCTCAAATATGGTATTATATACTTACAGTAAGTTAACGAAAAAATCTCGGCCATTAATTTTTAAATACAGTTTTTAATGCTGATTCGAATGATATACTATTTATCCTTATCAGATCTGTATTCACTGATAAATGAATTTTTAAATTTTCAAATTCCCAAAAAATACATAATAGTTCTCAAATATGGTATTATATACTTACAGTAAGTTAACGAAAAAATCTCGGCCATTAATTTTTAAATACAGTTTTTAATGCTGATTCGAATGATATACTATTTATCCTTATCAGATCTGTATTCACTGATAAATGAATTTTTAAAGTTTCAAATTCCCAAAAAATACATAATAGTGCTCAAATATGGTATTATATACTTACAGTAAGTTAACGAAAAAATCTCGGCCATTAATTTTTAAATACAGTTTTTAATGCTGATTCGAATGATATACTATTTATCCTTATCAGATCTGTATTCACTGATAAATGAATTTTTAAAGTTTCAAATTCCCAAAAAATACATAATAGTGCTCAAATATGGTATTATATACTTACAGTAAGTTAACGAAAAAATCTCGGCCAGTAATTTTTAAATACAGTTTTTAATGCTGATTCAAATGATATACTATTTATCCTTATCAGATCTGTATTCACTGATAAATGAATTTTTAAAGTTTCAAATTCCCAAAAAATACATAATAGTGCTCAAATATGGTATTATATACTTACAGTAAGTTAACGAAAAAATCTCGGCCATTAATTTTTAAATACAGTTTTTAATGCTGATTCGAATGATATACTATTTATCCTTATCAGATCTGTATTCACTGATAAATGAATTTTTAAAGTTTCAAATTCCCAAAAAATACATAATAGTGCTCAAATATGGTATTATATACTTACAGTAAGTTAACGAAAAAATCTCGGCCATTAATTTTTAAATACAGTTTTTAATGCTGATTCGAATGATATACTATTTATCCTTATCAGATCTGTATTCACTGATAAATGAATTTTTAAAGTTTCAAATTCCCAAAAAATACATAATAGTGCTCAAATATGGTATTATATACTTACAGTAAGTTAACGAAAAAATCTCGGCCATTAATTTTTAAATACAGTTTTTAATGCTGATTCGAATGATATACTATTTATCCTTATCAGATCTGTATTCACTGATAAATGAATTTTTAAAGTTTCAAATTCCCAAAAAATACATAATAGTGCTCAAATATGGTATTATATACTTACAGTAAGTTAACGAAAAAATCTCGGCCAGTAATTTTTAAATACAGTTTTTAATGCTGATTCGAATGATATACTATTTATCCTTATCAGATCTGTATTCACTGATAAATGAATTTTTAAAGTTTCAAATTCCCAAAAAATACATAATAGTGCTCAAATATGGTATTATATACTTACAGTAAGTTAACGAAAAAATCTCGGCCATTAATTTTTAAATACAGTTTTTAATGCTGATTCGAATGATATACTATTTATCCTTATCAGATCTGTATTCACTGATAAATGAATTTTTAAATTTTCAAATTCCCAAAAAATACATAATAGTTCACAAATATGGTATTATATACTTACAGTAAGTTAACGAAAAAATCTCGGCCATTAATTTTTAAATACAGTTTTTAATGCTGATTCGAATGATATACTATTTATTTTTATCAGATCTGTATTCACTGATAAATGAATTTTTAAATTTTCAAATTCCCAAAAAATACATAATAGTTCTCAAATATGGTATTATATACTTACAGTAAGTTAACGAAAAAATCTCGGCCATTAATTTTTAAATACAGTTTTTAATGCTGATTCGAATGATATACTATTTATCCTTATCAGATCTGTATTCACTGATAAATGAATTTTTAAAGTTTCAAATTCCCAAAAAATACATAATAGTGCTCAAATATGGTATTATATACTTACAGTAAGATAACGAAAAAATCTTAACCGGTAAATTTTAAATACAGTTTTTAATGCTGATTCGAATGATATACTATTTATCCTTATCAGATCTGTATTCACTGATAAATGAATTTTTAAATTTTCAAATTCCCAAAAAATACATAATAGTGCTCAAATATGGTATTATATACATACATACAGTAAAAAAATATGATAATTTAAAAATAAAAGATAAAGAACAATCACACAAATATTTAAAAGTAATATTTATTTCATTTTAAAAATCAGCTAGAAATTCTGTCTTTACATCCATCCTTAATACCCCGACGACATTTCATTTTTCTTCTTCCATAGCCAACACCTTTAATATTTAATTAAAAAATAAATTTAAAATTTACATCCGCAACAGCAAGGCTGGCAACCTCAAATTTTTTTAAAGAGGGAAATTTAAATTCTAAAATTAAAAAAATCTTACAACAAGGAGACCATTTGTAGTGAGATTCTAAATAATAAAATTTGAAAAATTTTGAATAAAAAAATTTGCCTCCACAGCAACAAGGGGAGCAACAGGAACAGCAACAAGGTCGGCAACAACAACAACAGGGCCGACCTAAAAATATTAAAGAGATTGGGAAGGATAGCTAAAGGAAGGATATTTAAGGGCATTTTTTGGGAGCAATAACTTTGCCCTCCCTCGAATAATTGCCCCTCCTAAATTGAATTCCCCATCCAGCGATAGGCTGAAAAAATAATTACCCTCCATTAAGTGTCCTACCACACGTCACCCTCGTCTAATTTTGCCCCCACTTGTAGAGATGTCCCGAAAATTTTCCAAGACTCAAGACCAAGATTAGACCCAAAGACCGAGACTTGGCCCCAAGACCGAAAAAAACCCAAGAAAAGTCTTGGAATCAAGACTAAAGACCAAGAGTCTTGGACATCTCTACCCACCTGGTTAATAACTCCCTCCAGACGGAGGCCGAAACAATAATTACCCATGGTAGTTATACAAGCAACTACAGTATAAAGTGAGGAATTAAAAAACTGAGAGGCTAGGGAAGGAGTCAACAAAGTCTGAGTGGAGGGTTGACAGACCATGGGAAATCGAATCTGATTCCTAATCGAAAATTTTCTAATATCTGGTCTCTTTTCTGATAATGACGGTCAATCATAATTCTGAGCGTGCTGGTATCAGGCCTAACTCTCGTTCATAAAAAATAATTCTAAACAAAAAAATATTACAGCAACAACAATTGCAGCAATTACAACAACAACAAGAACGTTTATTAATTTTATCAGAAATATCAGTAGAGTTTGTAGAATTTTTATCAGAACATTTTGGTGTTTTTTTATTTATTTGAGGGACAGAACGACGAAATTTTTTCATTTTCCTACCATATCCAGTGCCTTTAAATTAATTTAAAAATTAATTTAAAAATTTAATTTACATCCACAACAACAAGGACGGCAGCCTTTAAATTAGAAAAAAATTAAAAAAATTTTTTTAAATTAAAACTAACAACAAGGGGCCCATTTAATACACTGACATTCTGTTAAATTAATCTTTTAAAAATTTAAATTAATTTAAATTTAACCTCCACAACAATTACAACAACAAGGATTGCAACAATTACAGCAACCACAATTATTGCAGCAGCAACAACAGGGCCTACCTAAATTTTTTAAATTTTGGAAATTAAAATAAGGGCTTTATTCAAGTGTGTTAGTTAGATGTTATCTATTAAGCTACTTCAAATATTTTCCTAAAAGTCATCATAAGGGCATATGTTTACTGTAAGATTGTCAAGATATAGAGATTAAAAAATCATCTCGTTATAAATTTAAAATTCCAAAAGTTGCCATGAAATGAAAAATAAAATGGGAGGCTCTCGTTTAGTATCGATCTGACAACTTTGTTCTTCCGGATATAAAGGATGGAATGTTTCTTTTACGCCAGTTCGAAAGTTTCATTGCTCCCCTAAACGGAGGATCCTTTTTTAATGAAAGGGGGCTTTTCCTTCCATCGTTCATTTATGTTGGAACGAGAGTAACTCGATTTTCATCACTTTATCTAGTGACTATTTTTAGTAGAAATAATAACCCACAGCAACAGCAACAACCACCACAGGAGCGTTTCAAAACCCTCAAAGGAAGCTTTGTTAAATTATTAGTTTTCTCGCAGGGGTATGTGTATCGACATTCTTTTTCCTTATATAAATTGTTTGGGATTTGATTTGCCAAGGTTGAACTGGAGTTTTGTGGAGCGATTTTTTGAAGATCCTTTTCATGGGATGATTCAACAGATAAAAATAGAATTGAAGCAGAAATTAAAACTGCTAACATTATTGCTTAATTGTGGTATAGCTAGTGATTGGAACTTAGTCCGTATTCCGGACAGTAATACCGAAAAATACTGATAACTACTGACGGATTTCAAAAGTATACTATAACGTATTTCGTATGTATTGCCGATCGAAATCAGGGCTATCAGCAATTGCAGACTGCGTAAATTGCTTGGGTTATTGACGTGTGGATCCGCGGATTGCGGATCCACACGTCAGTTAATTTCATATGAGGACAGCCCTAATCAGAATACCTATAAATACCGAAAAATAGTACCCTAGTTAATAAGGTCGATCACTAGCTATAACTTAAAAAATAAATATTAATTGATGTTCTTGACAAAATAAATTTTATTTTTTTATAAAATAATTATTTATATTTATTCCTAACTAATTTTTGGTTACAATAGATCTTGTAAATATTGCCGAGTAAAATACCTCCATTTTAGTACTTAATAATGGACAATAAATTTTGGACAATAAACAAAGAAATGGGTAGTTTTCACTTTCTACATTATTAATAATTATTGTTTTTGTTCAAGAGTATTTTTATTAATGATATGTTTAGCTACTATTTTAAGATTTTTTAATCTTATTAATTTTTACTTTATTATACTCTTTCAATGGGGATTTGAATAGGTAAGGGGGAAGATTTTAATTTTGTTAAGGTGAAGGTTTTAGTTGCCAAGGAATACTTTTGAAGCACATGGTTTCAAGTTAGGTGAAGTACCTTTGGTTGAAGCAGAATCATTTATTAACATTTAAAGCTCCTCAATTATTCATGTTTAAGCATAATCTGAAGCCTATTTTTATCTTTTTTTTTTATAAAATACGGGGTTTCCATTTAATATATAGAATATCGTCTTGCTTCTTAGATCCATACCTCAAAGGTTTGCATTTACCTCAAGTATTCTTGTTTAAACATAAGTAAATCTTCATTAATTCTTTTTTTTTTGTAAAATGAGAGGTAGTATTAGTAGCATAGTATCCCCCGATTTATAAGGCCGGATTTATAATAGTCTAGAATATTGTCAAGCCTCCAATATCCAAAAATTGAAGGCTCCGGGGTTTCTATTTCTTCAAATTTTAGTCTCTTTAATTTTTTAGATTTTTCTAGTCTCGGATCTTTCTATTTAAAATATTTTTTTTCAATTTCCAACATTATTTTTCTCAAATAAAAATAATTAAATGCTTAATTTCCTCATAAAATTAAAAAATCTTTTGTAATTATTAAAAGTCCAAAATAAACATAAAAGAATCATTTACTATTAATAGCAGAAAATTTTTTAAATAAAAAAGTAAACATATTCCCCGATTTTAAGGACCGGATTTAAAAGAAAAAGACACCCAAAAAACAATTTAAGCAAGTCTTGAATGAAAGGAGTAAGAAAAAGAAACATGAAGGTGTAAGCAACTTTGCGCATTTTCCTAGCAAAGATTAAGGGTATTAATTTATTTTTAATTCAATAAATCAAAGTAAATTAAAGTAAATATTTAATTGAAGATTTGGGAAGGTTTTTTAATTAATTTTGGGGTTTTTTGTTTTTTTTTTATTTTCTTTTTTATTTTTTTAATGACCAAAAATGACCAAAAATAGGCTCATGAATAGGCTATTAAGTAAAAGAAAGCAAATAAAATTTAAAAATAAAAGAAAAAATCTTGAATAAATTAATGAGCAAATAAATAATTTTTTTCGAATAAGGAAATGAGGAACCTTGAACAAAAAAATGAGAAAAAATTTATTTTTAAAATTTCCATTCAAAGAATAATACAAATAAAGAAGCCTTTATATGCAAGCTTTTAAACAACAATAAATTTTTATTTTTTAAATATTTTGTTATTTAAATAAAAATAAAAATGAATAAAATAGTTTATATTATGTAAAAATTAAATTTTTTATTAAAAAATTTTTTAAAAATTTTTAAAAAATTTTTAGACTTCAAATTTTTAAGGCCTAAAATGACATCCTCTATAATACTCTTTATTATCACCCTAATTCCTTTCTTGATCCCATTTCAAAACCAAATTAGGTTTGCTGATGCAAACTGCTGTGGATGTTGCTGCTGTCCTAGGTTATCAAAAAATTTAAAAAATTTTTTTTAAAATTTGAAAATTGCTTTCAGTTGCTGCTGCAAACCTATTATAATTAAATTACCTCCTCCTCCAGTAAAGGTGGAAATAAAGTTAAATTAATTTAAGTATGTTTAAATTATAGTTGTGTCCATGTTGCTGTGGTTGCTGTTGCTGTTAGTTATTTAATTTTTTAATTAAATTTACCCTAAACGTCTTAATAGAGGCCGAGGGCCTTTAATTTTCAAAGGGCATCATTGACGGGGCTTCTAAGAAAAATAGGCTTCTATGGGCTCCTATGGGACATTTAAGGTAATTTTTTAATATTTTAGGCAGACCATGTTGCTGCTGTTGTTGTATGTTTATTTTATTTTGATTAAAAAATCTTTAAAAATCAAAAATTTTCCTCGCCATAACTCAGTTCAAATTAAGGCCCTTGTTGTTGTGGATGTGGTGGAGGAGGCGGAGGCTATGGCCGCAAGAAACGCAGCGTAGTCGATTTAATGGCCAAAAAGTTCTCGGATATACTCCTTCCACAATTTAACCAAGATGCTTTCATTCCTATGGGATGTGGTGCCCAATCTTCTATAACACCTTTACAGTCGCTTTGTGCTAAAATCCCTCCTATACAAAGGGTAAAAATAAAAAAAATTTTAAAATATAAGGATATCCTCTTAAAGGGACCAGCATGTCAGCAACTAATTGCCCAGCAACCCCAATTTCCTCTCAGCCAGAATATTTTTAATCAGCAACAACAAATGATGGGTGCTGGAGGGACAATGTTAAACGGAGGGGGAATGGATTCACTCGGAAATAACGGAGAAATGAGTGATTGTCAGTGCTCCGGGGCTTGTAATAATAACGGGCAAATTCCACTAATGAATTCACAATCACAACAATTTGGAAGTAATGGATGTACTCAGCAACAATGCAATGTAAATGCTGCTGATGGTATAAACTGTCAACAACAAATGGGTAGTTTGAATGGAGGACAGGGGTGTAATAATGGAGCTTTTCCTCAAGCAACAAATGGGGCTTGTATGGGAGATGGCAACAATAATAACAATTTTTATAACTTGCCAGCATTTGGAGGAGGTGAGAATAATGGAGGGAAGGATAATTCGGGTTATTGTAGATATTGCCCTCGGAGCTTGACAGATTAATGAAAAAGATAACCCGAACTTCTAGCCTCAAAGTGAAAGACCCTAGAAAAAACATATCCGAAAGGGAAAGGCCCTAGCAGCACGTTCCCATTGCTGTGTTGTCTCCATAATTTATCTCACAAAAGTGTGATTTGGGTAGCTTGCTTATAAACCCAAATATCTATTAATCTAATGTGAACTCCTCTTATAACACAAACTAAGGGAATAGCTGTAGTATCTCCAGTAATAGTGTGAGGGATATTGAGGGATATCCCTTCGAACATACAAAATACATAAACTCATATAAAGCTAAACGAGCAGTTTAAAATTCTAATCTAATAGGTGTAATGATGGACAGTTCAAACGCCAATAACAACAATCCTAGCCTAGAAGGATTAGTATCCTCAATGCATTCCCCAGTCCAAAACAATAATATGTTATCGAACAGTGGGTCAACAATGCCCTGTGGAGGTGATACGGTAGAAAGAGGAATAGGAAGAGTAGGAAGAGGATTAGGGAGTGAGGATTTATTGGCTAATATAGGGGGAGGATCGAGCATTTTCGACGTTGGAAGGAAGAAACGCTTTTTGGTTTTATTGAAGAAAAAGGCTTTGGGAGAGGAATTAAATAGTAAATCTAATGAAGGATATGAAAAAGGTTCTAAATTAATTTTTGAGAGATTTAATAAAAATTATTTCAGGCAAAAATAATAGATCAGAAGCAAAGAGAGAGGCTAATAAAAATCAACAGAATGAATCCTTAGTGTTTAGAAACAATTTAGAATTTGTTGTAAGACAATCTCCTCAGAAATAAAAAAATATATTAATTATAGTATAATTAAAGATTTTGTGATAAAAATATTTCTTTTAAAATTTTATATAATTTTAAAATAGTAGGATAAATAAATTATGATTGAATGTATTTTGTTTAACTTTCTTTGCTATAATAAAGTTATCCAAGAATTTACAAAAAAGATTCCGTAAGCTGAAAGTTTCTTAAGCCTATTATTTTATTCAGCTTTTAAGCTTTTATCCAGCTATAGCTATAATCCAGATATAGTAAGATAATAATTAAAACACTTTTAAGTCGTGGTGCAGAAGCGGGGCTGACATATCAATCAAGGAGGTGTGAAGGCATCTACTCTTCTCCACAAATTATTTATCTTTTACATTAAATCTCCGGATTAAAGTTTAAAATTGAAAATCACTTTTTAAAGATCTTAAAGACCTAAAGTGGGATCAGGCCAAACCTAAACAGTTCAGAGTTTGAGATTATTATGGTTATTTCTAAAGAGAAGTCAGAACAGAACTCTACGTACAGACCCGACTCGTTCGGATTTCCGGCTTCGAAAATTTGAGCTGATTACCGATTTACGACTTTTGAGCCATTTCCGATTTCCGGCATCTTTTTCAATTCCGATCGACCTCTGGCACAAACGATACTAAGTATGCCACAAAATAAAATGCATTAAAATTTATCAAATAATTGGTATACAAAATAATGAATCATTAAATATTAGGAATCATTAAATCATTAAATATTCTCCGGGTTTAATAAATATTATTTATACTAAAATTTATTATTATTTCTATAGTTAATTATTGACAATACATAACTACATATATTCTTATCATTAATTATCTTTTTTTATCTGCTTCTTCTGTTTATGAATATTTTTAATTTCTTTAGGTACATGATGAGTACAATTCCCCCCGCCAGAAATTGTAGAATTTGTCAATTGTTTTGGAACTGGAGGGCACATACTGCAACTACGATTAGTCTTCTTTTCATTGGAATTTATACGAGGGATCGCAGAAGTTTTAGATTGTTGACGTCTGTTAATGGCACTAATTAAAGAGCGACGTCTACGTCCTCCTCCTCCACCGCCTGGAAAATTTTTTAAAATAAATTCTTAAATATAGATCTTAGTGTCATTCGACACAGCTCGACGATCTCTCTCGAATGAACTATCATTTGTATAAATTTTTGTCTCTATGGTATTTCGCCTCTATTTTTTCAATTTTCAAGGCCGGATTTTTTATATGTTGATGTCATCAAAAAAGTTCTATAACCTAAGACAGACTGACCATTTTTACATATTTACCGAAAAAATTGACTTTGGGAGGGGGGGGGGGAGTAATTAAGTACCGGCAATACTTAGGTTTAAGCTCCCCCTTTACCTAAAGAGCTTCTCAAGGTTTCCTCCTTTCAGGATCAGTTTCTAACCAAAAATAAGTCAATTTCCCAAGAAACTAATTTTTAAAATGAGGGAATAAACCAAAATATTATCCAATTTTTTCAATAATTATGGAAAGCTTAAATTTAGAAAAATATTTAAACTTACAGCAACAACAACAGCATGGTTTGCAACCTAAAAATTAGAATTTTGCCCGAGATAATTAACTTTAAAAATTTTTTATTTAATATAACTTACAGCAGCAAGGCACTTGACAAATTTTATGAAGTGCGGGGGGTGGTTGAATAATAATGGGTGGTTGAGGGCAACAACTAGAATGATAATTAAAATTTTTAGAGAGATTGAGTAAATTACCAGCATCTACAACAACAAGGACAGCAGCAACAACTGAAAAATCGGAATATAATTTAATTAGAAAAATTTTAGGGAAGATATTTTTTGAAATGAGAAAACGCCATATCAGTACCCCAAGACAATTATGGAATTATCGGCAAGCTAGAAGACACTAAAATCGCATTCCCTGGAACAGGATTTTCCGCATTACATCTTTATTAAAATTAATTCAAACAATAAAATCTAACTACCGTATAACCTGTATTAATTGCCCTCCTTCAAATAATTACCCCACTTCTATTAATTACTCCCTCCTGCGATAGGTCGAAACAATAATTACTTATGGAGGTATTAAAGGATATACGGTGATTACCAGTTAGCTTCAACAGCCATCTTTTGAAGCCCAAAATTGAGAAATAATGTAATTAAAACTGAGAGTATTATTTTAAACATGGTTTTTAAAATTATTTTTTTTTACAGTTAACTAATTAATAATTTTGAATAAAATTTTTATTACTGAATTTTTAATTAAAATCTTGAAACAATTAATTAAAAATTTAATTAACAACCGGAAGGAAGAGAATATTATTTAATTAAAAATATTTATAAATTTGTTTTTCCCATTTTCTACTTTTATAAAGAATGTTTTTGTCTATTTAAATAAAAGAAAGGAAAAGTTTTGTTTGAGATATACTTTAAATAGAAATATTCAAAAATAATGTTTTTCTTCATAAAAGGCAACAGAAAACAAATAATTTCAATGTTTGCAATCGCGCAGTAACAAAGAAAACTTTAAAAAATAATAAAAGAAATTAAATAAATGAAGATTCCGCGCTCTTTATTTTTAAAATAATAACTAAAAATACAATATTATAATATCAAGTTTTGAGTTTTGAGCAATTTTTTTATATTAAAAAATAAATAATAATGATGAATTAAAAATAGTAAAGATGGATTCAATGCTGTTATTCAATGCTGTTTCGAAAGGTAAATAGAATCCCTATTCGCACCTATTATTCATCAAGAAAATCATTTAAATATTAAAAATCAAAAAAATAGACCAACATTACATATTGTATAATATCTTATGGCATATTGATCGGGTGCAAGTCGTGGTCGTATTGAAGTTCTTAAGTGTCAATTAATATCCGATATTTTTTAATTTCCCTATCATAACTTTTTTATAACCAATAGTAGATAAATTTATCCAAGGATTCTAATACAGTTTTTCATGCTGATTCTAACGAGCTATTAATAAGCCAGATCGGATTTGAATTCGAGTTGCCATTATGCTTTGAAGTGTATAAGTTCCAAATAAGACTTAATTGATAAAAAAAGACTTAATTGATAACTCAATATTTTTTAATATTGAGTTTTAAAATTCTTTTTAAAATTTTTGTGGCAAAAAAAAAGGAAATAAAAAAATTTAAAGGATGATTAAATAAAAAATTTTTTAGTCAAATGACACAGAGGAAATTAAAAATTTTTCTTTAAACAAATTAAATTTTATTAAATATCCACGTTGAAATTGAAATGAAAATTACGCTGTTCAAACAAATTGAGAAATTTTTATTTAAATATTGAGTTCCGAAGACAAAAAAGGAAGTATTCAATTAATGTTTTTAAATTTATTTTTTATTACTTAAAAATTTACTTCTAGGCTTATAATTAAGAAATATCAGAGAATATATTACTGATATGACATGCTATCTGTCAACTTAGTTGAGAAATCAGACGGGGTTTTGACAAGAGTATGCTTGTTTTTTAATTTTCAGGGGGCGCATCATATCAGAGATATTATTCTGATGATGGCCCTTAGGTTATCTCGTGGAGATTTCTAAAAAAATCTCGGTTATCAAGGAGAGATTTTTCAGTATATTTCGTACGGTTCCGAGATATCTCCCTTCAAGTCCGGTCCAGGGCTGGACGCAACGGAAAATTTTGGTTTTTTTTTGAAAATTTGTTTTATTGGCTGCGGAAAATTTTTATTCAGTTGCATCCAGCCTGGTCCGATCTCTAATTATAATTATAATAATAATTTTTTGGGGTACCACACATCCTCTCCCCTAACCCTGCAGATGTTTTCAATATCCTCCTCTACTCCATTGACAAAATAAAAATAAAATTTTCCCTATTCGTCATTAAAAAAAGATTAAAAATAATAAACAATTTAATTGTCAACATTTCTGTTTACATTTGTCTCTCAAATTTTTCTAAAAATAAAAAATAATTTTCAGCTGTTTTTGAAACGTGTTATTCCAAAAAATATATTTACATATACAATTTTAGAAAAATTTGTTCAAAACAAAAATATTCCTTTAACTTTAGCGTTTAAATAATCCTAAAAATTTGAATTTCTAAATTTTGTTTTTAACTTGAGTAGAAAAAATCGAAAAATGATTAAATGGATTAATTTTCGGATATAAAAGGCTTCCGATAATTTTGAAAAATACGTTTAAATTAAAAAATAATTTTTAACTGAATAAAATCTTTCATAATATGGACCTCGCTTCTGAACTTTAACTTATCCCCCCAGCAGAACCTCGCCTCTAAACAAATTAAAAACAATGCATCCTGGAATATCTGCCCAATAGGGAGGGTTGCAGGTTCTTGAGAAATCTCCGGATACCCGGAACCTATAACAAACCGAAAATTTTTGGATATCCGGCCTTTTTTCGGATACGGATACCGTAACTGCCACCTACTCCTTACCCGTCCATGGTACACCGTTCATGGTATCCGAGTTTTGGAGACAAAACCCGTCTTAAAAATAAATTAGATATTTTTAATTTTAAGAAATATTATTTAAAAATTAAAAATATAATATTATTATTCTTCAATTATTTTACTAAAATGCTGGTAATATTTTTTTATTAAAAAATATTTTTTAAATATTTATAAATAAAATTTTAATAAAAATTATTTAATTAAGAAACACCAAAATATTTTAATCAATCACGGCATTTTGCTCATTTTATGCCTTTCAAAGTCCTATGCTCAAGGTAGTATCAATTCAAAAATTGAAATATATTTAAATTAACTTTAATTGTGATTTATTTATGCTTTGGCTAGTGTATCTTGAGTTATTCTAGAATTGAAATTAATTCAGAACCTATAGTAAAAACACCTACTTTTTAGAGATCACTGGGAGTTCAATCTCGATCAAACTCCCAGTGAGAGTTTGATTAGGTCGAGATAAGGGACGGTGTAATCTATCGATATCACTGTGATCATGTATAGGACACCTCTAGTAAAAACATTCAGACTATCATGAATATAGTCTCTCGGTTTTATCACTTCTCAGCTTAATTTTCAAAATAATTATTTCAAGATTCTGGATGTAAGGAAGGCGAAGAGTTGAAACCGTGTGGTTCAGCATGTGAGCCAACTTGCAACGATACTGGAGATAGTGCCTGTACTCTTCAGTGTATTATAGATGTATGTCAATGTAAAGACGGATATGTCAGAGATGAAAATAAAATTTGCATTCCCAAAGAAAATTGTCCGAAATTGCCAACCCCAGAATGTACCGAGAAACCATCCCAAAACGATTGTAGTTTGATAGATTGTCTAAGTGGTTATGAATGTAAAATAATTTATGGGCAGCCTAAATGTGTTCCAATCGCTTGTAATTTATTGTGTAGAATTGGTTATTTATGCAAGATAATTAATGGGAAACCCACATGCGTTCCAAAATGCAGCAAGGGCGAGGAATATAAGGAGTGCCCAACTGCTTGTGAACCTAAATGTGGACAAAAGCCTATATTCTGCCCAGCTGTATGCTTGAAACCTCCACGATGTCAATGCTTGCCGGGATATGCCAGAACTTCAGATGGCATTTGTGTTCCTAGAAATGATTGCCCGCAAAATGTTACAACAGAAGTACCTCGTATGTTCTCATTTAAAAGGCCCTGTTGAAAAAATTTTTCCTTCTTAGCTTCAACGACACCTCTAAGTTGTGGAGAAGGCGAAGAAGCACGTAACTGTCCGGTTTGTGAAGCTACATGCGCAAGAAAGAGACCAATATGCCCGTTATATTGTCCATTATTGCAACGATGTTTGTGTAAGCAAGGCTATGCTCGTGTTGCAAAAGGAAAGTGTATTCCAATTGAACAATGCCCTGAAGAGCCAACAACTCAGAAACCATGTATCCTGCCTTGCCCACTTGGCTCTTTATGTAAATTTGTAAATGGTGAACCAACATGTGTTAGAGCAAAAGATTGTAGTAGAATAAATTGTGGAATTGCATATACATGCAAAGTAATTGATGGAGGGACAACATGCGTTCCATTGTATGTTAAAAGTACAACAGATACATATTTTTGGTAATTACATTGTTTAAAAAATTTGTATTGGGGTTAAAAATGACTAGGTATTTAAAAGGGATTGATACGAAGTTATTTTAAAAAGCATCAGATGGAATGAAGGCTAAAAAAGGGGAATTCTGAGGACGGAGGGACGTTGATGGCCCATCCCTCGTTTACAATTTATTTATAAATAGTATGCTAACAAACACTAAAAAATCGTGGATTATGATTCAAGATTTTATATACTCAAGATTCTTGTTTTCAAAATAGTAATGGGATGAGGGGACTAGGACAGGGCTGCCAGATGTACTCATTTTGGAAGTACAGTATATACATACTTCCAAATCGACCTTCGTACTTACTAAATTGAAATTAAACTTATTAAACTTTCTATACTTACACTTAACATTTCTAAATGGCAGCCCTGGATTAGGATTTAATTATATTTATGAAGGATAATGACCGAATATGCCGTAAATTTTTGACACCCGCTTAAATAAAACTCCCTCTTGCGAAACAGATAAAACTTAAGATCCATGGGATGTATTTCAAAACTATTTTTAAATCCAAATCTAACAAATTAATCAGATAAATTTCTTTTTGTATTAAAATAATTAAAAATTAACACAATAAAATTTAGATGATGAAACAAAATAAAAGAAAGAACACTAAAAAAAGATTTAATGAAAAAATAAATGAAATATTTTTAAAAATATAATAGTATGTATAAAAATGTAATAATTATTAATATAATTTATAAATTATTGTCAAGAATATAATTCAAATAAAAATTTTATTTTTCAAAATAATTTTAATTATGGCAGCACCCCAAGCCTTCGGGGCGGATTCTCGGAGATCGGGGTTTGTCATGGAAGAGCCTTCGGGGTTTGGGTCGGGGTTTTTGCCAAAAAATTTCTTTGGGGGTCGGGGTTTCGGGTGACGGGGTGCTACCTAATTTTAATTAATGAATAATAAATTAATTCCATGTTCAGTCTACGGATATCCCTTAAATTTCATCAATTTATGTTCAATACAAAATTTTAAATAAATAGTTAATTTTACCTATAATAAATAGGTAAAATTAACTATTTATTTAAAATTTTGTATTGAACATAAATTGATGAAATTTAAGGGATATCCGTAGACTGAACATGGAAAAAGTAAAAAAAAATTAAAGTGGGTTAAGCCTTTTTAAAACGGAGTGTATATCAGGGATTTCACGTGTTGAGAAAAAAGTCGGGTCGGGTTTCAGAGCTTTTAAACTTTCTTCGGATCGGATCTCGGGTTGTAAAATGTCCAAGTTTCGGATATCGGGGTTCTGGTAACACATGAATCAGCCCTGGATTGTATTAAAAAAATGGAGGGAGAAACTTGATTATATTTTATTGTATAAGAAAAATGATTTACCTCCCAAAAAATTTTATTTTGTTTTTACAATATTTGAAAAATATTTTTTGTAAATATTATTGTTTGTTTCTACAATTTGATTAAAATTCAAAAATTAAAAATTTCAGTTGATTTAAAACGCGAACTCTATAAAATTTGCACAAATTCAAACAAAGCACCGAATATAAACAATAATATTTTTTATTTTAATTTGCATTTATAATGCTGGAAAACAATTAAATCTTTTTATTATTTGTTGGAAAATTAGTTCAAAAACATGTTTAGTTCACCAAGTTTAAGGATATATAAACTAGGCAGTTTCAATACTTCTCAGAATCTTTTAGATTTAGAAAATAATTTAAATTCCTTCAAATACAGTTGCTTGGTTAACTCGAAATCATGGTAAATAAATTAATTTTAAAATTAATTTTTATTATTTCAAGTAAATTATTACATAAAATGTAGGCTCTTAGTAATAATTTATATTCAAAAATAATTTTTTATTTAATTAGGGTTAGGTGGCTAATGTGGAAACTCCAAGATCCGAAACGGAATTAAAAAGCCGAACCGAAAAACCATCGGTTCTTAGGGACGATTCGTCATCGGCATCCATATTATCAGGTCCGATTGGATTGAAATTTTTATCAGAAACTCCTTTTAGTTTGAAAAACATTATTTCATACATAAATTTAAGCTTTAAGAAAAAATTTCTATAAAAGATATAACCTTAATCCTAATCTTTAGAGTCAATTTCTCCAAATTGTGGGGGCTATCGCCATTTTTCTGACCCTGACTTGCAATGGAGTATTCGCCGGAGGTATAATATATTATCTAACCTTTAAGATAAATTTAATAAAATAAAAATTAAGATCAATGTAATGTCGGAGAGGAATACAAATGTCTTTTTAATTGTGAGGCAAGATGTGAAAACCTTGGGCATGATAACTGTAAACCAATCAGCGGTTGTGAATGCCAATGCAAAACAGGATATGCTCGTGACGCAACTGGTTGTTGTATCCCGCAAGAAAACTGTCCCATACCAACTACAACGAAACTGCCTTCTCAAACAACGACAGCGCAAGCTTCCAGTGAATCCAAAGAACATACAAAAAAGCCAGGAGGATCAAGTGAATCCAACTCAAAAGAACATACGAAAAAGCCTGGAGGATCAAGTGAATCCAACTCCAAAGAACATACGAAAAAGCCTGGAGGATCAAGTGAATCCAACTCCAAAGAACATACGAAAAAGCCTGGAGGATCAAGTGAATCCAACTCCAAAGAACATACGAAAAAGCCTGGAGGATCAAGTGAATCCAACTCCAAAGAACATACGAAAAAGCCAGGAGGATCAAGTGAATCCAACTCCAAAGAACATACGAAAAAGCCAGGAGGATCAAGTGAATCCAACTCCAAAGAACATACGAAAAAGCCAGGAGGATCAAGTGAATCCAACTCCAAAGAACATACGAAAAAGCCTGGAGGATCAAGTGAATCCAACTCCAAAGAACATACGAAAAAGCCAGGAGGATCAAGTGAATCCAACTCCAAAGAACATACGAAAAAGCCTGGAGGATCAAGTGAATCCAACTCCAAAGAACATACGAAAAAGCCTGGAGGATCAAGTGAATCCAACTCCAAAGAACATACGAAAAAGCCTGGAGGATCAAGTGAATCCAACTCCAAAGAACATACGAAAAAGCCTGGAGGATCAAGTGAATCCAACTCCAAAGAACATACGAAAAAGCCTGGAGGATCAAGTGAATCCAACTCCAAAGAACATACGAAAAAGCCTGGAGGATCAAGTGAATCCAACTCCAAAGAACATACGAAAAAGCCTGGAGGATCAAGTGAATCCAACTCCAAAGAACATACGAAAAAGCCTGGAGGATCAAGTGAATCCAACTCCAAAGAACATACGAAAAAGCCTGGAGGATCAAGTGAATCCAACTCCAAAGAACATTCGAAAAAGCCTGGAGGATCAAGTGAATCCAACTCCAAAGAACATACGAAAAAGCCAGGAGGATCAAGTGAATCCAACTCCAAAGAACATACGAAAAAGCCAGGAGGATCAAGTGAATCCAACTCCAAAGAACATACGAAAAAGCCAGGAGGATCAAGTGAATCCAACTCCAAAGAACATACGAAAAAGCCAGGAGGATCAAGTGAATCCAACTCCAAAGAACATACGAAAAAGCCAGGAGGATCAAGTGAATCCAACTCCAAAGAACATACGAAAAAGCCAGGAGGATCAAGTGAATCCAACTCCAAAGAACATACGAAAAAGCCAGGAGGATCAAGTGAATCCAACTCCAAAGAACATACGAAAAAGCCAGGAGGATCAAGTGAATCAAAAAGTCATTCTAATGAAGCAAATGTTCATTCAAGTGAGTCATCTGGCCAATTTTCATCGTCAATCGAACATTCATCTGAATCATCAGAATCAAATGAGACAATACCAGTAGTTTGCAGTTTACCTTGTAAGATTGGCTTCGTATGCAGAATACTGAGGAAAAAACCAGCATGTGTTCCACGAGGATGCGCTTTAATACGTTGCCGCCGTGGCTTTGTATGCAAAATAATTAAGAGATTGCCAAAATGTGTTCAAAATGTTTGCGGTATAATACGTTGCCCGTTTGGATTTGTATGCAGAATTATCAATCGAAAACCATTATGTGTACCATTCCTCTGTAATTTAATTCGTTGCCGAGTTGGCTTTAAATGCATACTCCTCAATGGGAGGCCAACATGTATTCCTAATTGCAAAAACAAAAAAGTAACCAAGAAACCAAAACGTATGTTCCCGCGTAAATTTTAGATTAATTTTTATCATTGTAGATTCAACAACTAAATTTACCACTACTGCGAAACACACTACTGCTACACCAACACCTACTACCTCTACTCCAAAGCCCACAACTACACCATCTACCACAACAACTACCCCATCCACCACAACAACTACCCCATCCACCACAACAACTACCCCTTCAACAACAACTACTACCACAACAACCACTACTAGATCATGTAATAAAAGATGTCCTTATGGCCGTGTATGCCAAATTGTCTATGGGCAACAAAAATGTGTTTCTACACAAACCACAACAACTACACTACCAACCACCGCTAAAACTTGTTACCCACCATGCCCTTCTTATTGCGAATGCAGGATTGTTTATGGAAAACCAACATGTGTTGTAGTAGCTTAAGCTCCGTGAGGTAGTCTTAAAATTATTACCTCAAAATTTATCTTAATATTTAGATATGTACATACATAATAACAAAAAATGTTAAGAAAGAATATTATAAGAAATAAAAAGAATATTTAATTCCAAGCAAATTAATTTTGTGATATTTTATATAAAGTATATAATTAATATAATCCGAAATATACACATTTATAAATTATATTGTCGAATAAAAATGTTGATTATTTATGTTTAATAATGAGCCTTATCTATACGTTAAGATCATTATTTACTAGGTGATTAGATCAGTTAAAAACGTTCACACAGAAATTCAGAATATGATTTATTCCTGGGCGAAATAACAATAACTTGAAAACTTTGATCATCGAAAAGACTGGTGAAAGATATCACAAAATCAGGCATATCTTGGGATATTTAGCAAATCTTCGGCAAATCTGCTATATTTTTAGGCATATTGAAAAAATTTCCATATTTGCAATTTTATACTGAATATTGTTAAATTATTTAAATTTTTACTCAATTATTCTTTATAGTTTGTTTAAATTCACCATTTTTCAATATCATAAAAGTCTGATCTCTTATTGGTAGACTTTTTTGTTTGTTGAATGAATTCATTTAACATAATATTAGTTGAAACACTTGATGTTAGTTGAATGACCAAGAGTTGAATGAAGTGAGATTTTTCAAAAAATAAAAAAAATATTACTTTATACTCTTGCTGATTAGATAAAACATTTCCTTTTTGATTCAAAGAACTCAAAAAAACATCCATTCTTGTCCTCCTTAAATGATATTAAGTTCTACCCTCAATGAAATATGGCACAGACCGTAAAAGATGGTAGAATAATTAAGGTTAATTTTTAATTTAATCAACTTTTTAATTTTAAAATTAGTTTTATGCTGGTGTGGAAAGTTCAATTTAATTCAATTCCTGAATTTTTTGCTTGATAATTCTAAAAGTGTAAAAAAGCTTTGAAAAAAGCATGGTATGAATTCAATGAACAAATAAATTTAATAATCTATATAAATTTCAGTAAACTTGCATATTGATATTATAAAAAATAAAAAGAAAGTAGGCCCATATCTTTACGCTAAGACGAGATCCGGAGACCTCGAAAACCAACGTAAAACAGGTGTTTTCAAATTTAAAAAATATTTTCGACCCCTTATGGATTACTATAAATTTTGATTTTAGACTCATTCGAAAACATAATGAAGGTTAAATATGATAATTATAAAATTGTTACCACCTACTAATACATATTCAAAGGAATAAAATCAGTGATAAAAACTAAATATGGGTCTTAATAAAAATAAATAAATTTCATTAAAACGACTGTCAGATAAGTTTAAACATAATGAATAAAAAAATAAATAAAATTTAAACATATAAGCACTCTTAACTTTTTTATAAATAATAAGTTTGTAGGTTTGCATATTATCCTTCCTTATAGCTTTTGTGATATTTATTATTTGGCCGAGTGAAAATAACAACTTATGATTTAAAATCGCTCTTTTTGTTTATATTATTCTTTAATTCTCTTCCAAATCAAAAAATTATTTCCACTTGTTTTGAATGTTTAAACCAAAAATTTTGCATAAATTTAAGAAAAAGTTAATATAAACAAAAATATTTATATTTTATTTTTGATTATTGCTAAGAAAACATGCACCTAAAATGAAAAAATTAAATCTGTTTACCATTAAAAAATCGAAAATTTTGGTGAAAATTGGGTATATAAAACGAAAGGTTTGATGCCAAAATCAAAAACAATATTTTATTCAAAATTTTACAAGACTACAAATATTACTAATCAGTAAGTACTGCTGTTCTCTTCAAGGAAAGATGGTAAATAATTCAAAAAATTTTTTCAAAATAATATAGGATTGACTATATTTTATGAACTAAGAGTTAGCTAAGTTTTGGCCACCCCTTGAAAGTTATTTCAAATGCGATACCAGTGTTTAAAATTCTGAAAATTGCTCATACTCGTACTCTACAGGTCATTTTTTCCTTTGTACTCGTACACAGGTACAAGTACGAATTTTGGTACGAGCTTCCAAAACTGGTGATCACCCTTATGGGCTACAAAGCTAGCAAGAAGCTATTTGTTTCCTCCCCCCTCAGCTAAGCAAGCGCATTAAATCTAGAAAGTGGACCTCCATCCAAATTATTGTGTATTTACTAATTTTATTTTTTCAATTTCAAACTTTCATTAAGAAAAATTCACAATTGATTCTGATTGCTATAGCTCTTTTTATGATTTCTTGTTACAAGGAATCCTTCGCCAAAAGTAATGATAATTTATGTATTTAAACTAATTTTATAATACTTAGATGATCGATTTCATAAGCCAACAAAGGCCCCTAAACCTACGAAGAACACTAATGAACAAGAATCGAATGAAAATTCAAGCGAATCAGCTGGACTTTCAATTGAGCTGAATGGAAACTCCAATGGAAAGTCCAACTCCAAAGAGAGTACTAAGAAGCCTGGAGCTTTGAATGAATCCAACTCCAAAGAAAATAAGAAAAAGTCTGCAGCTTCGAGTGAATCCAAAGAGTCCAAAGAACATCCAGGATCATCAAGTAAATCCAAAGAACATCCGGGATCATTAAGTACATCTAAAGAACATACAAGAAAGCCTGTAATTTCAAGCGAATCAAAAAGTCATTCTAATGAATCAAATGTTAACTCTAACGAGTCATCAGGTCCTTCAAGTGAGGAATCTGGACTTCTTTCATCTGAGTCCACGAGCCTTTCAGTAGAAGCTTCCGGACTTGTGTCAGCATCATTAGAACTTTCATCAGAGGCGTCTGGACTTTCAGAGTCATTAGAAATTTCTGCTGGATCATCAGGGCTTTCAGTAGAGGCTTCTGGCCTTTTGTCAGCATCATTGGAACCTTCATCTGAATTATTGGAGCTTTCTGATGAAACCGATGTAATTTCAAATGAGACGGGAATTGTACCGATAAAGCCGCCAGTACTATGTAAGTTATATTTTTAAAAATACCGAGATAAATATACACTACATAAACATTTTTTAAGTTTGTTGTAACCCGATTGGACCTTGTCTTTTATGCCCTCTCGGACAACACTGCATTGGGAACCCAGGAGCAAAACATTGTGTTCCAATTTTATGCAATTTATTCTGTAAAATTGGCTTCATATGCAAAATACTAAATGGAAAACCAGCATGTGTTCCAAATGCATGTAGCTTAATACGTTGCCGAATCGGTTTTATTTGTAAAATTGTCAATGGAAAGCCGCAATGTGTCAGAATTATTTGCAATTTGCTGTGTAAAGTTGGTTTCGTATGCAAGATATTGAATGGATATCCAGCATGTGTTCCAAGAGGATGCGCTTTAACACTTTGCCGATTCGGTTTCGAATGCAAAATAATTAATGGATTGCCAAAATGTGTTCCAATCTTATGCAACTTAATCCGTTGCCCGTTAGGATTTGTATGCAGACTTATCAATGGAAGGCCAAGATGTGTCAGAATTATTTGCAACTTATTCTGCAAAATCGGTTTTATATGCAAAATAGTCAGAGGCAAACCAGCATGTGTTCCAAATGTGTGTAGCTTAATACGCTGCCGGATCGGATTCGTCTGTAAAATTGTGAATGGAAAGCCGCAATGTGTAAGAATCGTTTGCAATCTTCTGTGCAAATTTGGCTTTGTATGCAAGATACTGAATGGAAAACCAGCATGTGTTCCAAAAGTTTGCAACTTAGTTTGCCGCATTGGTTTTGTCTGCAAATTTATTAATGGATTACTAAAATGTGTTCCAAATGTGTGCCGTTTACTGCCTTGCCCATTAGGATTTGTGTGTAAAATAGTCAACGGAAGACCAAGATGTGTCCGAATTATTTGCAATTTATTTTGCAAAATCGGTTTTGTGTGCAAAATTGTCAACGGTAAACCAGCATGTGTTCCAAGAGGATGTGCCTTAAAACGTTGCCGCATTGGTTTTATCTGCAAACTTGTTAATGGATTGCCTAAATGTGTGCCAATCTTATGCAAGTTGCTCCGTTGTCCATTAGGATTTGTATGCAAACTCATCAATGGAAGACCTCGATGTGTTCCTATTTTATGTAGTTTAATACGATGCCGCTTCGGCTTTATATGCATAATTATCAATGGAAAACCAACATGTATTCCTAAATGCAGATCAAGAAGTATTTACAAATAAGCTAGCTTTAATTATTTTATAGGTCCAACAAAGCGAAGCACAACTCCAAAACACTCATCTACTACACCTCAATTAACGAAAACTACTACATCTATCAAAACTACCACACCATCTACCACAACTACTACATCAACAACAACCACTCCATCTACCACAACTACTACATCAACAACAACCACTCCATCTACCACAACTACTACATCAACAACAACCACTCCATCTACCACAACTACTACATCAACAACAACCACTCCATCTACCACAACTACTACATCAACAACAACCACTCCATCAACAACAACAACTATACCATCTACCACAACTACTCCTCCATCCACTACTACTACTACCCCATCGACCACAGCCAAACCATGTACTAAAAAATGTAATTATGGTTATGTATGCCAATTTAACAACTATGGGCAACAAATATGCGTTCCACCTCCTTACTAAAATTTGAGGTAATTAGACTTTATTTATACTTGTTCTGATTATATTCTTTAAATTTAGATATGTGCAGATACATCGAAATAAATCTTTGGAAGAATTATTAAATTAATAAACTAGAAATTGGAGATAATCAATTTCAAGATAAAAAATAAATAAATGTACATACATACTATATCTCCATGATAAAATTATTACATAAAGTATTAATTTCCTAATAGGCTAATTTACTAATTTTTTAAATTTAATTTCCTGATATTAATTTCCTGCCTCTTTCTTACACTTTAGCAAATATCAGTTGGTATCAGTGCTGGGTATTGGGCATTTTGTGGCTCCGGTTCCGGGCTCCGGGGTTTTAAAATCTTAGCTACGGCTCCGAGCTCCGAAGCCGGCCATTTTCGTAGCTGCTCCAGTGCGGCTCCTGACTCCGGGAAGTCGTACTTGGGAAATATCAAAAAATTGAAAATTTTTGTGATTTTTGGAGTAAAAGACATCTAGTTCCGCATTTTTAGGGTCGTATGCGTTAATTCTTGAAGTTTAGAAGGCTTTGAAGCGATAAAGGCTCTGAAGCCATTTTTGCGCCGCAGGCGAAAATTTTGAGAAGTTTAGAGGTCCTTAGGATAAACATTTGAAGAGATATTGGAGGATTAAGGGAATATCAGTGGATATATAGGTTACCGTGGATACCGCGAATCTGGACTACATATACAAAGCCACCAAATGCTAAATCACGTTTTTTGAGCTTCTTTCATTAAGAAATATCACCGCCTACAAATCATGCATCGGCATGTTTGTTAAGTCCCTAATCATAAAATTTAAAAAAATAGCAGCTGATTTTATTTATATGATTGAAATAATAATTTACATAATTCATAAAAATCTGTAAGATAAACAAAAATATTTATTTTTAAATTTGAGCAATCCTAAACAATAACAAAAATGGAAAACAATCAAACATTAATAACTATATTTGTATAAATAAAAACCAAAATATTGCTTTAAAATATTAAAAAAATAATTTTAAAATAATTTATAATCTATTAAATAATGAGGTTCATTACATTAATTATTCATCTTGAGCTTTTCCTATTTTTACACTTGAAAGGATCATCGTCAGAATGTAATATATTATTAAAATTATTTATAATATTTGAATATTTACAGCACCTCCTGCAGATCTTTGCGCTGGAAAACGTTGCCCAAATGGTTTTGCTTGCACAATATTGATAAACACAAATGGAGATAGATGGGGATCGTGCCAGCCTAACAGTCAGTTTATTTTCAATGGAAAATTTATCTTGTTAAATAATTAAGAACCTCATGAATCCCTTTATAGCGAATTGAATGAACCATTCGAAGTGTTCATTATTGAGAATAATGTGTGCGTTAATAAACGGAACTTCATTATGGAGACACGAAAGATCGGGCGAGCCGAGGCTGTTTAACTCGAAAAAATAAGCTAAATCGTAAAATCCTAAGAATCCTAAGCTTAGCTAAAACCTTGCATAAAGGAGTTCTCTATAGTTATTTTAAATTTTCTATTAAAGGAACTTTAATTGCTAATAATAAATTTTGTAGAAGTTAAAATAATTATAAATTTATTTAATATTTACTTAACACAGTTACCCTACATTGTGGAGAAGGAGAAGTGGAAGCACATTCATGCCCCTTTTGTGAAGCTACCTGTACAGTAAAAACCCCTACTTGTCCACCATATTGTTCTACAATGGTCAAGAGGTGTTTCTGTAAACCAAACTTTGTCAGGGTTGACAAGTTTAGATGCATTCCGATTACTTTTTGCCCTCCTCCAATACGTAAGAATATTCTTAGATAGCAATATCACTTAAAATCTTTCAAGCCTGCTGCGATTCTCATAATTCATGCAGAATATGTGAGCTTGGGACATTATGTGGAAGTACAATAGGACTAATTGGAGCTGGATGTATCCCAATAAATCAAATACGAATTTAATTAATGTTTATATTTAGACGGGAAATTTCAAATTTGCCCGTCAAATTTCAATTCAGTCAAATTTTATATATTATGTATAATAAACACAAAGTAATATAATTTTTTTATATGCCCACTCAATTTTACTGATTAGAATGTTGAACAAGCATCTGAACCATTTCTTGAAACTTTTCTTTAGTTTCGTCATCTGGAGCATCATCCACTCCTTGTTTAGCTATGTCCAAGGCATTTTTTCCTTCATTATTTGTTTGATTAACGGATGCTCCTTTTGATAACAACAACTAGAAAATAGTTTGGATTGTTAAGAATCGAAAAACTTAAAATAAAATTCTAATTGTTCTATTTGCAACTCCAATGGTTAGAAAATGAAAGTATGTCAGTGTTATTCCCATGGATTTAATGTTTTACCAGAAACCATTTTATTCTTCAAACCTTAACAATCTCTGTAAGCCCAGCCATTATAGCCATTTGTAAAGGTGTTGTTCCATTTTTCTCGTCTTTTTCGTTTACATCAGCCCCACCCGAAATTGAATTTAAAATGCTTCCAAAATCACCGCCTTGGACTGCACCAGCTAATTGTTGAAGCAATCCCTAATTATTTTTGACATTTTATCAAATTTAAAATTTTTTTACATTCCCTGCACCACTCGAAAGAAGTGATTCAAAAAGTTGGCCAGCGTTGAACATTTTTGAAGGTGAAAATTAAGAAAAATAGGCTAAATTTATTTTATGAAAAATTTGTTTAAGCAGGATTATTTGGGTGATTAAAGAGAGAGAGAGACGAAGATGGAACTGAGAGATAGAAGAGGAACAACAAACCTTAGAAAATTGAAATTTCGAAACAACTCTCAGAGAGATTAAGGATCTGCAAACAGACTAGGACATGAATATGGATACAGATATTGTAAAAATGCCTGCGGATATCCGTCTGTATCCGCCTATATCCGCCGTAAATATTCAGATACGGATACCAAAATCAGTATCCGTGTCCTAGTCTGTCTGCAAAGAGGACATCGATTTTCAATAAAAAATCCAGCCCGATCAGTAGACGATAGGCCTATCTTTAATATGATCAAAGGATATAAGATACCCAATTATCTTTTTTTGAAGGTCATAGTCCTCTTTGAATATCACCCTATTTGTATGAAAAATTGGCTTAAACGTGGGTTTCATGAAGGCTTTAAGAGATTTTTGAAGGGTTTTTTAACCAACAGTTAAAAAATGTTTCTTCAAAAAATGATTTTTAAACTCTTGAAAAACTTTTAAAAAAGAAATTTGAGAATACTCTTAAAAATAATTATGAGTAATACATAAGTATAAATAAGTATGAGTAATATTTTGAGTATTTTTGCTTTAAAACTAAAGCTTTTAGTAAAAATATAAAAGCATTTTTAAGCTTTAGTCCTTTCAAAATCAATATAAAAATAAAATAATAGCCAGCTGGTTAAACCTTGTTCTATTTAATATTTAAAGTATTCCGCATGAAAATAGGTCAAGCATTACTAGCGGAGGTTGAAGTAGATATTTTAAAAATTAAAAACAAAAATTCAAACAATTATTTATTGAAAATACAACATAAATAAGTTGTAATAAAATTTAAAAAATTTAAAAAGAGTAAATTTGAAAGGCAATCTCGAGTGAATTGAGAGGAAAGGAAAACCGGTTTTTTAAAATTTTATTAAAAAAAGATTGATTAAATATTTGTCATAAACAAAAAAAACATTTAAATTAAAATAAAAATTAATTTTTTAATAAAAAATTTAATCAAATAAAAATGAAAATACAGCTGAAATTTCTGTGTTCCAGTTCACTCAATATACAGTAATCATTCATTTTGATGCCCCTTTTAAATATTAAGACAAATTTCTATTTTATATCTCTTCAGGAATTAATTTTAAATTTAAATAAATTTAAATTAAACATTGTTTTAAGAATTAATTTTTATAAAATATTAAAATTTAGATAAAAATACAGCTGAAATATCCGTCTGGTTACAGCCCGAATAGTCGCGCGGTCATAAGGGCCAAGTCATAACTTGAAAAATTTCTGCCCTTATAAATTTTGTTACCAATCTTTTATCTCGATGAGAAGAATCGTTTAATACTAAATTTTGAAAGATTCGGAAATCTTAAACAAGTTATGGCTTGGCGACCTTATGGCCGCGCGACTTTTCGCGCGTGTCCCTATCCGTCTTCGTTTACTCAATATACAGTAACCCTTCGTTTGGATGCCCCTCCTAAATAGCAAGCAAAATTTCTATTTTACTATTTATTCAAGAATTAATTTTTAATTTTAAATAAACTTAAATTAAATAAAATTTAAAAATTTTTTATTGATTCTAAATTAATGTTTAGCCTTTAAAAATTTTTCTCGCAAAGGGCAGCTTA
The DNA here is from genome assembly GCA_036172945.1 of Meloidogyne incognita. NCBI lineage: Eukaryota > Metazoa > Nematoda > Chromadorea > Rhabditida > Meloidogynidae > Meloidogyne > Meloidogyne incognita. Next base: position 191,669 of record JARQAC010000035.1, read on the forward strand.
TCATATGATTGAAAGAGATGATTTAGCATGTGAGGAGATGCTTGGCATTTAATCAGATGGCATTGAAGTTGTTAAGGCGTGAGAAAGAGGAGGAAGATAGGGAGGGAAGAGGGATGAGGGGGATATACATAGAGTAAGGTGAAGGGTAATGAAGTGATGGGAGAGGGAGTGAATTATTAAAGAAGTGTTAGAGAGAGAGAGGTCTTTAATGCTTTATTATGGCAATTATTCAACAATAAAGTCTTTTTTTTATTTAGTGTCCGCGCCCGGCATGGGTGTAGAGGAGGAATTTTTGGCAGCCACCAGCTACTTAGAGAAGGAGGGAGATGCGGGTGTGAGTGAGGGAAGGGGAATGATGTGAGCGGGAGAGAGAGGAGAATTCACTCCCTCTCCCATCACTTCATTACCCCCCTCCTCTCACACACTCATTACCCCTCTACAAGACCCTTATTCTTGACAGGCAATTCCCCACCTATTTTAAAAATTCATTTAGAATTTTAAATTTTCATAGAGTTAATTTATTTTTAATAATAAACTTAAATTTATTATAGCAATTTTTATAAAGTTGTTTTGACAAAATGAGGAAGTTTGTCAATATATTTTGTTTATTATTGCTAATTTTAATTCTCAAAAGAAAATCACAGGTCGAAGCAAAAGGTAGTTGATAAACAGTTTTTCTCGCAATAAACCCTATGAGGCTCTATTTATTAATGAAATGGATATCTAATTTAGCAAAGGGCTCTAATTTAGGAAATCGGTATTTAGAATAATATTTCGAAAATTGTCAAATAATATTGTATTTCAAAAGTTTTTCGAAGTAGCGCTTAAAAACTTCAATACTCATTGACCAACCAAATTTAAAAATAAATCCTAACTCGATGCTTATCTATTATTAGAGTTACCCTAAACAAAGGGACCTGGAGAGAGTTAATTATGATGAGAAACGTACATTATAAAGGAATCTGGGGTCTGGCTGACAAAAAATCTGATTCCCGGGATCAGTAACTAGAACCATTGATAGGGAGATATGTAGCTAAGAGAATATTAATGGGACTTCTCAACAACTTACTATCTCCCTTGGAATACTTAAAATTTTAATAAATTAAAAAAATTTTTCCTAATATTCAGATAATTTGGCTTTTTTGGCCGAATATTATTCAAAAACATTCATAAAGGATTCTGAAAATAAAATTGAAATAGATTATAAACTTTTTTATGAGAAGTCAATTTTAATTTTGGATTCAAAAATTGAAGAAATCAGTAGACAGATTAAGAGTAAAGCTGCTCCTTCAAAGAAAGCCAACACTAAAAGTAGTGGCAAAAAGAAGCCAAAGGGAGGGGGTAATTTTTAATTTTAATTTAAAAGGGGTTCACTTTTAAAATCACTTTTAAAATCTGCTTTGGCATACACCATGTTACATAGCCGGATATATTTTAGAAATTTAAAAATTCTTTTAGCAGGCTCAACAAGTCAAACAGCTGAGGCAACTTCTGAACTTGATGAACATTTTGAAAAATACAAGAAATTGCGAGATAAAATAAGAAAAGTAATCACTTTAATTTAAATATACAATCACAGGGATATCTGTAAAACCATAAGAATTTAAGAGAATCTCTGGTCTTTGCAGCTGATATTGGAGATAGAAGGGAGGGCTCTAGTAGGGAGGGCTCTAGTTATTCAAGCTAAAAAGTTTCACGACAATTCAGGGCACAGCTCTAATAATTCACAAAAATTCGAATATTAATCTATATTACCTAAGGGAATTGAAAACTTGGAAAAAGCTCCAGGAACAGAATCAACCCCTGAGTCGACAACCTCCTCCGAATCCAAAATTGTTGTATTGGATAATGAGGAAGATAATTTAGCATTTGCTTTCCTTCACATAAATGAAGTTAAAAAGTTGTTGTTTAAAGAAGATCAGCCTTTTAAAAAGTCTGATTCTAATGTTTTTGCAAAAGAATTTTACAAATTAAATGATCAAAATTTAATTAATGTAAAGGCAAGAATGCGAAGATTCTTGGGAAATGAGAACATGTTTATGTATTTGGAAATGATTTTTCCCGTTCAAATGAGGATTGGTGAGCGGAAAATTTAAAGAATTAAAATTTCCTTAGGTTAAGAGAAGAAAATATCTCATCCGAATTTAATTGATACTCCAAAATTGGAACTAAAGTGTGAGATGATTCGAGGGGGGGGGGGATAAGAGTAATAGGGTCTCACAGAGGGGGGGGGGAGTTATAGGATCTCACAGAGGGAGTTTATTAACTACCCTGGCTAATTATTGTTTCGACCTTCCATTGGAAGGAGTAATTAATCAAGGGAGGGCAATTATATGAGTATGAATTTGAACGTGTTTTAGGGCAATTGATGGGGGGGGGGGCAATTATTGTTCTTATCGCTGGAGGGGGTGATTAATAGAAGTGGGGTAACTATTTAAAGGAGGGCAATTAATGTAGGTATACGATATTTACAATCATAAGGGGAGGGAGGGGGGGGGGGTTCGAGAAGTCTTTTGATAATTTGAAGACAGCCTAAAATCATACTATATATTCTGATCTTCTAATAATTAAACTATAATAGATTTGCTTGATTTGGAATTTAAAACTTATCTCTACAGTCTAAGTATACTTAGTGAGATAAATCCAATCAAAGTTGTAGATATAGAAGCTGGACTAAGATTATCAAAATTATTCGAAATTGGATTAAAAGATATTGGATTAAAGGATAAAATTGAAAAGGATGATGATATAAAATCAGAAGTGTCAACGACTAATGTGGAAGAATCGGGAACAAGTGAAGAGAAGCAAGAAAAAAAGGTAGCGGATTTTTTTTTAGAGATCTGGAAAGCTTAAGAGCTTGTAATAGGTAAAATGGTTGATCAGACTTAGGAACCCTTAAATTTTTTTGAACTGAAATTTAATAAAGGCGTATGATCAAGTAAGAAAAATCAGGTGAGATAACTCTATGCTTGAAAAGAAAAAATTCAGTAGGGTATTGTTAAGCAAGTCCATAATACTGGACCATAGGTTCTAAAAGAGAGTTGGGTACTTAGCCATATAGGTAATCTTTTACCATTATTCAATATGTCCAATTTCGACATTTATAAGAAAGGAGTCTGTGAACTGCTTGAAATACTAAATAAAAATTTTTTTAGGGTAGTAAAAAGAAGAAAAATAAACAAGAAAAAAATCAGGAAAAAACGTGTTTGTCAGAATTTTTTAAAGAGGTTTTCGAGTTCTTTGAAAACAGTTCAAAGAAATTTCTAAAAGAGCATAAGAAACTAGATGTTCTAAGTGAACGACAAGCTTCTCTAGAAGAACAACGAAAAGAGTTTATTAGATTTCTAGGCTTGAGATATTGTGATGAAGTTGCGAAGAGTATAAAACAAAAGCCAGGTGGAATGATTAACACTAATAAATACTCTGATCAAATTACGGAAAGCCTCAAAGTCGAGCTCACTCGGGATTTGTTAAAAATTTACAATAATGATGAGAAATTTAAAGAAGAATATTTATCGCTAGAAATAAAAGGTGCAAAATGGAGAATAATCAAATTTCTTCAAATTGAAGGAAATATAGAGGAAATTTTTGAAAAACCTAAAAAGCACATGGATGCTTATAATTTGCTTAAAAATGGTATTTTGTATATATAACGGTAATCCCCTACATGAGATCAGAACCGCTGAACCAATGCTGTTTAGAAATTTCTATTTTGAGTTTTTTAGTTTTTAGGGTTTTTCTAGACATGTTTCGAAACAACTCGTCTGTACTGCCCTACACATCTTGAATTCCGCCGGATACCATGTCTGATTAACCTGAATTCCCATGATTGCTTCTGGTTCAGTTTTCTTTAGAGTTGAGCGTGATCGGAATCCCGGCTAAAATCGGGATCGGAAGTTTGAAATAATGATCCTGATCCCGTTCCCGATTCAAAAAAGCGGGATAATCCCGCGCGATCCTGACCGGGATCCCGATCCCGCTCAACCCTAGTTTTCTTCACTATAAGGTTTATCAATTAACGAAAACAATAGAATGATCTCCTGATCATAGATATTATCATAGATTTCTAGGTTGAATGAAAGGGCCTTATACAGTTATTATTTACAATCCTGATTTATTTAACTTTAACAGAGCAAAATGACAAGCAAATCCTTAACGTTTTAACTCAAATTTATCTGGATTATTTGAAAGATCCAAAAGGTAAAGAAGAAAAAAGACAGATATCTTTAGATATTTTAATGTCAATATACAGTATGAATAATCAAATGTTGACTGAATTTCCAAAGATATCAAAAATTAGTTGGGAATATTATGTGAATATGATGATAATATTTGTCAGTAAAATCTTTAATGAAACCCCAGCAGACATGATGTCAAGATTTGTTTTATTCAAAAACATTTTATACATGATTAGAAAGTGTTCAGAAGAAGAAAAAATGACTCAAGATGTTCCAAGGCTGGAAGGTCCATCATCCTTAGAAAAGACGGAATCAGAAAGAGGAGCAGATTCCAAATCTGATGTAGATCCTGAAGGTTTCGACTGATGTTCCTATCAGAGGTGGGTCGGAATTCCGACTTCCGATTTCCGACGTTTTTTTCCTTCCGATTTCCGAAAAAAATTTTGATTTCCGATTTCCGACACTTTTGACTGCTCCAACCCACCTCTGGTTCCCATTAGCACTCTGGTTCCCATTAGCACTTTTTTTAGAGGAAGCTTCAAAGCCCGATGTTATGGTGGATAGAATGTATAAATTAATAGAGAAAAGTATTGAATCGGGATCAAAGATTGATCCTTTGTTAGTAATACTTGACAAGAAAAACCAGGAGGAGTGGTTAAAATTCAATCACAGAAAAACAATTGAAATTCTTGAAGAGAAAAATGAAAAATTTAAAGGAGAAATTGAAGGCAATTTTTAAAATTTATCCATTTTAAAAAACATTAATCAAAACTTTTATAGACTTAAAGAAGACTAGCGATGGTAAAAAACGATTACGTCATCTTCAGGGATCCAAAACAAGCAGGAGCATTGATGTAAATTTTATTTGGGTTGTTTCACTGAGGGTAGTGGGAGGGAGTCTTAGGGGAAAAATTTCAGTTTTAGGGATGTATGCGCCAAATGAGTGGGGAGGGAGAAAGATTTTAAAAAAATCTCAAATTCCCTGCCGGTGGGGACGGGGAACAGAACTACATACCTATATTATTTGGTATTGGGGGGGGGGGGGGGGGGGGGGGGGAATTTCAATTAAGTCCCAAATTCTTTGACTCTAGGGGGTACAACCATAAATTTCATTATTTGGTTTAAGCTTTATAAAAATTATAAATTCAGAGCGATTCAACTCCACCTAATAGTCCTTCAAGTATCTATGAATTAAAGTTCAATGTTACAGGTAATACTGTATATTTTGGGTTTTAATTAAAATTAAATTAAGATGAAAAAATGTCAAAATATATAGAAAATTTCGAGAAATTTTTCCATTCCGAAATCGAATTAGAAAAGCATGCACAGTTGGTAGATGCTAATGGTGTATTTTGGTATTTTGAGACGGGAATTCAAAATATGCTTTGGGTGAGCATTAAATTAACATACGATAGAATATAAATTTCTCTAAGACACATCCATATTAGAAGCTGGTTTAGCGGATCTGGGCAAATTACTTGATAACTTCCGGATCCCCGAGCATCTCCGGATTTAATAAAAGAACAAAAATTATGTCCGGATCCAAACCGAAAAGTTCCGAACAAATTGGCATCTTTTCAGATACGGATCCACCAACATAGATTAGAGAGGAACCTACGGGAGGGCTGAAAAAAGTAATATGAAAATATTGCCAGATATTTTAGACAAAAGTTCCACTTGATTTTTCCTTTAACTTAATTAATTAAGTATGCATTTTTATTCATAAAATTAAAGGATTTAAACGAAGAACACCCCGAATTGTTAAAGCTACGAAATGAATGGTCACTGATTGATAGAAAAATACATAGTGAAGATACATCGCTTGATCAAATAATGTTTGCTCGAGTGATGAGCACTAAAATAAATGATATCTTTCGTTTTTTCTTCGTGAGAGTTGTGCAGAATCCTAAATTGAAGTTGACGGAATGGTGGAATGACCTTGTGAAGAAAACAATTGTAAAACTAATAAATATTCAAATTTTAAATTAAGATAAAAACTAAATTAACTTTGTTAAAAATACGTTTATTTAGGGAAAATTCAAAACCTCAAACGAAAATTTAGAAAAATGAGTAACTGATTTAAAGCAGAATAAGTTTCCACTATGGCAGATTAGTTTAATCTAAGGCATATTAAGTTAGTAAAGCAAGAACGGAAACGGCTAAGCGGTCAAGTGAGAGAGAGAGGTCCTCAGAACATCGGAGACTCTGATAAATAAACTAGATAATGTAAAGCATATAGTAGCTATTTATTTCCTAAAGCTGTGCAGTAGGCGGCGTGGTGTAATGGCTAACACATCGGTCCGGTCTACTGAAGATGCTGGTTCGCTCCCAGCCGCCGATTAACCCTTTGCACTAGCTAAAGGAGAGAAATAACTATAGCCCAGCTGCTTTACTATAACTAACGAATAAACCATAGCATAAAAATAATCTAAATCTTGCAGAATAAAATGCCACAAGTGGGTTTGTTTGATGATGAAATGCTTACTTCATTTGAGTTGCTAACTTCAAACGAAAAGATAAATGAATCATATCAAAGGGTTAAGAAACTTAACGTGATTTTAAAATCTAATATAAAATTCTAACAAACAAAAACTAAAATATATTTAGGTGAGACAAAATATTTTGTTTTACTACCTCGATTGGCTTATCCGAAAATCACCAGAAATTAGTGATATGATTAGACAACGGAACAATGAAACTTCAATTATGTCTAGTTCAAGTTCATATGTTTATCTTTATAAAAGTCGAAAGGGTCGATTACTTCAACTTTTAAATGATGAAAATTTGATAAAATTGGAAGAAAAATTTCCAACAATTCTGCATATTGGTTAATATATTTATACTAATACTGGACGATCTCATTTTCAGAGATCTTTTCGGCTCAAAAATTTATGTATACTTAAAATGATGTGACATATAAGTTCCAGACTAGTTCCAGGCGTTTACTAGTTCCGTAGTTCCAGTTCCAAACTAGTTCCAGATAATCGTTAGTTCCGTAGTTCCGTAATTCAGTTCTGGAACTAGAACTAATTAGTTCCGGAACAGGAACTGGAACTTTGACATCACTGCCTTCCACCCAAAGACATCTCCTTTCACTTTATTTCAGAGTGAAGTTTTGAGGTGCAATAAAAATTTATTAAATTTTTAGAAGAGATGATGGACGAGACACGATTCTATCTTTATCGAAAATATTCTAATCCCAAGCTTGGCACTAAAGAATCGGAAGAAGTAGAGTTACGCATTGTTGTCCCTTTGATGTTACATAAAATTTTTGATAGGATAAATGGTATCAAAAGCAAATTTGACAATCAAAGTCAAGAAGTAAGATTTATTAGTAGTTTTTCGATGCCGCTTCGGGTCCTTCTGCGGAATTTTTTCAGGAAAAGTTTTGAAAATTCAAGGGCTTTAGTTAAAGGGCTTTAGAATGAAAATTCAAACTGTTTTACGTTGTATTCCGAACTTTCAGGATCTTGAGCTATAGTCAATAGGTCTCAGAATGTCCAGGCTTAGAATTCCCCCCCCCCTCCCCCCCCCCTGCCCGTAACTAATCTTTACCTCTAGCCTACTGTACTAGGCTAAGAAAATTACAGTACATAAATAGAAATGTTTTATATTTTGTGTGTGTATTTCAGATTGAAGATCGTATAAAATCGTTCAAGAATATAATCATGAATGTCAATGCAAATGAAAAAATTTGCACACCCCGTGCTGTATGCTTGATCCTTAACTTTTCAAAATATATTAAAGATCTTGAACAAATGTAATTTTAAATATAGAAAAATATTTAAAATTAAACAATTTTAGTGGGTCAGAAAAATATTTGGATAAATTTTTTAATTGGAAACACGAAAAAATATGCCATGAAACATCCCATCTTGACAAGGCGTTAGAGCATCAACGGAACATTATGACGGAAGAACATGAGAATTTTTTAGATAAAAAAGTGGCAGATACTGACAACAAATATTCTCAATTGTTTAAAGATGAGATAAGCACGTATCCTGGGAGTTCTACAAAAATGGCAAAACTTATTCCTCATTATAGATCTATGGGTGATGTACAACCTGATGATTGTAGGACAATTTTATAATTATCTTAATGCCATAATCGAGCCAATCTATATAGAAGCCCTTTCTTATTAGGAGGGCCTTATTAGATGCCTTCTGAGCCTCTTCCTTATTAGCTGCTCAGTCAATGAGTTTACGGATTTTATCAAAAATTTTTAAGTGTTTTACGATGATATTATCGCCAAACACCATTGCTTCAACGCATTTAAATATGATAAAGATAAGCACCTTAATATTGCCAGCCAAATAGCTTGTCGAATGATTATGTGGGCTCGTTGGTTAAATGCGTTATTAGATTTGGAGGACGAAGGACTGTCTAGATCACATTTATATAGAGCTTGGATAAGACAGAGGTTGCCATTACAAAGCAAATTAGATGAATTATTTGTAATGGATATTTCAAGTCTGGAAAAGAAGGAGGAGGAAATGGCACGGATGCAGGTGTTTTAGAAATTTTTAAAAAAATTAATTCATAAGATAACATGGTTACTATCTTTTTTGACTTTTGCTTACTGTATTTATAACTTATTATTGTTAACAACCGTTTTAACGCTATTAGAGTTCCCCACAAGTTGAATACCCACTCTAATCCTCTCCTTTTCATTGTCCCTCCAATGGATGCTCCTTTGAAAGTTGATGAAAAATTAGATCCCCGGCCATCTTATTGATAAGCTAGTTCATAACAAGGCCCAAAACTTTGTGGAATTGTAAATTAAGTAATTTATGAAAATGGATCAATGTGGAATTACTCATAAATTTTAGGCGGATCTAAACGAATTTGTTCTTGAACAGCTTGATAAATTCATTGTGTTTGGAAATCCAGACGAAATTCTAGATAAATGGCGAGAGATAGAAGGAGGCAAAGAACATAAAATTGAATGGAATTCTGAAGAATATACGAAACACATTAATTGGATTAAGGGCAAAGTTACAGAATTTTTGATAAATTCAGTATTAAATCCGCCCGACATCAATGCTATTGAATCCGAGAAAAGACAATTTTCCAATATACAGCACATTCTTTTGATCGGTGGGTATGGTCGAATCGTATATTTTGATCGAATAACTTGTGAATCCGAATTATTCAATTCGGATTCAACTCAAATTCGATTTCTGTATTTTTTCGGATAAATAACGTTATCAAAAATCGAGATCAAAGCTTTCCTTTATAATAATAAAAAATTAAGAGCTGCCGACATATCCCGAAGTGAGAGAAGCATTAAGAGATTTTGTTGGTTACTCAGGAATTGTCAGAATGATAAGAGAATTTAAATGGAAAGTAGAAGTTGAATACTTTGGGATAATTAGAGAAGAAATGGGTAAAGTAATACAAAAGGAGGAGGAAGCTCAAGTAGATCCAGATGAAAGAAGAGGACATAGATGGATGATGGAAGGCTTTGAAATTGCCTCTGAAACATCTCAAGGATCCAGTGCTACAAAATTAAAGAAAAAATCCAAATTTAATAAAAAAATAAAATCAAAAAAATTATTTCCGGGAGAATCTAAACATGACAAGAAAAAACAGTTGAGGAAGGAAAAACAAGCAGAAAAAGAAAAATTTTTGGAACAAATTAGGGCTCGAAAAGGAGAGCAGCAAGCGGATGATTCGGGTTAATTTTGAATAAACTTTACTGAATTGTAGCCCAAAGGCTCCTAGACGTTTAATAAGTTCTTAAGGATTTATCCATACTTGCTTGTATCCTTTGCTTCCATATTTAAATATATGGAAGCAAAGGATACAAGCAAAATTTAAATACTAATCCGCAAGTATCTGCATGTATACATGAAACCTGATAGTGAATACAAGATACATAAAATCATCTGACATTATCACACAATACAGTTCATCTTAATTAAAATATTTAAAATAATCGCCAAATAGTTTATACTGATCAATTCAATAATTTTATAGCTACTAAAGAAAATAAATCTGCATTTCACGATGAAAATTTTCATAAAGATTTACAAAATTATCTGAAAACTGGAGAGATCCAAAAAGATAGTTTTGATCCATTATTAAAAGAAATTGAAAATACTTTAGATTTGGCAAAAGATTTAGTTGACTATGAAAATAAGGGAGAGATAAAATGGCTTAATGAAATTAAAGACAAATGGGATGGTAAAAAGATTCAAATTTTGTCGAGTCATGTTGCTTCAATAAAAGATAATCTAGAAGGGTTTCTGAATAATATCAAAGATGAAATTAAAGAGAATTTGTTGGTAAGTCTTATGGAGCATATAACCCTTTAGAGATAATGTGAGCCATATCCGTTACTTGCCTAAGCTATAGTATGCTATAGCCTATGCTAAAATAATTAATTTTTGATGCTTCTGGAACTACAAATCAAAAAATTTCGCAAATTTCGCATTTTTTTTGAAACTCCGACCTCAGACCCGAACCCCGACCCAAAAGTCAACCCCGACCCCGAATCACGACTTGCCTTACCCGACAAACTCCGATCCCTGACACACCCGACCCCGAAGTGTTGGGTTGCTACTTTAATATATTCAATTATCATGCTTTTGCTTATAGTTGATCCGTTTTTAAAGGTGCCACAAATAAGAAGCACAGAGTAAGGCTATTTTATTGAGTCTTACCAAACATATAGCTTTCGATAGGGAATATAATGGTATTTGTACCTAGTTTTATAAGAATGGTCCCAAGTAGGGTTGCCGGCCCGGTCCGGTCCGAAAGATCGATACGGGCATCAAATTTTTGCCAGAAAAAGACTCGGTAGTAAATGAGGCCCGAAAAAAAATGACTCGAACGTCGGAAAAAGGTGAAAGAGATATATATAATACAAATCATATTTAGCTTCGAAAAGCGCTTCGTGAATATCATTCGGATTTACTAAACCACAAGAATAAAAAATGGCCAATTTCTCAAAAGGTGAAAAGAGATATGACGGAAATTATCAAAAATTGGGTAAATTATAAAATTTTCTTCTCAAAGAATTTTAAAATTAAAGATCCCTTGGTCTCATCAAAATAATGAAAAACCCGCTCCAAAAGGAATTGCAAAATTTGTATTATCCGGATCACATCGTCTTGGAGCTGCAACTATAAAATCTGACATCGATGGGGTCATATTAGTTCCACGTAAAACTTATTGGCAAACACACTTTGAAAAAGATTTTTTTGGAAATTTTGACTGTATTTTGAAGGGATGTATAAACAGAGAGAATAATGACGAAGCTGAAGACAATTCACTTTTTTGTAAATTATGCGAGGTATCAAGCAGACTTATGAGTTATTTTAGCCTGACTTATCGGATTTGACATATCGGGCCTACAGACAATGGGTATAGTAAATTGTCCTAAGACAAGGATTTCTATGTTGTAGAACCAAAGTTATAATAACCCGTCTCATTATGCCTTCCAGAGATGGGTCGGAACATTCAGAGGTGTCGGAAATCGGAAGAGCCGGAAATCAGAACTGGCTCAAAAGTCGGAACTCGGAAATCAAAATCTCTGATGCTACCATTACTTAAATATTTTATATTAAAGAATCCTTATGTTGAAAATCTGAGAAGAATTTATGGACGCGTTCCAATAATTCGCCTGAAATATGCCGGTTTTCAATTTGACCTATCTTTTGCGACACTCGAGGAGGAATCGTTAAATAAATTGTTCAAAGATGAAAATTCTTTAAATGTGAAAAATCTCGATGAAGCGATAGAAAAATTTAGAGAGAAAATGCCAGATACGTTTTTTGAAGCTGATAATGCAACGATTCTTAGATTGCGGTTAAATACACGTTTAGGAATGATTTTTGCGCTTTCCGGTATTTTTTCGAAATAATATTGGCAAAAAATATGTATTTTTCAGGAGTGAGATCAACTTTGCGCTTTATCGAATTGCTTGATAAAAATATAGCAAAATTCAAACTGGCATATATTACAGTAAAGTTATGGGCGAGAAGTAAGATGATATATCTTTATTATATTATATATTACTATTCAGAAAATTATTTCCGGAGATAGTATAACATTTTATTAGTGTAATACTTCATAACAGTTTTGGTCCAGGCGGCGATTTCAAGATTCCTCGCCCCGATCGCAATCCGCAATTGCGTGCAGCCCTCGCCCCGATCGACATTGATATCTAGGCCATTCTATTTATCCCCTCTATGTCCCCAACATTCCTGTTCCCCAAAAATCTCTCTCTATCGGTTCGGGGAACATCTCTATTTCACAGTAATCACTGAAATTGTATCACAATTATTTCTGGAAGTATTACTAACATTCATAATTAATAATAAATACCTATACCTTAATATATTATACTTTTATTATCATTAAAGATCATTTCATATATGGCGGCAACTTTGGATTTCTGAATGGTTCTTCGCTTACGGTGCTAGTTAGCAAATTTGTTATAGAAAATCCAAATAATTCATTAATATCAATAATTATGGAATTATTTGAATATCTGGTTAAGTGGTTTGACCTTAAATCGAATGAGGAAAAAATAATTATGGTGGAAAATCCAAAAGAATATGAAAATTCAAGAAAAGTCGTTGATTGGAATTTAGATAGAGAGCTTAGACAACGTGAAGAACATTTCAAAAATTTACTAGGTGAAGGATATAAAAAACATTCGGAATTTGTATGGCCAATTATTTTGCCCGGATTTCCCACACAAAATGCTGGATTTAACATTAATAGCAGTACGGGTCTAATTATGAAAAATGAAATGGAAAATGGTAAAGAATTTTATTTTTAGCACGAATTTTGATTAAGAACTAATAATGAAACCAAGGTCAACCCAGAAGACCTTCACCCTAAAGACAAACTGACCCGAAAGACATACTCGTAAAAGATTTTTTTACCCAAAAACCTACTCCAGTTTTTATGTACTCAATTTTTGTTTTGTATTTTTTATGAGTATAAACAGGGGATATGGAGGGATTAAAAGGTGTAGGTCTTCTGGGGGGTCTCATGTATCCATCCATTCAATAACGCTTTTCCACAAGTTGATATACTACAATGAATAATCAAAGGAAAGGATCTTTCAATATGTGGTGGAAAAATAGTATGTCCTATAGTTAGGGCCTCTCAAGGCCTCTATCACTCTGAGTAATGTTCGGAAGGACTAGAAACTCTAGTAGTATGTATTACACTTAATTATTCTTGAATTATATAGAACTGGCTATGAGTCCAGGCGGCTTCTCTTACTTTATTATTTTAAATTTTACTACCTTCAGGCCTGGATAAATTTAAAACCCTACAAAATCATTTTGATGAATTGATGGAGAATAAGAATATTGATAAATCAACAGGTGCTGAAAAGATATGGAAGGATTGGTTAAATGGGGGAATATTTGAAGAAAAGTATGATACTTATTTGGCAATAATTTGTCACCATACAAAACTAAGCATTTACGGGCCTCAGTTTTGTGAATTTGCTGAAACCCGCATCCGACTTGGACTTTTATCAATTGTTGAACATCAAAGCCCGAACATTGAATATTGCCATGCATCACCAATACCGATAAAATATTTGGGGGGCGATGAACTTTGCCCTATAAAATTCGTTGAGGATAAATTTTCAAAGTGGACTTGTAATGTTTGGCTAGTTGGAATTAAAGGAAGTATTGAACAAGAAAGGATTGGTGAAATCACAAACAAATTTAGTTCGGATATTTATAAGGACTTTCACAAGTCGAAAAGTGGAAAGAAAGTGAAACCGACACACAGAAGAAAATATAGAATCAGAACCAAGTATTTTCTAACAAATGAGCTAAAAGACGATTGAGGGGAAGTAAAGACGAACCTACGGAACTGTATATAGTAGCTGTGATATATCCGATGCTTTATTACTAACCTCAAATCTAGGATTATTATGTTTTAGAGAACGTTTTAAGGAAAAAGACCAACGAGATCGAAAAAATTACACATCTCATTCTTGAACGTTCTCTATTTTTAAATTTTTACTAGGGATTTAAATTTTTACCGGTTTTAAAACTGTACGTGAACAACCCAAATTTTTACGCAAATTTTTATTTTAAATCCATTATTATTTTATTTATTTTTTGATATTAGGATAAAGTTTATATTTGGATTAATATTGTTTGACAAAGTTTTTTGGAATCATATTTTCATCAAAAATTTTGATAGAGATTTGATCAGTGCCTTGGTATGGCTCGAGAAGATTGAGCTAAGATTTTGAAACTCCTGAGCCGGAGCCATCTGGACAAGGACGGTTAATTTCACTTGCAGAGGTGAATCGGATATAACGAAGGTGCCGGAAATCGGAAATCGGCTCAAAAAATCGGCCGGAAATCGGAAATCAGAGTTCCGATTCACCTCTGCTAGCAAACAAAAAAAATAATTTGTTTTTTGATGTACACAAAAAATATACTAATTACAATATATAATAATATTTTAATAATAACAAAAACTTTTCGAAAATAAATTTATGCAAATTATCACCGTTGTAGTCTAAATACATAAGTACTGCAAAGTATATTTAACATTTAATCTGGGGAATTTATCATTGGGAAATTTCCCGATAAATGAAAATCTGCTAGAAAATTTATATTTGCGGAGAAAAATAAAAATTTTGTAGGAGATGATAAACTTGATTATAGATTTCAAGCATTAAAGAGGTGTCAAACATAAAGGAGGTAATTTATGAAATTAATTTCTATATTGAAGACAATCCAGACAAAGAATCAGGGCTTTCTCTTCCATTACCTCACGCCTACTATTCTTATCCTTTAACCCATTCCTGTCCTATTCATTCTAATAATAAAATTTAAATCAGACAGTAGTGCCAGTTCAAGAAGATTAGAAAGCCAATCCACCGGGGATAGTTTGCAAATAACGTATGTGCCGGAACTTGGAACTATCGGAAATTAGAATTCCAAATGAACCTTGCAACAAACGACCCTTTTTATAACCGAATTTACGAAGAAGTTCAGTTATTTGCCGCATTCAGGCAGGGATACGAGGTCTGCCGTATAATCGAGGGTACTGATGTTTTAGTACTGATGTTCAGGAGTTTAAAAAGCCAGGAGTCGAGACCGAGACCGGGAATCAACCCCGAGACCGAGACCTGATCGAGAGACCTGGTCGAGTGAGGAGAAGCCCCCAACTGAGCTTTTCCGGAGATCGGTTCTAAAAAAGGTCCTTATATAATTCCTGGCTTTTCTGCAAATTTTTTTCCACAAAATCCGCAATTTAAAAATCCGCAAATTTTGTAATAATTTCGTAATAATTTTGAAATAAAAAAAAGTATAATATTTTTTATTTGTGACAAAATACTATGGGTGGTTGACGTCTATAATTTATTTATGTTTATGTAAATTTTATTTCCAACAAAAAAATTTTTCAACAAATGAAAAACATGCGAAAAAAAACTTTAAAAAATAATTTTTATTATTCAAAATTCTTGATATTTTTACTTTTTTCCACGTTTTTACGTTTTAAAAAAATAATGTTTGACGACAATTTACACCAAGTTTTAATGTTAAATATAACAATAAAAATTTTTAGTTATCAAATTAGACACGTTTAAAAGGATGATTAATCTCTCAACTTTCGTCTTTCAACTTGCCTAAAAAGTTTTATTAGCGAGGAGAAAAAAATATTTATTTCCTCAATTTTATTATTAAAAAATATTTAAGGAATTTTTAACAATTTTAAATAAAAATTATTTTACAAATGATTCATTTTATTTTATAATAACTAAACTTATTTTAATGAATTTGTGTCATTTTATGCTTAATTTTTTAAAAAATTAATTCCTTTATTATCAAAAATAATCATTAAAAGAAATATTATCTTTTGACTAGGGATGGGCAGGTAATAAAAAACAAAGCTAAGTAGGAATTCGGATCGAGCTCGGATTGAAAATTTGTCCGGATTTCGGGTATGGCTTTCGGATAAATCGAAACATGGATAAACAAAGACAGAGATTCCGGATATCGTTGTCCCAGGATTAGAAGGCAAGCATCCATCTCTCATGTTTCGGGTGTGTCATCCGATTATTTTTTTACTAGAGAATTTAGTAAATTATAGTTAAATTTAACTATAAATGGCTTCATCAGACAAATCTCCTCTTTCGATTGTTAATAAATCTTCAAAATCAAAAATAATCCCAACAGATATGAATACATCAACAACTAAAGCTAATGAATCTAAAAAGCCAAAAAGAGAACCCTTTTTTGGGAAATTTAGATTTTGTATTGCCATTCTTCTTGGATTCACTACATTTTCTTATACTTCATTAAGAATGAATTTAAGTATGGGAATGGTTGGTTGCTATTATAAAATGGGTTGTGACACTCTCTTGGTAAAGCTCTTATACAGCGAGGCTCTTAGCTGAAAGAGTTCTTTAATAAAAGCTGTGAGCTCTCTCTCTCTTTCCCATTTCAACATAGAGATCGGACTAAAACTAGTAGACCGGACTAGCTTTCCGAGCTTCATCAAATATATTTCCGAGTTTTCATCAAATATAATCACATACATATATTTTTAATCACATATATTTTTTAATCACATTTATTTTTTCAAATATCATTTATTTTTTTTGTTTTATAATTTTACCAAGGCATTTATTTGTATTGTTTTTTTTTATCCATTGTAAGTGTACATGTTTGTATGTACCTTTTGGTGTTCGTTATAAATAAATAAAAAATGAATGCGGTGAAACCAATAATCATGGAGTCTGGCTTTTCCCAGATCCCGTTTTCTCCAAACATTCTGAGTATTGCAAAAACCGATCAGGATATTTAACTCTAAAACCGAAAAACAATCTCATTATACTCACTAAAAACCTAAGAATTATCCTTAACCTTATTCTAAAGGTTTGTATGGTTAACTCAACGGCCATACATTTACGGGACAATGACAACGTTGAAAGTTCGAATGGAAAAAATTCGTCATTTAATGATTATGCACATAAAATACATTTGAAAAATCTAGCATATGCGGAAGAATGTGGTGATCGGGAGATAAAAACAAATATACATAGAAACTTGGGATATCAGGTAGAAACATGAGGTCCTACTTTGATCAAAAAATAATTATAGGGTTCAATAGAATGGTCAGCCTCGGAACAAGCTAGACTGTTCGCTGCATTATTTTATGGTGGTTTTATAACAATATGGTTCTCGGGCTATTTGGCTGATAGATTTGGCCCAAAGTTTTTGATTGGAATGGCTGTTTTAGATATGTCTGTATGTTCGCTCCTTTCTCCAGTGCTAGTTGATTTGAATTATTATGCATTTTTTGTTGCCAGATTTTTAATGGGTCTTGGAGATGTAAGTATATTTTGCCCAGAGCATGAATGTTAACCCAGACCATGAATGCTTAAAGACTTTATACGACAGCCCTTCAGAAGTCAAACATAATTTACTTCAGGGTTTCATCTTCCCAACAGTAGCATCAGCCAATGCACGTTGGTCACCCCCAGCAGAACGCAGCTTAATGTTCGCAATATGCACATTGGGTAATCAAATAGCTGCCGTTGTTGCTCTTTTAGTTGGATCACGACTTTGTGCCATACAATTTTTGGACGGATGGAGATTAATTTTTCTCAGTTTTGGTAAATTTATAAAAAAATTTTGGTAATAGTATGTCAAATGCCATTTAAAAAAAGGTGCCATTGGAATGACAAGCTTTACATTATGGACTATTTTCGCTGCAAATAGCCCCGATGAAAGTAGCTGGATTGGTTTAAAAGAAAAACAAATGATAACTGCTAGCCTGACAGCAGGAGGATCTAGAAAATCCATCAGCTCTAGAAGAGTAATTTTGCATCAAAATTTTTTCTAAAAATTATTTAGCTAAATACGGGAAAGGTTCCTTGGAGTAAAATGGCTAGAAGTTTACCTTTATATGCTGGGATAATTGGACAAGTAAATTGTCAATTTTGTACAATGGTGTTGCAATCATATTTGCCTACTTATTTAAAGGAATATTTGAAATTGAGTTTAAATGATGTGAGTATTATATTATATAGTTATTGAACTATAGTATCGATATTTTGAAAACCGTTCTTGGGATCACGGACCGAGCCAGAGCCTCACAAGAAAACCCAAGCTTCGATGTATACGAATTCGTTCGAGTTCACCTACTCTGGTTAGAGAGTAATCGAGTTTGAGAAGCACTCGAGATCCAGATCCTAGAATTGGAGTTCAGATAATAAAAAGAAAGTGAATCTATAAGCCATTGAATTAGGCTTGTCAGGTCAAAAATCAAAAATTTAATCTCAATTTCAGAATGGAATATATTCAATGCTTCCATTTCTCTCAATGATATTTTCAAAAATATTCTTCAGCATTGTAGCCGACCAACTTCGCAAGAGAAATAAATTAACGGATACACAAAGTGTTAAATTATTTCAAGCAATTGGTAATGAAACGAAAGAATTTTTGCATAAAAATTAATTTTAAAGCCAATATTGGGGCAGCAACCTCAGCTTTTTGCATGGCAAGATTTGTGACTTGCAGTAATCCTCAATTAGCTATAGTTTTCCTTTTAACATGGGGTATCTATTTGATAAAAATCAAGAGATCATCCACATTTAGGAATGTGTTTTGGAACAAATGCTAGTGGATTCTTCACTCAACTTTTGTTGATTGCACCACGCTATAGTGGTCTAATAAGTTCGATTAGTACAGGATTTACCTATGCAGTTAATGGTATTTCACCATCAATTATCTCAGCGATAATTAAACATGTAAATAATTTTTAGAAAAATGATTATATTCCGGTCGTGTAGGAAGATGGAGGGAGAGGACATGTTACGTTCGGACTAGGAGATAAGCTGGAGATAACATCCCTCGTTCGGACTAAGGTTGGGCTAGTGAGTCCCTTTCGCACTAGGAGGTAGATTGGAGTAATATGGCTTATTCGGAATAGGAGTAGGCTAAAGAGATGCATTTATCTTCAAACTAAAAATAAAACTGGAGTGAGACATCCCTCGTAGGACTAAGAAATAAACTGACAATAATATCTCACTTCGGACTATGGTTAGGCTCGAGAAAAGGTGTCACATTTAGATTGGAGTATGTGGAAGAAACAAATCCCTTTTGTAAAATTTTCTATAAATTTAAGGGATAAATCACTTGATATCTCTCCTTTATCCCTGTCCCCCAATATTCTTCTATCCCATAAATCCACCGATATCTCCCTAGAAGATTGTATAAGCAATCAGAGATTGTATCAATCATATTTTATAAAGATATTCTTAAAATTCAAGGGAGCACCCTCAGAGTGGAGAACAATTTGGTATATTCTCTTTGGATCTAACCTATTTTGCGCGGCATTTTTTATACTTTTTGCTTCTGGTAGTCCCAAAATTTAATTTAAATTTAATAAAATCAATTAGGAAAACAACAAGAATGGGCAGACGTTGCAGAACTAAGTCGAAGCGAAACACGAACAGAAGATTGCCAGACCGATTAAAAATAATTAAAAAAATAACACTAAATTAGTGTTAATTTATAAAATTTTGTGCCTACATTTATTTTTATAAAATTAAAAATTTGTGGTTTAATTAGAAAAAGTAACGAAGATTCAATGTGTGATTTGTTCATAACTATTAGCCACCGGTAAGGATCCGAACCTGCGACCTCCTCACAGTCATTGCTAGGCGCTTTAACCTGACCATATACAGGAGCTCTACCACTGAAATACCGGGGCATCGGCTCATGCTTACTCTTGTAAAGCATACTATAGCTATTTATTTTCTAAGGCTATGCAGTAGGCGGCGTGGTGTAATGGCTAACACATCAGTCCGGTCTACTGAAGATTCTGGATCGCTCCCAGCCGCCGAATAATCTTTTGTACTAGCTAAGGGAGAGAAATAGCTATAGCCCAGCTGCTTTAATCCCTTTTATCATTTTAAATCGTTTAACCCCTGCCTAAGCGTTTTAAATGCTGCTAGGTGAATCATCCTTACATTATAATATGAAAAGCTAATGAAGATATGATCGGAAATTTTTTAATTAATTTAATTGACTAAATTATTTTAATAATAATTTACACTTATTTTTATCTAAAAATTTAATTTTTATTCTGTCATAACGCAAGAAGATTGTATAAGCAATCAGAGATTGTATCAATCATATTTTATAAAGATATTCTTAAAATTCAAGGGAGCACCCTCAGAGTGGAGAACAATTTGGTATATTCTCTTTGGATCTAACCTATTTTGCGCGGCATTTTTTATACTTTTTGCTTCTGGTAGTCCCAAAATTTAATTTAAATTTAATAAAATCAATTAGGAAAAATAATTCGCTTATCGGGAAGAATCAACTTAATTATAGGGGATTTAGGGAATCTACCTCGGGACTTAAATTAAATTTAATTTAGTTAAAATAAATTAATGTTTATTTTTAATTAATAAAATGTCAAGTTTACGATTTCTTATCAAATATTCTCAAATTTTGTACGTTTGCAATGTCATAGGTAATTGAATTTTAAAATACGGGTTATAAAGAGTTGGACGATTAAACAATACTGAAAATAAGGCTTCATTCACAGGAAGATTCATTCGAGTAATCCATCTCAGTAGAATGAAATTTTGGGATAATTGTGAAGCGAATTATTGGACATATCGGGAAGAATCAACTTAATTATAGGGGATTTAGGGAATCTACCTCGGGACTTAAATTAAATTTAATTTAGTTAAAATAAATTAATGTTAAAGAAGTTCCCCTCATCGTTTCAATGTTTTCATCTACATTTGTCGCACCAAAAGAATGGAGTATGGACAATTCAACGAATACTCCTTTTTATTATGGTATGTTTAATTGACAAAATTATGAGGCTAAATTCAAAATATTCTCAAGATGCCCATCGTTGTGGAATGCCAATCCATTTTGATGTAATTTTTAAATTTAAATTTTGATGGGGTGGGTATAAGTAGGAGAATCTTACGATGTACCTATCCTGAATATTTATTAAGAATCATGGATATGTCCGTAGAGCTAAAAGATTTCGACCTCCACATCTCAGACATCACCGACGTCGCTTTAACAAGACACGCGAACATGTACATAGAAAGATGATGGGTGGGTATGAAGTAGATGAAGGCGATTTACCATGGGCTGTAACTATACATCTAATTTATGAGGCGCATAAAGCTATTTGTTCTGGCACTCTCATTTCGAGACGTCATGTAATAACAGCAGCACATTGCTTTGTTAAGCCTGGAACCGAACAGGAAGAGGCTGGAAGATGCATGTAGGTTTTCTGGGTTTCTAGGTATTTGACACCTAGGCTCTATTATAGATGTTATTAATAGTTACTTGACATAACCTATGTCTAAATATTTTTCTAAATTAGTCCAAGACATAAGTATTTTAGTGGGTTTTAGGAATTTCAATTAGGCTAGCATCCCGCTAAATCTCTGTACCCCAGTAAAACCCGGTCAAGGATCAGGCATTAATGGGGTAGTGCCTTTGGGCTATCCCATCGATTCAAAAATCAAAATAATTCAAAAAATCTCATTGGCAGCAACATATATCGACATGAAAAATTAAACCGACACGCCATTTTGACGAAATAAATTAAAATTTTGAGTAAAATTCAGTTCCTACTCACACAATGCTATCCCAGAAGAAGAGGTCGGAAAATACCGTACAACGTATATTGGCTCAATCTGCACTAAAGCAAATAATACTATGGGTGAATGTAAATCTAATAGACAGCAAAGACGATTTAATATTAAAAAGTATATAGAAAATCCTTTTCTAATAAGTTTTATTTTTATAATTCAGGGCTAAATATTCGCATTATTTTGATGCGGAATGTCATCTGGGTGAATTATATAGAATAATAATAAAGCTAAAATAATTTATAGGTGATTTTGCTCTCCTGGAATTGGAAGAGGATGTTCCTGCTTCTATAGCAAATCATATAGTAAATTATTATAATTAGGACCATTTACCCTCACCTAAGTGTGCAGGAGAGGTGTGCCAGTTTCGCGTTTCGCCTTTCGCGGATTTTCGCGTTTTTTGGAGTTCCGTTCTGCTGTGCACTAGGGATGGACCCCTTCACACTCTCATAATAATGGAACACGAAAATGTAAGAGAATAAAAACTGGAGACGTAAGACTAAAGCGGAAGTGCAAAAAAGACGAAATTTGATAGATTGAATTGGAAGAGTTCCCGCCCCTCGTGTCCTTTACGGAAACAATTATTATGCATATAATTTGATTTTAAGTGTTTGTTGAATCTCCATCCAACTACTCGATTAATTGACTGGCATTCGGATTCTAGACCTGTAGTAGCCTATGGATGGGGAACAGATCGTAATTTTAATATGTTGTATTAAGCATTTGAATATTGTATTAAGCAACTCTTTGTACTGGGCGAGGACTAACTGAAAAAGAATTATACAATTGTTTTAAGCAAGCCCAAGCACAACTTCATTTACTGGTATTACCTGGAATCTGGAGAGATCATGAATGTAGAACGACACTGGAACGTGAAGCTCCAGAATGGCAAAAAGAAATTAGCGAGAGAAAGGATATTTTTTGTACTATGGAGAAGAATGAAGGATCTGTTTGTTCCGTATGTGAATAGAAGAAAATTAAAAGCTAATTTATTTAAATTAAAGGGAGACAGTGGTGGAGGTCTAATTGGGCAATTTGAAGATGCCAGTTTTGGCGGGGGAAAACGATGGTTCCTTCTTGGCATCGTGTCATTCGGAATCCCTTGTGACAGTGCACATCAAGGATATATGGAACCTGGTGCTCAGGCTAGTCTGATTTAAAAATATTACATTTAGTTAAGGAAATTGAGTGTAGTTTTTTGAGTTATATGCCTTTAAGGGGAGATTCTCTAGACGTAAAACTGTTTGTTACTTCCTGTACAGTATCTTGGAACTTGTAGTTGAACAGAAAATTATTGTTTAGCAGAGGTTTTCAATTCTAGATATAGACGTCGCTTAGTTAGGCTGCGCAGGGTATATGTCTCATATGAATTCCTATTAACTGAGTTTTTCTGCACATGAATACGGTTGTTGTTCCCTGTACTGAATATCCGAAGTGGAAGTTGAAGTGGTATTCGGAACTTTTTATGCAAGGCATCCATAACCTCATATTTCCGACGAAGTTTTCCATTCAGTAATAAATTTTCCATTTATTTCAAGGGACATGTTAGTGTCGCTTACCATAGCGAAGAAATAATTAAATGGATATATAGAGATAATGATATGTTGCCACCTGTGGAAAAACATTCTAAGGTGAATAATAAAAATTTTTCGGTTTAAATTTAGCTATATTTTAATAGGAGGAATTAGAATATGGCCAATTCGAGAACCTGGAAGTTGATAAATGTAAATGAAATGGATCTTTTGATAAAACATTTTTTAAATATTTGCTGGATTTTTTTATGATTTATTCAAAAATTTATTTAAAACAAATAAAACAAAAGTTTCTTTACAAAGGACATTAAGGCATAAGTATCATTCACCGCGTATTACCCACGCTTCTTTCGACGGAAGTAGAAGCAGTACAATATTATTGTTATGGCAAAAAGTAGAGAGATCAGAAGGCCCGAGTCTTGTCCCAATAATCTTGGCTTAGCTCGGATCCAATTTCGATAAAAAATTGCTTGAGCACGGATGGTAGGATGTCAATGTGCTCTGGATTTCTCAAGTATTATTTGAATTTTGAGCTTAAACCGATTAAAAATAATTTAAAAAATAACATTAAACTATTAATTTTGTTATTTATAGTTAAGTTTGCTATACTTTTATTTTTATAAATTAAAATTCAATGATTTAATTAAAAATTCACTGAGTATGATTCATTCAAAAATTGTTTAATATTATAAATTTAATAATGATCCGATCAGAAAATTTTAATTAATTTAGTGGACTAAATTATTTTTAATAGTAATTCATATTTATTAATCCATTTAAAAATTAATTTTTATTTTGGCATTAATAAGATGTCAAGTTTACGATTTTTTATTAAATATTATCAAGTTTTCTGGTTTTGTAACATCATGGGTAATTTTAAGATAAAATACCTAGGTTCACTCCAAAGAGAGTATGTACCTAGTCGAGTTGTGAGTCTCTGTACTCATTAAACTCATAGGTTAGATAACATTAGGATTAACAAAAGTCAAATTGAAAATTCGAATTATTCAACTTGAATAATTTAATTTCGAAAATCCACACCTGTGGGCTCTTTGCTATAATCCAAATCAGAATAATTTAATGTTGAAGAAGTCCCTCCCATCGCTTCAACGTTTACCTCTTCATTCTACGCACCAGAACATTGGAGTTTGGACGATTCAATAAATACTCCATTTTATTACGGTATGTTTAACTGACTAAATTATTAGGCTAAATTCAAAATATTTCTAAGATGCCCATCGTTGCGGAATGCCAATCCATTTTGATGTAAGTTTTTAAATTTAAATTTTTGGAGGGGGGGGGGCAATAGTAGGAGAATCTTACGACATACAAGTTCTAAATATTTATTAAGAATCAGGGATATGTCCGTAGAGCTAAAAGATTTCGACCTCCACATCTCAGACATCACCGACGTCGCTTTAACAAG
The DNA here is from genome assembly GCA_036172945.1 of Meloidogyne incognita. Lineage (NCBI taxonomy): Eukaryota > Metazoa > Nematoda > Chromadorea > Rhabditida > Meloidogynidae > Meloidogyne > Meloidogyne incognita. The sequence goes on from JARQAC010000035.1 coordinate 216,443, forward strand.
ACACGCGAACATGTACATAGAAAGATGATGGGTGGGTATGAAGTAGAAGAAGGCGATTTACCCTGGGCTGTATCTTTACATGCAATTTATGGAGGAATTGGTGATTATCCAAATTAGTTTTGAATGAAAAAATCATTGAAACATATAGATTTTGCTTTCTGTTCTGGCACTCTCATTTCGAGACGTCATGTAATAACAGCAGCACATTGCTTTACTAAATATGTAAATGTGACGGAAGAGAATGAAGAATGCACGTAGGTTATAAAGTCATTAGCTCGTTTTTTCTTTCATACATGAGATTTTCTAATATTTGACACCAGGTCTCGATTTTACAAATAGTAATTGTTACTTTCCCTCAGATATATCTAAAAGTATTTTGCCAAAATAGGCTAGGTAGCGGCCCTAGTTCATCATGGTAAGCTAGTGGCTACCAAAACTACTGTGGATCCATATCATTCTGGGTCGAGATCTTTCGGTCTTTGGTTTTTGATTTTTGCCAAAACATGAATGGATTTCGAAGGACGGGGTGCTACCCTATAAAAACAGCCCGTCATGATCCAAAGGATCGCGTTGGCATTGATTTTGACTCGGAAAGGACTCAAACAGGTCCGACTCGAGATAAGGATCAAGAATTGAATCGTGCTTCTGACGTGGAGAGAGAAACATAAATTCAGTAGCTTTGAATAAAATTTAGTTCATACTTACACAATGCTATCAAAGAAGAAGAAATTGGAGAATACCATGCAGCTTATATCGGCTCAATCTGCACTAAAGCAGATAATACAAAAGGGGAATGTAAATCTAATAGACAACAGATGCGATTTAAAATTAAGAAGTAATTAGATAATCCCCTTCAATTAAATTTTATTTTAAAAATTTAGGGCAAAATATTCAAGTTTTTTTGATTCACAATGTGTCGGTAATGATTTTGCTCTGTTGGAATTGGAAGAGGATGTTCCAGCTTCTATAGCAAATCATATAGTAAATACATTATTAATAGATATGTATAAACAGTCTCAACTAATCTAAGTGCCTGTTGAATCTTCATCCAACTACACGTTTAATAGACTGGCATTCGGATTCTAGACCTGTGTTAGCCTATGGATGGGGAGCAGATCGTAAATTTTAATAGAGATTACAATCAGTGTTTCAAATTTTGAATTTTTCTCGAGTTCACTCCGAATCAGAGATGCACGAAAATTTTTCGTTTCGTTTCGTTTTCGTAGATTTTCGTGGATTTTTGATGATTTTCGTTTTGTTTCGTGTTTCGTTTAAAAATAATTTTTTTCGTTTCTTTCGTTTCGTATTTCACTAAAAAATTATTTTCGTTTCGTTTTCGTTTCGTAAACTCAATTTTTGGACGAAAATGACGAAAAAATATTCGATATTTTTAGACAAATTTTTTACTATTTTGGCGTATTTTTAAGTCAAAAATTGAAAATTTTTCTTCCGGGAACTGGAAATTCAAAAATTTTGCCTGCGGCGCTGAAAATTGGATGGAATTTCAAGGCTTTATTAAGGTATTTAAGATATAGTTGGATCTTATCAAGTGACTGGTCTCCCATGTATATACATCGGTTCAGTCCTATTGGTTTAATGAGATCATGAAGGATAAAGGGGAAATTGAGGCTTTTGATGGGATATAGTAGAATGTGAGCTTGATATCGGCAGACCAAGAAGGATTTAAGGGGATATAGTGGATCAGATTATATCACAGAATCTAGAAGGACTTAGATAGATTATGAGGGATATTGATGGATTTGGAGGTCCATTGGGAATATCAAGTAATTTAGGGGAATATAAGGGGATTTGAAGGAATATCTGTGATTTGGAGCAATTAAGGGGGATTGGACAGATATGGGGATGTTAGGATATTTGAAGGGATATCAGGCAGGATTTGGGGCCCTGACTCCGGAAAAATCCGGCCAGATCCGGTCCTGCGGCGGGCTCTAATTGACAGTATAAAAAGAAAAGTAATCTGAGACTCAAATATTGGTGGGGGTGGGATTTTAATAAAGTAATGATTTGAAAGGATATTGCGAGATAATGGGACACCTAAATAATTAGGCATTCGAGGGGAAATAGTTAATAAATTAGGCATTTTTATAATTTTGATTTTTTTCGTTTCGTTTCGTTTCGTTTCGTGAAAATTGAGATTTTTTTCGTTTCTTTCGTTTCGTAAAAATGAAATTTATTTTTTTTGTTTCGTTTGCGTTTCGTACATTGGCGATTTTATTTTTTTCGTTTTCGTTTCGTTGAGAGCGAAATTCTATTTTCGTGCATCTCTGCTCCGAATCACCCAAAACTCTTTCCCTCATATTCTACCCGGTGTACTCCGAAACGCCATAAACTTTTTCCATCATATTCTACAGTGTACTCCGTATCACCCTCAACCCTTTCCCTAATATTCTACCCTGTATACTCCGTAACATCCAAAACTCTTTCCCTCGTATTCTACCCTATATTAGGTACAAATAGAGTACCATAACGACAGCACTTTTAAATATTCTCGAATGTTATATTAAGCAAGTACTTGTAGACGTGGGGATAAAGAATGTTATAGGGTACAACAAGCGCAACTTAATTTACTCGTACTACCTGGGATTTGGAGAGATCATGAATGTAGTGAATCAATGAATAAAGCACATGTGGACGGTCGAGATGTTTCTAATATAAAGGATATTCTTTGTACTATGGAGAAGTCTGACGGGGCTGTTTGTGCTGTATGTAATTATAAGGAAATAAATAATTTATTTTAATTAAAGGGGGACAGTGGAGGAGGTCTTATTGGGCAATTCGAAGATGCCAGTTTTGGCGGGGGAAAACGATGGTTCCTTCTCGGTGTCGTTTCATTTGGTACACCTTGTCAGAATATCCATTTCGGATATGCTATTCCTGGTTCTCAGGCTAGTTTGCTTTTAAAAAGATAATTCGGCTCGGGCTATTTAAATGAAAATTAATAATTTATTCTAACAAAAGGGAGACAGTAGAGGGGGTGCCTGAGAGTATACTTCGGGTTTGTCTGAGAGTATAGATCATTGTAGACGAGAGTAATGCTGGTAGTCCTGTCCAGTATATTTGAACTGATACTTGAACCGAAAATCTGTAATTATCATAGCTTTCGATTCAGGAAAAAGGCATAGCTTATGTAAGGCCTCTCATTATATATGCTTCATATGAAGCCATTAACGGAGTATCTTTAGACGGGAGTATCAGGAACTTGTATTTAAAGAGAATATTTTCGAGTATCTAGTCCTTTTTCAATCCTGAATTTCCGTAATCACAATCTTGCGGACAAAGGCCTCCATTTGCTAATGCATTTTTACATTCATTTCAAGGGGTATACGAGTGTCGCTTATCATAGCAAAGAAATAATTAAATGGATATATGGAGATACGGATATATTGCCAACTGTGGAAAAACATTCTAAGGTGAATAATAAAAAATTTTTCGTTTAAATTTAGCTATATTTTAATAGGAGGAATTAGAATATAGACAATTTGAGAACCTAGAAGTTGATAAATGTAGCTAATACGTTAATTTTTGTTAGATTTTTATTTTCAAAATTCATTTAAAAATTAAAACAAATAAAATAAAAGTTTCTTTACAAAAGACATTAAGGCATAAGTATCATTCACCGCGTAATACCCACGCTTCTTTCGACGGAAGTAGAAGCAGTACAGTATTATTGCTATGGCAAAAAGTAGAGAGATCAGAAGGAATATAATAACAAATGTAATAAAGCCTGAAATTTATGGATTAAATTTTTTTGTTCTCCACTGAAATACCAAGCCCCAGCAGCAATACCCCCTGGCGCCAAGGCTAAATTAGCGCCTTAGTAAAATGTAATGTACTACATAGAGCTCACTCCATGCCGGGACATTGTTTTCCCGCCCCAGTAGTCAAGGAAAGCGGGCATTTTGATAAAATCCGTGTTTAAGGGGTTTACTGATTTCGGGGTTTAGCTCCGACCCGCAGACAGGCCTTGTGATTAGGGCCGTTAAATACCAACTTGTATGTTCTCCACTGAAATACCAAGCCCCAGCAGCAATACCACCTGCCGCCAAGGCTAAATTAGCGCCTGACAATGCTTTTGATCTGGCCTTTTGAACCTCGTCTTTTGCGTTGTAACTGTTGAATTGGGGAGGTTCGTATGGCCGATAGTTTTGTCGTCTATTCATTCCTCGAATTGGCATGTTTCTGAGATTTTTGCTTGATCCTATAACATCATCAACTTTGTCAGCACCGTTTTTCATAACTTTAAAAGTTGGAAATTTAGTAAATTAGAAATGAAGGGACCTGGGGGAGAGTTATTTTATTATTAGGAAAGGTTGGTCTGAGAAATTATTTGGAGAGCTTTATGGTCATACTTCAATTTGTGGGATGCTTTTCGGGAATTACTGCTATCTGTGGCACTTTTTAGTCATAAGGGCTTCGAAATAGGAGATTTATTTATTACACCCATTATCGGAAACCTAGCCCCCTTTTTTATCAGCCGGTCCATCCATCCTACTAAGAGACTGGTAAAAATGTGATTATAGATAGGGGTTACGATATAAGGAACAATATGCATACATATCCTAGTGAGGGTTATAGAAATTATTTATTATAATCAGAGGTGAATCGGAATTCCGAGTTCCTAAAATTTAGGCTGATTTCTGATTCCGCCTTGTGCCATTTCCGATTTCCGACAGTTCCGATTTCCGGCACCTTTGTCATTTTCGATTCACCTCTGATTATAATAAGTTCTTTTATCCCTCGAGGCTTGGGTATATTTAATTTTATCAAAAACCCACCAAATTTCGCTCCTACACCTACAACATCATCAACATTGTCTATAGCTGCAGCTGCTCCTGGTGCAACCTTTGCTTGCCCAGTTATTTTAGAAAAAAGTTTGGATATATGGCTAAAGGGCAATCTGCGCTTTACTCTGCTCTAATAGATTTTTTTAATTTTTTAAAATTATTTTTAAAATTTCTAACATTATTTCCAGTCTCTTTACAAGAACAACAATGTTGTTGAACAGTTAAGACCGTTAATAAATTAATTAATATAATTTTATAATTAATGAGCATTTAATTGGTCAAGTAATAAATTCAATAATAACGGCATTAAATGGTGATTAATAATTTAATTTTTATTATTTTATTAAAAATAGCATCTTTAAATTATTTTTTCTTTTAATTCTTATCGGAAAAAATATATTTATAAATTAAAGTTGACTCATAAAATTTTGATAAAAAATAATAAAAGCTTCCATTTATATTGGGAAACAATATAAGCCGTCGAAACATGACGCAGAATTATTTAAAATTAAACAGAAAGAGGGCAAAGTGGGGATAAGAGGGAGAAGATTTTCGGATCCAAAAATCCTATTTGCATCAGAATTTTTGAAAAATGTTTTTGGATTTAAGAGTTCTGGTCTGAAAGAAGCACACTTTCCAATATAACCACACTCTACGAGAGGATCGAAAAATACAAGCACATGTGGTTCTATTAGAAGGTTTACGGTATCTATAAATCTGAGCCAATAGGTAAGGGAGCCTCCACTTTAGCCTCCACTTTAAGATCCATCATACTTTAGGATAAACCTAAATAAACTACAAGTAGGATTCTGAGATTGGATTCTGAGATCCTGATCTGATATAGGATGAGAAAATTCCCGGATATTCGGGCTTTTTTCGGATCCAAAAATCCTGATCCACCGAGATAGTAGCCTCAAGAGGGTATTTAAAAATGAGGTCTGATTTAATCAGGTTCAAAGCCTTGGATCAGATTCAAAGCCTTCAAAGACTTGGCCTTATATTTAAAAAGTGAATAGAAAACCTAATTTAAATTAAAATTTTTTTTGATGATTTTCAAAGGTACATAATAGCAAAAATATTTATAATTATTTTATTTGTTAGGATTCAATCCTCAATTATATTTTTAATAACAAAAATCAAAAAGCAAAAAGTAAAAAAACTTAACAAAAATAGAGGGAAAGAGGGAAAAGGAATAGATAAAAAATATTTTTTTTCGAATTGCTGACAGCCGCTGATTCATCCTTTTGTTTGCTACTATCGGGTCAATTAACGATCACTCTTGTGTAGAGGACATTAATTTTTTATGTTCGAATTTTGAGCAAACAAAGATTTTAAATTGTTTAATTAAATTTTTTTTATTGTTTTTTGGAATTTTTATTTTTGTTTTTCAAAGATTTCAAAGATACGAAGCAATCGTGAAAACGCAAAATGCAACGCAAGGCCAAAAATCAACGCAAAACGCAAAAAACGCACACAAATGTAAGAAGTACCTTATCGACATTTGAGAACATGATATTTACAAACTCAACGTTTGTGAACACGACGTTTGAGAGAATGACATATGAGGACACGACATTTGATAGCACGACATTTGCGAACACAACATTTGAGAACACGACATTTGAGTACATGCTAGTTTGAGAACTCGCATTAGATTGTTGACATTTGAGAATAGAGGAAATGACTTATGAGGTCATGATGGATGTGAATTCAAAATTCGAAATTGGGCAAACCGAGAGGCGGAAACGGACATAGAGGCTGAAACGGACATAGAGGGGAAACGGACATAGAGGCGGAAACGGACATACTATACATGACCTTCTATCCTAATAGTGGATGAGTCCTTAATTAAGATTTCAATTAGTAACCATATTTGTCCTCCCCCCTCCCCCCTTTTTTTTACTTATTGACAAGTCTTTTTCGGGCTAAATATCTTACTTTCGGTCCATTTTGGCTAACCTAGCATTAATAGATCAAAAATTATCCTTCCCGGCTGTCAATAATTTCAAAAATTTCCATTTTTTCCTCTATTTTCACAATAAACATCATCCTTTTTGTCACTCGCGCAGCAATTCCAATCGATTCATTCATGCACACAAAATAAATTTTTGGGTGTGTAAACAAGCACGGATTGCACACAGGTATATGTCTCCCTCCCTCCCTTTCTCTCCCTTTACCAAAAATTCCCCTCCCCCCTTTTTTTACTTATTGACAGCATTGCTTAGTAACCATATTTGTAAATAAATTTCTTCTCTTATAAATTCTTGGAATTTAATTTTTAATTTTTCGTCATATTTTTTAACAAATATCAAGTCCCCTTAAACCATTATTCATCATTATTTTTAAATTAATAAGCGCTCGCATCCCCTTAGACATTAAAAAACAGGGCTGTGTTGTAGTTCGCTGTGCGCCATTTTGAATTTTAATGAATTTTAACCATATTTTTTTCTAAAATTCTGTGTCGCACAGCCTATAAAATAAAATTTGAGAGAAATAGGGAAATAAAGGCAAATAATTTTTTTTTAATTTTGAAATTAATGCGTGTCACTTCCTTTCAACTTACTTTCTCAACTCTCTTTACTCTCGATTATTTGTTTAATAATTTTCTTAATTTTATTAAGACCTTTTATTAAAGAAAATTTAATTCGGAACTTACTAAAAGATGAAAGGTACCGTCATTTGATAGATACCGTCTTCTAGCCATTGGGTGGGGGAGCTTCTAAAGAGCGACCCCCTATTAAGTGTAATCCTTTTAAGAGAGACTACGTTCTAGCCTCAAGATTATATCTTGTGGTGTCAATGTATTGGCGGCTTTTGAAGAGATACCCTCTATTTAAGGGATACCCTCAAGAGATACCCTCTATTTAAGGGATACCCTCAAGAGATACCCTCTATTTAAGGGATACCCTCAAGAGATACCCTCTATTTAAGGGATACCCTCAAGAGATACCCTCTATTTAAGGGATACCCTCAAGAGATACCCTCTATTTAAGGGATACCCTCAAGAGATACCCTCTATTTAAGGGATACCCTCTTATTTAAAAGACTACATATAAGTTACAATTTTCTAAGGCAAATGACTGTATCTTATAGTGCTTAAGTGAGCTTCATCTAAGCATTTACTTTTATTACCTTGAAGTTTAAAAATCTTTTGTTTCTAAAGTCGTATCCTTTTAAGATTAAAATGGATAAAACTAAAAAATTTAATGTCCTCTTCCTCATTTTACTAATTTTACTTTCAAATTATGCTGATGCAAGGAAATCGGGCGGTGGCGGTTTTGGAAGTAGAGGAGGGGGTGGTAGTGCCGCCAGAGCCAATCCAGCGCCCCACCCAGCTCCAGCAGGCGGGTTTGGTGGGCAACCACGTCCAGCAGCTCCTCATCCAGGCCCAGTTGGAGGAGGTGGCTTTGCTGGAGGGAGACCTCCACCTGCTGCTGGTGCAGGCCCTGGACAGTTAGTTTAAACTTATATGATTACTCTATTCAAACGAGTTTCAGTCTTGGCACTGGCACAGGCCTTGGTTCCGCTTCTCGTGGTTCCTCCTTTAAAACAGCTTTGGCAGGTGCAGCAATTGGTGCTGTAGGAGGAGTTTTAGCCTTTGAAGCAGGTTTTAATCTGAACTTTTCGTATTATCCTTTAAATTGCCTCATTCCTAGGAAAGGCAATAATTAAATCAATGGATAGACCCATGCATTATGATAATAAGGATTACTACTTTGGTCAAGAATATGTTAAGAGAAGTCCAGATGATCATATCTGCAGTTATGATTATCAAGAGTTAATGAAGCAAACAGCCCCGCCGGCAGGAACTACAGTAAACGCTACAGCTGAGGAGAATAATAAAGCCTTGGCTCAAGTAATAGTTTTAGATTTGATAAATTAACGTGTCGGTGCCAAAATTTATTCCAAAAAGCTTCTAAAATGGCGGAAGCCGGCACACTTCTTTTGCTCTTTTCTCCTATACTTTATCCCCGAAGAATAACAGAAATGGTTAACTCATAGCTGGATGCTCCCCATAGTGAGATTGTCCTCATAGTGAGATACTCCAAGAACTAGGTACTCCCCATTACATTAAATTTGGTTGACCACTGGTTGGGTCTGTTCACAAGTTAGGGAGCCCGTATTATAAGTTGCGATTTCCCAGCTCACATTGAGAGGGTATCCCTTTCCCAGCTCACAGCATGAACCTGGAACCTCGGAAGGATTCCATCTAATAAATTTTTAAAAATTATTCTAAACTTGACTCATTCTTAGGCCACTTTTCCAAATGGAACACGTCCAAAACAGGCAAGTTTCTCCCAAAATTCAACGGCTTATTAGAACAAATAAATTTTAAAGATTGTCTGGGCCTGCAAAAAGTGGGAGCAATGTTGTGGGATGGATTGCTGTCCAATGCCACAATCAGTATCTCGAACAGAAAATAATAAATCTTCCGCCCTTTCTACTCTTGGAAAAGTTTTGTTAATGTGGGTGATTAATTAAATAAATTTTAAAAAATTCAAATAAAATTCAAAAAATATAATCATTTAGCACTTTAGCATCACGCTGGTTTCACTCTTATTTTGCTGCTGTTGCTTTGTAATTGTATATAAATTTTTCCGTTCGGCTTTTGATAGGTCGGATATTGAGTTCTAATATTTACCTAATAAATTTTCCAAATTTTCAGTTTATTTTCCCGCGATAGTAACAATTCTTATGACCCTTCCAAATATGAAAATAATACTGTAAATACTAATATGATGCCTGCTCAACAACCAAACAACCCTGTCCAACGTAATCTAATTTTTAGCCTATCTAAGCTAGTAGGGGCTGCAATCGCAGCATCTTGGGTAGAAATGGCCAACATTCGGACCTCATATAGGGTTCTTTCATATGGTGAAAATATCACCTTGTGGTTGGTCATTCCACACCAAATGATCAAACAATCTTATATAGGGATGTGAGGAATACCTAATTTTGTGGGTATCTAAAAATGGGTTTCAATTATATTAACGTTAATTATCCTCCCCCCTCGATTAGCTAGCCTCAATTTAATTCATAATCAAATCGAATGTAAAAAGATTAATCCGTCTCTAAATACCTTATCCCACGTCAAATTCAATAACTCAACTAATTGCACCCCCCCCCCTCTTCTCTTAATTAGTCCCTCATGAGAGATCGAAAAAATAATTTCCCGGGGTAATTAATCAAGTGACTCTTTTTAATTTTATTTTAATTTTAGCTGTCCAAGCTCAAAGTTATCCAATGCACCCATATCCTAACCAACCTTCACAACAACCTGGTGGTGTAGTATATCCTTCTCAACCTTCAAATCCTCCAGCATATCCTGCATATCCACCCGCCCCAGGCTATTATGATTCCCAACAACAAAAATATTAAAATTTTTTGATATATTTTGGTAAAATTAAGGCTATTTTTGATTGTTTTTTTAATTATATATACTTGTAAAAACTATTGATGTTAAACAAGTACTGTGTTTCTGATAATAGAAGAACCCTACCATATTAATCACCCTATAATCAAAGAAAAAAAATTCATTATTAGATGACTAAGTGCCCGGAACACGGCCAAAAGTGCACGCGGCCATAACGACGCAAAGCGATAACTACCTGAAAAATTTCTGGCACTTTTTAATATTGGCATTAATCTCTTTAGCTCAATGAGAGGAATCGTTTGATATTAAATTTAATACGATTCGGAAATCTCTAATCAAGTTATGGTCTTGTGCCGTCGCCTTGTGCCTTATGCCCTTTTGGGCTGTACTCTAAATGCCCTACTGAACGTTCAAACTTAAAATTCAAATTAGCAGAATTACGGTATTTGTAAAGATATTTAAAAATTAATTTGTCGACAATTTTTAGTGAATATTCCTTTAAATTTTCAAATTTTTTTTTTTCAAAATATTTATAAAAGTTTTTAAATTCTTTGTCGCAGAATTTTGCAAAGACAGCGTTATAAAACTAAATGAAAATTAGTTATGATTTTGAAGGTTTTGAAAACATGTTCAAGGCCCAGACCTGTTCGGAACTCTAATAGAATATTCATTACTATATTTTTCCTCTACGGGAGAGGCTATCTTTAAATAACAACCAAGATTATTTAACAACAACATCCCGAAAAGCTTTATGCAAAATAAAATGCAGAACAGATTAAATGATGGACTAAATATGTAAAAATGTGAATAGAAAATCTTTTAAAATTTTTAAACAGCTAGAAAGGTTAAAAACAGGCTTGGTAACGGATACTGATATGGATACAGATAAGTTCAAAATACTGCAGATATCCGTCTGTATCCATCGTAAATATCCATATACGGATACTAAAATCCATTCTATTACCAAGTCTGTTAAAAAATGTAAAATATAAGGATTACATGTGTTCTGATAGTGAATTTACTATATGGTATGTTGATCGGAAGGAGGAAAATGTACATGGTATGGGGGAAAATTCGGGTTCGGAAAAGATTTTAAACAAAATATTTCGTGAAGGATATGGAGGGAAATTATATCAAAAAAGTATATGTATCTAGGAAAAATACGTGAACTCAATATGAGTTCAATGGTTTTTATCTGCCTGCCGCAGGTTGATCAAAAGTGTCTGATCAAAAACTGGTTTCTTATAAAGAGGAATACTTGGATTACCATGCTGATGGAATTAAACCGCCTAAGCTAACGTTTCTAAATATTTATATCCATATCGAGAGAGGAATACCCTGAAGGTCTGTATTACTACAAGGTATAATAATACAAGGTAATACTACAAGGTCTGCGGTTAAATGGAGGATCTGTCTGAGATTATGCACGGCAAGATTGCTACGATACAAATAAAATTCCAAAAAATCAAGGCTACTCAAAACTAATAGTTAATTCTCGATCCCTTATTCGCGGTCTCAAACTGAAAAATTTTTTCCGGGCAACCCAAAAATAGGTATGTAACAAAATTTAGAAAAAATAGTTCTGGTATGGCTCAGGGAGTTAGCTCCGGAGCTGTACAAAGCCTAATCTACGAATTCCAAGAAGGTCAGAGTCGGAACAAGAGAATCAGAACGTCCAATACTCATCATTTCAAGCATCTCAATTTTAATGGACAAAAAATGGATCAATCCCTTTTAATTTAATGGATAAAAATATCTCTCTTCTAATTTCCAGATGTTGAAGGTTTTCCTTCTTTAAGCTCTTTAAACTTCTCTTTTATCTTCTCGCTCATATCTTTTTGAAAATCTTTTGATTTTAGTCCCAATTCCTCCTTATACGTTTCAGCCAATATCTGAGCTTTTTCTTTAAAATATTCTTCATCGGTACCAAAATTAAAGGCTGGGAAGTGTTTTATCATTCGTGTATATGCTAATAATACTTTCCCGGCGTGAATGCGTGTTAAAATCTTAAAGTATTGAGTAAAAGGTAAAACATCGAATTTTTATTCGGATTCGAAAAAATTGGAACAAAGCCAAAGTCTTCATTATGCGGATCTATGTAGAGATCGGAATTTTGAAAAAACCGGGTCCGGGAACCGGGTTCTGAAGGTTGACCGGGAGAGACACGGACCGGGAAAACCAGGAATCCTGTTCCAAGTTTCATCCCGGTTGTTTCAAAAAAAACTGGGAAAATGGACCCGAAAGCCGGGAAACGTGTCCAGGACCCGTTCCGATCTCTAGATCTTTGTAGAGATGAAACAGTGGTCCGTTCATTAAAGTATGTCAAGCCTATTCACTAAAATAATTTCAATACTGACCGATAACTTGTAAGAAATGTCTGAATTGCTAGTTATTCTAAGTTGCCCTTTTTCATGAGTAAGCCAAGTAGTTAGATTTTTCTCTATATCCTCAGTTAAATTGGACAAGAAAAGACTCATATAGTTTTTTCTATGGTTCAAAAATTCTGCCGTGTCCTTGATCGCTTTTTTCAGCCAAAATTCTCCTAAGATCCATGTCTTGATACGAAGCTACAAAAAATTGGAGAAATATTTTTGAATACAGTAGACAGAATAAACTTTAATACGAAAACCTGTAAAAATTTGCCATTATGTTCCGTAACTGCAAAAAATAATTCAAGCATTAGGGTCATATTTTTGTAAACTTCATGACTTGCATTTAACAATGAATAATGAATTTCAAACAGTTTATATTCCGGTGTTTCATTCTAAAATAACGTGAAATATATCAAAGTTCTACTATCGCCTTGAGTGATTTAAATTCCCCGATATTCTCAGTTCCTCAAAAGGAACTATTAAATAGCTTGGCCAAACTATAGTTTAGCACGAAACGAAACTTCACCTAGCCCTGATATTTTACTTTAAATTTTCATATTTGAAGATATCATATCTGACCTTTAAAGCTTTCTCATGATTGTAAGCATTAAAATAAATAGAATTGACTTGAGAGTAAAATTCTTTCAAGTCAGCAATTACTCCTTGCATCATCCTGCGTTTAGCATCAGGCAACTGAACTATTGGTATCTTATTGGGAACCGAATTCCACAATTCAAAAAAAGCCCTATTAAATTCGTCATTGTTTGATTTCGTTGCTATTTCATCTCCAATTGCTCTAGATTGCTTAAATCCCTTATCCAATCCCTTATAATCGTGTCTAACAAATTCTTCAATTTCCTCAATTTCTTTTGTTCGTGGCTTTAATTTATAGCATTTAATTAAAATGTACAAGGGAATAAACTTAGCAACACGATAGGCCTAAAAAAGACAAATTGTCTCCCCTGTAGCTTGTCTGTTTAATGTAACAATGCCAAAATCAACACTTGGGCATATTTCCTATTAATTTGCTAGGCACTAGGAGGAAAGGATGAATTAAATTATACCTTTCCAACGGCTTCTTCAAACCCTCCAAAACTCAAGTCAGTCAGATGTTGTGCCCAGCCTTCTATTTCAATATTAAAAACGTCATTTAGAACGGCCTCAGTTGTTACTTTATCATATAATTTTTTTAGATTTTCTATATATTCCGATGCGAGCATATCTAACGCTTCTTCATTAATAACAGCAAATTCTTTATCAACGGATTCGTAAGAATTATATCGAAATCCAATGATAAATTCAGACATAATTTGTCGCAAAACATTGTTAACAGTTCTACGAAGATTGAGAAACTCGGGGTGTAAAGAATTTTCCACTTTCTGGGGTGCAAGCTCATTCTGAGGCCCAAATGCATTAGCAAGTTGATCTAAAATTGAGATAGCTAAGACTGGACAATACTAAAGGTGCACACTTGTGGCTAAAAATATTATTGCCTTATATGAGGTTTAAATGAGATAAGGGATATCACAATGAAGATTTAAGGATTTTCATTTACAAATCTCTGCGTAATATATAGGAAGATCCTTCCTTTAGTAATATTACTTTAGTAATATCGGATTGAAGCGATAAAGGGAAGTTAAAGAGATATCCTTTGCGAACATGTGGCTCGCGAGCTAGACATTTACTCTTATACTTAGGTATGCCTAATCTCTATTTAGATTCTTAATCAATTTTCATAACTAAAAATCAACCAAAATATCCTTGATTTTGAGGTGGATTATGGTAGGGGACAATTGGCAGTTGTTGATAACCTAAAGATGCCTGAATAGGATGATGAATATGCTGCAAACCTTAAATGAAAGTTGAATAATAAAGCATGTTTTTGACGTTTTAATTTTACCTAAATGTGGGTTATGCTGAGTTTGACCTTGATTCTGAACTACCATTTGTAAAGGATTCTGATGTGGAGCCAGAACCCCAGTAGAATGGGGAGAGTTATGTTGAGCTTGAAATAATCAAAATTAGAAAATCTAAGATTACAGCAACGAGTGATACCTGTGGATGCTGCTAGGTAATTGGGTTGTCCCCCAAAATCTATCAAATCATCTTTTTGAGCTGATAGCGTCTCGACGGGTACTAATGACAAATTATCATGATGCGATGCTTCTGTATGATGAGAGGATTCAGAAATATCCGAATTCTAAAATTTATTAATAAAGCTATAATTAAGAGTTGACCTAAAATTATAATCTTATATTGAGGCAAACTCAATATCCTTTCCAAAGAATATGGTTGGGTTTTTGAAATTTAATAGCCGAGGATGGCCGAACGTCAGTATTGTAAAGTTCGGAGTCCGTATTTCTAAGGGTTGCGAATGTATGGGTCAGGGTCCAACACAAGCTAATACTTTTAGATTTGCTGACCGTTTTTTCCACAAGCCAAAAAGCTTTAAGATGTTGGAATAAAGCATTGTAATGCTCGTAGTTTTTATCTTCTTCCAACTTTTTTAGCGCTCCCTCCAGACTGGTAACTGCGCCAGGAGCTGGATTTTGGAAAAATGGATTGCTAGGAACAATAAAATTTGAGGCTGTCTCCAGTTCCGGAAATTTTATTTTCTTCTGTTCTTCCAAAAATTCCTGGAGAATTTTGATAAATTTCTCGACAGTTTTAACATGTTCTCCAAAATGTTCTGTTTCAAAGATTACTATACGATTCTTAATTTGTTCATTAGTACCTAAAAGTGTTGATATATTAGGTTAAAGATAATATTTAAAGAATAATGTGAAATTGTTTTAGTATTATTACAGTTGGACTTCAACTTTTTAACCCTTGGAGATAAAAATTTAAACATGAAGTCTTTCGGTAACGAATACCGTAAATCCTCTAAAATAAGCCCCGGGGCTTATTTTTTCGATCGACCTCTAGAGGGGGGGAGCCTATTTTAGAGAATTTACGGTATATTGAAAATGGACTATAGCTATTTCTCTCCTTTAGCTAGCGCAAAGGGTTAATCGGGAGCTGGGTGCGAACCAGCATCTTCAGTAGACCGGACTGAAGTGTTATCCATTACGTTTCGACGCCTATTGCACAGCCTTAAGAAATTATAGCTACATGCTTTGCAATTAGAATAAATATGAAAATATTTCAAATTAAATTATAGAATACCATCAAATTCAAGAGTTGGTTCCAATAATTTTTTAAATTTTTCTTCAGTTTCTTTAATTAGTTTAATTTTTTGATGTTTCAATTCAGCTTCAGTTAAATGTTGTGCTACACAACATTGCATAAGCAAAAGCAAGGCAAACATCATTGATGGATGCCAGAGATTTAATGATAAACGAATTATCATTGTTTTGAAGGAAAATTTTCTGTAGACAAACAAAAGAATAAATTTGGAGAAATTAAAATTAATATATTTAAATTTATGTTTAATAAATAAAAATGCCCTTTCAATGAGGCATTAATCGAGAGGAATGAAGGAGTTAAATGAAAAGAGAGAGAGAGTGAAGATGCCCTCAGTCATGAGTTTAAGCATTGAATTAATGCCATATGATTAAATGCCATATGATTTGCCTTATAGGGGAGAAAAAGGGAAAGAAATGGAGTTTGTAGTTAGAGGAAGATAGAGAATATGCCCGAGTAATTGATTTTTTATTTTAAAATTAAAAAAAATAGAAGAAAACTTTAACAATTAGGCTGGAACTATAAATAAAACGTGGCGCGACACATGAGGATATGACTTTTGAGGACCAGACACTTGAGGACCGACTTTTGAGGACGCGACCTTTGGGGATGCGACTTTTGAGGATGCGACCTTTGAGGATGTGACTTTTGAGGATCAGACATTTGAGGATACTCTAATGTCAAAAAAATTAAAAAATAAATAATGTTAATTTTATGGTTAAAAAATAAAATTTTATAATTTTATGGCTTTCTCAAGGACTAACGAGCAAATAATTGAATTTTCCAGACATTTAAATGAATGATTATTCTTTTTAGTTTAGATCTGGTAATAGATAAGTTTGTTTTAATCCCCCCCCCATATCCTACTCGATCCGACTTTGAGGAATATTCTGTGATATGAAGGTATTTGAGGAATATTCTATGATATCAAGGGATTTGTGGATTTGCAAGAGTTTTGGAAAGGATGGTATCAGGGATTTGGAAAGGATATCTGTGAATTAAAGTGGATATTTTTGATTGAATTTTAACTCTATCACTATTAATCCTCCAAAATCCTCTCATATCCATCAATCATTCATTATCCCTTAAATCCCTTTATCCCTCCCTAATCCCCTTAAGAGAGTCCCTAATCCATCAATATTTCCTTCGATTCACTTAATTTTAATCTTTCGATATCCCTCCTAATCATAAAGATCGCTCCTACAAAACGTATGCCCCTCGTCATTCCATTGATATTAATTAAATCCCCTTGACCAATTCAGAACCCCTACTATCACCCGTATAAATCCTCTTATATCCAAAAATTCACTTATACCCCACCGGTAATCCTTAATAACTCCTTAACGCTCAAAAAATTTCGGTTCGGTTTACCGGTTCGATTTCGGTTAAACGAATAATTTGGTGAAACCAGCAACCCTACATAAAATTATAAAATTTTAATTTTTTAAACATAAATTAACATTATTTATTTTTTAATTTTTTTGACATTAGAGTATCCTCAAATGTCTGATCCTCAAAAGTCGCATCCTCAAAGATCGCATCCTCAAAGGTCGCGTCCTCAAAAGTCGCATCCTCAAAAGTCGGTCCTCAAGTGTCTGGTCCTCAAAAGTCATATCCTCAAGTGTCGGGTAGCCAAATAAAATACACCGCAAAATGGAATACGCTTTCATAAATTATGTCTTAAGATCGAAAGAGCTCTTAGAGTTGAGAGCTCAAAACGAGATAACCCTTTTTAAAATATAATATACAACTTTCTCAGTCTATTTAGATGTGTAATCTTCGTCGTTTTAGTAGAGTCGGGCTCGGTTAACCGAAGAATATAGTGAAACAGCACCTCGAGCTTAGAATGTATTTTATTGTGAAACCTGATATTACTAGATACTTTAATATTTTTTTTCAATAAATAAAACATCGGACTCCCGGCTAAGTTGACAATAATTAGTAGCACCGAACGTCGGCTCGAACCGAAAACGGCAACCCTACTAATTAGCAAAACATAAATAAAACCCGCTCCGCTACTAGCTAATTAAATTTTAAATCTTAATAATAATTTTTTAAATTAAATTCTTTAATTAATTAATAAATAATGCCCTTTCATAAGGCATTAGACGAGAGGAATGGAGGGGGGGGGGGTAATTAAGCAAGAGTGGATGCTTGCCATCATATTTATGTTTTACGCGTCGAATAAACATTGCACATGATTAAATGGCATATGATTTGCCATGTTAGGAGTAAATAAAGGGGAGAGAGAGTGAAAGAGAGAGTTAACAAAAAATGGAGTTTATTGAATTTAGAAGGATAGAGAAAGAGGGGAAGAATGCTCGAGTAATTGATTTTTAATTTGGTAATTTAAAAAAAATTTTTTAAAGGGTAAATAGAAGAAAAACTTTAAAAATTACAACTAAACCTCGGCATGAGATTTAATACACCGTAATCTAGGAGCATTTTTTATAAAATTTTGATGGTCTTTCGAAGATACCTTCGAGTCACTCTCTTTTTAAAATCATCCTTTTGAAGCTACCCTTTTGATACCTTCTTCACCCTCTTCTTAAAATATAATGATACTCTCCTTGAAAAGAGGGGGATGATGGTAACATACATAATTATTGAATCTCGGTTATTATTGAAATCTTATTAAAATCTTGGTTACTGTCAACAGCAAGGATTTAAAGAAAACGTTATTTTAAGAAATTCAAAATTACATTAACTTTAGCTAATAAGGGCTCATTATAAGATACGAATATACAGTCTAAAGAAGTTATTCAATTATGGGGCCAGAAAGGTTACCTAGATTTAAATAATAATTTTTTTCAAATAAATTTTTGAGTTTAAAAATATAAATCTCCGGAATCGGATTTACTATACATAAAATTAATTTTAAAATTATTTTCACAATTAAATTATAAATACTATGTTTGCACTTTTATTAATATTTAAAATTTTTAAATAAAATTTCTCAATAAATTTCCCGACAAATAAAGTTAATTCACATGATGCTTTTCCTTATAACCTTGTGAAATTTTTTTAAAATAATATTAAGAAATTATAAAATTATTTTTACCTGCACTTTTAAAAGTGCAATAAAAATATTTCCTTTTAAGATGCTCAAAAATAAAGGGCAAAATTTCATTTAAAAAATTTAATTATTAAAAAAATTGCCGATAAATTAAATATTTAATTTAATTTAATGCGATTTTTATTGCTTTATATCCTCCTTTATGTATTTATTTTGGATGTTTCAAATTGTACAAATGAACAGGACGATTGGCAAAATGAACAACGGAAACGTCAAAAGATGGGAGATCACCAACATTTAAATTTGGGCTATGGACAACCACAGAGAGGTCATGGGGCACGAATTCAAGGGCATAATCCAAACCTCCAAGGAAATCAAGCGATAAACCTTTTGCCGGATAAGTTGCGTCAGAATAGAAACGATTTGATAAATTCGGTGGATTTATCTCAAAAAGGAAAGCAGCCTCAACAAAATCCCCTTCAAAACCAACTGCATCAATTCATCAAAGTAAAGCAGGAACAGGGAGATAATGAATATATGGGGCAACAACCTAAACAACAAGTTCAAGGAGAAAATGAAAAACAACCCCGGGTAACTATTCATCTTGACGATAGTTCGGACGATAGTTCTTTAGAATTAATAGATGGAAAAGGTAAAAAAGCGCAGATTCGACATACTAGCGAACTGAAGCAAAATATTAGAAATCTTCAACATAGTGTATTAGGATCTTCAAAAACTATTGGACCTCTTCAACAAAATATTGGAAATATTCAACAACCTTCTAGTTCCTCTGGATTGAAAAGAGAACGAAATAGTAGAAGCCAGAAACGAATTGTTACAGAGATTAGTGTGGATAAATATAATTTTACCAACATGGTTCAACATTGTAAGAGATTACTTTTTGAGGAAATGATAGGTGTATAAGTTTCTAAGTTATTCAGATAAAATGGAGGATAGTGAGGGGAGAAAATTCGAGTCGATTTCGGGGATTTTGAACCTTAGCCTTGGGCTCGGGACTAGAATTGTTGAATTTGATGAAATATCAGTTATTTCTAAATTATTCTGGTTGAATGAGAGATATTGAGCTGGAAATATATGCTAAGGCTCGAGACGGAATTGAAAATTGAGGGAAATTCGAGTCGATTCCGAGCTGATAAGGATACTTAACCTGGCAGAGTTATAGAATGAGAATGAAAGATATTGAAGTGAGAACGTTAGACTAAACACTCACCCAAATTTAGGATAGAGGAAATTCGAGTCGATTTCGAGGATGTGAACTTAATCCGGAAGATTATAAAGCGCCTGTGGGATTAAGATATCTATAAGTTGCTAAACTCTTGATCTTTTTTATTAATTTAATTTTAATTTAGTAACAAGCCGTGAAGCTCAAAACAGTGAGAATTTTAACTATAAATAATTAAATATATTTAACTAAAATTTTATTTCAAATTGGTCAAAGTTGGTTGATAATTCGGATTTTATGCTCAAAATTTCTTTAAATAATTATTTTTATTAACAGAAAAGCAACAGCATAAACAATTTATGGAAAGTAAAAATCTAAATTTTAATGAAGATTTGTATATGACGGATCTAGCTTATAAAAACGGAATAGAAAGTTTGATGCTAAAAGATAAAATAAAATACAGAATGATGCAAAATGATGTTGATTTAGCCCTGAGTATCTCGAATTCAAGAGGTTGAGATTTAAACTACCGTATTTTCTCGATTTATTCCCCATTTTCGATTAATTCAAGTTTTTTTTGATACTTAGGTTTATTAATTCCATAGTTAAAAAATGGGAATAAAAGATAGAAGGCTAACTTCAACTAATTTTCAATCCCACAGATGGGTTTGAATATTAAGTCCACATGGTAATCTGTAACCATGTAGTAGCTGGGTATACCTAAAATTCTTTTAAAGAAATTTTAGACTTCAGCAATGCTTTGCCTCAAGCTGGAAATTCAAACCGTGATCAACATCCTCCCCTTCAACAGCAACAAGGAAGAATTGACAATACACATCGAGAACCATATCCTGCCCTTCAATGGCAGCAAGGGACAACTGTCAATGCTCAGCGTGATCAGCATCCTGCACTTCAACAGCAACAAGGAAGAGTTGTAGATGCTCATCAGTATATACAAAATCTAGGTTCTACACGGGGACATGATAACACGGGAATTGGTTCGAAATCAATAAATCAACAACAATCTGTTTTGAACACAACAGCACATCAATATGGTGATTATCTTACACAACTTCGAGGGCAAAATCCACAAAATTTTTTCCAACAAACTCATAATCAAAATTTAACCCATCAAAATGTTCAACACGCACCTAATGTTTCAATTAATCATTTAAGCAATCGTCAACCTGCGAATCATCCACCAAATTTGGATAATTATATTAGATCTTTAGGTGATATTATATTAAAGTCTGATCCCAATTTCATGAATCTTGTGTGTAAAGGTGTACAGTAAAATGAGTGGTATAATGAGTGTTATCCTAAAAAACTTCACACCATTATTCTTCCACCATGAAGAATGTTTCCACCCCCAACTTCCCACCCAAAACTTCCCACCTCTGAAAAATGGGTACTATCCGTTTATATACCCGCATTTCTGCAAATGTTTGTCCGCACTTTTTCCCTTTCTTTTCTCTTTTCATAAAGATTAGAAATGGTCAATTATTAATACACCTTATTTTCTTTTTCTTCTCCTTTTTTCTCCTCTCATAAAGATTAAAATGGTCAAGTAAGAATAAAAACTTAAGAAATTTTCTCACAGATAATAAAAAACGTCAAATATGATAATGCATCATTCATATAAAATGGCAATAAAAATGAGAACTACGCCATTTAATATTATTGTTTTTGTATTTATTTTCAGATCATGAATTTTAAGAAGCTTCCTAAATCAGAAGAAGCAGCCATACTATTTTTACAATCAAAGAACATTCTACCGACAAATAAAATTTGTGCAAATGGCCACAATATGAAGTTAAGCATTGGAAGGCAAATTAGATGGCGATGTAATAAATCTACATGTCGTTCTGAAGTCAAGCTATAAACGAATAAATATTTGTCTTTCCTCTATTCTTACTTTTAATCTTTATGAGAGGAGAAAAAAGGAGAAGAAAAAGAAAATAAGGTGTATTAATAATTGACCATTTCTAATCTTTATGAAAAGAGAAAAGAAAGGGAAAAAGTGCGGACAAACATTTGCAGAAATGCGGGTATATAAACGGATAGTACCGAAAAATGTACTATCTCAAACATTATAAATTTTTTGAGATAACTCAGGTTAACGGGAGACTCAGGTTCGTTGCCTGACAGCAGTTGGTAGACTGTTAGTCCTTGATTGCGGTGTGTGCGAAAAATAACGGCTTTATCACAACGCTATATACAATAGTAACGAACGATTGAAATATGGCTAACATCGAACATCTGCCTGTGGAGATATAGATCCACGAAAATCGAAAAACCATAGGGGAATTAACCTTACCACGGTATACTATAGTACATCAAAAAATATTATTATAGAGCAAGAACATATTCGTCAATCATCCATTACTCCATCAAGCTCTAATATTGGCAGTAATAATCCTGAATGTAAATATATTTTTATTTAAAATAATTTTGATAATTTTTTAACAGATACAAAGCGTGAAGAGCAAACCTTTGATTATTTCAAATTTCATAAATAAAAATAAAAGGATGAAAACTCTTTCAAAAAGATTTTATGAGTAAATGATAATTTAAAGAATTAAAATGTTTAACTTTTTGTATATTTTAATTTTAAAACAGTTATTTTTATTGTTTCGAAATTTTATTTTAGAAAAACAAAACTATCGCAAATCTAACGATTGAGTGTTATTTGATCAAATAATTAAGATATCTAGAACAGACTTTAAATTTTTTATTTGTAAATCAACAAATGTTAAATCTTTATTAAATTTCTTTTGAATAAATAAAATTTTGTAAAGTTTGTCTTTCAAATGAGATATCAAGTATATTTATCTGATTTAAATTCGCGAACCCCGAGCTCTTTGAATATTCCAAGTATTAAATTATTAATTCAAAAAATAGTTTTCGACATTTTTCTTTTAGGTATGTCAGGTTGGAACAAAGTTCTAATAGTGATTAAATACTACGGAAGATGTGCTTTCAAATGAGATATTAAGTATCCTTATCAGATTTGAATTCGCGAACCCCGAGCTCTTTGAATATTCCAAGTATGAAATTATTAAATTAAAAAAGTTAGAATGTTCCGAGCATACTTCCATTTCATTAATACATTTTCATTGTTTATCAAGCTATTTGTAAAACTAAATTACAAAATAAATAAATAATAAATTTAAAATTAATTAATTAACACAAATCGTTTTTCATCGGTCGATTTTTCTTCAGTCAAACTAAATTTAATATTAGCGTAATCAAGAATCAAGTTAGAAATTTCCTCTACATAATTCTTGCAATATTCATTTAAACTAAATTTAATAGATTCTTTTTTGTATAATTCATCAATGCGAGCACAAAATTCTTTGGCGTATAAAACATGCATTAATCCTTTGTTTATAGCTTCTTTTACTAATTTGAATCGAGTTTGATACTGAATAAATTTGTGAAAATTAGTTTAAATTTATTTTAATTTTTTATATTAACTTGATAAATCCTGTAAGTAACTGACAAGCTCCTATTGAAGAAGGGATACTACTTTGTTAAAATACTGTAGATACTTAATACTTTCTAATATACTGGCTATGTTTCAACTAAGGTTTTCTACATACATATTACTTGAAAGTGCCCATCCACATTATTATAAGCTGCGGAAGAAAGCGTAAGACTGAAGCATAAGGACAAAGCGGAAGTAGATTAAAAGCGAAGGTGATCCATTCTAGTCTAATTATCGTCTTCTACAAACTTAGATGAATATTTCCCGTGCCATCCAAGTATTTTTTATGCCAAGTATTCCATATTCTTTTCCTAGTGGAAATCCAATTTTCTAGCTTAGGTTCTTATTCTCAAGGTAAATTTTTCCAATCTCCCATCCCAATTCCTAGTTTGGTAAAAATGAGAAAATTAACACCAATCTATGGCACGTCCAAATAAATTTAAAAGATTAAAAATTCGAACCTTTTCCTTTTTCTTCTCCAATCCGATCTTATCATGATTACCATCAAGAGAATTACGCATCTTTTTAAGTTTACTAACCAATTTTTTTCTAAATCGTTTTAATGATGCAATATTTTTAAAATGCTTGATAATTTTTGAATTTTGTTTTTCTTTCACAATTTCAATAAAATTCAATAAAATTTTTGTATTCATTTCGTCAAAGAAAAGATTTTCGGTAATTAAAATTAACTGATAAAAATTTGTTGATTTGTGGTAAAGCTTGTACAATTCCTCATTGCTTTTAAGCACAAAATTGTTGAATTCTTTTAAATCATGATTGTGAATATATGGTTCGATGTCGGGGATGTGAAATTCAGGTTCAACTGAAACTGAATTTTTATGATTAATAGCTGTGACATGAGTTAGGGAATTAGTGATTGGAAGGATAGGAAATTAATACTACAAGAACTGATCATTTTTCATTCTAAAGTATACTATATGTGAATGAGAGTGTGATTTAGTCTCCAAATAAGAACATTTTTGGAACTAGAAATTAGGCATATATTTTAGTAGTGTGTAAAGGCAGATATCATTCGGCTTGTATCAGTAAAAGCCTGTTTACCAACAGAACCTAAACGGACTTGGCGAAACAATTTATAATACTTATAATGCCTATCTGAGTTTCAAATACGTTAAAATAATTAGATTTATTATGTATGATGATCTTATAAGTATTATAAATTGTTTTAGAGAGGGTTCTCGAGATTATATGGCTGGGCCTTAATCTCAAGTAGGCTCTTAACAAACTTTATTAGAGTTTAATTTATCCGGAATTTATTGTTTAAATAATGAAATAATTACCTAAATCATTGTTCTGATCATCCTCTACTATCTCCTTATTCCTTTTATTCATCCCTGAATTATCTTGATTTTTATTAGAATGACTAGGCTCGTCTTTAATTTCATTTTCCTCTTCAATTTCAACATTTTCATTCACTTCCGAATTTTGCTGATCATTATTTTGCATTGGTTCATTACCACTTTCATAATTCTCCAAATCATCCTCCAGATTATCCAAGGCAATATCCAAAAGTGAACGTCTACTAGAAGCTCCCTCGTTGTTAAAACCTTCCTCATCTTCGTGAATTGTATTCAAAGGAAAGCGAAATGAAGCCGATCCCGATTTTAGCTCATTCTCTAAATTGCTAAACATATCGTTTTCACCAATATTCTTCAAGTTATCCTCCCCTTGATTTATCATTTCAGCTTCTTTTTCAGGTTCCCCTTCAATAATAACTTCTTTCCCCTTCTCCTTGATGCTCTTTTTCTTTAGCAATTTTTTAAATTTATTTGTAATTTTGCCTGAATTCTTTTTGGAAAATTTCTCTCCGTTTTTATCGTCCTTTGGTCCTGTACTTCCCCCAATACCAGAATCTTGTAGTCCATTGCCTTCCGATGTTATTTTATCGAAAATTGCATCAGTATCTTTCAAGCGTTCCAAGAGTCGGTCTCTCTCCGAGGGTTCAGAATTTTTTGATTTTGAATGATTCCGATTGAACATTTGTTTAGCTTTATTCCATTTACTAGTATCGCCTTGATTTGATATTTCAATAAGCGGGATTAAAATGAATAAAGTTGAAATCCAGAATATAAATTTATCCATTCTACGACTAAAAATATAGAGAAATTGTGAATTTTTCTGTTCTTCCAGGTTTTACTAGTCCCAGACAGAGACCTCAGATTAAGACATTTATTTCTCTTGACAAAAGAAAAATCAAAGACATTTCTTGATTACTGGCTCAAGATCAAGAGCTTAAGGATTTGGAGTCTAGGATTTGGACTCAACCTGAGCCTATCTCAAGGCTATAACTTTATTTTAAGTAAGGAAATCTTGGAATGTATGTAATTGGCCTGATTCAGTATATCAAGGGCCTAATACCCTTGATATACTGATTGGCCTGATACACCTGGCCGTCCTTATGGTCTAGAATCTAGTATTTATGAAATTTAGTCTAGGAATCTGGAACAAACAATAAATATCTCCTTTATTATTTTTAAATTTAATAAAAAAATTAAATAGGCAGTTAGTGTAGACGGCGGATGTAATTTCCTTTCCTATGTCAAATGAATGTATTTCTCCTGATGAAATCAAATGGATTTATAAAGACAGACAAAAAATATAGCCAAAAATGGATATATGGAATCGATTGAAGAGTCCTTTTATTACCGCAAAGGCAATGTTGATTTAGCTATAGCCGATAAATAAATTTAAAAAGGGTTGCCGATTTTAGAAAAAAAAATTATTTTTTAAGAGATAATGGAGGATTTTATATAAAAATTAATAAAATTTAATAAAAATCTTAAGAGATTAATAGGGGCAACCTTCTAAATCTTTAATAAATTCTAATGAGCCAACCTAAATCTTCAATAAATCTGAGTACTCTAATTAGAATTCATTTTCCTGACTAGATTTGATTTGAATTAACAAAAAGATTGTTTCTCTCAGTCTGTCTTACAGGTAACTAGCGGTTTCCCCCGATTCATAATCTGCCGAAGATGAGAATAACGTAGTTTTCCTAATAGTGCACCGGTCGGTTTATTTTTCAACCACCCTCAAGAGGGTCGGTTTATTAGAAGGGTCCTCCTAAGTATTTTAGTATTTAGTATTTTAAAGTATTTTAGGTATTTTAAAAGTATTTTAGGTATTTAAAAGTATTAAAGTATTTTAGGCCTAAGTATTTTAGGTCTCCTAATTATTTTAGACATTCTTTTAGTTACAGAAATTCTTCATGCATACGTTTAAAATAAATCAAGAAATTGTCATATAAAAAATAATCAAAAATCAAAATGTCTTTTAGTGTTACTTTGAAGGGGGTCAATAAAATTTGGACATATCAAGGAGATTAATAAATGTTCAGGGTCATAGTTATGTATGATAGGGACTATATACAATTATGTTTGTAGGGATGGATATTTTGGGATAACGTATATGCTCAAATATGATTCCTTTATAATTTTAGAAAGATGCCCCTTGTAATGAGCATATACGGTAACAGGATTTCAATAAACACACTCATTTGTTAGCAAGAGATAATATGTATCCATTTTTCAAAGAATCATCCTTAGTTTATGATTCACTTTCAAACAAATCACTTAATGTGGGTTGTTTCTCTGGTGTTCTAAGCAAATCTCCCAATGTGATTATCGGGGTTTGCTTCTCTGATTTATCATCCATATTAAGCAAATCTCCATATGATGGCAATTGCAAAGGCCAACCTCTCAATGGAGCGATTTGCTTTTTATTTGTTTGTTGTTTATTTGGTTCCGAGTTTATGTTTTTTTTTGTTTTTAGACACAACAGCTAACAATTACCTATAATAATGGATATAGTCAGGACTTATATCGAGAATTATTAAAAATTTAAACTCTTAAAAATTTAAATATTAAAGTTAGATTTTTGCTTTGTTAAATTCTGCAAATATTTAAGTAGATGACATTTCTTTAAGGCATTTCTTACATTTGACCTTTCCATTCACAGGCTCAGTAAAATAATTCCAGGTTAAAGAAGTTTTTTCTGCTGTAATATCAAATAGGTATTCTTTAGATTTAAAATAAGCTATTTAATTTTATTAACTTTATTCACCACGCGGTTATTTTTGAAAATTGTAACGGCAATGCCGAAATTTAATTTAATCTGGTATTATTCCGGCATTATGAGAAAAAAATAATTCATAAATTCAAAAAATTTTCTTCAGCATTTCAAATTAATATTATTTAGAAATGTAAAGATCTTTAACCATTTTGAGGTATTATTTTAATTTGAGATATTTTTTGGTACTTGGAAGTAGAGACCGGCAAAATCGCGTTTGCGGGATCCCGCGGGATAAAATTTTTTTCAAAAATCTTTGCGGGAGTAACTCTCGCGGGAATATTCCCGCACTCCCGCAAATCGAAAAAAGTGCGGGATTGCTGGAGCAATATACCGCAAAATCCCGCGCGGGATCCCGTCTCTACTTGGAAGCTTCATAGAGGTGCGTGTTCTCGAAAGACATAAATTGTCCATATCCAAATTGGCCCGTATTTTAAAAATTTTCTAAATTTTAATTCAAGTTCCGAGGATGGATAAAAAAAAGTAGCTCATTAAATTTAATTCTGAGTAAAAGAAAAATACATAAATAGTATTTTAATAATAAAATACACACCAGTCTTTTTAATATACCGTATTTTCTCTAATTGAGCGACATGTCGCTCTATTTTTCAACCCCCTCCCGAGGAGCCGCTTTATTGGAGACTGTCGTTCAAATGGAGACTGCCGCTCTATTTTTCATAGACAATATATTTACAAAAAATTTTCTTTATTCATTATATAAAATCAAAATTCCAATGAATCATCGCTTAAAATACCATTCTCTTCATCTTGAATCAAAACAATCTCGTTTATTAAATCAATCATTTCTAAAATTATTTTCATTTCTCTCTTCTTAGACAATCCAATCCTGTTGGAATTGCACCTTCAGGCTGTCAGTAATACTGTCAATCTCATCTAGAAAATTAATCGATTTTTATAATCAATTAATTTTAATCTCCTGGGTGTCCAAAATTTTCAAAATTTTTGCCTGAGGCGCAAAAAATGAAGAAATCTGGCTTAAGGATCGTCCCAAATTCTCAAAATTTTTGCCAACGGCGCTGAAAAAGGATGATTTTTGGCTTAAGGATCTTCCAAAATTTTCAAAATTTTCGCCTGCGGCGCAACAATCGAGTAATAATGAGAGAGTGATAGATCCACCAGCTCTTGATCACCCAAATCCCCGAGGACACTAATCCCCTTAATTCACCTAAATCACACGATAATCCACCCAAATCCCGTTTAATCCTTTGATACCCCTCTTATCCTCTGTATCACTTGATGTCCCCCTTTATCTACCAAAATCCCCCCAATGAAATAATTCATTTATTTTCCACCCGGAGCTCGGAGCCAACATGGAGCGGCTCCGAAAATCGCCGGCTCTGGAGCCGGAGCTGGAGCCAAGATTTTGAAAGCCCGGAGCTCGGAGCCGGAGCCAACAAATGGCAAATACCCAGCACTGGTTATTAGTGTAAAGAGTGAAAAAATTAACAATAATAAATCGCAGTTATTGTAGTGGGTGTCGCTCTATTGGAGACTGTCGTTCAAATGGAGACTGCCGCTCTATTTTTCAACCCCCTCACGAGGAGCCGCTCTATTGGAGACTGTCGTTCAACTAGAGACCGTCGCTCAATTAGAGAAAATACGATAAATTCATTTAAATAAATCAGTTGCTGCAATATTTTTACTAACACATTCTTCACACAAATCTATACGTAAGGTTACTCCAGCTCCATCCCGTTGAATTTTTTCGTCCGATTTGAATAACCTTTCACGACAATTTTTGCATAAATAAATTTGTAAAAAATCTTTGGGTTGAAGTGAAGAAGAACATTTTACTTGGGTAGATGCAGCTAAAGCTTCGGCAAGATGAGCTAATGATGTTGTAGAATTTAATGAAGGTGTAGGGGCGGGAGGTGGGGGAACAACAGGAGCTGCAACAGGAACAACGTTGTTAACCACAGGGGGAGGAATACTTGTTGGGGGAACATTTGTTGTTGTTGATGAAGAAGCAACAGGAGGCTGATTATTATTAGTATTAATAGGTGGTGTAACAATAACAACAGTTGAAGGATTTATAATTTCAGTTGAATGTTGTTGTTGTAATTGTTGGTGTTGACGTAGTCTTAACTCACGGTCATGTTTAAATGTGTCAACCTGTTGAAATAAAAAATTTTTTTTGTAATTTTTAAATAAATTTTTTGATTTTTAAATTTAAAATTGCAAGACTAATGACTATTAATATAGAGATACCATGCCTTTTCCTACTCCGTACCGCTGACCATGTGCTCCTTCAGGACGAGGCTAGGAGCCCAGATAATACGTACATTATAGACGGTATTTTTAGGTATTTATCTGTGTTCCGTATCGGTATTTAGTATATTCAACTAGGTAATATACAAATATTCACAAAGCTTCTTCAATTTTTGTCAACTATTTAGTTATTCTACATATTACTGTCTCCAACAAAAACATATTCGCCCTCAGCCTTATTATTATCGTATATCGTATTGTAAGGTCAGTTTGTTAGTCATTGTCTTATCTCGTTTTTAAATCTAATAATTAAGACCCAGTCTTTTGTTTCTACATGCAATTTTGTTTCGCATTTTTTACAATTTTTCAATTTCAAAAAATCACTAATCACCTTGTCCTTAATTAGTTTAGTGATATGTTTAATGTCGGAATCTGGGATTAATTGTTGTTCAACCATTTGTTGAACAATTTCTTCTGCTTTATCAACCTCTATGTCAAATGAGAATAGCAACCCTTCATTTTCTTTAAATTTGTATTGAGCTCGTTTACGTTCGTCAATTACATATAATTGCATATGGATCTGAAGAAAAAAAATTTTTTTTGAAAAATTTTCCACTAGAAATCACCTCATTATTAGTTCCAGCCAAATCTTGCTCTCTATTTTGAATATCTATTCGAATACCACCACATTGTTCGTCTTCTTCTCCATTTAATAGTTGTTGAGTAGATGATGATTGGTCTAAATTATTTTTCTCATTTGTAACACGGTCAATTATTTCTTTAATTTCAGGGTTTTGAATACGTTCAAAACATGTTGATTTGACATTCTAAATAACAAAAATTTAAAGGAGAAAAGGAAATTTAACTAGTATTTAGTAAGGTTGTCGGATAGTTGGAAATCTTCGGATATCCGGATCCGACAACCTTAGTTATTTAATATTAATGTCAAGGGTTAGTCAGAATATCTTAGTGTTAATATCAAAGGTCACTCGAAACCCGATACCCAAAACTGGATTTCTTTGAACCCTATCTGAGACCCACTTCCTGTGTAATACATAATAATAAGGGTTGCCAGTTCGCACGAATCAAGACCTGGGACTTGAAAGATCGAGTGAGCCCAGGCTATCTAGCTTGAAATAGACTCGTATGACTCTAGTAAACGAGCCAAATCGAAAAACCCCATGCTCAGATAGCTTAAAAGATTCAACTCAAAAAAAACCAAGCTCGAAAAAAGCGATCGAACGATCGAACCTTCGAACGATCGAACCTTATAAATTGGATCCCTTATTTACTATCTTTGGAGAGTAGGACCCGTTTTTCCTTAGCTAATTAGCTAATAATTTTTAAAATCACCCCGCTAGGTTGTGGCTGAACAACAATATTAGAAGCATTATTAGTAACTCCATTAGTGATAATATTAGTCGTAGTAGTTGCAGCTGTTGCTTGAGAAGATGCTGCTAAAGCTTCGGCAAGATGAGCAAGAGAAGTCGCTGTATTAAGAATTGGAGCTGTACCAACAACACATGCAGTAGTAGGAGCAACAATAACAACAGCAGCTGTTGGGACAACAGCAGGAGTGAGGATTTCAGAAGCTTGTTGTTGTAACTGTAGTTGGCGAAGCCTGAACTCACGGTCACGTTTAAAACAATCGACCTATTAAAGAAATTTTTTAGTAATATGTCAGGAATAAAGGGGGGGCGGGCGGACTCTCGGGACGAATATCTAGGAATTGCTGTGGCTCCGGCCCCGCAGAAGCCCCGGCCCCAGAGACGGCCAATGGATCGATCTCCCGGAGCTATACTAGCACTGGTGTTTATGTTAGGGTTCTAAAACATAAAAAATATTCATCAATAGGAGAATGTACTATCCAAGACTCAGTGGGTGTAGGCAAGACCCATTGGCCATAGTTCCCAAACCAGCATGCTAATTTTGAAATATCCCGACATGTCTGGACGTCCCCAATAAACACACCTTGTCCTTAATTAGTTTAGTGATATGTTTAATGTCGGAATCTGGGATTAATTGTTGTTCCACCATTTGATGTACAATTTCTTCTGCTTTATCAACTTCTATGTCAAATGAAAATAGCAACCCTTCATTTTCTTTAAATTTGTATTGAGCTCGTTTACGTTCATCAATTACATATAATTGCATATGAATCTATGGAAAAGGAAAATATTTTAAAAATTAAGAATATTATATAGTAGTTATTGTGGATATACCTTGCCGTATCAGGAATTAAACAAGCCGAGTTAAACCCGATTAGGGCGTGCCACCCATTTAAGTGTTATACAGAGAACAATGCTAAAAAAAGACCAACCATATATCGGAAAATAGTCTCCAGCTAAGTGCAAGCCAGTTTCGATAACAAGAGATCGACCTGTATTGGATCCAGACCTTAATTTTTCCAGGAACCAAAGACAAGATCCAGAATTTTTAATTGTCTTTAATTTTTTATTGACTCAAGGTCAAGAGGTCCTCACCCAAAATCAATATCAAACATTTTTTAACTAAAGACCACCGCAATAGTCAATAGGAAATTTAAAAACCACCTCATTATTTGTTCCAATCAAATCTTGTTCTCTATTTTGAATATCAATTCGAATCCCAAATTGTTCTTCCGGCATAAAAAATTCATCGTTTAATAATTGTCGAACAGTGGAACGTTCATCCTTATTCGTTCTTATGCATCTATCGATAATTTCTTTAATTTCAGGATTTTGAATTCGATCGAAACAGGCTGGTTTGACTCCCTTAAATGATCCAAATGTCCTTAAAAAATTAGGGAAAAAAATTCGAACCGAAACAACTTTTCGATAAACTTGAGCAGCATATTGACATTCACTATAAGGATATTCACCGGTAACCATTTCTAAGAGACACATCCCAAAAGCATAAACTTTGAAAAAATTAAAGTAAATAAAAAATATTGGAAGAGATTAACTGGGTGGGGGGCCTGAGCAAACCCCTTTGGATGTTCCATCCACTGACCTAGCATTGGTGGGTTCAGGAATCCTTCCAAAAAAAGTAAATAAAAATTATCGTTGAGGAGAACAACCAAGGGCCAGGGGAGCCTGAGCAACCCGTTTTTATTTTCCTTCCATTATTAAACTGTTCTAGGATTGGGGGTTCAGGAATCCTGTCGCCCCGATTCCCAAAAATCGTCCCAAAAATTTCCCGATTTCCCACAGTTTTCCCCGAATTCCTCGCCATTTTCCCAACTCAGGAATTAAAATTCTATCGGGAATCCAAACCGAAACATTATCCCAAAATCTAAAATTTGTTTTTTTCCTCAGGAATTCCCGTAACCTATTCCCGAAAATTTTTTTGAAAAATCCTATCCCCATTAAATAAATCTAAAATTAAAAAAAATAACCATCAACTTCTTCATCGTATTGTTCTTCATACATTTCAGGTGCCATAAATTCTGGTGTTCCAATAACACTTTTTGCATGAGATTTATTTTTGAGAGTGGCAAGACCTGAAATAAAAGTTGAATAAATTCTTAATTTTAAAACAGTTTAAAATAGTAAGGGCGAGGTATATGGGCTGTATACGAACGGGATTCACACAGAATGCCAACAAAATTCTCAAAAAAAATTTTTAGCACCATCGTGCAGAGGTTTTACTAATGCCATTTTTTCGGATCCCAAAATTAAAAAGTTAATAGGGCTTCAACGTTTGAGGTTATTTTGAATTGAATGACAAACAATGAAGCATGTGACTTTTTAATTTGGGGGGCAGGGCCAAAAAAGACACAAAATTTTGGCATTAGTTCACATCAACCATATGGGTTATATAGCAAAATTATTGGTGATAGTTTCAATTGACCCCTTGTGAGTGATTATGAGCTACAGGGGCCCTGCCTAACCTCCCCTTTTTAAAATATTTTATACCCCCGGATATTTTAAAATGCTACCAAGACAGCCCCCTTTATCCTTTAGTAAACATTCCCAAAAATTTCAAAAAAAATATTTGCAAACCTAAATCCCCAATTTTCACACTTCCAGTAGTTCCAGTAATAAAAATATTATCACATTTCAAGTCTCTATGAATAACAGGAGGTTGACGAGTATGCAAAAAATATAAGCCTTTGAGTATTTGACGACACCAAGATTTGAGAACTTTGACATTGATGCGTTTAAAACGTTTCAAATAAAGCTTAAGAGTGCCAGAAGTCATCAATTCGGTGATTAGGACAATATACCTAAAAAAAAATTTTAGGAAGAATTTTTTATAAATTCAGTGGTGGGAATCTAAGAAAAAAAATTCTCTCAAAAGAAAAAAATTCTCTCAAAAAATTCTCCCTCAAAATTTAAAATTGACACAAACTTTCGTTTTCCATCTGTCCTTTCCCAATAATCATAAAATTTGACAATATTTGGGTGTTGAAGTCCTTTAAGCATTTCAGCCTCATCTCTAAAACGTTGTCTTTCGGGCTTGCTTAATTTTTGTTCTTGTAATTCACACCAAGCGACGGCAACGCCCAAAAAAATAATTTTTTGAAATTTTTCAAAAAATTCATAAAAAACCTGTTTCTGTGTCTAAACCACGATAGACAGTTTTAAACGAACCACGACCCAACTCTTCATCAAATTTGAGGAAACGGCCATCTTAAAAAATAAAAAAAGTTTAGGAGAGTTAGGATATAATTTTTGATAAAATGGAAGGGTTAGAGATTAGAGTTGCCGGATACAGATTCGAAAGACGCCCGGATACCCTCAAATTTTGGTCATGAGCCTGGAAAGGTATTCTATGGGAGTCCGAAAATCGGATAGACTTATAGCTTACAAACTTATAGCTTTGTTAGAAGTTAGAAAAATGGGGGAAGAAGGGTAGAAATTGGAAGGAACTTGAGTCTAAAATAGAACCCAGAACTTAAAAATAGAGGAATAAGCAAGGACGTAGCCAGGGGGACTTCTGGGGCTAAAGCTTCTCCCACCCCCGAAATGGGAAAAAGGAAAAAATTTTGGCGCACACCCATTTAGCCCCCCCCCCCCCCCCCCCCCCCCGTTAACTCGACCCCCTGATTACTCCATTGTCATACAGACTAGAAACTTTTGAAAATTGATGCGCTTAGACCCATAGAGCTTGAAAATAAATGACCAGACCCTTTGTACCAAAAAGAAATTTTTTCTGTTAAAAATAAAAAAATAAACCTGGAGATTTGTCGATCGGTTTTTCCTCATCATAGTCCTCATCATAATCCTCAGACAATTTTCTCCGTTCCTCCTCTTCCTGTTGCTTAATTTCAGCTACAGCAGCTGCCGGAATTAGAGTTATGGGGGTTATTGCGTCAACCGAATCTATCGCATTTTGTTTTAAGGCTTCGGAAACGACGGGCAATTTTGCAAGGTTTAACTGAAAATTTGGAGAAAATTGGAAAGAAATTGAGAAAAAAACCTGTTGAAAAATTGGAGAAGGTATTGCAGTTGGGGGAGTGCCAACAAGTGTATCTGCTGGTGAAGGAGCGCCGCTGCCAGTGGAAAACTTGAAAAATGAGAAAATAAAAAAGGAAGAAGAATAAAATTTTGAAAAGGGTTTGGAGGTTTGAAAAATGAAAGGACTCGGAAAAAATGAAAAATGGAGGTGAAAATTTTGAATAAAAGACAACGTCCATTTTTCAAGATTTCAAATATCTTCTTGGGTAAAGAAAAAATTTCTAACGAAAAAAAATTTAAAACCCCCCGTTATGAACAAGTGTATAGAGCGAGCAGGGATGTCACCGGTTATCCGAACCCAAAACCTTTATCGACCCAAAACACAATCAGAAGAGAATTTTTAATTCCCAAACCGTCTTTTTCCTTAACCATTGCCATCCCTAGTGATCATATAATACGAAAAAAATTTTACAAAAAATAAGATTCTCACACCTAACCTCACAAAAATTAGCAAAGGCCCAAAAATTATTTTAAAAAGTAAAAAATTGCCCTCAAATAAAAAACCTGTTTGGACCATAATTGCTGTTTGGCTTTAGGTCGACTTAAACGCCACTCCCTTTGGACAGCTTCAAGCCTAGACTTTTCTTCTGCAGAAAGGCAAGTGTGAGAGTCCCAAGCATTTGAAGAACTAAAAAGAAAAATTAATTAGGATTTATTGAATAAAAATTAACCTAGGCCCAGGAAAACCCCAGGAAGGTCAAAAAATGCATGGGCCTAGACTCTGGGTACAGAAGAAACCCAGGCCTTGGTCTAGACCCAGCCCGATCTCTAAATAAATATTAACTAACTAGATGGGTTAAACGTAAATAACAAACCAGTTTGCCCAGAATTTCTAAAAATTTACAAAAAACCGCCAGAAATTTAAAAGTCGAAAATCCCGAAACCCCCAAAAATTGTTACGAAAAATTTTTTATAGGAGCCTATAAACCTCGAAAAAATGGGAATATTTTGGAGAGAATGATACCCCAAAAATCCAACCCCAAATAATAAAAAAAATTTAAAAATTAAAAAAAACCTCGTAGCAGCTGGAGGCTCATTTCCTCGTTTAATTACAGTTCGTCTTCTTCTCGCTACCCCCAAATTGCTATTTAAAGGATTTCTGGCCGGCGAGGAATGATTTGAAGCTGGAATGTGTGTTTGCCCGTTAGTCTGTGCTGAATTTGTTGTTTTCCTTCCAGAAATGTTTTTGACGTCGCCATTAATTGAATTTTCCATTTTTGGGAGAAAATTGAGAATTTTTTGACAGGAAATTCAAGAAAAAAATTTTTCTGAAAATTTCTGAAAAATTTCTAAAAATTTTTAAAAATTTTTTAAAAACTAAAAAACATAAAAAAATGACTTTTAGCCCATCAGCAGACCTTTCTCTTCGTTTTTCTCTTTCTCTAGAAATATATTCGCGACGGGACACGCCCAACTAGGCGCGCGGCCATAACGGCGCAAAGCCATACCTACCTGAAAAATTTCTGGCCCTTATCACTTTTGGTATTAATCTCTTTAGCTCGATGAGAGGAATCGTTTAATACTAAATTTGGCAAGATTCGAAAATCTTGAAGCAAGTTATGGCTTTGCGCCGTTATGGCCGTGCGCCTAACTGGACTGTACCCGCAGACTTTTCTTTCTCTAAAAAATTTCTCTCGCCGACGTTGGGGGTCAGTTGAGTAGATGACCGGTAGAGTCCCAAGACTATCACAAGAACCTAGGTTTCACAAAAATGCGATAGTCATACGTTGGGCTATCGCAAGAAATCTTTTAAAAAAGTAAGACGCATTTGCGTGCACTAGGGCTGCACGCCTGATGAAGGAGGAAACCCTCCAAAAATTTTTCTAAATTAATTTGGAGATTATTAAAAAAATTTTTGGATGTTTGAGTCTTGGCTATAAATGTGAGAAAAAATAAAATTCTCATAAATTTAGGGGGCTAACTTATTTAAATATAAAAATTTCCCTTTAAAAATGATTAAATATTAATTTTATTGAGTAAATAATTTTGAAAGAAATTCTAAATTAAGTAACGAAAGATGAATAAACAAGAAAGAATTTCATGTGGACCAAAGGGAATATTTCGTCGATTGCCCCAAATATTCGCAGTCTTTTTTGGGGAAACAACAAGTTTTAGGGTCGTTTCGGCGCCGGGACATTTTGGCGCGCGACTTTAATTTGGCACTTATCCGAAACCTAAAGTCATGAAAATTTTCTCAAAATTTTTTAACATCCTTGACTACCTCCTCCAGAAATTTCAGAATTTTTCATCAAATATTTTTAAAGTTATAGTCGATAAACCTTGAAAATAAGGCGCTTTCTGGTGAATTTACATTTTTGGCCATAATTTCAGAAATTCTGGCCCTAAAATTCTGAAATTTTTAGAGAGCCTAGATAAGCATAAGAGGGTTATTTTTGCCTATTATTTCCATACGAGGGCTATTATTGCAAAAACTTAGCCCTCTAGATAATCAATTAACTGTTTTATAAGCCCGCGCCAAAACGGCCCCACGCCAAAATCGACTTAGTTCTCCTCAATTTAATGCCTGCGAATACGGGGGGAGTTGTTCGATTAAACTCCCCGTTCATTTACTCTCTCACTCAAATGATGGGGAACTCCACCGACGCCTATAAAAAATTACAACAATTTACAAAAAATGCATGAGTTTAGTCTTTCCATATTTGGGGAATGATAATGTTTTTTGTGTTACACAAAAAAATATTTAATAATATTCTTGGGAAACCCACCACATTTTTTTGGTCGTAAATCATTTTAAATGAAGAATTTATTAAAGAAATTGCGAATAAAGAATAAAAATAAAATGTCGTGTAAGGACGGTTCGGTGCTAATTATTTTTAATAAATACAGTAAGAATTGACCCAAAAAATTTATTCAAATTTTTTCAATTTGTGAATATTTGAGGGTTAAATATTAGGGACCGGCAAAATTATTTTTCCGGGTCCGGAAACCGGATTTTGGATATCACATTCATGCCGGATCGGATCCGGCCGGATTTTTCGGATTAATCTATTAAATATTAAGGAGCTATTTTCGGAGTTAATAAGACCTTAATATAATATGAAATAGTACTGGATACTAGAGACAGGACTGGACGGGTTCTGAGAGAATCGGGATTGAAAATGTCAGAGGTGTCGGAAATCGGAATTCCGACCCACCTCTGATATGTGGGCAAAACGGTTTCGCTTTGTTTCCTTGGTTTTGATCTTTCGAACCAACCGAACCCCAAGCCTAATTTCTAGTATTTGGACCTGAAAATTTGGTTGGGCATACATCTAAGCATATATATATACTCCTCATTATGAGATTTAGTTTTATCTTCGCAAGTGTGTAGCTTATAGTGAATTTCTGCTTTATTTTAATTTTGCGCTATAAAGAAAATAAACGAGAAAATAAACAGAAAACGTTTTTGTTCTATTAATAGAAAGTTTGATAATTTTAAATTTAAAATAAAACAAGAGAAGTAGCAACTATTTTTGTAAACCTTAAAGTAATCTGCAGCTAATTTTAAAAATTTTTGCAGCAAGCGAATTTTGGTGAATTTATTTATTTATTTAAAAAGATTAGCTGAATGAGGTTATTAAGATTAGCTGAATGAGGTTATTAGAGCTCTACACTGGGAAGGGGGAGGGGAGTTTATTTTAGTAAATTTTCTAGCACAATTTTATCAGTAAAATTTTAATTTTTGCATAACATAGAGGCAATATAAAAAATTTTTAAAATTAAAAATTTCCAGAAAATGTGGAATTAAAGAAAAATGGAGAGCCTGAAAATCCTTGAAAAATGTGTGTTTAAATAAATAAATAATCTTCTTTCCACCTCTTTATATTCTTAGTCACGCTCTCGTGGTTGAAAGAATGCACGGCGCGGGATGTCAAGGCGCGCATAAGTGAAATATAAAAATAAGGGATAAATAAAATTTCTGAAATTTTTAAAAAATATTTTGGACATTGTTGTCTATCTTTTCGGTAAATTTCATAATTTTTGGTTATCTATCTCAAAAGTTATGGCCAAAAAATTCGAATATGGTAAGGTATTTTTGGAATAACTTGACTATTTAGTTTAAAAAATTCTGAATTTTTTTTTCAAAATTCTGATTTTTTCCGAAAAATTTCTGAAATTTTTTGAGGACCTATCGAACATATCTAACCATACCTACAGAAATCCTCACATTTCTAGGCTCACATCAGTCAACTTGTAAGCCCACGCCTTATCTTGCTCTACGCCCAAACGCTCATGTCATACACTCTCGACATTAAAAACAGAGTCCTTTTGTGTTGTTTTTTATTGGAATAAATGAGGATGTTATTTATTTATTTAAAATATTTGTTCGATGTACTTCCGCTGTTATTTTTCATTCAATAAAAAAATAAAAAATACTAAAATTTAACAATTTTTTGTTTACTTATTTTAAAAAATGACGAATTTTGGGTAAATAAATAATAAATTTAGAAAAATTTTTATCTTTCAATTAAAAGTATAAATAATATAAAAATACAAAAAATTTTATAATCATTATTTTTATCAGGGTGTGGAAATTAATAAGCAGACTGAAAGTGGACGGAGTTGTGGAGCTTGAATGAGTAAAACTCGGAAATATTCAGTTAAACAGCTGGGCTATAGCTATTTCTCTCCTTATATTAGAAAATGGATATCAGATAACGGAAACATTTTTCCTTAAGTTTTAATCTATTTATTAAATGTATTTTTATACCGTGTGGTTGCTCATAAATAAATAAATAGCTAGTGCGAAAGGTTATTCGGCGGCTGGGAGCGAACCAGCATCTTCAGTAGACCGGACTGATGTGTTAGCCGGGACACGCCCAAGTAGGCGCGCGGCCAAGTAGGCGCAAAGCCATAACTAGCTGGAAAAGTTCTGGACCTTATCGATTTCGGTACCAATGTATTTAGCTCGATGAGAGGAATCGTTTAATACTAAATTTTGAAGGATTCGAAAATCTTGAAGCAAGTTATGGCTTTGCGCCTACTTGGCCGCGCGCCTACTTGAGTCGTACCCGTGTTAGCCATTACACCACGCCGCCTACTGATAGCCTTAGGAATTAAATAGCTATATGCTTTACAATTCCAAAATATCGAAAATTTTTGAGACCTATTATTATATGTACTATGTGGGCTTATAATACATATGTCCCATATAAATTTATATATGGCCAGTGATTGGAAGGGTGTACAAAATTCGTACTCGTACCTTTGCATGAAGTACAGTGTGTCCAATAAATATACGTCCACGCTATTTTTACCGAGTTTGATATTTATTGAAATATAATCATTGTGATATTTTTTATAATATGTATTGTAGTGTACTAAAATATTAAGATTAGCACTAGTATTCCTGATTAAATATACATTAGAACAGGAGTTTACTTGACTAACATAAGTTTTTAATAATAGTATGTAATTATAGAAATAATTCTATAACAGAAAAAAATAAAATTATGATAAAAATATATTTTATTTGTGTTAACATAATAATTCATCCCAACATTATAATAATTAATCCCAAATAATAATTAATCCCAAAATCATCAATCCCAAAATTAAGGCTCTTCCACATTTACTTTATATCATTTCTTATTAACGATTATTTATAGGAGGACGTCCATGCCCATTATTGTAATCTACGCTTTTCCTGGAATTAAATAAAAATTATTATTATCAAAGCTTTAAAGAGTGTAATAATAAGGCTAGGCATTATAGCTTTAAGAGAA
Source organism: Meloidogyne incognita (assembly GCA_036172945.1). Taxonomy (NCBI): domain Eukaryota; kingdom Metazoa; phylum Nematoda; class Chromadorea; order Rhabditida; family Meloidogynidae; genus Meloidogyne; species Meloidogyne incognita. The sequence goes on from JARQAC010000035.1 coordinate 257,348, forward strand.
TCAAATTTTAATGGTTCTAGGGGTACAGCCTAGTATAACACAGACCTGATCATGATACGGATATGTATACAGATAATGCGGATACGGGTACCAAAATCAGTATCCGTGAGCAGGTCTGGTATAATATATATCGAGAACGAGGGAAACTCTTAGCCCAATATCTATTGAACCTGGGCAGGTTTGCAACTCTAAACAAAACTAGTAGAGAGTTTATCTAATGAGCTAGCTATCACGAAGAAAATTTAACCGAGACTGATAAAGCTCGATCCTTGAGTCAATTTTCTAATATTTTGTAAAGCATATAGCTTCTATTTCCTAAGGCTGTGCAGTAGGCGGCGTGTTGTAATGGCTAACACATCAGCCCGGTCTACTGAAGATGCTGGTTCGCTCCCAGCCACCGAATAACCTCTTACACTAGCTAAGGAGAGAAATAACTATAGCCCAGCTGCTTTACTATTTTTAGGGATGCAAGAAGAGCTATTATAATTTTAAGTTAACTAACATCTGATTCAACTTTCCAGCTTCTGAAAAAGTTGCCAATATCATTGCGATTAAAACGAGAACAATAATAATCTTCATAGTTAACTCGTAAATTTTAATTAAATATTTTATTAAATAAAAATTAGGATTTATTTAGTATTTAAATTGTTTAATTATTAATTTTTAAAATTGAAATTAAAATTATTTTTGGTGTAATTATTCAAAATTTGCAATTTTTATATACAGAAAAAGCTCACCTTTATTTATTTAAAGTTTGCAATTTTTGCAAACTTTTTTAAATAAATGACTAAAATAGTAATTTAAATTAAAAAATGGAAGTAAAAATAAAAATTAATTTAAATATAAAAAATATTTATGCAAAAAATCTTTAGCTTTCGGTAATTCTTAATAAAATAATTTTAAACATCGACAAGTCCAAAATCAAGAAACTACAATATTTGAACGAGATCTAGTCTGAGTCCATTTCTATTCTTAATTGTTACCCGACATGCCCTCCCCTGCATACTAGTGATGCTCGGGAGAAGAAAAAACCCGGGAATCGGGAAACGGGAGTCGGGTCGGGAAATGACCTCGGGAGTCGGGATCGGGATACCCGACATGCTCTCCCCTGCATACCCCGATCCCCGACACTTCCGACCCCGAAGGCGAATCCTTTGACGAGTGAATTCTGTTGTGTATTTTCCTCGATATGGAGAGATATCATCTGAAATTTAGTTAATTACTCGTATGCTAGGCAGCTAAATTGTTTATTTTTATTTATAATAATTTTAAATTTAACATACTATATTATTTCTCATTTATTCAAAAAATTTTTTTAAAGTTAAAAGCTTCACAAGATCAAAAAAAAGTAAAAATGATTTTGTCGCCCTAATTGGATTATTTAAACATTACATTAAAAACAGGAACTTTTATTAGTAAAGTTCATCATCCGAAAATTGGGGTAAGCTTCAGTCATACTTTCTCCTAATTTATTAATTTATAAAATATTTATAAACATGAATATTATGCTGATAAAACGGCATATTAAATTACCGTATTTCCTCTAATAGTGCGACCTGTCGGTTTATTATTCTAACCTTCCTCTAGAGGGTCGGTTTATTAGAAGTAGGGTAGCTAATTTCTACGTTCAGATGTACCTTTATTTGACAATTTTGTTGATTTATTTAAATATTATTTTTGAAAATTTTTTTGTGTATCCACGCCTAATAATTACAACCAACAAAGCAATTGAAGAAAAACAATTAAATAATAAAAAGTTGCTTCAACAAGCTTCTAGCAAAAATTTGCCTAATGAAGTAAAGAGTGATTTATTTATTATTAGTTTTTAGAGACTGAGACGAGATCTAGATCAAAAATCACGGTCATGGAGATCAAAAATTTTTCGAGAACTGATCACGATTCTCTTACGGATCACGATTCTCTTCCTCAAAATTATTTTGATCTCTATAATCTGTCCCAAAATTATGAGTTCACCCTAAATTTTATCATAATATAGATTGCAGATTAAAAACTTGCTTCATGTCTTTCCCCTTTTAAAACAGCTTTCAACTTTATTCTTCAAATAAAGTTCGACCATCCTTAACACACACGTTTAACCGATAATGTTGTGATTTTAATAGTGTGAGTGATATGAAGGTCTTATATTAGGAGTTAAGTGTTTAACCTGGATTCAGATGTCTGGGATTCACGTGTTAAAATTGTAGGGGATTGTCGCCAAAATAATTTTTTGGATAAAAAGTGCCAAGCTAAAAAGCTGAGGACTTTTATAACATAAATTTGTTGTTTGCCAATTTAAAAATATATTTTTGTTAGAAACAAAGGCAAAAAAATCGTGAAGAATTCTCCAAAAAGGTACAAAACATACCTATAAGGGATGACCATGCTGAAGCGATTTTTCAACATTGTGAGGAATATTTTTTAAATCCCCCCAAAATTAATATTTAAGGGGTTGATCAAGCATACTCTTCGCTTTTCGCTGCGATTGCTAATCAAAGGTTTTATTATCCTATTATCCTTTTATCGATACCGTATCCCTTCAATAATAAATCATAAGGAACGGAGCACCTCAGTTCAGCCTGGACCCTATAACTCATCAAGAAATGTTAACTTTTTTATTTTCTTGGTACCATTGGATAGAGAATTATTAGATCTACAACATCAAAAAATCAGAATTTTCGACTGATTAATAAAAAAGTTGTGATCTAAAAACCAACTTTTTTTAAAAAAACGTGGTTTTTTGGCACTTTTTCGATCATAACTTTTCTTCCAGTTAGTCAAGAATTTTGATTTTCTGGTATTTTGTAGCTTATTTAATGCTCTATCAAATGGTACCAAGAACTCTAAAAATTATCAGCATATTCAAAAGTTATAGGGCGCGCGACTGAACTGATTCCAGACTAAAACGAGGTGTACCCCACGAGGAATGCTTTATAAAGATTATGAAAGCCTCGATACATACCGTATTCCCGAAAATAAAACCCCACGCTGAATTAGAACCCTACCCTGAAATAGAGCCCCACTTTGGAGGGTAGTTGAAAACTAGAGCCCCCTGGGGTTCTATTTTCGGAAATACGGTAATTTATTATTTTTTGGAGCTTAACTTGATTTTAGGTGTATTCTCGATGTTCTAAGGGATATTTTTCAGAATTCAATAAAAATTTTAAGCCCATAACAATTAATTTTTAAGACTAAAAATTAATTTAAGGCTAAAAACATTAAAAAAGCCAATCCGTGACGATTTTGGCCATTGCTCCAAACACGCAACAAACATACCCTTACATGCCAAATGTCTTTCTGATCTTTTTAATGGGAATTTTAAAGGAAAAAATTTTACTAAAAAAGTTGGTTAAGAATTTTAAAAAATCCTTTAAAAATTTTTGATTTAGAAAAATAGCACAATTTCTCGGTTAGAACGGTATCGTGACAGACAATACAATCAACAACGTCAAAATGTCGTTGAAATGAGAAATAAAATATTCCAAAAATTGAGGGATGATCATAATAAAATAATGGTATATTTGACTATAAAATACCATTAGTTATCAGTGCCCCAAAAAGTTCATTAGTGCCCCAAAAAAGTTCGGGCTTAATTTATTTTCAAATTTAGGACTAATCTAAGCTTATTGCCGACTGGTTAATTTTTCCCTGTAGCGGCTCAAAAGCTCATATGTATTCTCTATTTGAATAACCATAGGGAAAAATTACACGGTCGCCACCAACCCTACTAAGAACGTTAAAAACCAGATCATATATTTTTAGAAGAGAATTTAAGTTGGGGCCTTGAATCCAGTGCGAGATTAATCGAGATTTAACTCGCAATACAGTAGCACCCAAGCTTATTATTCCTGTGGAGAGTTGATTATACATAATTATTTCTCTGTTTAAAATTTATCAGCAATTAGTGTTTAACTGGTAATACAGACACAAATTATGACATTAATGAGTGCCTAAGATGAGGGGGGGGGGGTTTGGTGCCTGGGTTTGAGGCCTAGAAGAATTTATTTTGTAATACAGCCAGAATGGTAATGACTAGAGATCGAGCTGGACCTGGACTAAGGCCTGGGTTTTCCTGTACCCAGAGTCCAGCCAGGCTTTCCAAAAACCTCGATCTCTAGTAATGACCCTTGACTTAATTCAGTCCATAAGATAAATATCATAATGGAAGCCCTGGGTTTTTATTTTATTATGTATATGGGTCTCAATGAGTGGCTATCTATTAGGGAATGAATTCATTTTAAAGATAGTCTTCTCCCAACCATGATATCATTTACTAATCTTTTAATTTAGAACCCTTTTCCACTATCCAATTAAATTCATTAAATCGTTAAATATTTTTTTATTAAACTTTTTTTAATTAATTTAATTATAAATTTAAATTTAATCCAGTCTGACACCTTAAAAAATAAACAAACTCCAGAAAAGAAAATTTTAACTAATCCAACACAAAACATGTCAAAAGACCACACAAAGATAGCACCAAAAAATTCAAAAACAAATCAACCGCAAATAATCATGCGAAAAAATTTTTACGGATTACACACAACACACTCAAGGCTAAGCCCTTTGGGAAGGATTGCGCGCGATTTAATGAAAAAAGTTTTGAAAGCAAAAGGAAAGCACGAAAAGGATGTTGTTCCGTTAGTTGAATTTTTAATCCGATTATTGGAAAATAAAATTGGAAAAAATTTAAATTTAGATGGCAAAAAACAGTTGAAAGACTTCGGGATAGTGCTAAACGTAGAAAGGAAATTAAAAAGAATTTTGAGGAGGGGGATAGTCCTGAGCTTGGGCATCTGACTTATAGAGGATTGAAACGGCAAGGTGCATTTGGGGAGGTGGAAGATGATGTGAGTTATTATAATCAATGTTGTCTTTGTTCTGAAGCCAATTAAGTTCAGCAAAACTTAAACTCTGAGGGCTGAGGATCCTGACTTACTAGGAAGCTGAGGGCTTTATTCTAGGAAGCTGAGGGACTTAGATCTGAGGCCTTATTAATCTTAGGGCCTTATTATAGGAATCTGAGGGCCTTAGACTTTTAGGAATCCGAGGGCCTTAGATCTGTGGCCTTATTAATCTGAGGTCTTGTTCCACGAATCTGAAGGCCTTGGATTTTTGGAATCAGACTCGAAACCTTATCAATTCTCATAAAAATCTGTGTTTTATTTTAGCTCAACGAAATCGCTGAGGATCCACAAAAAATTTTCAAATTTCTCGAAAAATTGCGTTCAGAAAAATATACAAAGAAAAAGAAGGAACCTTTTGGCCGTCTTGTTCAAATGTTACGTGAAGGGATTAAGCTGGGCTACGCATTAGCTGGGCATAATGCTTCAGACATTGATAATAAAACAATGAGAATGGTCTCTCCCAGATTTTTTAGTGTTACAGCTGAGGATGACCCGGAACACAATGATACTGTAATATTTGATTAAAAACCTATGATTAAAAATTATGAGGAACGTTTATAGGTGGACTTTATTTCCCCCTCACTCTTCTCAATACATTCTGAAGGCAAAGGCATTGAGGCAAGCTATTTGATTATAATCTAGGGTTGGGGTCTGGTTCGTTTCGAAAGATTGAATTGGGCACAAAATTTTGCCCAAAATCTTGATCGAACCCTCCGCTAGCCAGATTCTAAATCAGTAGATCATAAGCTAATTATTAGCACAGACTTCGGGCTTTTTCGGGCCGAACCGCCCTCATAAGAGGAAATGGCAACGGTTGTTTTTTTTAAATAAGACAGCTGAACCAGTGTTTTATTAACGTGTGTCTGAGCTAAGTTACCTCAACTAAGATGTTTGAAATTAAATTTTACGATACAATATACCCGTATTAGGGTGAAAAAAGTCGGGGTTCGGATATCATTTGATGTATATCACGTCCAATCCAGGCAATCTATCACTGATATTTTCAGAATTTAACAAGCATCCCAAGCATTCTTAACATGATTAGTGGACCTGTTGGATTTAGCTCCAAAGACCAACAAATGTGGCTTGATTTGGTTAGATACATTGAAAATTTAATTAAAAATTTTAAATTATTTGATTAAATAATTATTTTTTAAATTAAAAGATACTCGAAGCTTCGGGTGTTTTGGAGAGTGCAAAAAAGATAGAGGAGGTCTCGGAATCTTAAAATTATCAAAAAATAAAATTTTAAAACAATTAGGAACTAAACGCTACAAGTTCTCTTACAAATTCGACATCTTCAGAATTTATATTGCCTAAGCAATTTAATACTACTCGATACGAGAAGGAGATACGGACAAAGGATGGAACACCTCTATTTTTTACAAAGGAGAACATAACGTTGATTTATTTGAATTTATATTAAAATTTAAAAATTAATAGAGAGGGGGGGGGGGGGGGGGGGGTCAGCTCTTCCCCCTTTTTCTTCATCGACAGGCTTATAACGTTAAGCTTCCCTTCTGTAGCTTGAATCTTATTAGGGTTGGAAGCCCGATCAGGGCTGGTAGGGAGCCCGATCAGGGAGGGGGGGGGGGGGGGGAGGAATTTCACGCAGGTGAATTTGTGAAAAAAAATTGCGTGAAAAAAAATCAAAAAACACGCAATTTCCACAATTGCGCCCAGCCCTAGGCCTATCCGCCCTGTCCGAAAGATCGAGTCAGGCATCAAATTTTGACCCGAAAAAGAATTGGTCGGACAGGCCTGATAAAAACGAATCCCGATAAAACGGCTCGAACGTCGGTTCGAGAATTAATAGAGGGGCTTTTCAGCTTCTTCCCTCTTTTATTCATCAACAAGCTCATAAATAAGGTGTCGTTTCCTGGAAATTCTTCGGATATCCAAAACCTAACCGAAGAACCGAACCGAATAATCCTCGGTTCTTCTGTTCGGTTCGCTTCGGTCCAGAACCGACAACTCTACTCATAACGATAAGCCTTCCCCCTTCAGTTTGGAAATCTTATTACAAGCTTCATTCACGTCATTGAGCTAAATTTTCATCAAGATCCCTTTCAATAAAAAAATTTTAAAATTTAATAAAAAAATTTTCTCCTAGTGATGTCGCTGATGAAGCCGGAATTAAAAAATTCGAGGCTTTTGAATTTTTACAAAATTCAATTAATAAACAACAAGTATTTTTGATTGAAAAATTAAAAATCTTTTTTAAGCTAAAAGATATGAATAATACTGGATATACGCTTTTGACTAAAGACCAATTAAATATGCTTTATGGAAATAATTCTTCCTATGAAGATCCCGTGGTATAATAAATTTTAAAGTCGAATAATTTTATTGAGAATCCATTGCCTTATCCAAAGGGATGGTTGGAAATCATGGGGTATCATTAGATATTTGACCGGATCCTGTGCCGGATCCTGTGCCGGATTCTGTGCCGGATACTGGGCCGGATCCTGGGCCTGTAGTCCAGGAAAAACCCAGGCCCAGAAAAGACCCAGGAAGGTCAAAAAATGCCTGGGCCTTGACTCTGGGAAGAGGAAAACCTGGCCTTGGTCCAGACCCAGCTCGATCTCTAGTATTCATCCTTGAAAAAAATTGTAGTTTAATATTTTAATATGTAGTTATTTCAACGCTTTTCTTCGCTCAACAAATCAACATTATTATCACACATTCAAAATGATATTCATAAATTAGCCCAACTTAAATCCTTCAAGATCATACCTAAAAAAGCTAAAAATGGACCCAATAGAAGGAAACGTCAATCAATTGTTTTATCCCCTATCAGTTTTTCTCCTTTTATTGAGGTGAGATCAAGGATTTATTAGGACTCTTATTTTTAAAGACATTTATTGTGAATACAGCTGTAGTTCTCTCTCCAATTATATTCTCTCCGTTGGTTCTTTCTCCTGTTGTTTTGGGACCGGTACTTTTATTCTATTAAAATTACAGTATATTTATGATTTAGATTATCCTCTCCCCGACAATGTTTGTGCCACTCATTCTCTCACCACGTGTGCTAGGTCCATTCATCCTATCACCGTCAATATTCGACCCGTTTATACTGGTATGTAAATTCTGGCACTAGTAAAGACTGACTTTGACACCTCTTGTGACCAGTGATGTCAAAGTTCCTTAATTTCTTTGGAACTAGTTCCAGTTCCAGAACCAGGTTTTTAATTTTTGTAATTCCAAACTAGTTCCAGATAATCATTAGTTCCGTAGTTCTAGTTCTGGAACTGGAACTAATTAATTTTGGAACTGGAACTGGAACTTTGACACCTCTTTTGACTCCCAATATTCTTACAAATTGCCTTAACAGGGGCATTTTCAGGGAGAGCCAATACAGGAAGACCCAATTTTCTTACAATTTTTATTTCGATTTTCATATAAGTATGCCTGGTTTGAAAAATCAAATCGAACCTAAAATTTTGGCCCGAAAAAGACTCGGTGCCTGGTGTGATAAAAACGAGGCTCGAAAAAGACTTAAACGTCGGCCCGATTCAAAAAATACAACCCATCTCTAATTATGAGAGATATACTATCAGAAGGGAAGCCCTCTCATACTGTCAGAAGGAAGCTTGATCGGTCTAGCATTAGAACTCATTGATTTTGGGTAGGTGCCACAAGAAGACTAGTGCCAAAAAATTTTATTAAAATTTCTAAGTTATATATTTTAACAATTTTTATTTTCAGAGTCCTGTAGCGCTAAACCCCTTCATTTTAAACCCAGGAGCATTCATCCCTTTCGTACTCAGTCCCTTCGTTCTGTCTCCATTTATCCTCTCTCCACAAGTCTTCACTCCCTTAATTCTATCACCGCTGGCATTATCTCCACTGATTTTAACACCAGCAGCAGCAAGTCCTTTGGTTCTATCACCTTTTGTGTTGTCACCTATTATCTACTCTCCCGCCTTTTTGTCGGCTTTGGTGTTGAGCCCTTATGCACTTTCACCTGTTATCAACAGCCCTTTGATTGCTTTTTCGGTAATCTTGTCGCCGAGTTATTTGAGTTGAAAGGTATTTTGAATTTTTATAATACATATAAGCACTCTAGGGCATTGATGGTGGTTGCCTAAAGGATACCCCCTCTCAGGATACCCCCTCTCATACTTCATACCCTCTCATACTTTCAGCACCAAGAGGGTATAAAGAACGAGATCCGCTATATGTAGTAGAATCTCTTAAGCATCCTTGGGACAAAAAACTTTTTTCTTATACTGAGATGTATTTTAAATAGAAGGTTTTGCACGATAAACACCATGTGTCTTGAATTTGTGACAATTTATGGGCGGGGAATTCCCCTTTAAAATAGGGCATTTAAAGAAGAGGGAATTCCCGGTTCCTAACATTTGAAATTAAATTTTCGCGGCAATTTCCAATTTCAAAAATCTGGAATTTAATTCAGTCAACTAGACCCCTGGCTAACTTAAACAAGTCAGTGTCAAAATATGTAAATTTAAAAATGATGTCTTATACTGAGCAGAGGTGTGTCGGAACAGTCAGAGGTGTCGGAAATCGGAAGAGCCGGAAATCGGAACTGGCTCAAAAGTCGGAACTCGGAAATCGGAACTCGGAATTCCGACCCACCTCTTATACTGAGCTATATCTTATAGATAGGTTCAATTTAATAATCTGATAAATTTTAGAAAATATCGCTCTGGACAAGTAAAAAAAATATTAGAATTGAAAAAAGGCAAAAAATAAATTTTTAAAATAAAAAAAAATTAATAATTTAATAATTGTGTATGCATTTTTAATTAAATAAATTTATTGAATAATTATTTTGGGGATTTTTTTAAATTTTTTTCATGGTCCTCTCTCCGATAAACACAAAAAAAATTTTTCGGGTATCCCAAGCATGCTTTAAAAAATTATATTTTGAGTTATGATCGAAGGTAAATAATTTCTATATATTTTTTTATTTTTTTTTAAATAGTTTATAGTTTAATTTATTAATAATACTTTTGCCTCTGAAATACGCTAGGAAAGCTTTTTTTTGTTTTTAATTTATTTTATTAAAAATAAATATATTTTTTATTAATTCATTAATTTTGGTGAGTTAATGAGTTAAATGAATAAGCCGATAGAGCTTGAGTATTAAATTTTGTGTTTTGCCTTTATGGCAATAACTTTGATTTTCACATGTTTTCTGGATTTAATAAATTAAAGATTAAATGCAAAATAATATCCATATAAATAAGTTCATTTTTTTCTATGAATATACGTATAATTTAAGCAAAAAAATTTCTTATTCACTATAAGAAGAAGATATTAAAAAAAAGAAGGCTGATAGAGCTGATAGAGCTTATCTCTTTAGAAAATTTATATATACTACATTATTTTTTCTGCCCATTTTTTGTATACCTATATCTATAAGAACCTTCAAGTTATATATTCGAGAGTGAATTTCCAATAAGAAATGAATTTTGAATATTAAAAAAATCAAACGATATCAGTTTATCTATAGGTATCAGTTGCTCAGTAGCTCAGTCGGTAGACCTGTACCTGGTGAGGGAAGGAGACTAGCAATGACTGCCAGTAGGTAAATTTAAAAATATAGATGATTACCTAATATTAGCTCGATTACTTAGATTACCTTAGGTTACCTCTCTCATACAATAGTTAAACAATTAGAATAAAACAAATAATTCAAATTTTATGAAAATTTTACAGCTAGAATGAAACTTATTATTATTCTTGTTTTAATCGCAATAATATTCCCCTTTATTTCAAAAGCTGAAGAGCTGAATCTGGAATCGAACGATCCATAGTTGGTTTAATAAATTTAAAAATATTTTTTTGAAACAGAGTAAATTTAAATAATTTTAAATTTTCTAATATATGTATCAGAGGTTTTGGATTTCTCTTATACATAAAATAGCAGAAAATTTAAAATATTATATCCAAAATTAAGCTAATAATAATAAGATTTATTTAAAAATTATTTCCAGCAGTAATAATTTTTATTTACTTTTAGTAAAGATGCTGACTATAAACCCGGAAATGCAAAACGTCGTCAACCTGTAAATAATGGATATCCTTTAGAAAGCAATAAACACAGAGGCAAAGGCAAAGCAAATCCACCCAACCCAAAAAAATTTTAGGGTGATGGATTATAAAGCTTTAAAGAAATTTTTAACTTAAATTAAACAAAAGGGATTGTGATTTTTCCATTTTAAATTTATTTTGGTTATTTTAAATATTTCTATTGCTTTAAAAAATTGTTGTTGGGAATATTAAAGATATAATGGAAAATTAATCAAGTTCAAGTTAATAAGAAGGCTCTTAAACTCCATCCAGTAACAGAGGACTAATTTTCACAAAAAGTTATCTTTGGCTGTGAAAAGGGGTTGATCTAAAAATTATGTTTGTACCATGGATCCTTTCGTCCTGATTTCCGAAATCGAGAATTCCATTTCTTGACGGGATCCCAAATTCCCGAAATCGGGAATTTTCGTTTTTTGGCGGCAGGATCCCTAATTTGTACCGTAAAAGTTGAACAAAAATTTAGCTTAAGTTGAAGTAATAATCATCAGGGATGTTGCATTCTATCTCACGATCAACGAAAAGAAAAAAATTCGCGAATTTCCGAATCCGACAAGAATCTATTTTGTAATTTGGTATGATCTCTCCCACTCTCTCTCTTAGGGGCAGCACAAAGACAGAAGTTGTGCCTCTCTCTGGGAGCTCAAGTATAGATTTGCTAGATACTTGCTAATGACTAAAGATGGTGAAGATTTATATAGAATGCTTGGTTGGATGTAACTTCGGAGGGATCTCGATAAGTTCAAATCTGATTTGGATTCTCAAAATCTCATTCGAAAGTTCATAAAATATTGTACTAGAATCGTCGCCCTTATCTGTCCACAATATCTATCAAAGTTTAAAATAGAGTTCGTCCGAGTCCGAGTATTTGAGAAAAACCCGAGTCCGAGTAAAGCCGAGTTTGAAAAACCCGAGTAACGAGTCCGAGTTTTATTTTTTGACCCGAGCCCGAGTACGAGTAAAACGGGTGAAACGAGTAATTTCTATAAAACAATATTCTAAAATAATTTTACCAAAAACAATACTTTTACTAAAAGATTAACATCAGTGCTGTGTCGGAAATTTATAGTTGGGGTAATTTGGCCATAGGGGATATATTATAAAATGGTATATTATTCTAGAAATATACCTAATTTAATCTGCGGTTTAATAATAATGTGATTCTGCGGTTAAATTATTTTTTAATCAATTTATTTGGATAATTTAATTTAACTAATTACACATCTGGCATAAAATGAATGAGTGAAAGAGAAAAATAAAGAGAGAAGGGATTCAATTTTAAAAATTTTGTATGTCATTAAATCCGTTATAAATTGAGATTTTTACACGTGAATCTTTAAAAATATAGGTATGTTTAGTGATCTTTGATAAATAATCCCTAAATTGACAGTAGAAATTGATATTATATAAACTAGTGATGATTTTCATTAAATATCCGAATAATTTCGTTATTATTTAATTTGTAGTGTGACAGGAATGCATCTCAGGATAGGTTTTATGAGGGAAATTCTCTCGAAAAGGTAATAAACTCTTTAGTTCCTTGATGGAATTAAATAGGCATTTGATGGAATTAATATTTATTAATCATCATTTAATCCCAGAATTTTAGATCTTTTAAGAGGAATTCTGCGAAGAAAGCTTGACCGGTTAAGGAGAAAGCTATCACGGACTTAAGTCTTATCAAATACTCCAAATGGGAAGGTAATAATAATAATAAGCTTCATATTTGTTTTTAAGCTTCATTTTCTTCTCAAATCGGCGTACTGTGTTTCTTAATTATCAGGGTATATTGCTGAATTTACGTTATAGAACTTTCTGTCAAAGCATATTAAACTCTTCCTGCTATTATAATCTGTTCAATCGGCTTTGTCACATTTTAGTGAAAATTTCCAAGATTTTGGTAAATTTATAATATTGTCAATTTTAGACAGAATTAATAACTAACATATCCTTATTAGAAATATTATCCTTATTTTTTTGACTACAATTTCAAAGGCAGAAAAGTTGAATACTATAACAAACGATCCAAAATATGTACCGATATGCAAATATGCACGAGAGTTTCAAAATATGCATATATATGCACAAAGAACCAGGTCCTCAAGTGCGCAAACGTCCGTAAAACACCATTTTTGGACTTCTCTCATCAAGACATAGCCTTATTAGAAACAGAGTATTTTTTGTAAAATTAAATAAATAATAACTTAAATGTATTTGCTTTTTAATTTAAATATAATTTATAAAATATTACCATTGCTAAGTTTAACTATCCATGGCTTGCTTTCAAAAATTATATTTGAAGATATGTTTTGAAATAATTTTCCAATTTTGGATTTTTAATAGTTTATAGTTTAATTTTTAATAATATTTTATAATAATTTATTCTTTTTGGTGAAGTAATTGAGTACGGGGATATTGTTTATACAGGAAATGGATTTGCATGTGACTACCAAATGAATGATTTTGGTATATACATAAAGGCTTTGAGTTTTTTTGTTTTTAATATATTTTATTAATAAGTGTGAATATTAGAGTGGGATCGGGATCCCGACTTAAAATCGGGATCGGGATTTTGGAATAACGACCCCGGTCCCGACACCGGGAGCGGGATTAGTCTAAATCGGGTCCCGATCCCGGCTCGGGACGGGATATATATTTCAGGTTCGGGATCAGAAAAATCGGGATTGGGATTCATAAAAAACCGGGTCAATCCCGCCCGATCCCGACCGGGATCCCGATCCCGCTCAACCCAAGTGAATATATATGAATATATTTTTTATTAATTCATTAATTTTGGTGAGTTAATGAATTGATTGAATAAGCCGATATAGCTTGAGTATTAAATTTTGTGTTTTGCCTTTTATGGCAATAATTTTGCTTTTCACATGTTTTGAGGCTTTTAATTAAACAAAGATTAAATAAAATTTATTGAGAAGAACCATCCATATAAAATAAGTTTATTTTTTCCGTTAATACTGATATAATTTAATCAGAAAAATTTCTAAAAAGTTTCCTCTAGTACATTCCTCTATAATAAATTACCTAATAGAGAATTAATTGCTTATATCTTATGTGGATTTTTGAACCTTATTTTATAGGGATTTTATAGGGCCGTATTTACCGTTGTATAATTATGCCCTTAACATTTAATATAATCCTATCTATGAGAACCTCTAAATTTTACATGTTCGAGGGAGGAATATCTAAAAGGAAATGAAGTTTCATTATTAATAAATCGCCATTACCTATCTTCCTGATAAGGTTTTCCTACATAATTTTATTTAAATTAACAGTGTAAGAAAGAGATAGATCCATGAGTTTACTAAGCGGGGGTCTAAGATATTCAAATAGAGAAGGTAGCTCAGTCGGTAGATCAGCGAAAGCTTCTAGAAATAACTGCAAGGAGATCGCAGGATTACCTCATCAGACTACGTTAGATTACCTCCCTCTTAATATAGTTAAACAATTTAGAATAAAGCCAAAAATTGAAATTTTATAAAAAATACATAAAAATATATTAACATTTACAAGACAACTATGAAACTTATTATTATTCTTGTTTTAATCGCAATAATATTCCCCTTTATTTCAAAAGCTGAAGAGCTGAATCTGGAATCGAACGATCCATAGTTGGTTTAATAAATTTGAAAATATTTTTTTGGAACAGAGTGGATTTAAGTTTAAATTAATAGTATTATTAGAAACCGTACCGAGACGAGATCCTTTATCGAGAATTTTTCGAAATCTTGATTTCGATTCTCGCACGACCCTCCAGTCCGATCTCTAGTATGGTACGGCCCACTAGGCGCGGGCTTCAAGATTTACAAATCTTACCAAATTTGGTATTAAACGATTCCTCTCATCACCTAAAGAGATTGGTCCCAAAATTGAAAAGGGCCAGAAATTTTCCGGCACATACTATATTTATTTTTAACGCACAGTTGGATGTTTCTGTTACATAAAAAATCGAAAATTTTAAAAATTCTATCCAAAATTAAGCTGTATATAATCTTGGATTTATTTAAAAATTATTTCCAGCAGTAATAATTTTTATCTACTTTTAGTAAAGATGCTGACTATAAACCCGGAAATGCAAAACATCATCAACCTAAAAATAATGGGAATCCTGTAGCAAGCAATAAACACAGAGGCAAAGGAAAACCACCCCACGCAAAACAATTTTAGGATCATGGATTATTTGTAACTAAGGATGGCGGTTCCTTGGAAATTCCTGGATATCCGGATATCCGGAACCGGTATCCGAACCAAAATTTCCGGAAATCCGAAACCTGAACCGATATCAGAACCGAAAATTTCCGGATATCCGGGGTTTTTTGGTTCCAGATACCCGGAACCGCCAACCTTAATTATAACGCTTTAAAAGGATTTTTCAACTTCAGTTCAAAGGCTAAAAAGGAAAATTTATATTAAATTAAACAAAAGGGATTGTGATTTTGAATTTTAATTTTATTTTGGGGTTTTTAATCAATTTATTTGGATAAATTAATTTAACTAATTAAACATCTGGAATGAAGTGAATAAGTGAAAAAGAAAAATTTTCCTCACACAAGATGAATTTGGGGTTACTGAATTAAATTAATTTTTGAAAAAAATATTATTCAATTTTAAAAGTAAAAGGGTATGAGTATAGTGAATTAAATTGAGACATCATTCTGACTAAATTTAAAATCTACAAAATGATTAGCAGTTAGATTTTTAAAATTTAATTTCAATCAAAATATATTGAAGCTTAAACAGTGTGAAGCATATAGCTATTTAATTCCTAAGGCTGTGCAGTAGGCGGCGTGGTGTAGTGGATAACACATCAGTCCGGTCTACTGAAGATCTGGTTCGCTCCCAGCCGCCGAATAAACTTTCGCACTAACTAAAAACCCCCGTACCCCGACCTGAACCCCGAACATATTTTGCTCCCCCGATCCAAACCCCGCCCCGAAACAATTGGAAAACTCCGTACCCCCACATCCCCCCCCCCCCCCCCCGAGCGTTCGGGGTTCAAACCCTACTTTAATTACAGAGATAAAATTAAATAATAATTTAAATGTGGTTGCTTTAAAATTTTAATATAATTTATCGAATATTCCCATTGCTTGGTTTAACTATCCATGGCTTGCTTTCAAAATTTAAATTTGAAGTTTATTTGCAAATAATTTTTCAATTTTGGATTTTTAATAGTTTATAGTTTAATTTTTGATAATATTTTTTTATTTATTCTTTTTTCTTTGAGAGCAAGCATTTTTAAATTATTAAAAAATATTTTTTAATAATTTACTATTTTTGGTAAATCACTTGAATATAGGCATATTGTATGCACAGGAAATGGATTTTGCATGTGAATACTAAATAATGATTTTAAGCTTTGCTTTCAAACCACGAATATTATCGACTCTTGAATAATTTTATTTTTTTATTTTGTTGTGGCAATAATTTTAATTTTCTAAAATAAAAGCAGTTATCATGAGGCATTTGAATAAACAAATATTTG
This sequence comes from Meloidogyne incognita, assembly GCA_036172945.1. Classification (NCBI taxonomy): domain Eukaryota; kingdom Metazoa; phylum Nematoda; class Chromadorea; order Rhabditida; family Meloidogynidae; genus Meloidogyne; species Meloidogyne incognita. The sequence continues at coordinate 273,815 of JARQAC010000035.1, forward strand.
ATAGATAAATAACTCTTTGAGGTAAGCATTATTTAAATATGCTAATCCTTTTGAAGAATACCAATAAGTCCAGCTCACTCATCCTAAAATTTCCCTTTAATAAATTATTAGAGATTAGGACCATACAATGCGAAACTAAACGTAATCTTTAAATTTGCGATCCATATATGTTGCTAGATTTTATCAACGATATTCAATAGGACTCTGATATTCTATGTGACCATAATTACTGAGTCGGTAATTTCGAAAATAACAATTTTTAAAACCCTAATATGTACAAATCACTAATATTTTTTTCTAGAGATATTAGAGCTTTTTCAGGGTTTCATTCTTTGCGAGTATGAAAAAATTAATTCTAATTATCGTAAATTAGACTATGGGGGAGTAAGTATACGGTAACCACCTATCGCGAACTAACACGATTAAGTATCTATGGCCAATTCAATTGTGGCGTATAACCAATGAGATAGTTTATAACTAGAGACCGGACGGTACCGTACTACGACGGTATTTTTCGGTATTTATCGGTATTCCGTATCGGTAGTACGGTACGGAATACCGACCGATAAAATAATTAAACAATTGAAATCTAAGCCAAAAAATTAAATTTTAAAAAATAATTTGTAGAAAATATTTCCGAGACACCATGAAGCTTATTATTATTTATATTTTAATCTTAATGATTTTGACAACCATTTTAAAGGCTGAAGTGTTAAATCAGGATTTGAATGATCCATTGTTGGTTTATTTAATTTTGAAAAATATAAATAGGAAATTTTATGTTTGATGCCTTTTATTTAAGCTATAGTATTTAATATGCTATAGTATACGGTAGATCAGAATAGAGTAGATCAGGAGTCATTAAGTTTCTGTCCTTTGACGATATGACGATATCTTTGACGATATCCTTTGCGACTTACTACCGAAAATAACATTCAAAAAATGTTTTCTGTAGATTTTCTGTCGCTAGCTTTCGATAGAAAATCTAATGGGAACGATGATAATGGGTTGACCCAAAAAGAATGAGCCCTTTTTTGCGCCAGATTTGGAATTGTACATTGGGAATTAATTCCTAGGAGGAGATCTCTCTCTATCGTACAATCCTGGACCGCGTCCAAGTTGCCATTGATGGTTTCACAGTTCAGGGGGCAACGTTAAGGCCAGGTTGTTTTCCACAAGGACAACGAGCCTCCACACCGTGCAAATGCCTCGTGCCCACATTACTGAAATACGCGGATGGGAATACTTCGTTTCTGGGCAATACTTCGTTTCTCGATTGTTTTTTGTTTTTTTGTTATAGTAAATTTTTTTGCATTATCCATAAAGGGCTCATTCATTTTGGGTCAACTCATTAATAATATGTAAAATAACCCTAACATTGGTTTAACCCTCCCCCTCCCACGTGCTAACAATATTTTAAACATTAAGCTTTATATGATGTTGGATTAATGTTAAAGAGAGATCCGGCGGAATAATTTTTATTTTATTTTAGCAAGGATGCTGACTATAATCAGCCGAAAAAACGTCATCCTCCAGTAAACAATGAAGATCCTACAAAAAACATTGGCAAAGGCAAAGGAAAACCGCCTCACCCAAAACAATTTTAGGAGTATGGATTATAAGAATTTGAAAAATTTTCTCTACATTTTTCAAACGCTATGAAGGCAAATTTATATTAAATTAAACAAAAGGGAATGTGATTTTTTATATTAAATTTATTTCGGTTATATTTTAAATATTTCTATTGCTTTAATAAACTGTTGATGAGGGGATTATTTAGGATATACTTGAAAATGATATTTTGAATAGGTAGTTAAAGTGTTGAGAAAACTCCCCATGATAACTCAATATAAAATACATACACCTTGTATTTTCTTGTATGCTTTTTCTTACTTGCATGCTGCGGCCAATAAATTCGCCTTAAATTCAACTGATGATCAAACATATATCGTTCAAGCTACACAAATATTTTTTGATTTAGGATATAGCATAATCCAGTGCATTGAAGAATTATGTCTGTTAATTATATCTAGTGATTTTCGGAAATTGGTCAAAGGGCAATTTGTCAAAGATAATCAGACAACAGCTGTATCGAGTTTTAATGGGCCACAAAATCCAAACCAGAATACATTACGTCAAAGGAATGTTTTAAGAAACAATCTTGTAAACAATTAAGAATAGAAAAGAACCCAGACTTGATCTCATTCAAAAATTGTAGTTATCTTGATTTTGGACTTGTCGATTTTTAAAATTATTTTATTATGAAGCTAAAGATTTTTTTAAGCTAAAGATTTTTTGGATAAATATTTTTTGTATTCAAATAAATTTTCATTTTACTTCCATTTTTTAAAATAAAAATATTTTAGTCATCTACTAAAATAGCTTTGCAAAAATTGCAGAAATTATAAAATAAAGGGAAGTATTTTCTGTATATATAAATTGCTAATTTTAAATAAATATAACCAAAAATAAATTTAATTTTAATTTTTTAAATTAATAATTAAACAATTTAAAAATCCAAAATAAATCCAAATTTTTATTTAATAAATATTTAATTAAAATTTACAAGACAACCATGAAGCTTATTATTATTCTTGTATTAATCGTAATGATATTGGCAACTTTTTCAGAAGCTGGAAAGTTGAATCAGATGTTAGTTAACTTAAAATTATACTAGGGTCTAGTTGTACCCCTAAAATTTTTAGAAAATGACTCAAGGATCGAGCCTTATCAATATTAGTTAAGGTACCTGTTGTGTCCGCACTTGCAGAAAGAATATAAATGAAAATAAATAACCCAGCAATGGGTTGGATGGTGGCACAGTCGGTTGTGCGTTCGGTTTGGGCCCTTTCCGTGATTCAATTCCATCTCCCATCCACAATTTTTTCTACAGATAAACTCGTATACAATAGTCCCTTTTTGATATGAGCTCATTAGATAAACACTCTAGTTTTGTTTAGGGTTGCCAATCTGACCTTATTTGATAGATCAAACGTGTCTTACAAGTTGGCCTTGTAAAAATTGGCACAAATAATCTAAAATCGAATAGGCTCGAAGAATTACAAATTCGACTCGATAAAATTGGGCTAGATAAATAAAGACTCGGGCTATATCTGCTATTTCCATTCAGTGTTCTGTAGCAGCCTCGGTAATTCCAGCTTGAGTAGCCCACAGTTCCTTTAATTAACAAGAGTATTATCGGAATATTTTTTATTTTTTCAAAACTAGGGATTTCCCTAGTTCCATGTCCTTGACTAGCTGTATCTTTAGAGATATTAAGATTCGATTCTTGTAGAGTTTGATATAATGCCTAGCTTCTTTAAAGCTTTGATAATAATAAATTTTATATTTAATTGCAGTGAACATGCAGATTACAAGGATGTTCATAAAAACCCTCCAATACATAATCGTCAATAAGAAATTATATAAAATAAATGTGAAAGAAACTTAATTATGGGATTAATGGATATCATCATACATATTTAAATTTTTATAAGAATTATAAAATTAAATATCTGAATCATTAAATTTCATGATTTGATGTTCAATAAATTTTAAAATCTTAAAGTTTTTAAAAGTTAGGCATAAGATTAGCTGCCAGAACAGAAATTAAACCTCGGTTCCTCAAAATTAGTGTTGGGGCCCGATCCGGCCCGGTCCGAAAGATCGAGTCGGGAATTGAATTTTGGCCCGAAAAGAATTCGGTCGGGCCGGCCCGATAAAAGTGAGGCACGAAAAATGACTCAAACGAGGCCCGACCCGAAAACTTCGGTTCCTCAACGACCCGAAAACTTCGGTTCCTCAACGACCCGAAAACTTCGGTTCCTCAAGTTGCTCATCAAATTCTGCTTTATCCTGCCTTCTCACTCATAGCTTGTTGAAAGCCTAGACCTTTTTAAATACTGACTGCTAATCTCATCTTACTTAACATCGTATAACTAAATTAGGTAATTGAGTGCTGCTATGCCAACCATTTCCTTATTGTCTTTAATTGTTCTCACTTCGCAAACTAGACTCGTTTTTATTTAAATTAATATTTGAAATGGCATTATAAGCAAGTCATTTTCTGGCTTCATTATTAAATTACAAAAATATTTTTTAACTTTTTTATCTGTGAAAAAGCTTAAAATTCGTTTAAATGGACCTGTTAAAGTCTATTGAAGAATCCAAATTTTCTTTAAATTTATTTTTGGAAAATCGTTTTGATTTGGCTGAGAAAAAGCTGGCTAAATTCGTCGATTGTTCAATATACCATTCATTGGGGAATGGCTTATTATTAATGATTCGTGCTCTAATGAGCTTTGAACGGGCAGATATTGAGAAAGCAATTGAAGCTATTGATAAAGGCCTTTCCTTGATTCAACAATTTAGAGGAAAACAGTATCGAACAATGTAAGACTCGCTTTATAAAAACCTCGATTTATGTTTCTGAACTGGTGGAATATACTGATTAAACAAAAAAGGATATGCTAATTAATTGAGGCTACTTTAGATCAGGTAATTAGGATCATTGGGATCTAGCTAGAGGGGATCTGAGAGAGGACGATAGATAAAATTGTTTCAAATTATACCTATGAGTAGGTAGGACCGAATCGAATCTTTCGGTTGGTTCAATTTCGGATATCCAAAAAATTTCCAGGCCCCGATAACCCTACCTATGAGAATAAACTACTTAATCTTAACTAAAATTAGTCAATAATTTGATCACAATTTTAGAGAATTGATATTTCGAATGAATGGATATAACAATAATTTATGTGATTATACGGAAGGTTATTTTTGTCATTACTAATCGACATAATAATTTATTAAAAATTAAATTTTAGAACAATTACACGCCGAATTGTGCTATGCAGAATTGATAATGATTAGGGCTATGTAAACCCCCTTATTTTTGAAGATTTTTATAATAATATTTTAAAGTTTATGCCTTTTATCCGATGAAACATTAACTGGAAAAATAGGCGGATTATTGCGCATTCGGTCCTGCTTTAGTATTTACTCGTAAATTTTAATTAAACTTCATTAATTTTTCAAAATTACTCAGTGGACTTTACCGGTTTCTGAAGGAGAATGAAGACAATAGAAATAATTCGCTACTTTGGCAAGAATTTGAGGCTGGGGTATGCTTTGGATTTGGTCTTTTCAATTTATTATTAGCCTCAATTCCTGCAAAGCTTGCAATATTTTTGCAATTAGCTGGGCTAAATGGTGACAAGGTGATCTAATAATTTTAAAACCTCTTGCTAGTGGGGTAAAGTTTTGGATGTTCAGTTAGAATAAATACCGTGTAGATACGAAATAAAAAATAATTTCGAAGAACAAAAGAGATTCTTCGGACTAACAGGCATAATTGGAGCTAACGTGTGATGAGAAATCTTAGTTATCTTATCATAGCCATACCTTTGAATTAAATTATAATGATGACTTAGCCTACTCGAGACTTTTAAGACCTCTAAAAGCCCCTGAATATGGGTATCAAAGCGTGTCAAAAATTGTTTGTGATTCACTATTTATTTCAGGAGAAAGGAATTTCAGAACTGATCAAGGTTAAACTTTTTCCTTTTTACGAAGAAAACACTAATATTTTTGTAGTGTTCAAAATTTGATGGCACTTTACGCTCACCCTTCGCTTCATTTTCTATTTTATTCTATCAACTAATTGTAGTATCTTTTATTGGTGTTGAAAGAATAGATTTGGGTTTGTGTGAAAGGATATTTACCAAACTGAATGGAAAATATTCAAAAGTAAGGTTTATTTGGGAAAAATTTTGTTAGATCGGAAGTGTGGTGAACACAATTATCATGATTTTTCGAGCTACCAACACGATCGCTCACCAAGCCCAGTCTCTATTCTCCACTATAAAGAACACTCTAGATACTTACAGATAACAGAACAAATATAATGTTCATGCTTACATGAGAGATTAGATCAAACATACATTGGAGATGGAGTTTAAGGCATAACCGAGAATATTGCCATTCAACTATGAAATTTCAAATTCTCCTTTTTCCGCCAAAAACATTAACATTTAAAAAAAAGACTTTAGGGTGCCATAATTCTCTTCCTGCGTGCTCGTTACCGTCTACTAAATGGAGGGCATATAGACGAATCAGTTCAACTTTATTGGCGTTCTATCCGTTCCCAATCAGAATATAAACAATTTCATCATATATGTCATTGGGAATTGGCTATAACAAATATTTTTTTATTGCACTGGACTAGGGCAGCTTGGCATGCCAATAAACTTTATGAAGAAAGTAAATGGTCAAAATGTGTGTTATGATTAACTTTGAAATTTCTAAAAATTATTTTTAAAGCTATTTATGCCTATCTTTTGGCTGTTTGTATTGAGGCTGATAAAAGTGGTGATACTTCAAAAAATGTATATAATAGATAACAATATTTAGCTAAAATAATTTTGCTTTTTAAATTTTAGAATGAAGCTGTTAGAATTCTAATGAGGTTAATAGTTCTTAAAAGTAGATCTCGTTTAAGAAACCTCCTTGTGATCGGAAAAATCGTATTTATAGTTAAAAATTTATATTCTTAGGTGTATTTCCCTTGAGTTGGGCAAAACGATACTAGTATCAGCCAACCCGAGACCGAGACTAGTTTCTCCCATGATTATTTCTCCTAGCAAATGACAAAAAATTTGTTTTGTGACAGTTTCGTTTTGTCACAAACGAAGTTTCGTTTTGTGTCAAGTCAGTGTCAAGTCTATATCTCGAGATAAATAGGCCTACGGTAGATTTACTAGGCTTTTAGAAAGTAAAAAGCATAAAATAATTAAAGCAAAGTACCCGAAAATCGTATAAGAATAGCTGGCAAGTCAATCCCAATGGAAAAATTTTGTGAAAAACGAGCTCTGAGATGGCTTCAAATGAACAACAATAAGAAAGATTCTGAAGAAACTCAGAAACTATTTCTGCCACAATTTGTTAGTAAATTTTAAAGTCTAGAAAAATTTCTAAAATTCTCAAGGAATTAATTTATTTGTGCAGCGGTTTTGGATTATTAAATAATTATTGTTGTCCTTGGATTGTTCGCCCATTGTTAGAATTTATTGATAAAGAATGGGAAGAGTTTAATAAAGGAGCTACACAATCCAATAATTGTGTTAAGGCTGAACAATTGCTTTGGCTATTTCTCCGTGCGATATGTCTGGGAAAGCTGGGAGAGTTTCATGAGGCATTTGGAATATTTCAGGAAGTAATTCGGAGGTAATTAATTTGAAGTTGCAAACTCACGTTATAAGGGTGACCTTAATGGAGTTATCGTGAATTTTTCTAACTCCCAGAGGATTTATTTCCTTCCTAAAGAGAAGATAAGGCCCTCCTATTGTGGTTTAATTTAAGCAAGGGTATGGCAATTAGTTTGAATCATGTCCCCTGTGAGAATTATGTTTCAGCTATCATCCCTAAATACATAGGTCCAATTTAAGCAAGGGACCTTGCTTCAGCCGAGGTGTGGTACTTAATTTCTGTCTGGGAAAGCTGGGAGAGTGTCTGGGAAAGCTGGGAGAGAGTTCAATATTTAGGATATCTCCTTACTGTAATTTTGATAAAATTTAGCCATAACTGTTTATTAGGCGTGGGTATAATCAAAATCATTAGAATATCTATTTTGTGGTTATAAAGAGCACAAACTTATTATAATTCTAATTAATAATTCAAGTTTCAGTGAATCCCCAGCACTTCGTTATGGCCAATATGGATATTTATTTCCCTGTGCTCATTTGGAACTAGCACTAATATTAGACGAAATAAATCCTTCGGAACTTAGAAAAGTAGTTCTTTTAGAAAAGGCATTGGCTTATAAAGGATATGGACTTGAAACTCGAACAAGATTAAGAATACATTCAGCACTGAATAAATTGGAAGAAGGCAGAAAATATGCAAATAGTTAGGCCTAATAAAGAGTCTAATCTGTATTAATGGTCAAAAATGTTAGAGCTATTAAGCATGACCCTAGGTAGTCTTAAAATGTGAACATAATTAGAAATTTAATTATTAATATTATTGTATATTTATCACAGTTTAAATGAATTTTAAAATAGATTTTAATAATTCATTAAATGTCAAAACACTAATCTAATTGTGCTTTGGTCAAGAGAAAGTCACAGAGGAGAGGCACAAAGGACAATTGAAACCAAGGTCAAGTTCCTTGACCAAAGATCATCCTATCTTCTAATGAACATAAAATCACTCCTTAGTTTCTTCCATCTTTGGAATTTCATCAAAATGAGAAGTCGATTCATCCAATTGGAGCATTCTAAAGCTTTCGAGCTCAATAGCTGTTGTTGTAGTTGAAGGGGTTGTTGAACTGCTTGTTGGCACAATTGTCGTTACCTCTCCAGTCTGTTCAACTTTTTGTTGTCCCCCCGTTTTCCACACACGTACCCAACTTCTATGCCAATACGAGCTTTTTGAGCCATAACGCCTCCACCAAAATAACCTTCATAAAATGGGAGGAAAAAAGGTATAAAATGGAAAAATAAATTTTTGTTTTCAAGTCTTAGATGGTTTACTGAATTTTTAATTGTACTCGAACCTTGGTCCGAGGTCGAATACAAGAAAATTGAAATTTAAAAGGACAATTGTTATTTTAAAATATTTATTTTATTATTAATGATGTGACAGTTCTAGTGATAATCACCTAGAGAATGAACTGTGACATCATTGAATTTTAATCACCTCTCTTTGATCGTGGTATATCAATACTTGGAGATTCATTTTGTTGTAAAGGCAGTTGAAAATCTAAAATCCTGTTAACTTTGAACTAGGAGTAAAATAATTGGGGGTAAAATACTCGTTTATGGAGTTTCTCTCCCCCATCCCATGGCTAACCAGGATTTAAAAAATGACCCTAAAGAAAGGTATACAAATTAGTAAGGGTTCATATAGCTTAGATCTGATTTTATCTAACAAAACAGCACCTCTTTTAGATCTCAGTTGTGCTTTTAATATTAGATTATCTGTTAGAAGTCTGTTTGGAAATACTGATGAATTTGTATCATTAAATATAATTAAGAGCAGAAGTAATGGAATTAAGGAATTAAAAGCTATTGAAGGGGAAAAAGAAGAAATTGAATAATTCCTGTTTAATCTCATTTATCTGCTTAAAATGAATTAAAATTAGAGTTGTTGTCGACGGTGATTATTACGGTATGAGTGATTAAGTGAATGCCCCTTTCGAGATCATTAAAATTTTCAACAAAGACATGAGCTAAAACAGCAAGAGAGTTCACGGGAATACGTCATGTCTGATATCGATATAAGAGAGAGACAGATCTCGATATTCAGAAAATTTTATCTCAATCGGAAAATTTTATCTCAATCGGATAATGACAAGGACTAAGTATTCCTTAGAAAATTCTCGTATTTCGTAACCAAGCCGAAAAATTCCGTGGAGATTCAGTTCGATCTGATCCTTAAAGGCACTTGGAATGTGTCATGAAGATTATGAAAATTTTTTGTTATTGTTTAGGCGGTTGAAGACAACACGTTATACGATCTTAGTAATCAAATTTGAAGCCTTCTTTAAAGCTTTGGGTATATTAGAGTTGGGCGGTATCGGGATCCCCACACAAAATCGGTATCGGTATTTTGAAATGATGATACAGATCCAGATACCGCCCAACTCTAGGGTATATACTGTATAAAAACAAAGTTCTTTGAATAAATTAGATTTGGAAAAGACGAGACCGATACCGAGCCCGATACCGAGATTCTCGGCTTTTTTCCAATATAGGTCTCGGTTTTTTTATTCTCGTTCTCGAACCCGATACTGAAATTCTCGGTCCATTTCTCGGCGAGAAACAATACAAACAAAATGTTAAAAATTTTAAAATGAAACTAAACCAAAAAAATTAAAAAATATTTATAATTTAAATAAAAAATATAACCTTGTTTTGACAAAAAAAAACAAAGCCTTAAATTAATAGCTAATTAATTAGGGTTAAAATAAAATTTTAAAATTAATTATCAAGTGTTACGAGAAAATTTTTTTCATTTTATTTAAGCAGAAAAATTATTTAAAATTTTTTAATCTTTAATTTCTAGTCAAAAATTATCAAAAAAATTTGTTAAAAATAGGGGGAAAATGATGAAAGGAATGAAAAAATTATTTTAGCGTCTAGCGTCGGTGACGTTTAAATTGTGACGAAATGTAACTGATAAAAAGTGTTAAGGAAAAAATTTTTTTCTGTCGATTTAATTTTTTCTGACAAAGGCTTGCTTGGATTTATTAATTATTTATTACAAAAAAGATGAATGGACAAAAATTACCATCAATCCATCCCCAACCCACATTAATTAATGAAGGGTTTTTGGGCGCGATTTGATTTGGCGTCGATTTATTTAATTTTTCGTTACCTAGGGGACCTGGCGTAGTTTTATTTTTGTGTCATTTTTATTCAGATGTTATTTTCATTCAGATTTTTAAGAGGAAGGGGCATCAACAAGGATATACCGTATTTATTCGATTACCTCTCTCTCTCTCATTCGGGTACTCTTCTATAATTTAAAATCATTTTTGGGATAGTAAATTAGGTATTAAGAGATTAATATTACAATTACACTAAATATTATCATTACATATACTTGAGAAAATTTGATTTCCGATGATTTCGGGAATTATGATAGTTTCAATCAAAACTTCCTGAATACCTAACCAAAAATTCTCAAATGCTGGGATCCTTTAGACAATGCTCTAACAGATGATTCGTAATAAAGATAAAAAATATTTTCAAAAAGCTTAATTTTAAAAATCCAAAAAATCCACATAAAAAAGCGACACTAATTATGATCCGACCTAATATATCCCCTGAATTATTAAAAAAATTTTAAAGTTCAGATGTCTGTATTGGGAAAATTCTGACAAAAAAGTTTTAGGATTTCCTTCGCAAGGCAAAAATTAATTAACGAGGATTATCTGTAAATAGTTCCCTAAATTAAAATGTTAAGTTACTGTTTGTCCGTAACTTTTAGGCAAATAAAATTCTATAGATGCCAGGATGAATTTTTTACCCAATAAAATTTAAAAATTTAAATGTTGATTAAATTTAAAAAATGAAAAATTTAACAAAAATCTGCGCCAAAATGCCTTCAATAAACGCAAGCGTCATTAAAAACTTCACACCACACATATTTAATGCGCGACCTTATGATGAACAACATATGATGTGTAGTAATTTTAATGACTTCACCGGTTAATAAATGAATGGAATGAAAGAAAAGTGATGGAAGATGAATTGAATGTGAATTTAATGAGAAGAAAAAATTCCAAAATAATAACAATTTTTGGGCAAAAAATTTTCATGTTTGTGATTGAATTATAAATTTTAAGAAAGGGGGACAAAATACATTTTAAATTGAAAATTAGAGTGGTTGAGGTTATACATAAAGACAGGACTGGGATTGTCTTGATGGGAATGTCGTAAGATAATTGAATGGGATATCCCGGCAAATCCCGATCACGATAACCAAGATTTTCGACGAGATCTCGTCTCGGTCCGATATTCTGTTATACGTATTTTATAAGTTATAGATTAAAATAATTCGTTTTGATCAGATAGGAATGAAACCTCAAAGGAATCAGAACAGATCTCGACTAGTGTTAGGCACGGTTCGGTAATACCGTGGGACTGACGGTAGTATAGGAACCGGAACAAATCCATTTGCCGAACACTAATCTCGACCAGAACGACAAACATATACATTCTGATAATTAAGGTCCTAAATAGAAAAACGATCGAAAGGATTAGGCTGCATTTGTTTGGGACCTTGATCAAAAGCTCCTTCAGGGGCAATTAATAATCCACTTGAAGAGCATTAAATCAATTTAAAATCCTAGACATGTATGGGGTGTGGAAAGTGAGGGGAGAGGCTAAGCCTTGATCCAAACAATGAGAACCTCAATAATGATGGATTTTTTAGAACAAAGGGTTGTCAAAAATAGGCACGATAACTTGGACTTATAATAAAACTAGTGATCGAACCGTATCGTACTACGGCCTATTTTATCGGTATTTATCGGTATTCAGTATTGGTAGTACGGTAAGGAATACCGACCGATAAGGAATTCCGATCACTAAGTAAAACTATAAAAAATTTAAAGAAAAAAGTAATAAACGGACAGGTGCTTATAAAAAATGAAAGGAATTTTATAATTTAATTAAACAATGAAAAAATTTTTTTATCAAAGTTCAAATAAATAGTTCAACTAAATAAATCAATTTAAAAAGAGGGTAAGGCTATTTAAATCAAAAATTTTTGGTCAATTTCAAGTAAATATAACTAAATTTTCTTAAAATTCTCGTCTAGCATTGAGCAGTTTATTTTTAATGTGTTTCAGTCAATGACGTAAAATTCCGGTATTTTCTCTCTCAAAAAGTGACGACGACACAAAATTAATTTGCGCTAATTTTGTTAAAGTAGTTTTTACATAGAGGGGACAAATGGAATTTGTAGAAAAATAATTGAGTGAATTTTTGATATTTAAAAGAGCAGGGGACAACTTTTGAAAGGGCAGGGGACAACTTTCTTTCCTCACAACTTTTGAAAAAGGTACCTTGAAATCATCTCTATGAACGTAAAGTGTGTAAATTTATGCAAGATGTACCCTAATTTGTGTGAGCCCACTCAATAGGAGGGCCTAAAACTAATTCTAAAATCATCGTCTCAATAAGTCTACGAATGATGTTTGTTTAAACTCGCCGAATTGTCCGAGATACGATAATTTTAGAACTGCGACTATATTTTAGCCTACATTGGGTAGAGGCTCTGATTTAGTTAATTTTCTCAATTTCTCCGCAAGGATCCTTTTTCACAAAATAGGGAGTCAAAACGAGAGAAAAATCGTTTAGTATCGTCGTTTGTCTTTTTTCTGTTTTGGATCAGCGTGATCATCTGAATTTTTATGAGCAAGGTCGATACTGGTTACTAATTTATTTGCTTTTTCTTTAGAATCTTTATACATTGCCGCAATATATTTGTCGATACCTTAAAATTTGTTTAAAATTTTTCATAGGTAGAGGCTTTTAGGAACCAGGACTGCCCTCAAATGAAAATTTTTTTTCGCAATTTTAATTTAGAAAATCCTCAGCACGCAATAAGCAATCTGGGTATATCGGGGGTACTCTTGGAATATAAGGGGAGTTGATGGAATAACGGTGGTTTTAAAGGATATCAGTATTTGCAAGGATATTGAGGATTAGGGATCTGAAAGATCGAGCGAGATATCGGGGATTTGGTAGAAGATAGCCGGGAGATTACGTCCTCCTTATCCCTCTATATCCTCGTAAGGATTACGGACAGCCTTGGTCAGAACTTCGACTTCTGAGATCATGTCTTTCCGCTTTATAAAGTTCCGACATAACTCAAACGTGAAAATCGTTAATAATTTTGTTAGATAAAAATTTTTACTATCATGTGGAGTCGTATCCATTTTAGGGTTTGTACTGGAACTACTAGAGCCTTTGGAAATTTTTGATTCGTTGATATAGTAAGCAGGATCTATCATATTCTCGTTAGCTAAACTTTCATTATATTCAGCTTTAATTTAATATTTAGTTTATTAATTTTAAAAAAAAATTACGTAATTGAGGATGTTCAAAATAACCAGAATATTTGAGAGCTTCAAGGTCTCTGAAAAGTAAAATCCTGTAAAGTTGTAAATTTAAATAAAAAATTATTTCTGAAAAATTTTAAAGTAAAATTTACTTTCTCTTATAATTAGTATTTAATCTGAATTTGAGCAATTTTCCTAAACTTTATTTTATAAGGATAAAATTTACTGCAAATATTCCCATTCTGTTATGTTGTCCGGATTATAAGTTTCAGGGCCTGTTTCGGTGTGAAATGGTTTTATTTGATCATGTGCTTGTTCGTTTTGAGTTTCATGTGTTTGTTCGGGCTGTGTTTGCTTGTAAGCTTCAATTGATGGTTCGGGAAGTAATTGCTTGTATGGTTCATATGATTGTGCTTGCTAATCAAATATTTTTTAAATTTATACTAATATTTTATCCAAAATTATACAAAATTTTGGCGTCCAGTTCCATGCAAGTTGTCTAACCTTTCTTTGAATGTAGTAAATTTTTTCGCAGGTCCCTTAATATTTAGGCAAATAAATGGAAAAATAGGCCATAAATTCTCTAAGTAAAGCCATCTATTTTTCAATCCTCTCGTAGGATATGCTTCTATTTAGAGACCGGAATTTCGTACTGAACGTTATCCGTACTAAAATACCGAAAATACCGATAACGAAAAATACCGATAAAATTCAAAATTTTACCGTACCGTATTCCGTACCGTATTACCGACTGTAATACCGATAAATACCGCAAAATACAGAAAAATACCGATACATTTTCATCGGTACCGTATTACGGTACGGAAAAAATAAAAATTTTTATCGGTCGGTATTTCGTACCGTAATACCGATACGGAATACCAATAAATACCGAAAAATACCGTCGTACTACGTACCGTCCGGTCTCTACTTCTATTAGAGAATTTACAGTAACATAATAATTTATCGAAATAATTTTAAATTTATTTCAATGAACCATAGATGATGTTGTAGCATCATATGATTCTGCTTGCTAAACAAAATTTTTTAAATTTATAATATTTTAACTAATTTTTTACAAAATTTGCGTGCCCAGTTCCACTCAAGTTGTCTAACCTTTCTTTGAATGTGGTTAATTTCTTCGTGGGCCCCTTAATATTTAGTTAAATTAGTTGGTAAATAGGTCATAGATCCTCTAATTGAAGCTTCGATTTTTCAATCCTCGTAGGATTTTTTTCAATCCTCTCATAGGGTGGATTGAACGCCCTCTATTGGAGGATGTGCTTCTATTAGAGAATTTACGGTATCATTGATAATGTTTCGAAATAATTTTAAATTTATTTTAATGAACTACAGATGATGTTGCGGCATTTTGATAAGTTCCCAAGTCGAATTTAGGTACAAATTGCTCTGCTTGTAGCCTACTAGCTTCAACAGTTTTTGAGAAATCATCAGCATCTTAAAATTTATAATTTGCAAAACTTTTTTATAAGCAGAGATAATTACTGACATCAAATTAAAAATATAATGCCGCCCAATCTATGGACGAACTCATTTCCTAAAATAGCAAAAAATATTATGATAATAATATAGTAATAATTATTTAAAAGATTAAATTTCGATGAAAATAATAGTTTAATTCAATGCTAATTAGGGTTGCCGTTTTCGAGTCGGACTGACCTTCCATTCATTTCTTTCGGGCCTCATTTTTCGGGCCGGCCCTACCGAGTCTTTTTCAGGTCAAAATTCGATGCCCGACTCGATCTTTCGGACCGGAACGGCAACTCCAATGCTAATGTATAAATTTGGCTTAAACATTTGGTAAATATTGTATTGTTAAAAATATATATAATTGATGCAGCGGCCATTTTGAGGGCCTCATTAAATGCGAGAGAAAAGGCCATGTAATTCATAAAAGTTCAATTTATGATCCAGATTTACAAGTTAATTATATGAAAGTCGACTTTCAAAACAAGAAACCAGTAAAAAGAACCCCAATTTTGAACAAACTTAACATTAATTTTTAAAATTATTTAAAAAATTCCACACATTAAAAAAAATTCCCCTACAAAATTCCCCATTAACAAATGCTATAATGTATATAGAGGATTTAGCAAGGAGATAACAGAGCCCTTGCTTAACGACTAGCCTTTTAATCAAATCCCTGTCAATAAAATTTTATGTCTAACAAGCTTTTTAATTTTCTATTTCTCTAACCTCTAAAAATTTTCAAAAATTTCAATATTTTAAAGCATTCATATAAAAATTTTTAAGGGTTAGAGAAATAGAAAATTATTTAATCAATTAAAAATCGATATTCAACACGTTTATTAAAAATTTTTTATAATGCTTGACAGGCAGTAAGGGCAATGGCATGCACTCTCGGCAATGCTCAAAAAATTATTTTTATGTCTAACATTTTTTTCTCTAACCTTTAAAATATTTAAATATTTTTATAAAATCATATGATTTTGTTTAAATAAAATTATGGAGTTTCGCAAACAAATGACAATTTTCCAAAAACTTGAATAATAAAAAGATAATCAAAACAACAGTTTAATTAACAAGGTTATTTTCAACATACCTAAATTAAATTAAAAATTTTAAATAAATTTTCATTTTATTTTTAAAAATTACATAGTAATCGTTAATCTTTTCTAACTTAAGAGACAAAAGTTTTCGCTTCTGTTTATATTTTAGATGAATGCCAGCTGGGTCCGCCACAGGTTTGTTTAGTGGCTTGGTCAGTGTTTATAATCGACTTTTAAGATAAATGTTTATTGTAATAATTATAAGTATATTGTATATTATTTTATTATTATGTAAAAGTTTACAATAAATTTATAATTGAATTGTCGCTATTTAGCGATTATATTTTAACAAATTTTTATTTTTCAATTCTTATTTAGACCAAACAACCAATTACGCTTCAACAGACAAACACGTCCATCACTGAAGAGAGAAAGAAATTGTTATCCCAATATTCATTTTCTTAATCTTCAATTAATTTTTTATATTTTTCTTTCTTAAAGAAATAAATATTCTGTGCCTAGCAATTTTGTTTTGTTTGTATTCAACTAAGGGAAAAATAAAGCAAGCCAAGCTTACTATTCTTAGGTCAAATAATTGAATGGGATTTATTTCTCCTATAGGGCCCATCGAGTTTAATTACCCAAGTTTAAGTTTTAATTTTATGGCGGCCTATCGAGGCACATTGTTGTCTTTGGCTTTTTCATTGACTCGTTTTTAATACTCCTAAATTCACAACCACTTTCTTCGCAAATCCTAATCAACGCAATTCCAAGTGTAATTTTCAGAATTATCAAAAATTCTATTTATTATTATTTATCTTATAATTAGTATTTTTAATAATTCTTATTTATTTAAAAAACAATTTGTTATTGTTATTATTTAAATATTTATAAAATATTAAAACTTTCGAAATTTTAGTAAATGTAAGGTTTTCTATGACATAATATATTATTTTGAATTATGGCATAAAACTTTCCTGGAGACGAAAATTTTGTTAATATTTTTTAATTAAATAATAAAATGTAATTTCATTATAAGTTAGCTTTGTCACAATAAATTAAAATATTGACTTGTGCTCAGCTTGTAAAACGGTTTAAAATGGCTTTTAGGCAATTAAATGTTTTATATTTAAATATTTAAAAAATTATAATTTTAAGCGGCTTTTAAAACCAGAAAAAGTCTTGTATAAAACTCAAGACTGGGTCACAAATGTTCGAATATAGAAAATTTTTTAGATCAGTAATTATGCCTAGTATAAAACAATCAAATAAAAAAGATTACACTGAACAAATAAAGAAAGCAACCTGAACAGGCTAGCATTATAAATGTTAAAATAGTTAGTGGGGCAGGTGGTGGGTTTTTAAAACAAAAATTAAAGCGTAAAATAGCATTTTATGCAGATGAATAAATAAAACTAACATAAAACTAACATGATTAGCTACCGAAAAAGCAAAAACAAAATGTTAAAAGACATGGGGAGGGTTACAATTATCAGAGTAAAAGGAGTGCTTAATAAGCCAAAATTCTTTGAAAAGCGGTAATCGAGTAATAGTACTATCACAATTGTTTACGTATCTTTTTTAATAAATTTAATCAGAACCTTCCGGTTTTTTATAATTAATCTTCGGTATAAATTTATTTCCTTGTTGCATCCCGCTCTGATACATTTTCATTATACTTTCTTTGTAGTCAGCTTAAAATTAATAATGAGTTTAAAAATATATTTTAAATATCAAAATCTGTATATAAATCTCAAACGTTATCAATCGCTATAGCTCGACTTTCTTATCATATACAGACTGTTTAAATACCAGACAGAAAATAACACCGAGCATGTGTTAATAGAGAGAGCTTAGAAAAAGTTTTAGCCACCGGGCAGGATTCTGGGCAGGCCCCTGTGACTTCCTCGTAGTTATTGCTAGGCGCTTCCGCTCACGCAGATGCATGTGCCCTAACACTAAGCTAACGGCATCAACTAATAATTTCTCTTTTATCGTTATGTTCGTTTAATCCCCGATTAAGCGATTTAAATGCTGTTAAATGAATCATTCTTACAATAGTTGTCTACAAGATTATTACCTTCTTCTTGAGCCAGAGTTACATCATGTTGATGTTTTGCCTTTTTCGGAGCGTTAGATTTTTTAGCTTCAATATTCATGTGACCCTTTCCCTTGTTAGGACCATCTTTATTACGTCCTGTATAATACTCATGGTCTTAAATTTAAAAATTTTAAATTTGAGAGTATTTTATTTTAATTTGATACCCGCATACCCAAAATGTCCGACCTGAACAATCAGATCATTTACTTCCCGTGGAATCGCATTAAAGATATTAAAATTAATTACATGTACCTCCATGTCCAGATGTGCCAATTTGAGCATTTTGGTAAGAACTTGCATATTCCGTTGGATTCGAACTATGAACCGAGTCACCACCTTGTTGTGGAAAAAACTGATAATACTGATAAACTGGTTCTGAAGCACCAGTTCCTTGCTTGTCTCCGTGGATTGGGAATAAATTTAGCGTTTTATCTGATGATTCGTCCTAATAAAAATGTTTATATTTATAAAGGTTGACAGCATTTAGAGAATTATCGTGATAATTTATAGTAAATTTATTCTATGAAACCTCTGATGTGCGTGTAGGCTCATTCGGGTCTAAAAATCAAATTAAGTATAAAAATTTTTTAGTATCTGAGACCCCATTTTATATTTATGAACAAGGTACCTTAATTTCTCGAATAATTACTCTCCCTATTAACGAACCCCTATTAAATTATTATTTTATTTTGGCCAAAACTTAAACATTGCAATAATTTTATTCACATATTTAATCATTTTATGGACATTTTTTAGCTGTTTTTAGAATTAGAGTTGTCTTAATTAGAGTCACGACTCAGGATCAGGATGGGATTCTCAGGATCAGGATGGGACTCAGGATCAGTATGGGACTCAGGATCAGGAACGATTTCGGCCAATCCCCACGACTCAGGATGGGATTGGCCGAAATCGGGATTCAAAAAACTGGGGTAACCCAGAATCCGATACCGACCAACTTTAATCTTAATAGCCCTTATTATCGTTCTCTATTTTTATGTAATGTGATGGAAATAACACTCAAAACATGCATCTCCTAATGCAATTTTTTAGAAACAAAATTTACCGTTCCATATATGTTTATTCCCATTTCCACCAGCTTCACAAACGTTCTTTACAAAACTCAAAAAATATAACACAACTATGAAACTTTTTAAAAGTTTTGGACAAATTGGGAAGATAAAGGACATTATCTGTAAATTATATTTATACCAGGGATCTAACCGACATAAAAATTCAATTCCCGATTTTCGGGAATCGGGTCGGCTAGATTTATACAGATTAAAATCCTAGGGAATTTTTTCAAATAATCTTACTTATGTATACTTATTTTTAAAATGATTTAATAGAATATTATTAAATAATTTTTTGTATAATGTCAAAGAATATAAAAAAGAATATAAGAAGAAAAATGTATTTGCTAAGGCATATGTAAAATTCCCCTCTATAAATTTTTATTTCAATTTCTCTAGCCTCGACAATTTTACTACAGACAAAATCATACGACTTTTAGACACTCAATTTTCAATAGGCAGGCAGGCATTGAGGAGGAAAAATAGTTTTTGAGAGCCAGGGGGATTAGTAAAATACGTGGAATATATTGAATTTTTCCATATTTAATTAATTTCCTCTAACTCTCTAACCTTTAAAACTAAATTAACACTTCAACATAGGGTTAAGTTAAGAGGGTAGAGAATAATAATAAATTAATTTGAAAATTAAAAATAATTTGCCTGAAGCGTATTCTTTAGACGAAGCTTAACAGACCGTAATCATGTGGACAAACTATGTAGCGGGTCAGAAAATCTCGGTTTAGTATCTGGAGGCCATATCTCCCTCGTATTCCTCCAACCCCATGGTATCCCCAGTATCACTTCAATCCACTGACATCCCCTTATTAGGATTCGATTTTCAATAGCAGGCAGGCATTGAGGATAAAAAAATAATTTTTGAGAGCCATGCGGAAACCACTAACATGCACTTATACTCCGATACCTCCACAAATCAGCTAAAGAACTCCGTTACCCACAAATTTCTCGTTAAATCCCTCTAAAAGAAATATAGTATGTATATGTGTTACTTTAATGTTTAATTATTCGAATTCAAAATAATGCCAGCCCGTTCCTTCGACTCTCGCTTCTGCTTATCATCGCTTATACCTTACATTCAAATAGTCCTTCTGCCCTCATTCTGTTTCATATTTTGGATGAATGACAGTTAAGTACTTCGGTTCCCGCTTCTAGATTATATTATAAAGACTAAAGTAAGCCTTTATAAATTTTAATGACGTTTGAATCATTGAGATCTTTAAACTGAACAAGACCAAATAAATAACGCCATTTTTTGCATATACTGAAGGGAAATTTTAAGAATATACTACACATGTTTAGTATACGGTAACCAAGAAGAAACCAGGAAAAGTCCGTGGCGCGAACTTTGCGGACCCGAATTTTGCGGACCCGAACTTTGCGGACTCGAAATTTGCGGAACGAAAGTTGCGGACCCGAAGGTTGCGGACACGAAGTTTGCGGACCTGATTTTTGCGGAACCAAGATTTTAGGACCGACACTTGAGTAGAAACGAAAAATTAAAAATTTTATTTTTCGAGGATTCGGCAGAGTTTACCATGATCCGTACCGGACTCAAGATTTTTTCTTGATTTTTCAAAATTTTTATCAATTTTTTATCTTAAAATTATTTCAGAATTTAAATAATCGAGAAAATTCCTTAAAGAAATCATTTATATGGCCATTTCATAAGGTCATGATGCCTGAATTTATCCTAATTAACGCCGCAGGCTTAAATTTTTGAAATTTCCGAGGTTCGGTAGACTCTATTGTCGGTTCGCAAATTTTTGGTCCGCAAATCTCAGATCCGCAAAATTCGGGTCCGCAAAGTTCGGCTCCACAAATTTCGGGTCCGCAAATTAAAATCCGCAAATTCTTGTTAAAAGTCAAGATTTTTTCTTGTTAAAAGTCAAGATTGGATCACAAACGTTTTAATATAAAAATCGTTTGATCAGTAATTATCCCTAGTATAAAACAATCAAATAAAAAAGCATTTTATACCCCGAATAAATAAAGAAATGAACCTAAAAAGTTTAGGTATCTTTTTTAAAATGTTAAAATAGTTAGGGAGGGCTACAATTAGCAAAATACAAAGCGGTGGGTTTGTAAAACCAAAATTCTTTAAAAATTGGGGACAAGGCCGACTAATATCGGCAATTGTTTACGTATCTTTTAAAATAAATTTAATCAGAATCTTCCTGTTTTTTATCTTCTCCAAGATCAAAATTAGGAATATATTCATTTGCTTGTTGCATCGCTCGCTGATACATTTGCATAATAGCATTTTGATCAACTTAAAATTAATAATTTAAAGATATGTTTTAGATATCCGCTACTTTTGTAAAGATGATAGCAGCATTTAAAACGCTTAGGCGGGTGTTAAACGATATTAAAGGATAAAAGAGAAAGCATTAGTCGATGCCCCGGTAGCTCAGTGGTAGAGCTCCTGTATATGGTGAGCGTAAGCGAATAACTAGCAGGTGTTCGCAGGTCCTGCCCGGTTACCTTCATATTGAGAAGTATGATGAGTTATATTTGCTTGATCCGTTTGATGATGAGTTACACCCTGCTGAGGTCTCACTTTTCGAGCCTTGGATTTTTTAGGTTTAATATTTAGAAAACCCTTTCCCTCAGCCTGGCTGTCTTTATAAAGTTTTGCATAATGAGCAGAGTCTATAATTTAATATCTTTGTTTAAATTTAAAAATTAGTTTACCATGTACAGGATTGCTAATATTTTCTGTAATTTAAATTTGAGAGTTTTTTTTAGTTAAATTTTTTAAAGTATCTGTTTTCAAAATATTTTAATTTTACGTAGGTATTCTCATAAGAGAGTAAAAGTAAAACGATATCGAGAAGAATCCGAGGCGAACGTGGTTTACCTCAAGACATTTCTTTATAATGTCTGGAGGTATTATGTATATCACACCCGTGAGGAGGGAATTAGACTAATTTCATGCTGTCATGAAACTGAAAAAGACCTCATTCCAAACATTCAGTTAGGTCCCTTAGAATCGTCTTAAAGAGCTTGGAGGGTATGCCGAAAAGTACCGAGAAGAAATCAGTGAGTATAAATTATAAATGATTACTACACCTCCATGTCCAGACGTACCAATTTGAGTACTATGGTAAGAACTTCCATACCCCGTTGGATTCGAAACATAATTCGAGTCAAACTCTTGTTGTTGATTAAGATAATACTGATATAAAGCGTCATGCTGGTCACTAAAATTTTGTAAAATTTATCTTTATGTCCAAGATTTCAACAAAAAAATAAAACCGCATTTCATCCCAATCTCTTATGGGTTCTGAACCATAATTTACTTGATTGTCTCCATGGATTGGAAATAAATTCAGCGTTTTATCTGACGCTTCGTCCTGATAAAAATGTTTAGATTGAAATTAATGTTGTGTCCGGACTTCAAGAAAGAACATAAGTTAAATAAATAACCCCTCAACGTGTTGATGGTGGCACAGTTGGGTGTGCTTAAAAATTGGGCCCTTTCCGTGATGGATCTATTCCATCTCCCATCCAATGAAATCTTCCACAGCATTATAACATTATAATTAACACATTTGCTATTGTTTTATAAAAACAGTGGCTAAAGGGTTAGTAAGCTGCATAATTGTTTCCGTTCTATACACCCCATTATAAGATGCAATTATGAGGTAAAATATTGTTTTTATACAATGCTCGACATTATTTAGAGAATTAAAATTTATTTTTTAGAACCTCAGTTGTGTGTGTAGCCTCGTTTGGGTCTAAAAATAAAATAAATTAAAAAATTTTTAGTTAATACAGTGATTTTTTAATAATTACCTACTTTTCTCTAAAAATCACTCTCTCTCACCCTCTAACGGGCTCCTACCATGTTACCACTCGGCGGCCAAAATTCTGGCCTAAACCTACTATGTCGTTGCAATAATTTGTTTTGTGGATAATTTTAAACTCGTTTTTACAATTAAATCTGCCTGAATATCCTTTGTTATCGCTGCTATAATGAGGGAACGAACGTCAATATCAAAAACCCCCAAACCTCAATTCTTCAAAAACAAAATTTACCGTGCCATATATTTTTATCCCTATTTCCACCTCCATAAACGATCATCACAAAGCTCAACAAATATAAAACAATTATGAAACTTTTTAAAAGTTTTGGACAAAGTCGGAAAATAAAGGACATTTCCTAAATTTCTAATTTAAAAGCTAAAACTGAGTTGAGAGGCATGCCCCCCCCCTATAAATTGCCAACCCCCCACACTTTATCAATCCCCCCACCCCTCAACACTGAATTGAGAGGCATGCCCCCCCCCCTCTATAAATTGCCAACCCCCCTTATTATTAATCCCCCACCTCCTTCCTCTCCATGAAATGAGAGGCATTCCACCCCCTCCTCTCTATGGATTGCCAATTCCCATCCTCTATCTCCCTCTCACCCCCCTCCTCAACACTGAATTGAGAGGCATGCCCCCCTCTATATTTCTATTTAGCTAGCCTTGTAAACAAAATCATAAGATTTTTAGACATTCGATTTTTCTATAAGCAGGTAGGCATTGAGTATAAAGAATAAATTTTTTTGAGAGTCATGGGAATAATAAAATACCTTTTCTGCCTGATTAAATTTTCTCTAACTCTCTAACCTCTAAAAATTTTTAAAAATTTAAATTAATGCTTTAACATGGGCCGATCTAGCTCCATGATTCAAAAGTTTCAGATTGTATCCGGGTTTGGCAGAATTTGTCAAAATTTCAAAATTTGGCAGAAAACATTGACAGAATTTCTAATTCTCCATTTCCCTTGAAAATTTTTTTTAAATCAAGTGAATTATTAATCCCCCACCTCCTTCCTCTCCATGAAATGAGAGGCATTCCAATAAATTTTTTTGAGGGTCATGGACTGATACCCCTTTACTAGATAATACAGAAAGAGTGCCTAACATAGTTTTCTATGCCCCTAACATAGTTTTCTATTTTTATGTCTAACATAGTTTTTCTATTTCTCTTTAAAGCATTAATTTAAAATTTTTAGAAGGCTAGAGAAATAGAAAATCTTTTGGCAAATAAAGATTGACTGTTTAAAGCGTCTATTGAATTTTTGGCAATGTCTAACAGGCAGGAAAGCAATGGAGAGGCCTCTCGACAATGCCTAATAAAAATCGTGGAAAAAATTTTTATGTCTAACATAGTTTTTCTATTTCTCTAGCCTTAAAAATTTTTAATAAATGTTTTATGTAAATCATATGATGTTGTTTAATTGGAATTATTGGAATTACTGACAAAATTTTAAAAATACGAACAAATATTTATTTTCCAAAAACTTGAACAATAATAAGCTACTTATAAACAATTTACCGTATTCCCTCTAATTGAATGCCCCTTCCGCCACAGTTGAAAGACCCTCTAATAGGTATTAAATGCCCCTCTTCAATGTTGAATAGGTGTTGAATGCCCCTCTCCACATTTGAATGCCCCTCTTCAATCACCCTTTGATGGATGATTGAAAAATAGAATCCCTTTTCCCAGTTGAATGCCCTTCAATAGAGTTGATTTGGAGGTCAGGGAACTTGGAGAGGGATATCAAGTATATAAGATAATTTGTATATCAGGGATTTGGAACTGTTCGGAACTGTTTAAAATTTTTAACGAACTGCTAGGGTTTACAATAATGAAAAAATCTTGCCAAAGTGAGAGAACAAGACTGATACCCCTTTACTAGATAATACAGAAAGAGTTTGCAAAACTCTAGCCACCGGGCAGGATTCGAACCTGCGACCACCTGCTAGTTGTTGCTAGGCGCTTACGCTCACCATATGCAGGAGCTCTACCTCTGAGCTACCGGGGCATCGGCTAATGCTTTCTCCTTTTCCTTTTTAGATCGTTTAACCCCCGCCTAAGCGATTTAAATGCTGCTGGATGAATCATCCTTACAATACCTTTACTTAAATTTAGCTCCCCTCATATGTATCCCTGATATAATAAGAAGGCGTCTTATGCCCCCTACTTCCACCACACCTTTCCTCACCTCAAAAAGGATCACTTCAATAATTCTCTCATACCGTAATTTTAAAAATTATTTTTACTATATACTCTTAGTTTAAAAAATATATGGGTAGGTATACTCAAATAAACGTATCTTTATTGATTTCAACATGTTTGCATTCACCATTTGCTTACTAAAAAATAATATTTTTGTTTTATTTTCCACCCTTATTTTTCTCAATTTTCATTTTTTTGAAGTCTATAGGACGTTAATTTTTATTTAATTTAAAAATTATTTTTATTTTATCATTTTGGCTGAGATAATTTTACTATGGAAAATTACAACATAAATTTGTTTCTTGATTTACAATCAAGCAGTTCCGGTAATTTAGGCTTGAATTTCTGATGAAATTCATTAAAAAACCCGTATTTTCTTGAATAATTATCCTGTATAATTTTTTCAAGTTATAAATCGCGAGAGTGATTAATCGAATTAGAGCTCCGGTTTCATCAAATTCTTCGGTTAATCTAGACGAATCGACAAATTGAAACTGGATTCCGAACTGAAAGGGTAATTCCGAGCTGTGTCCTTACTTTTTTCTTTATCTTAAGAATGTACATAATGGTCAATTTTCTCCTTCAATTTTTACTACATTGCCGTGGCATATCCAAACATTGAAGAAGAAAGTCAATGTTTATAATTCTTTTTTTGATTAACAGTTTCCGAAGCTAAATCGTATGACTATAAAATTAATCTTCTCCTTGTGTTTAAATATATCCCTTGTTTGAATATGCAACAGGAGAATGTTGAAGGTAGAAGAAGGAGAAAATCTGACCATTTTGTACATTTTTAATGAAGCTAAAATAGAGGGTGCTCGTAATTACCAAGAGGGGTATGTTTCTAATTATATGAAGAGGGGGTACTTATTCAAGGAAATACGGACTTTAAACCTTTATAATTTTATATAGACGCGGATGATGAGGATAATTCTTTAATTAATCCACAAAATAAAATTATCAAAAAAGAATTTCATGTTGACAAAAGGGGCAAAAGATGGGAATTTTTACATAAAATTATGTCTCAAAAGGATTTGGATATTGTTTGTGAAGAAAATTTACTTGAAAAGTTGGATGAGAGGAGCGATAGAATACGTTTTTGGTAAACTGAAAATTTAAAAATAAAAATTATATGAGAGTATAAAATAGTTTTCATTCCTTAGTAAGATGACGGATTCGGATATCCGGTCAGGGGTGAGCGCAAGAGACAATCTCAAAAAACGCAACTCAAGGACAAAATTTAACACAAATGACGCAATGCGCTCACCCCTGATCCGGATTGAAAACTGTTCGGATATCCCAAAATTTCAGTCCGAATATTGGATCCGGATATCTTCTGCCAATCCCCCAAAAGGAACGTTAGACCGCATAGCTAAATTTTTAATAAAAATTTTTTTTTAAATAATTTTTGAAATTCAGTTGTTGCTATTCATTGGAATACTTGTGTCCTTTCCGCGCTGTAATGATTAAAAGAAAGGCAACTTTATTTACCAGATTTGAGCATAATCATTTACATGAGAATGGGAATTTAATTGAAATTAATGAAAATAATGGTTAAATGCTTTAAAAATATTTTAAAAATTTTATAAAATTTTCCCATGTCAGATAGTCAAGAGAACAATGAAATTCGTTCTATGTCGCATTGTTCCCTTATAAACAGCAAAGAATCGACAAATTTCCAATTAAAATCTTTAGAGGAAAGAATGACTAAATTGGCGGAGCAACTTTCCATGAATTTCAAAATTCATGAGTTTGTTTTTGAATTTTTTATAATTTTTGGTCTGATTAATGACTGGTGCTGCACGGTTCAAAAAGAGCTTAAACAATCCAATTTATAGTGATTGAAGGCCATAAGAAGAAATGTTAGAAGGTTATAGGACCGGGTTCAATCTCCTAAATGGGACAGGGCTTTCTATTAAAGATAATACGGTATATTTATTCTTACGACCTTTAGGGTTGAGCTTAATTATAGTTGGACTCCTAACCCCATTTTGAACACAAATTAATTCTAACATTTCTTCTTTAAGTCCATAAGAAGAGATGTTGGAAGGTTATTGGACCAGGTTTTACCGACTAAAATGAAATGTCTCTAATGGAATGCCAGAGCATTCTATTAGAGGTGATACTGTATACTCTCATGAGCTTTGGGGGTTGACATAATTATAGGTCGACTCTCACCCGAAAACAAATTGCAATCAGACCCTTAACAATTTTATCAAACTTAGCACTATACACGGACAAAAATAATACATAATAACCTTGAAGGGTCGGTGTCCAAATCCTAGATTTAATTCAAGAGCATACCGTATTTACTCTAGTAATCACCCAGTCTTTATTAATTCCCCAGTCTCTATTAATTCCCCACCCTAGAGATGGGTTGAAACAATAATCCCCCTGGGGAATTACCAGAGTAAATACGGTAATTGCTTAAATTAATCTAATATATTTTAGAGAAGTTTTTCTATTTATTGGAAATGTTAAAGAAAATTTTGGAAGATTGTTAGCTTTATCAGACAAACAAACACACATTAAACTTTGCGAATTTCAAAATTGTAAATTAATTAATGAACAGAATTTTGACAAAAACGGTGGCTTAGAAAATTTTATAAATTTGGTTGGTGTCAAATTTTCAAGAAATTTTTTAATAAAAAAATTTTCAAGTTGCGAGAAAAATGCGAACAATTTTTTGACGTTATTGATGTTGTTGCTACTTGAAAATTATTTGAAAATTTTTGATATATCCTTTAATAATTTTGTTAATTTTGTTATATTATGAGATGTTTGGATTTATTTTCGCTATTATATTATGGAAGAAAATTATATTTAAAATTTGCTAAGACATATTTATGATGAAATAAATACATATCTAATGAATACATATTTAATAAAAAAAATTTTTACTAATTGTGGGGGGGGGGGCTTGAAAATCTTTAGACAAAAAAAAGTAATATTGTACCTGACAGACCACTTTTTTCTCCCTATATTTTCTTCTATGCTTGCTAAATAAAAAAGTTCGTTTGAGTGATAATGATTTCGATCATCGAATTCGAAATCATCCGAATTTTAAAACCTCTCCCCGAATTTTAAAAAATATCGGTAAAATTCTAAGAGTTATCTAATTGTATCAATTCAAGTTTTAAGGTATTCAACAGATGCCACGTCTTGAGAAAAGTGTTAGGTTGGGGCACGGGTGATAGAAAAAATGTCCGGGGTTCGGGCCGGGTCTGTTAGGGGGAAGAGGAAATAGTCCGTGTTTTAGGTCGATATCGTATCGACAACCCGCAGCCCCCGTGTATGTGAAATTAGCATTAAAAATAAAAAGAAACTCGATAAAACTGCTCAAAACGAGCGAAAATTTTCAAAAAAATTTTTTAAAAATTGCTTAACATCAGCATCTCAAACTTCTAGCATTTATTCTCAGCTTCAAAATTTTCTTCACACCATTTTTTCAAATTTTCTTTCTCCGTATATTTAACTCCAAGATTTAAATCTTTTTTTATTGGAATGCCCAAATTACTAACTGCATTTTTATACAGTTCCGTTAAATGTTTCTTCAACAAATCCATCTTTGGATTTAATTTTTCACAATTGGGAATTGCATCTTTTTCCTCCTTTGATTGCTTAAGCTCAATTCCAAGTATCCAATAGGTACAGCGCCAATCCTGATTAAATTTCTTTTTAATCTAGGGGACTGAAATAGTAAAGCAGCTGGGATATAACTATTTCTCTCCTTTAGCTAGTGCAAAAGTTTATTCGGCGGCTGGGAGGAACCAGCATCTTCAGTAGACCGGACTGATGTGTTAGCCATTACACCACGCCGCCTACTGCATAGCCTTAGGAATTAAATAGCTATATGCTTTACAAAATCTTAATTATACCTTATATCCTTTTAATTTCGCTTCAAGCTCTTTTGGGCATTTCTCGGAATCCAACAATTTTAGAGGTCTAATATGAAGATATTCAATAATATCAACTTGTTTTTCAATTTGTTCAACCAATTGAACACGTAATTGGCTTTCGATAAATTTGCAAAATTGAACACCATGCATAGACACATTTAAGTGTGAGCAGTTTAGCAAAAGGAAATGATCATACTGAAATTTTTATTTAAATTTATCTTGATTTAGTGGTTAAATTTTGATGTCGAATTATAATAATGCTCCTTATATCTCACTTATTGAACAAAAATTAAGAATTAAAAAAAAATAAAATTTTGTTATGCTCAGTAGGAATTCCTAATACTAAGTTACGGTATGAGAGATTTAATGAAATATCCCTATTTAAGGAATGAGCGGTAGAAAAATCCCTAAATATGATTTAGTTAAGTGTTCCTTTTGAGAGAGATAAGTCGTGGTATGGAAGACTGACCATTTTAGATCACTATAATAAAGAGACACTCCGGTCACTAACTATGAGAGATACTCCGGTCACTAATTAATGCCTAGACTTTTTATTATCATTTTATCAATAAAAATTTAAATTGCTTTCAAATTTTTTATACATCTTGAACAAATTCATTTTCATTTCCAAACCAGTCAATCCATTTTTGCTTAATAACTTCTTGGGATGAATTTCCTTTAAATTCTTTAATCACTTCAGACAACTTTTCTTGCCCTAATATTGAAATATTTTAATAAAAATATTTAAAAAAACATTCAGAAAAAACCCTTTTTAGATTGTTTAATAATAATTTTAGCAGTAGATTCATTCAAGGTCAACAACGAATTTTGGGTTGGATACCCTGAAGGTATAATCTTCCAAATTTTTTTCTCGCCAATCTCCTCCCCAATTTCAACTTTACGCCATTCTTTCTCTTTTAGATCATCCCATTCATTTTCCTTTTTATCCCCGATATTTATATCAACTCGAGTTTCAATAAATTTTTTATGAAAATTTTCTAATATTTGACAAATGTGTACATTTTCTTGATTTTTTAACATATCATAAGCCAAAACAATCAAAGCTTTATCATTTAAAAATCCGTAAATTCCTCCATAAATTGAATTTTCTGAAAAATATTAAAAGGAAATAATGCTTAGTTTAAAATTTAATTAAAAAATTTCACTTTTGCTCCAAATTTTAATAACATTAATTAATGTTTGAAGTTTTTGTGAGCCATTGACAAGTGGCGCCATTTTCACATTAGCACGAAAATCTAACAATTTTATTATTAATAATTTCCATATTTATGAAAATAAGCTTTCCTCGTAACTATCTTTTCTTCCCCAAATTAAAACTTAAATCCGAACTGGTCTGGTATAGATCAAATCGCTGATAGTTTCCTTACTAATTTTTCGCCTTAATACAGTCAAAGTTACAACGTCTCCCTCCAGTTGAATGGCCCCCTCTAAAAGAATGGCCCCTTGGAGGATGATTGGAAAATAGAATGCCTGGCCGTTCTATTAGAGAGAATACGGTAATTTTTCGACTGTGATACAGAAAATGGTGAATTTTTTCGCCTACAGTCTTCCAAATGTAAACGGATTATTTACTGTATATTTTTCCCAATATGCAATTTTGACATTCTAGATTTTTAGGTTTGACACCTTACTAATCGCCTATGTTTAATTATAAAACTCTAGATCTCCTTTCTTAAAATGCTCCAAATACCTGATAATTCATAAACCATTTTTGTTCCAATCGGCTCATTTTCCAAACTCAATGCAACCGGAAACTTTTCAATTACTTTGTCAATAATATTCAAACGTCTGCCCACTATTCCTTTCAGATTTCCTGCTACCTTAGGGATAACAACAAATTTCAAATAAATATTTAACTTTTCAATTTTAAAATTAATTGAAATTGATAAATGAAGCGATTTGCTTAGATTTGTGACAGAAGGAACCTGACAGATTTGGCAATAAATCGAAGAATCGTTACATTCTCCTCTTCGTTTTTCATTACATAATTTATTTCCCAAAAATTTATTTTCCACAAATTCTTTTCTATTGTCCTCGGTTTCACTGTCATTTTCACAAAGAATAATTCCCTCAATTGTGGAATAGTCTTTGAGGACTTCGATGTTTACAAGATTTGTGATTAACAATTCACATGTTTTCTAAAATTTAAAATTTAATATGGGGGTATCTTATATTCGGAACCGCAAGCCTTTTAAAATTTAGAAAGTAACGGAATTTAGAATTTTTTCTGTTCTAATTAGTTATAATTCGTTAGGGTTTGTCCATAAATTTTTCGTTTAAAAAGGCAATAACTCGAGAAATTCACAAGATTATTCTTCAAGGCATTACTAAGGTTGACGGCATCCGGAACCAAAAAACCCCGGATATCCGAACTCTTCGGTTCGGATATCGGTTCCGGTTCCGGATATCCGGGAATTTCCCATGAACCGCCATCCATAGTCATTACCTCCTACTATGCCATAGCAATTAATTCCCTCCTTTCTGATTATAAACACTAATGTTACCTGTTTCGATCCTTCGTAATAATCATCAAACCATATATTCAATCCCAATTTAGTTGCCAATTTGTTTTGATCAATTATTATATTTGTTGAGCTACCTGTTTTCCCCATAAAAATACTTTTAGCTTCATTTTCCATGTAATATTTTTCCTTTTCCTCGTTTAGTATATCATTAACCTTAAAATCAATTATTTTAATAATAGCTTAATTTAAAATTAATCGAAAACCGAAATTTCAGCATTTTTATCTTCTTTAAGTTTTTCCAGCCTTCTGGCTTCCTCCAATGCTTCTTTATTAATTTCAGTCTGTTCCACAATTGTTTCAATTTTTACATCTTTTATATCTTCAAGAAGATCTATTTTAACAGGCTCCCTGTAGCCACCATTTTGAAGTTTCATATAAATTTCGTTTGCTCTTTCTTCTGTACCAAAAATGTTAGCCAAACGAACTTTGGCATTTTCATTCTCTAATCCTAAAATTAAACAATGTATCTTCATTATACTTAACTTCGCCCAGATAGATGATCAGGTTAAGAAAATATTGGGAAGTGTTTCAGGTTGACTGTTAGCCAAGTTTTTTAGTCCAGGTTTGGGTAACCGGCCCCATCCAATTTTATGAGAATATTTACCATCTCTCAATTCAATAGCAAATCCCTTCCTCTCTCTATTGTCATTTCCTAATTCCATTTTTCCAACCCATGCTTCTTTAGGTTCTAGCTGTCTACTCAATTCGTTATAAATCAAATCTTGAATCCATTTACTAAAATTCTTCATTCTTTTTTCAATTACTTCAAATTCAGGATCAGTATATACTTTTGTCTTTTTTATTTCTGAAATAATTCCTCTAATTTCCTTCTCCATTTCACCGATTATTTTTCCTTCATTTTCCTCAAGTTCATTAAAATCCAACAGAAAAATCTTATCGTATCGGCTTCCAATTATTCCCTTTTTCTTTTTAAAATCTAGGCTAAGATGTTCAATCCTGGAATTCTTTGGATGTTCCTCTTTCAATTTTTTAATTTCTCCATCTATACACCTTACAGAAACAAAAAATTTTAAAGCTAAAATTCCTCTCAAATTTGTAGCTTTATCATCGCTTAAAATAGCTTCCCAAAAATGTTCTCTCAACTGATTTTCATCCAAAAATGGATCGTTTTCAATAAAATATTTTAGTTTAAAATTGGGAACCAAAATCTCCATTTTACTCTTCATTCCAGGAATTTTCAATAATTCCTTAATTTCTTTTTCATTTGCAGACTTTTCATGAAAACTTTGCAAATATAAGCGTTGTTCAAGTAAAGCAACATTTTGTTCATTTATATCATCACATTTATTCAAATCAAATTTAATCAAATCCATTAACTCATATTCTAGCGCAAGCTCGTTTTTTGTTTTGAATTTTTTTATTTTGTTAAATAAATTTTCAAATTCTGTATGCGGAAATTTTTTAGAATTTATTATGTCTTGCAATGATTGCAAAATATAAACTAAGAATTTAATCAAAACACAAACACTTTTCTGGTAATTATCCTCTTTTTGCAGATTTTCCTCTAGGAACGTCACTGTTTTGGTTACACAAGCATATGTTTTCCATAGCTTTAAAGTATAAGAATTTAACACAGAATCATCAAGGGGACGAATAATAGTTCTAACGTCTTTTCCTATTTCAATCAAATCAGTTGACAATAATGATATCGCAATTCTTAATTCGGCATTTTCGATTTCTTTTGATTTTTTGGTTGCATGAAGGAATTCTTTATAAAGATATTTCTTTATCGTTGTTTCCATTAGACCTTAAATAAATAAAATATTTGATTGATATAACACGAGGCGTGGCTTATAAAACCAGTTCTTACTCATTCCATACTTATTTTCTTGAATGATTGCACCGGGTAATTCCAACTTCGTCTTCCAAGACCATAGAAGACTAAGAGGTGGGTCAAGTAGTGGGTGAAGTACCACCTTAAAATATATAACATACCAAGCCAGGTGGATGAAGTACCCCTGAGTTATTAAATTAAAGAATTAAATTTAAAAAATTTATTTAATTAAACAACAATTTACAAAAATTTTCACACATTATTTTTCTCCTTAACATTATTCTACTCCATTATTATTCTTCTCACTTAAACATTATTCCACTCCCATATATACAAAAAAACAAATAAATTTTTTAAATTTAATTCTTCAATTTAATAGCTCAGGGGTACTTCATCCACCTGCGCTCTGCCCTAGTCCTTCAATGGTCTTAGTCAACAGGATCCTAGCGAAGGTTTCAAACAATAATTAAACAGTGTAATAATTCAAGAAAATTTTTCAACGGCAGTTGATTTTTTCATTACACAAAAGGAATATCGCACACTTGAGTTAAACTTGAAAGCAAATAACCTATTTGTAATGCAGTTGGTTGAGCCTCTTCAAGTTTAATAAACATTTCTTTTCCGACGAGATTTATCATCAGTTTTTTTAATTTTAAAATTTCATCAGGAGCAAATCCGCAAAAAGTTTTTCGCAAAGTTTTAGAACGTCCAATTACCCATACAAAATATTCGAAGTAAATTTTTTTCTTTAATTCTATAGCATCTTTTGAATTTTCAGGAAATTTCTGAATAAAATAAAATTTTAGATTTTACAAATGCAATTCATATTGACATATAATTGGTAATAACTACTAGAGCTCGACATTTTCACTTTGCCGGGCCCGGTATCCGGGTTTTTTCTTCCAAGTTGACCAGGGCCGGGGTTTCCGGGCTAAAACCTCGAAAACCCGGAAAACTCGAAAACCCGGTTTTTTACACCCGGGCCCGTACTCGGTTTTTTCAAAATTTAAAAAATGATCAAATTTTAGCTTGTTCGCTGAAAATTTTTCTTATTTTGAATAAAAATTGTTAGAATTTGGGTTCATCTTTCATCTACATATACGTGTTTATTAAAAGGCTTTATAGATAATAATGTGAATTTAACGGATTAAGGGAGATATTGGTGGATTTGACAGGATCTGGAGGGATTAGTGATTTACAGGGATTAGATTGTCCTTGGATTAGATATGTAGTATTATCGGGGGATTTTGCAGGATTATACCTCTAAATCGATATCCCTTTCTATAATTATTTAATCTGAGGATTTGGTGCGGTTAATGTTGACCTACTATTAGAATTCTTACCTTCACTATAAAATCGTTTACAAGCGCAAACCAAACCGGAATTTTTATTTCCAGTTGTTTAAAAATGTTCGTTTCGTTTTCAATTTTTTTAAAAAGAATTCCACTTCTCTCAATCCTTTCAATCTCACTCTGCATATTCCATTCGCCTACTAATTGGTCTATATCATCTTTTAAAGATTTTTGGATTTGTGTTTGTTTATTAAGATACTGGATTATTTTACGAATAATTTCCTGATTGTAGTAAACAGCAAATTTTATAAATAATTCCGGGTTAATTTGTTCAGATTTTTTATCCATCATGTTTAGAATGTAATCCAGGATTAATTGAATCTTATTTGGCTCTAAAAGCAAAAAATGATTATTCAACTAAACATTACCCATTCATGTTTATGATTTGCATTTATTGAATAGCTTTATGCTTTCCAGTTTATGAACTCAAAACCCCCAATAGCTTCAACGCTTGACTTGACCTAAAACACCAAACTCAAAAAATGTACCAAACGTCGGCTCGAATCGAAAACGGTACCCTAGTATTAATAGGAACATTATCCTTTTAAAAGATCAAAATGTGTCATCTTACCATATTCATAATTAGATTCCTCCGACGGACAATTACGAAAAACCTAAATATTAATAAATAAAATTTTTTATTATATTTTTAGATTTATTTACTTTTTCGATGGAAGTGTTTATCGAGTCTAGTTCGTCTCTTTTTGATATTGTTAAATCTGTAAAAAAATTATAATTAAATGTAGCATTTTTATGTTATTTAAAGGTGAGGCAGTTTCCAAAATTTCCCAAAAAATAAATTTTTTATTTTGAAACCGAGCATTTGGATCACCATAAACATAAAAGATTTCTTATAACCTACTTTCTATTTTGTGGTTAAATTCTCTATTAACCCGTATCAATTCATTAATCGTTTGTTTATTTAAATCTTTAATAAATGGATTGTCTTTTTTATAATTATCAAGAATCGGTTGATAGTGGTTTTCTAAAGTATTCATATTAAATAACACAATTTTCCCTTCATCATCTCCAGCAAACAAATGCAATTCAAACTTTTTATTTAATCTCAATTTCTCTCTTACATACCTCAGAAAATCTAAAATGAAATTTATTCCGTCAAAACTTTTCATTTTTAATATTTGTTCAGTCTTGGACAAAACTTGAGTTTTAAACATTATCCACTCTTTTTTGTACACATAATTTAAAATATATTTATCCAATTCTCTTATTTGTATCAGAACAAGTGATACAACTGTTTGGATCTCGTAATTTCCATATTCAGTCTCATTCAATATAAGTTGATAATTTGAAATTATCCAATTGTCCAGTTCCGCTGGTTCTAAATCATGATTAAAAATTTTTATTACATTCTTGTTTCTATTAAATAAATAATAAATAAATCAAAATTCTTGACTATTACCTGTTTCACGTAAATAATACCGGGCCTAAAGATAATACCAGTTCTCAGTTGAAAAATTTGAAGGTAGAACTTGCTTTGAGACTCCAAGCAAAGATTTTTGAGAAACCAGAACCAATTATTCGAAAGAGCTCGACGAGGTAAGTTGAATGACACCAAAACTAGCTCGAGGTCCCAACTATAGCTGAGATTAACCATAGGGGATGGTAAAAGCTCGATTATACAAATGATTTCTTATTCTAAACAGCACGAGCTAAGGCGAATGACACCAAAACTTCTAGATCTGCGAGCTTTTTCTAATGAGACAATACGACCTTTCAGTATATGAGACTTCAGAGCAAGCTTTCCAGCTTGAATTCAGTCTAAGATTCCCACAGGTATATAACTGATCCCTCTGATGTGTCCACTGTATTACACCACAGGATCATTTATGTGTGTATAATTGATCCCTACGGATCCAGAAATTTTTACTTAAAGAAAAAATAATATAATAAATATCGCAATATTATCGTATCATGCAGAACATATAAATTTTGTGTCTTTATTCTGTGCCAGATTCTGGACACAAAATATTTAATGCCAATCAGATCTGTATTATCAGTAAATCTTTAATTTTGTACCTATATTTATTATATTATTGAGCTCATTCAACACGATCATAAGATTTCTTCCACTCTTATCATCTTTATAAAGCATTTGTACTAAAGTTGCTCTAGCACCATTATGTTTTTCTAAAAGTTGTTTTAATGGCCCTATTTCAGATTGACTATCCCTCCACATTTTTAACAATTTATTTTTCATTTTAATTTGCTCGCCTTCTTCAAATTCTTCAGCTCCGTTTTTGTCAATTTCTTGATTTAAAAATTGTTGATGGTCATAAATTTCTGGACTATTGAAATATTTATCAAAATATTTAAAAAATGAATTCTTCCAAATTTTTTCAGAAATTTTTTTTTCTTTCACAATTGTATTGAATGCAGTAGAATAAAATAAAATAAAATATTCTTTTGATTCTTTCAGATAATTTGGAATATTGGAAAACATACGGACAAAAAGTCGTATCTGTTCGCTATTTTCGATAATTTCTAAAAATTAAAGGGCAAAAATTTTGATTGAAGTTATATTGAGGATTAAAGAAATATTTTAACGGTAGAACCCGATTTTTTTTTTAACGGTAGAACCCGAATCTGAAACCCGATTTTTTTTGTAAAGAAGAGAGATAAAGCTCTCAGATTTATATTCTTTAATTTTTATTTATTTACTTGTAAATAAACATTTTTCTTATTTGCCTCCTTTGTTATTCGCGCCAAACTGTCAACTTATCAGTTAATTACCAGAGGAAAATTATGGTAGGGAGAGGAAAGGAGAAGAATGCAGCAAAATGCATTTTTTGCTGAAAGTCATTTGCGGACATGTGGGTGACGAGCTGGACATTTACCTATAAACATGACTGAAAAATCGTCTGGTAAGCAAATCCCCCATTATGATGTGTGTGTCCTCTGATACCCTCACTTTCTCCCAAATCACTCAATATCTACTCTAATAATCGCCCACTCATTTTGGAAAATTGAGTAAATTTTTCGAGTTATTTTAATCAAAATATTTTTTTGCTTTCCCCTTAAAATCAAGATACAGTAACGGAAAACTTATTATTAAATTAATAAATACCTAATCTAAACAGAAATGGGTCCTTTAATTCAAACTTTGTAAAAAACAAATCTCCAAGCACATTTCGAATTTTCTTTTTTATTTCAAGAATGATTTCATCTATTTCTTCTTTTTCATTTGATTTAATTGAATTAACAAATTCTTTGAATGATTTACCAAGTATTTTTTCTAATCTAAATTAAATTATCCATACAACTATGTTCAAAATTTATATTAATATATAAATATTTGTATTAATTATTCAACTCCCCATTAAGCTCACCAACCCCCTCTATATCCCAAATTATATATTTTATCTCTTCAAATTCCTCTATATCCGTATTAATCGATTAAATCTCCCTAAATCCTCCACAAACATTATTTACACATTATTCACGACAAATCTCCCTTAATCCTTCCAAATTTATCAAAACAACATTATAACCTTTCAAAATGCAATTGGGCCAAAAACTGTTTAAAGTGTTCCTCTAATTTGTCATATGCCTTCTCCCCACCCATCTTTAACAAATTCAATTTGATTGATTCAAACTTCTTTCTATTTAATTTTATCGCATTCACTGTCCCATTTGAGGCTAAATTTTCAAAGAATTTTTCAAATTCTAACAAATTCAACATTTTCTCCCAGTCATTTTTTATGTTGTTTTGATTTTCATTCACAAATACGTTATAATCCAATTTAATTTTCCCTACAATTTCTTCAACTTCTTTTTTCTGTCTTTCATATATTAATTCTTCAAATAAGCTTTTAAAAGATTTTTTAGGCAATTTTTTATTTGCCTCAATTTTCATTAGAGCGGCATTAATCCTCTCGTTTAACAAAAATGCCGTGTTTTTTCGTATTAATGTTTTCCAATTTTCCCCGTGTTGTTCTTTATCAATTCCAAAAAATGCCCTATTATAATTACTTTCAA
Organism: Meloidogyne incognita; assembly: GCA_036172945.1. Classification (NCBI taxonomy): domain Eukaryota; kingdom Metazoa; phylum Nematoda; class Chromadorea; order Rhabditida; family Meloidogynidae; genus Meloidogyne; species Meloidogyne incognita. The sequence goes on from JARQAC010000035.1 coordinate 312,707, forward strand.
GATCATTTTCTGTTATTCCCGCTGAAAATCACAAATGTATGAATATTATAAATTTAAAAGTGCTCCTCATCTAATCTGGTTCCTGAATCCGGAACCATCGAAGGTTGGTAAATCAAGAGTCTGGAAAAGTTTGAATTGATTGGAACGAGAGGGATCAATTTTAGGAACCGATAATGAGATCTCCATGTTCGAGAACATAAATTTCCGATGACAGTACAATTATGTCACAGTCAAAAATTCACTTATCACTTAAATTTGAATCACCTTTCAAGGATTTACCGCGAAGGTCTACAGGGTTAAGATTGTTAATTATTATATGTATATTAACTATGTATTATTAAATTATTATTAAAATTATATTAATTATTATAGTATTAATAATGAAGGAAAAAATGATTGATATCGAGCGAAAAATTGATTGAGTGGAAAAATGTTTGATATTTGAGGGTGATTGACAGATAAAAAGGAAAACTAATCTGAGACTAATAGGGGTGGGGGTGGGATATTAATCAAGTACCGTTATACTGTACTTTAGTGATGGTCTATACTAGGGGCAGTGTTTATAGATTTCAGATTTGCTCGTACTCGTACTTCGTATCACCCCATTTTTTGACCTCGTACTCGTACTTCGTACCGGCCTATTTTTGGCCTCGTACCTCGTACTTACTCGTACTTGAGAAAAAAGCAAAAAATCTAAGATTATGATTTTTTGGAGTCCAGGACATCTCATTTTAAATTTTTGTGAAGCTTTGAAGCCATAAATCCTCCCATTTCTTCTTTTTTTAGCGCCGCAGGCGAAAATTTTTGGATATTTGGAAGGTTAGTTAGAAAAATTTCTTCAAAAAATTTTTTAAGGTCAAAATAAATTTCTTTAAAAATAATGACTGTCATTAGGGGGTGTAAACCCGCGGATGAGGCCAAAAATGCTATCCCCTGGTCTTTACATCTTCCATTCAATAAATTTTTCCGCATAATCATCATAATTATTATTATTACCGAACGATGTTGGGATAATTTTTGACGAGCTAGTTCCTCCTTTCTTTGATTTTGGCTTGGCAAAAATTTCAATATTGAAATAAGCATATAATAAAAGATTTAAATAAAATAGTTTTAAAAACATCTAAAATTTAGTTAAAGTTACCCTTTATTTTAAACAAAGCCCTGGATAGAACCTAGATCGTTAATTAAATCGAGCTTTAACCGAGACGATTGTTTACACTCCATTTACACTCCATTATGGGTCCATTTACTCGATAGACTGAGGGAGATGGTCTAGCCAAGGAGGTTCAAGATATCGATCCTGATTCTCTTACATCCTCTCAATCAGATCTCTAGTTATGATTAGAGTAAAAATTGATTGAAAAGAGTAAAAATTAAAAACCCCGAAGTCGGAGCCAACAAATGCCAATTACCCGCCATGATAAATATTTTCAGTAAAAGTAGTGTTTTTATTAAAATTATTTTAAAATACTGTTTTATAATAATTACACGATTTACATGTAATCGAACTCGAGGGTTTAAACTCGTCATTACTCGAGCACGGTTTTTTCGAGCTCGGTTTTAGCCTAGTTATTGTCTAAGATATTTTAGGTCATTACTAGTAAATATGTTTATACGATTTTGAAAAACTGGTTAATCATTATCGGTTTTGGATTCTCGATGGTTCTCAATGATTTTTCCTTGAGAATTCAATCATTTCAAGAATTCAATCAAAATTCAATCTTAATTCACTAGGATTCTCAAAGAGAAGGCAACGTTGAGTAGAACTATCTTTTTCATTATTAAAATTTCATAATCAAAATTAACAAAAAGAATATTTAATATTTTTAAAAATTCGCTAAGATATTTTGATGAAAATGAGAGTGAGTTGGTTGTTCGCTAAAATTTATTTAATAGTCAGATCGGGATTTATGCCCTTTATTTTATATAAACAAAATTAGCATTTAAAAAGACGTGTCATTGTGTGATTGCTAACATAAAAATCGGTTTGCGTCTTGCGATCAAAAATAGCTCGAGGAGGAGGATGACTTTTTTTCATCGATGTTAATTTTTAGCATTATCACCAACATTTTTCGAAAGTCAATGATTTTTAATATTTTTCTAATTCTCTATGCGTAAAGAAGTATTTTAATTAAAGCCTTACATTCTATATAATTTTTTATAAAAATATTTAAGGTTAGAGAAATAAAATGAAAAAATTTCTTAAGCTAATTTTGCTCATATAACATAAAGGGCAATAATCCCAATAAACCTCCCCCCCCCCCATAAAACCGATAATTGAAAAAATTCGGAAAAAATTTTTAGCGGCAGAAAAGAATATTATATCCAGGGTGACAAAAAAGTAACTGCACACATTATTTATGGCATAATTTTATTCAATTTGAAGATGCCAATTCTCAGAAATTTCAACCAAATTCTCAGAGAAGCATTCGATGGAACTATATTGTAAGTTGGAGACGTTGATTAGAGAGTTTCCAGTCAGATATCGAAAAGGGAGTTTTTCTTATTATGAAGACCAAGCCTGCATTGGATTGCTGTGTATTTTCTTGGAACAAGGCAACCCGGCTTGAATAATTGGATTAGCTTTAAATTTTTTCCAATAAAATACAGCACAGATTGCTAATTCAAGTGATAGTGTTAGAAACGAACTTTCACCGGTATAGGTTGCTAGAGGATATCCTGTGATCTGAAAATATATTTGCATAAGAAAAATTTCAATCAAATAATTCAACAACTTTTAAAGTAATAAAAATAAATCTCGAAATAACATCTCCCTGATATCGGTATCCTTTTCTATTTATCCTCACAATTCATCCCCATCAGGTCTTACTCTTCTCTATTTTAGCCTCCACAATCAAAACTAACGGATCACCAACAACAACTCTATATTTACTAGAACTTCGGATATCATGTCTAACTCTGGTTCAGGCATGTGCACCGTTTCTCTTTTTATCCGTGACAAGTCTCTTCAGACACATGGAAAAGAAGCAGAAAATGTGCACAGTTCTGGAAAAGTGCGGAGAAGAGAACAATGTTCTGTCTGCAGCTGACAGCTGGTCAGTTTTTCTGTCTTTTCCATGTGATAGAGTAGCCGACATCACGGAAGCTTTGAGGGACTTATCACGGAAGGCCTGCTCTGGATATCATGTCTTAATTTAGTCCCAAGGGTGACGTCTTATCTAGATTCGGATGTAGTAAATTTTGGGAAAATTGTTAGTCTTCCCTACAATTTAAAAAAATCATACAATACTTACAAATTTGTATATAAGATTAGTTTCTCCAGGAATTACATTAAGCAATACTTCTATCATTACAGTAATTTTAATTATTCGATTGTCCTATAAACAGATTTAGGTAGTTATCGGAAGGATAACGATTTCCCTACCAATTTTTTAATAGCTTCCCCACCAAGTTGAGAAAGCAACCGAAGAAAAACAATACAAGATATAATATTTGCTATCCCAAAAGAAGTTTTTGTTATGAGCATTGGATAATTTTTTAGTCGAAGCTGCATACAGGATTGGGTTTCGCAATGAATAACTGAGAAAAATTAATTTTAGAAACGTTTGTATTCCTAGATGCAATAAGAAATTCTGATTTAAAGGGTTCACGATTTAGTGGGGGTTCACAACTTTATTGATGGTATCATTACGGCAATAGCTCGTAAATCTGGTAGCCAATCCAATTTTTCTAAGAGCTTATCCTCAATATGAGGTGTATTTTAGATTCGTTTGTTTTCTCTTTCAGTTCGAATGTCACCTGCAAGCAGCTCCGGAACCGGTTCTCTAATAAATTTAATCACAAAAAACTTACGAATATCATAATCCAATGGAAATTCAAACGAATAGCTTGCTCCAACGCCGACATATACTAATATTAAAATAATTATTCCAGCTATAAAGAACATTCGCCGTTTTTTGCCATTCCAATGAGTAATTCCTGTTTTAATCAAAAGACACCGATCCAGGCAAAGGATGAATACTAAGATGCTTGATATGGCATAGTGTAAAGCGTAGAATATGCCGGAAATGAAATGGAAAAGTGTAGCTGAATATACAGGTTCCGTTCCGCGGAGGAATGGTGGACGCCACCATAATACTTTGTAAAAAAGATAGGGCAAGGTTGAGGCTTAATATTTTAAAAATTATTTTTGATATTTATGTTATGTCTGTGGCTGATGTAATTTTTAAAGTATCACTCAAGAGAGTATCACCCATGAGAGTATCACCCATGAGACCTTCCACTCTTCGAATAAGTGGAAGGTCTCATGGGTGATAACCTGGTATTATCATGGAGTCACCCTTTTTGTGAGCTAATTTACATGGTGATAGGTTAATTTTGACTGTAGGAATCTTTTTGAATCTTTTTCTGTTCTTTAAAGATGTCTCATCCTCCTTAAAGTTGAGCAAATCCTTGAGTGTCAAATCGGTACTTTTTTTCATCTCTTCCCATTTTAATTTTTCCGTATTTATCGGCTATGATTTTTTTATGATCGAAAGCTTTTGATAAGCTCTATATTTTTCACAACAGGATGGATTATAAATTTTTAAAAAATTTAAAAATTTAATAAAAAACTACTTGCACACATAACATTGACTGCCAAATAAAGTATCATTGTAGAAGATAACTCACTAACCAGGGAAGATTTATTATATCTTGAGGCATAAAGCAATCTGGACATATTAAATACTGTAGTTAATGTACAGAATAATGCAATAGTATAAATGGAGAAATTTATGTAGGTTACTTGGGGAAATACTGGTGGAGTTTGTGAAGTTGTATTTACTTCCATTTTCGATTTAAATTATTTAATCTATATTGGATTTGAAGTGGATTTGAATATTAGAATAACTTGCAAGGATGGGTCGGCTTGAGAAAATTGCGGATCTGGTTTCGGATCGGTGTTTCGGATTCGATGATTCGAAATCAGTAGAATTCGAATCGAATTTGAATTTTAAAATTATTAGTTTTCCACAGTTTTTTGTCCGGATTTAATTCGTCCGATCTCTATCTGACCTAATACTTGACTGATAGAAAAACTAATACATGATTGTTAAAGGTTGAAATTTTATCCAAACTCGCGCCACGCTAAAATATTTCTAAAATTTAATTTGTTACTAGATTTTAAATTGGGAACTTTTTAAGGAAAATAAAATTGAAACTACTATTATTTATAATCTAGACAAAAAAAAACTGAAATAAAAATTATTAGTAAAGTAATAATTTTTATACTAAAATAAAATTTCTCATTTGCCCATTTAACTAAATTGTTAGTTAAATAAAGTCAAGACTAGGTGTGACATAAAAAATTTAATATTTTATTAACTTAATTTAATATTTTATTAAAATTTAATATTTTATTAATTTAATTTAATTTTAAGTCAATTTAATTATAATATTTCATGAAAAAAAATTTTCTTTGGTACAAAAATGAGAATAAATAGGTATACTATAATTAAGTTATTAAATAACGGAAGCTGGTTAGTTAAATGAATTTAAATAAAATATTTTTTTGCCGACGCATTTAATTTGCGGCCTTAAATTAGATGGATTGACAGTTTTTTGGTGTAATTAAGTTAACCACAAAGGCTATTTATGCACCTAAATTTGGAGGGGGTGCTAATGCCGCAGCAGTATTACAAGGAATTAAGTCTGACTCACTGTTGTATTTTAAGTTATTTACAATAGAGATGTCCATAACCTTAAATTTTCTAAGACTCGAGACCAAAACTAGATCTTAAGACCACAACGTGAAAACCATTAACGTTATAAGTCTCCCACGTCACTTGTGCCAAAATCACCAGACACGTGGGGAATTAAGGTATTTTAAGGAGATACAGGGATAGTACGGAGGTTGGGGGATATCGGAGTATTAGGGGGATATTAGAGGATTCGAAGTAGGGTTCATTCACGTTCCCCCAATTCCCCGCAACTTCCGTTCTCGAACTGCCCGGTTCGATAAAGATGAGGCCCGTAACAAATGCCTTGAAGAAATAATGCCCGATTAGAACAAAACACGATAATATTTTCCAAAAGTTGTGGACAGAAATGGAAGTAATCTGGTTTCTTGCCAACGTGGAGCGGCTCCAAAAATTGTCGTCTCCGAAGCCAGAGTCAATAAAAACCCCGCGTCAAGTGTTGAAAATGTTGGAGTTGGATCCAATAAATTCCCAATACCAATCACTTGCCCCAACTGGGATCAAGTCTATATTTATTTAAAAACATTTTATTTAAATTTAATAAATATTTTTTTTAATTTTTAATAAATATTTCATCATAAATGCACTTTGAATTATAATGCCCTTTAATATTTATTTTTGTCGGCAAACAAAAAAATTTTTTTAATTTTTGTCGGCAAATCTTTTTAATTTTATTGTGAAATTCTTGTGAAATTGTCTTTATAGTATCGTCTATAAAGTGCATTTTTGTCATTACCTTTAATACTGCCGCATCTTAATTTTTGTTTAATTTATTTATTTAAAGCGGGCCTTTTTTAGAATTAAATTTATTAATTTTAAATTAAAAAGATTTTCCTGCCTTATTTCCCTAATTTAAATAATGCTCTTTAAATAATGCCTTAAAAATAATAAATAATAATGCTTAAACTTGGGAATCCCAAGGTGGGACCCTAAGGAAGTTATCGGGACCCTAAGAATGTTACCGGATCCAAGGAAGTTACCAGTATCCTAAGGATGTTATTGTTTAAATAAAGCACCTTGCTGTGAAAGGATTCAAACTTATAGCACCCGTCAGTGTCCTAAAATTTACACACCTGTCTTTATCCTAACGGTAACCTCAACTAATTTCTAGATGTTTTTAAAATTATTTTATTTAAATCTTTTGTTGTATGGATATTTCAATATTGGAATATTTGCTAGACCAAAGAAGGGGGGAGCATGCTCGTCAAAAACAAATACAAGATCATTCGGTAATGTATAAGAATTATGAGCATGTTGCAGAATAAGCTCTTGGATGGGATAAAAATAGAACCATCCTGAGTGGATCCATTTATGAGCTTAGGGCTAATTTATTCCATTGATATTATTTATGCCAATTACGGACACAACAATAATATTCGCTTTTATAGTCTGTATTCCAAAGTCTGTACTTAAAAAGCTGTAATTTATAGATCATCATGACTGTGTTGGACCTTTCTTAATTTATTTTCAGTCTTGGTCTTATTGGAGATGTCTTTAGAAATCTTTAAGCTTGGAAAATTTTGTTCTTGAATCCAGAGATTCGCTTAACTTTGAGATTTCACTCCGTCATTTCCAAAAATGCGAACGGTTCTAGCTTCCTCACTGCTAGAACTTTACATTGGTTCCGGATTCAGGAACTGTTCCACCATCGGAACACTGTTAATTTAATAATGTTCATAAAGTATTATAAGTATTTTTGATTTTAAGCTGGAATAACAGAAAATGATCTTGAGAGTAATTATAATCATGCATTCTTTGGAAATGCCAAAGAAAAAGAAGGGGAAAATTGGACAACATTAATACGAAAAAACACGGCATTTTTGTTAAGCGAGAGGATTAATGACGCTTTAATGAAAATTGAGGCAAACAAAAAATTGCCTAAAAAATCGTTCAAAAGCTTATCCGAAAAGTTGATTAATGAAAAGGAGCAGGAAGAAATTGAAAAATTTATAGGGGAATTTAAATTGAATTATAAAATTTTTGTGGAAGAAAGTCAAAACAAAATAAAAAATGAATGGAAGGAAATGTTGTATTTGTTAGAATTTGAAAAGATGATAGAAAATGCAAGTTCAGAAGATACCCCTTTAAATAAACTAATGCTAACTAATGTTGAGTTTCAATCACTCAACTCAAACTTGTTGGAGCTCGGTGGGGAGGAGGCATATGAGAAATTAGAAGAAAAATTTAAACAATTTTTAGGACAATTGCACTTTGAAAGGTTTAATTTCAGTAGTAAAATGCAATTTACTTCGGGAAAGCATGTGACAAGTTCAGCCCTCTAAAGTCCAGAAAGTTTGAGACTTTTTTTGAAAATTCTCCAACTCCCCTCGTAGCAGTTTTATGAAATTTTGACTGCTCCCAGCTGCGGAGCACATCCCCAAATATTTTCACAGAGGCTCTCCCTCTTTCAGTGTAAGAGGGTATCCCGGAGTTTTTTCCTATAGTTTATAGCCATTGGTTATTATTCATTCCCTCCCACTTTTCCCGCTCATTTAAGAGGAAAAATTACTTCCAACCCATGAGTTTATCCTAGGAAGTCCCGGGCATATCCCCTCCCTTATTCCATTATTCTGGGCCCACCGCATTGGAAACAATTTAATCGGGGGCCCACCTCTATTATAGTAAAACACATACTCAGGGAGTAGATAAATTAACGAGTGTGTTAAAGGTCATTAAAGGACTTTCATAAAAGATAACATGATAAAATAAATTTACTTGATAAATAATTCTAGATTGGAAAAATTACTTCCCGAATTATTCAAAAATGCTATTAATTCAATGGAAAAAGAGAACAACGGTCACATAAATATTGGCAAACTTCTTGAAATAAAAAAGAAAATTCGAAGTGTGCTAGGAGATTCATTCTTTGCCAAATTTGAATTAAAGGAACCGTTTTTGTTTAGATTAGGTACTTATTAAATTAAAAGTGCTTTATTTGTTGGTACCATAAATTCATTTAAAGTGGCCAAAAAGCTTTATTACACTACAGCCCAAAAGCTTTATTCATTTGTGTAAGGGATTAGAGGAGATATTGTGGATTTAAGAGACTAAGGCAGCGTTTATAATGACATCTATGTTTTGTTGAACATTACACATGCTTTGTTGAATGTTTTGTCAAGTATCCGTGCGTGCATCAGTACGCGCGTCGGTGTCAAGTCACCTGTTTCAGTGTCAAGTGTTGTTTTTTGCTTTCAAAAAAATCTTGAAAAGCACTTGACACTCAAATAATACACCGAGACGAACAGAGTGGTCCTTGCCCATTTCAATGTGAATAGAACATTGACACTCGACACGGACTCAACACTCACATCCGACACGGACTACTGTCAATTGTTGAGTGTCGAGTGGTACGTGTGCCGTCTACATTGAAAATAAAATGTACGGAACAAAACACTTGACACCCAACAGTCACTACTTGACACAGAACCATTGTAAACGTAGTGTAAATGATGTCATATGGGATCTGAGTTGTGGGTAATTGGCAACTGAAGGTTTAAATCTACTGTTACCTCAATTCTCACAATCTCAACAAGACCTATACCAAAATTTATTATTTTTACTTTTAGACATTGTCGAAGAAAGCGAACAAATTCGACTTTTTGTTCGTCTGTTCTCCAATATTCCAGATTACAGTAAATTGTCAAAAGAATATTTTATGTTATTTAATTCTGCAGCATTCACTACAATTTCTAAACTTGCTAAAAAATCTAGTGAAAAAATTTGGAACAAGCAATTTCTAAAATATTTTGATAAATATTTCAACAGTCGGGAAATGTATTTACATCAACAATTTTTAAAAGAAAAAATTGGCGGGAAACGAGGGGAAGAATTTGAAAAGGACGAAAACATTAAAATTAAACAAAAATTGCTAAAAATTTGGACCGATAATCCAAATGAAATAAAGCCTTTAAAACAACTTTTTGAAGCACATAGTGGTGCTAGATCAAGTTTGTTAGAACTGTTTCGTTCAAAATTGACAGATGGGAGAAATATTTTCAATGAGAGTGACTATCTCTACGAGCTAGTACAAATAGGTATCTAGTAGATTATCGTATTTACTCGAACCTTTTCATTATGTTTGTTTCAATTTATCCCCGGAAGGATTAATTATTCATTGTGAGGGATCAAATAATTGGGATATTGGCCGTAATACGGTATTGATGTTAATTAGATCTTGGAAAACAGACCGTATATTACGGTTCAGTCGAGATCGAGTACATATTAGAGTACCAGAAATATCTTGATCTCTATAATCTAAATTTTGGACGATCACCTATATCCGGTCATATCATATTGCAAATAGAAGTTGCCTACTATAAAGGTTCCCTCCACTCTATAAATCCTAAATAAAAGGCCCTCACCTTGCTAGAACATTACTTCATCTAGAATGCGTACTCCCAAAATATCAAAGCCCAATCTACAGACAAGCTATACAAATAGTGATTCCCGGATTCGAATATATATAGAATGGGTTCGCGGTACGTCGACAGCCCCAATCTAAAATAATCTCCCTAACAAGCGGGCTTAGTTTAATGTCCTTTGAGACAGTTTTACGCTTCATTTTTCGGTTTCATTAAAATTTTAAATAAAATTCAGGATCAGAGGAACTGGACAACTGGATAATTTCTAATTATCAGCTCGTATTAAAAGAGACCGAGTATGAAAATTACGAACTTCGAACCGTTGTATCAATTGTGCTGATACAAATAAGACATTTTGATAAAAATATTTTAAACTATGTCGATGAAAAGGAGTGGAAGATTCTCCGAGCACTAATTCTGTCTAATATGGACCATATGTCTGGAAAGAAAGATGTTATAAATTGGAACGATACAGAAAGTATTTTAAATATACTCAAAAAAATTAGAGGGAAAATGGATGAAAATAGAAAATTCAATTTATTTATTTTGATTAGAGTTGATATTGAACAAATTCTTAAAAGAGATGAAGATGACGCTTTAAGTAGCTATCATCCGGTGCTGAACAATGATACAATTGATGAGTATATTGTAAAGTTGAATAAAAACACAATAAGAGATTTGATGGGTAAAAATGAGGAATTTAAACATAAAATATTGGGTAAGTTAAGTAAAATATTACCGTTAAACCAGTCTAAGGTGATTTTATTCAAAAAATTTAAATTTTGGGAATAAACGGGAGATATGCAGTGCTGGGTATTTGGCATTTTTTGGCTCCCATCTTTTTCAGAAAAAAACCAGGCTCGGGGTATTCAAAATCTTAGCATTGGAGCCGGACTCTGGAACTAGAACTAAACTTTCTAAATTGGTGGCAGTTCCCGTGCCATACGGCTAACCATAAAATTAGGTAAAAATTATGTGAATAAATTTAGATGAATAAATTTAGGTGAATCTAAATATGAGATCCAAAGTATAGGGGTAAGGTGGTAGTTTCCGTAACAGGTGGTATTCCGTATGATTAAGATTTATACTAAACAGTTCGTATGTTCTGTATGGTTCCTCTTGTCTACGTTCCAAATCAAAAAATAAATTTTTCCAAATCAGAAACCTTTTAAAAATATAATTCTAAATACCTTCATAATAATGCTATTGAATTTTAATTAAGATCTATCAATGTCAAAAAGAAATGAATTGAATTCAATGACCACCACGATTGAAAAAGTTAAGATTAAAATTTAGATAATTAGTAATATTTTTATTATTCATCAGGTTTATCGTGCTTTTCCGGCACCTGGCACACGTTATGGATATGGTAGGATAAAAATTATTAGTAAAATAGTAATGGCCATTTCCGATCAAATAAAATCGTTTAACCGATTGCTCTTTATAGGGATATCTGAGATGTTAACACGAAGATACCACGAGACCAGCTTCGTTCAAAATTATCGAATTCGAGACGCCCTGATATGGATCGTTTTAGCTAATTGAGGTGCATAGAAACATAACAAGGCATCCCGGATTCGATTATTCAGATCATTTCTCCTCTGTGAGCTGATCTGAGAATGTTGATCTTCTACTCTCTAATAGGGCGTTAAAGTGAACTTTCTTCTAAGGTGTTACAGGTCTTAGTGACCTCTGAGAGCTTGATCCTTTGAGAGATAAACTCTAATGTATTCGATCTGAAAATTAATTTTCTTTTAAGAGCCAAATAAAATAAACACAATCATGATTACAATAATAAACCTGGAAAACGAAAAACCTGAACAAATTGACCCTGAATTGTTCATTGAATTTGCTATTTACTACTATAAGGAAATTACTGTCGGAATAATTTTTAATCTAAATCTCAATCCAGAAGTAGAAGTATATTTCAAAAATGATATAAACGAATTTAAAGCCAACTGGAACAATAAGCCTAAAATTAAAAAGGTTGAAAGTGCGCGAGATTTTATTGGAAAATTTGAAGAAAATACTATGATTTTAGAGCAACTGAAAATAAAAATTCCTGAGTGGATTCGACTTGTTAACGATCTAATTAATATGGTAACACACATATCTACTATTTAAAAATCTAATATGAATAAGGTGGAAATATTAATGCATCGTTAGCTATCTAGTAAGGTTGTCGGATAGGTGGAAAGCTTCGGATATCCGGATCCGGTATCCGAACCGAAAATTTCCGGATATCCGGTCTTTTTTCGGATCCGGATCCGACAACCATACTCATATGTACATTCCTAATAATTTACTAATTCCAGACACCCCATGTTATATAATTTAACGTAATTTGTTCGCGACGCATTCGTTGAGATTCGCGGATTATTCAAATTTTGCCCAGTATAAACTCGGGAGTCGGATCCACTTCTGAATCAGACCGAACTAGCTGTTAAACAATATAAGCTCGTACAGGCATAATAGCTAGTTATACTAGGATAATAAACAGAAATCTTGTGAGAGCAATTCGTTACTTGCTATAACTCCGCTAGTAAGATTATCTGATCAAACAAATCAACAGAAATTAAAAATATTTTATAAAAAAAATATATTTTTTAAGAATATTTCCGAAAATAAAGAGAAATATGAAGAAAATAAAAAAAGAATGTACCTTCATTATTTTGAATGGGTATTTGGACGTTCAAAATCCTTGCGTGAAACTTTCGGCGAATATAAGGAAAAAGATATGTTAAAATTAAAAACACGCCTAGTATATCTTCTTGGGGAAGAAAATTTACTTAAACTAGAAGATGCTCAACCAAATGCATTAAATATAAGTAAATATTTAAGTTTTTGGGCATTTATCATTTGATTCTTAGAAATTTTGATCGTTTTTTTATCTCTCGCGGATCGAAAAATTTAAAAACCAAGTAGCTATAATAACTCATAATTATATATGATTTGTATCTATGATTTTTATAAGATTAAAAAGATGAATTTCATAATGATATAGTGTATTATTGATAAAATTTGGTAAATTTAATCAGATTTTTAAGTGCTATAAAATTTGAAGCGCTATAAATTCATCGGCCTCGGTTTTTCAAAAAATCTCGACATCAACCTACTCTAATTGTAATTCAACTATCCAATTCATTTCCGCATATCCGAGGTTTTTCGGTTTCGTATACCCTGAAACGCCAACCATAATTGGGCCTTGGATAGCCTGGATAGAGGCCGGATACAGGCTCCCAGGTCTACAGGCCTTGGATAGCGATCTAGTATGATAAATATATTATTTTACAGATATGATGGACACAAAAGTTAAGGCATATCTTTATGAAAAATTTTTGAACAATGACATGTACTCAGAAGAAGCAAGAAATGCCGAATTAAGAATTGCAATATCATTACTGACAAAAGATTTGTATGAAATTGCTTTAGAATCTAGACATTTTATTATGAACAACGATCTATTAGATAACTCTGGTTTTAATGCTTACTCAATAAAGCTAAGGGAGGTGTATTTTTATGCCAGAAAAGCTCGGAATTCATTAGAGGAAAATCTACAGAAGGAAGATAATTTGCCAACAAGTGTTTGTGTGTTGATTAAATCCTTGATTTATATTTTGCTTTCATTGCAAGACATAATAAATTATAAAAATATTCCAACTGCCAAATTTGAAAATTTATTCAAAAAACTGAAAAATTTTAAAGCAAAAAGTCAGCTTGAACAAAAATACGATTTGTTAGATTTAAATGATTTTTACTCCAAATGCGATGATACGAATGAACAAGATGTTGCTTTAATTGAACAACGTTTATATTTGGAAAGTTTTCATCAAGAATCTTCAAATGACCCAAAAATTAAGGAATTATTGAAAATTCCTGGAAGGAAAAGTAAAATGGAGGTTTTGGTTCCCAATTTTAAACTAAAATATTTTATTGAAAATGATCCATTTTTGGATGAAAATCAGTTGAGAGAACATTTTAGGGAAGCGATTTTGAGCGATGATAAAGCTACAAATTTGAGAGGAATTTTAGCTTTAAAATTTTTTGTTTCTGTAAGATGGATTTATGGAGAAATTAAAAAATTGGAAGATAAATATCCATCGAATCCTAAAATTGAAAATCTGAGCTTACATTTTAAAAAGAAGAAAGGAATATTTGGAAGCCGATACGATAAGATTTTTTTGTTGGATTTTAATGAAATTGAAAAGAAGCAAGGCAAAATTATCGTAAAATTGGAGAAGGAAATCAGGGAAATTATTTCAGAAATGAAAAGGACAAAAGTGTCTCTGAGTAATGAATTTGAAGAAATTGAGGAAAGTTTGAAGGTGTTTAGTAAATGGATTCAGGATTTGATTTTTAATGAATTGAACAGACAGCTAGAACTTAAAGCAGCGTGGGAAGGAAAAATGAAATCCGATCCAAGGGAGGGCAATAAAGAGAGGAAGGGATTTGCTATTGAATTGAGAGATGGTAAAATTTACTATAATGTGTTCTTAAAAGAACTAAGGAATATATCTAGAAATATGTGATACCTAAAGGCAAGGGAACCTAAAGTGGTGTTCGACTCAGGAATTATCAATATTATCTTAGGTAACCCCATAAAATGCCTGATTAGATGTTTTATAAGTAGCAACCATACCATTTTGCGTTGAATGCTGTAATACAAGACAACCACTTGGGTACAAATGTATAAGGAAACCAAGAGATCCTGATGGCTGGCATTTAAAATTCTGCACCCCTATAGCTATAAATATCCTCTCAATAACTGCGTCTTTATAGCTAAACGCCTAACAAGCAATAGCCAAGAGTAGCCTAGTGGACGGAGGTCGCAGGATCGATGCCTGATCGAGGCGATCTTTTACTCCTTCTTACTATCATAATAAATTAACAACTGTCTAATTATAGGATTAAAGGATAAAAACGCCAGTGATCGTTTGGTTGAGCTAATTGGTGCAAAATATAGAGCATACGATATTATTTTCAAAAAACTTGAGGAAGGTGGCTATAAGGGGCCTGTTATATTAGATAATGTTGATGATAAAAAAGAGTTAGAAATTAAAGAAATTGACGAACAGACTGCAATTGATGAAAAAGCTTTGGAAGAAGACAGAAAACTAGAAAAATTAAGGGGAGATAAAACTGCTGAAATTTCGGTTTTTTGATTATTTTTATAAAAATATTAAAATTATCCATTTCAAGCTCATTGAAATAGTAAACGAAGGAAAGAAAAAATATTACATGAAACATGAAGCCGAAAAAATTTTCAAGATGGAGGAAGGCAGCTCAACAAGTATAATAAATGATAAGAACAAATTAG
Organism: Meloidogyne incognita; assembly: GCA_036172945.1. Classification (NCBI taxonomy): domain Eukaryota; kingdom Metazoa; phylum Nematoda; class Chromadorea; order Rhabditida; family Meloidogynidae; genus Meloidogyne; species Meloidogyne incognita. Next base: position 328,084 of record JARQAC010000035.1, read on the forward strand.
CGAAAAAATTGGGATTGGACACATGGTTTAATGATTATAACAATGCATCAAACCAGGTAATATTTGTGGCCATACTCGTAAAAGGCATTGGACACAAAGGCATAAGATAAGGGATGGGCTGTGCTCCGCTCTGTTTGACCATTCCGCGTTCGCCTTCCTATTTTTAAAATACGTGAGGGCCGATCCGAGATAAGATGCCTGTGATACTGGCATTAAAAGAAGTCAGCTGTCTTTAAATAAATGCCCTCAAATTGCTTTTCCTTCAATTTTCCCCAATTCATTCTATTCATTTTTAATCCTAATTACCCTTAAATTAGAATAAATATCTCTTGAAATAAAAGTATCTTGTATTTTGGGTTAAATGGTTCTTTCTTGCGGGAAAAACGGGGCCCAAGGTTCTGAACTAAACAATAAACAAAATGATAACAAGGTACATGACCGAAGATTTTTCAATAACAAGACTACTTAACCCTATGATCAAGGGTCGTAGACGCCTCTATAGACATATCCTTTTCAAATTGGAACAAGTTGATCAGCTTCTTGATCAAACTATACAATGTTCAGTGTTGCTTCGAATCAAAAAAGTTTTGTTTTGAAAAACCTCGCGAAAATCGAAATTTCGAAAAACACGGCTCCCCATCCTTAATTTTCAACGTAATGAGGGTTAGAATTTTGGATGCCCCCATTTTCAATTTTAATACTTAGAAGCAAACATGCCATTTGTTAATAACAAATCTTGTAAACATCGAAGTACTCAAAGACTATTCCACAATTGAAGCAATTATTCTTTGTGAAAATGACAGTAAAACCAAGGATATTAAAAAAGAATTTGTGGAAAATAAATTTTTGGGTAATAAATTATGTAATGAAAAACGAAGAGGAGAATGTAACGATTCTTCGATTTATTGCCAAATCTGTCAGGTTCCTTCTGTCACAAATCTAAGCAAATCGCTTCATTTATCAATTTCAATTAATTTCCGAATTGAAAATTTAAATATTTATTTGAAATTTGTTGTCATCCCTAAAACGGTGAGACTTATGAAGGGTATAAATGACAGACGTTTGAATATTATTGACAAAGAAATTAAAGAACTAGGAGTTGTATTGAGCTTGGAGAATGAGCCGATTGGAACAAAAATGATTTATGAATTATCAGGTATTTAGTGTAGATTTTGTATACTGTAAGGAACCTTCAGCCGAAGATTGCAAGCTCGAATCCTGACGTTCTAGCCACGTCTTAGAATTCGAGATCGGATTTAATTGTACTAATTTGGATCTGGACACTTTTTCTATCCTTCCCCTATCAAGACAATCTATTCCAACTTTTCTTGTAAATCCAGGACATTCCGGATTTGTCTTTCGCATGGGGTTACATGACGGGAGAACCTAAATTATCTTTCTATTCATGTAGCCTCCTTGTTTTTCGATACATATACACCAAAAATTCGTCATGAGTACCCAGTCTTAAACAGTTTTATTTTTGCTTACCACTCAAAAGGAAGTAGTAACAGAGATTAAATTTATATACATTGTCAGATTATCGTGCTAACATCAGAATGGCACCACTTTTCAGCGGCTCACAACGACTTCAAACCTTAATCAATGTCATTAGAATTTGGAGCAAAAGTGAAATTTTAAATTAAATTTACAAAATAAACATTATTTTTTAAATTTAATTTTAGAAAATTCAATTTATGGGGGAATTTATGGATTTTTAAATGACAATGCTTTGTTTATTTTGGCTTATGATTTGATAAAAACACATGAGAAAGATCATATTTGTCAAATATTAGAAAATTTTCATAAAAAATTTATTGAAAATCGTGTTGATGTAAATATAGGAGATAAAAAGGAAAATCAATGGGATGATCTAAAAGAGAAAGAATGGCGTAAAGTTGAATTTGGGGAGGAGATTGGACAGAAACAACTTTGGAAAATTATACCTCCAGGGTATCCAACACAAAATTCCTTGTTAACTTTGAATGAATCTACTGCTAAAATTATTATTAAACAATCTAAAAAGGGTTTTTTCTGAATGATTTTAGAAAATTTAACTAAAATAATTTTATATTAGGGCAAAAAAATTTGTCGGAAGTGATTAACGGAATAAAAGAAGATTCATCTTTAGAAATTATCAAACAAAAGTGGATTAAGTGGTTTGGAAGTGAGAAAAAATTTGATAAAGAGGTAACAAAATATTTATTTTAAGAAATTTAGAAGATTATTGATAAAATTATAGAAAAATTATGGCTGTGTTGGAGGGTTAAGCAAGCTGATCTGAACCTCCAAGTCGGAGGGTTGGACTGGTAGTTTAGATCGACAATGACCGAGAGTTAGATCGAAAAATATTGATCCCTATAACCGAGACAGGCCTCTTTGTAACTTCATGAACAAGTACTTTAATTCTAGTATGTAGAACTAAAATTGAAAATCCCTCGAAACCTTCTAAATAAAAAAGGGTAGATTGATTATATCTCTCATACCGTAATTTAAATGATTTAATTAAAATAAAAAGAGGCATTTAAGATAAAATAATGATATAAATTTCATACAAATTTAATAATAAGTTCAACATAAATTCTGATAAAATTTTCAGTATGATCATTTCCTTTTGTTAAACTGCTCACACTTAAATGTGTCCATTCATGGTGTTCAATTTTGCAAATTTATTGAAAGTAAATTACGTGTTCAATTGGTTGAACAAATTGAAAAACAAGTTGATATTATTGAATATCTACACATTAGACCTTTAAAATTGTTGGATTCAGAAAAATGTCCAAAAGAGCTTGAAGCGAAATTAAAAGGAAAATATTTGGTAAATTTTTAGGATTAATAAACATAAAATTTAAAAATTTGGTTGTGAGGTTTTCAAACAAAATTTTGCTGAAACATTTATGCGGACTACTAATGGTCAGAATTAAAAGGAAAGTCATTACAACAACCAATACTTCTATTAAGCGATAATATCTTGTTGGAATACGCCTTCTGGAGAGAAAGTATTATGCTCTGACCATTATGAGACCATTATAAGACACAAAAATAAGGCCGCAAAAATATGTCAACAAAACCTGGGTTGGTAACCCACAACTACAGAAAATTTATTTAGGATTGGCGTTGTACATATTGGATAATAGGAATTGAGATTGAACAAGCTACGCTGGAAAAAGATACACTTCTCAATCGGGAAGAATTAAATCCAAAGATAGATTCGTTGAAGAAACAATTAACGGAACTGTATAAAAATGCAGTTAGTAATTTGGGCATTCCAATAAAAGATTTAAATATTGGGATTAAATATATGGAAAAAGAAAATTTGAAAAATTGGTGTGAAGAAAATTTGGAAGCTGAGAACAAATGTTAAAGTTGCTTCTTGAAATTAGAAAGACATTTTATTAAATTTCATTTTTTAAACTTTTTAAAAAACTTTACTGTTATTTTAACATTTTTCGAATCTTTATTTGATATAGAGGAGTAAATTTGAGGATTTACGGTGTCTAAAAAATATCATGTTGGTATCCTGTTACATTCTAAGAAAGTCCTTTTTCAATGTATTCACAATAGATTACACATATACCGTAAAACCTCTAAAATAGCCCACGGGGTTATTTTTCGATCGACCTCTAGAGGGGGGCTATTTTAGAGGGGAGGGGCTATTTTAGAGGGGGAGGGGCTATTTTAGAGGGGGAGGGGCTATTTTAGAGGAAATACGGTACTTATAAAGGAGTATGATTTTAGATGAATACTGTATTTATTATAGAGAGTATGGTGAACATTAGTTACTAAAATATTGTGTGAGACTATCTAATCAAAAAATTAAACTTCAATAATGATTTATCGGGCTAATTTTTTATATTAAAAAGTTTGTACAGTAGTAGGGCTATTTTGAGTATTTTTGAAGAATATGTATTTTTTGATTTTGAATAAAATTGATTTTGATTTGATTTTGATTCCACAACTAGAAATACAGAACTAACGATTATCTGGAACTAGTTTGGAACTAGTTCCAGAACTGGAACTAGTTCCAGAGAAATTTTAGAACGTTGACATCACTGTTTCAAACTCTCTGTCTTTTTTACATAACGACGTTATTATTAGAGCCCGGAGCGAGACGAGATCTCGATCGAAAATCTCGGTTATCGAGATCAAGATCTTTCAGATCTCGATTCTCGTAAGACTGGCTCAGTTAATAGAACTAAACGGAATTTTCGGGGTTCCATTTATAAATTTTCAAGGCGGTTCACTTTCTTTAAGAGCATTATTTTTCTCCCGGCATTCTTTTCACATAATAAGCCCACCACTAATTTCTATCTGTGATTTCCCCTCTTTGCTATCACCTCTTTATGTATATCACCTCTCTGTTATCACCTGTGATATCCCTCTCTGCTATAGCCAATAGACTTGGCATTTGGCCAACAAACGCCGCGCTCTTCTGAGGATGCCCTTAAATGCCCTCTCCTTTCCCTCTCCCTCCTTCTCCATCTCCTTCCCCACTCACTCTCCATCTTCCCTCCCGATTTTATTTTTTGTTATCACCTCTGATATCTCCTCTCTGCTATAGCCAATAGACTTGGCATTTGGCCAACAAACGCCGCGCTCTTCTGAGGATGCCCTTAAATGCCCTCTCCATTCCCTCTCCCTTACCCTCCTTCTCATTCTTCTCTCCCTCTTCCTTCCCGATTTTATTTTTTCAGACATATGATTTTGACATTCATATGGCAGTTAAAGCGCGCATGCCTTTTTAATTTCTATCGCCTCCCAAATTCAATAAAATTGGCTAGAAAATTGATTTTTTCATTATAGACAGTTGCCTGGGCATTTTAAATTTTAATTTTTCAATTTCTTCCTCATAAACTCTCCTCGTTAAAAGAATATAACATTTAAATTTTAAAGGATTTAATAAGGATTTCCTCAAGTATTTTGTCCAAAACCTATTAATATATGCGGTGGTTATTATTACAAATGGGTCGGAATTCCGATTTCCGCCTTCTGATTTCCGGCGTTTTTTTCCTTCCGATTTCCGATTTACGAAAAAAAATTGATTTTCGGTTTCCGAGTTCCACTTTTGAGTCATTTCCGATTTCCGACAACTCTGACTGTTCCGACCCACCTCTGCAACCTACACTTCATTAAAAATTTCTATGATATGATAAATATTTGTGAATAGGGTTAGGATTTTTAGGAAAGTGATTTTCCTAATTTTGTCGGAAAATTGGAAATAAAGACCTTAGGAACTTGAGAAAAAAGAAAAACATTTAAATTTCTAATCTTTATTTTCGATAGCGGCATTGTTTAACTAAAAGTAGGGTTGTGCGCGACCGGTTTTGGAAATTTTGGAAATTTTGTTACATTTTGCCAAAAAGTAACCGTTTTTACAAAATTTAAAAAATCCGAAAACTTCTGAAGATGAGTGATTTTATTAAATATTCCACCAAAATAAAAACGGTATTTGTCTAAAACTCAAAACCGAAAACCAGGTTTTTAATATCTGGATTAACAGAAAATCAGGGGTACCGGTTAATAACCGGTCGTGCACAACCCAACCTAGAATCTTTAAGGTAGTTATATAATTTTTTCGAAAATAAATTTTCTTAAGTAAAGATAAAACTTCGACAGATAGGCTTGTATCAGTGTCAGAAAATCGGAAAATTAAACATTTCTTAGATATGTATTCCTCATCCTCAGAAATCTTAGAAGTTCCTCATCCCCAGTGTCGCTGCTCCTCGAAAAATCTTCCTTAAAATTTAGACAACCACTGATTATCTCCCCTATCTTAGCGATATTTATATCTTTAAATGACTGCATTAATTAAAGTAAAAAAATTCTTAAGAAATAGAAAATGAAGATTTATGGCCACAAATTGTGGTGGCCTTCGTTGATTTTCGACTGCATTTTAATTCTGTTGATTGCGCAGATGGCGGAGTGTGATTCAAGTAATGAGACAATTGAAAAAAGAGTAATTTCAAAACCCCCAGACATAACTAAAGATATTTGGAAGATAAATACTCTTGTGAAAAAAATTTTTACAAAGGGGACGATAAATGTAAATAAAGAGTTAGAAAAGCTAAAAGTACTAAATCCGAAGATATTAAATTTATTCAAGTATAAAAAAGGATTTGAAAGATTAAATATAATTGTTAAAACACACCTTGAGAAGAAGAACAATTTAATAGCGATAACACAAACCGATTTGATAACAAATTATGAGGTTTGTTTTTAAGTTACAATGGGGTTATAATCTTAAATGCAAGTTCGAAGTTACAAGCATAGCATAGTTATAGGGTGTTGATGAGTTAGCCTAGTTCGAAGACTCGGTATTGATGATAGTTAGAGGGGGTTGATTAGGGTTTTAAATGATTTCTAACCAAAACACTCATCTGGAAAGTGGCCAGCGACCCCTAAATTAAACTAATCAACATCTCCTAAATTGAGGACTCAGCTTAGAGAAACCTGAATTTAAGCAAGTATGACCTAGTTAATAACGGATGAGCTCTTTCAGGATTATCATTCATGTATCGAAGATTGATTAAGTCTCTTGATAGTCCCGTCCGACCCTTTATTTTCTAGGATGGGTCTCACTTGCGTTACTATACTAAGTGTCCTGTAGCGTGGTTCATGAAGTTCAATAAGTGTACGGTAACGTGGTTCAAGAAAACAATAAATGAACTTAATGAAACTGTGGACAAAGATTCCTAGTCTTTGTCGCGATTTAATTACATTAAAATTTAGGAATTAAGTCATAGCTTGAATATATTAGAGGATAACGACTTCGAACAAAGAATGGAAACAAAACTAGTTTGTGATAAATTATTTCCCCATGAATTGGAAAAGTATTCCTTAAAAGAAATTTGTAGCCAGTTACAAAAGATGGTTAAAATTTATGGTGTTTTAGAAAACCTGTATGAGAAACAGACACATAAATTAAAAATTAATAATGAAATCCATGTAATTTTAGAAGAATTGGATGGAATTTTTGAAATTAAAAACAATAGTACGACATTTATAAAATCTTCGGCAGGGTTAAGGAGGTGGAGAATAGGGGGGGGGGGGTTATAGTGTTGAACAAAACGAGCAGCTATTTTTTATTAAGATATACCTTCGTAACGAACGTGTACAAGTTAACCACCCAGACCTTGTAAAAGACCTTTTTTAAGCCCTTTTTATAAACTCAGAATATTCGATGTCTTATTAATAATACGCAGCTGGAGAGAGATTAAGAACAGTGATGTCAACGTTCCAAAATATCTCTAAAACTAGTTCCAGTTCCAGAACTAGGATTTTAATTTTTGTAGTTTTAGTTCCAGTACCGGAACTCCATTTTTAAAATTCCTTAGTTCCAGTTACAGTCTGGAACTAGTTCCAAGCTAGTTCCAGACATTTACTAGTTCCGTAGTTCTAGTTCTGGAACTGGAACTATGACATCACTGATTAAGAATAGCCAAGAAAGATATACTTTCAGAAATTACGTTAATTTTGTTCAAATTAAGGTGTTCCTCGCATTTCATATGATGATCTTCAACAAAAGAATATCCAATTAAATGATAACTCTGTGGAGACTTTAGTAAAATATTCACTAAATTATCAACAATTGCTGGCTGCTGTTGAATATTTTAGTATCAAAGCAAACACAAGTGCATTATTAGCATTTATATCTAAAATCAAAAAAGGCGAAGATAAAGCAATGCTTAAAGAATTTAGTATAGCTTATATGCAGAAATATGAAGAAAAATTACATACAACACTGAATAAGAAAAATTCAATATTCACTAGGAAAAATAAGCAGGTAAATTTATACAATCCCTATATAAATATTAGAGTTGCACCCCGAACCTGTACCCAGCCTCCCCGTTCCCGAAAGATTTATTCAGATAATCCCTGACCCTAACCCCTCCCTGACCCGAATCCCATATGAAAGCTTAACATCATGAAGGCTTTATCTTATAAAAGGTCCAGCATTAAAGATATACATGTACTAAGCTGGCCACAAATTAATAGAATCATACTTAGTAATATATACATTTGCTTCTATATTCAGAAAAAGTGTTGTCAGTTCTTTGAAAATTTTCAGATATCCGGAACCTTTTATTAAATATTAAATTCTGATTTTTAAGGCCAAATTAAACGACAAAATGATACAGCAATTAAACAATTTGGATATTGCAATCAATTTGGGTTACATGCGATTTATTTACATGGAAGAATTTTGTAAAGATGTGGATAAAATATACAAAGGGGATAAATTAGGGAAGTTCAAGGAGTATTTGAAGAAATACTGTACTGAAAAAATAAACAAGATTTTGGACAGTTTGAAAACTGTAATTAAATATGATTAGTTACACGAAAGATGTGAGTGATTCTAATGTTATAATAAAGTCAGATCTTCATTTAGGTCAGGTAGAGGAATGTAAATATAATGTAAATATATGTACATACGTTTGATTTTGATTTTGCGCAATATTTGCGAGAACAACTTCGAGGAACTGGCGGTGCTAACCAGGGCTGGGCGCAAATACTTTTTTTCGATTGCGCCCAGCCCTGGTGCTGACTCTCGGAGCGCTTGAAGATCTTACAAAAGAACACTAGCATGTTTTTGGAGCTTCGAGTCTATTACCTTATATCATTTATTTTCATTAATTGACCAAACCAGACAAGTCCCTTTCGAATGAATGACATTGTGAAATGTGCGTGTTTTGTTGATTTTGAACAAAATTTAACATAATGTGTAAGGAGCATTTTGCGTTTATGTTTACAAACATTATATAATCTTGTTCAAAATCTCCATTTTAATGTTCCTATTATTTCAATTCATATATTTAAACACTTCTGTATATATCTTGTACATAAATATTTTTTTCTATTAAAATTTAACAAAATTTAAATTAAAAGTCTTAATTGGAACACAATTTTGGGGGTTATTTACTAAGTGGATATTTTAATTTGCTGATTAGGACCATACATCCCCATGTTTTAAATCAATTTTATTGTAAAATTAATAAATTACTCAGCTTTATCTCTTATCAAAAACAATAATACTACATAAAAGAAAAATTTAAAACCGGAGGTAGCAAGTTGCCAATTGGGGGTATAATAAGCAGTGCTAGTTATTTGCATCGAAGATCCCTAAGTCTGAAGATCCCAAAGGCAAAGGCCTACGAGACTTCAAGAGTCTTCTTGTGGATTTTAAGTTATGACAATGACTTCAAAGTCTTCTTTTGGATAATAAACATCATTTTCAGCCTAGGACACTTAAACATCTTTGACTAGGGTTGTCGGTTCTTGGAAAATCTTCGGATATCCGGAACCGAACCGATATCCGAACCGAAAATTTTCGGATATCCGGAACCGAACCGATATCCGAACCGAAAAATCATCGGTTCTTCGGTTCGGTTCGGTTCGGTCCAGAACCGATGACCCTATCATTGACCCATCCCCAGGTAAATTATAATACATCCTGAACCAGCACCGATATTTAACAGTTCAAAATTCAAAATAAATTCTTATGGGTTTATAAAATATTTAAATACATTTTTCTTTCGTTAATATTTTTTAAATCGCGTCCATAATCATCTCCTTGCGGATAATCTCCTCAATAATCATCCAAATTGAATTAAACGTTTTAAACTCGTCAAAATATATTTTACATATTTATTACAATAATTTTTCAAATAATCCTTGAATGAAACTAATATTTCCTCTCCGTAAATTATTTCAACATTTTCACAAAATTCTTCCATGAAAATAAATCGTAAATACCCCAACTTAACTAAGCCTTCCAAATTTATTTGTCGTTGCATTATCTTGTCATCTTTCTTTTCCTTAAAAAGTTTAATTAGCTATCAATTAACTAACTCACTCAAACACACAGAAATTATTTTCTTAAATCCTCCCAAGTCTCAGATCTCGAAACGTTCGGGGAAAGAGAACAACTTTACCTCCCAAACAGAGGTCGATCGGTATTCCGATTTCCGAGTTCCGACTTTTGAGCCATTTCCTATTTCCAATAGTTCCGATTTCCGGCACCTTCATCTTTACCTATCGCCCTCTGTTCCCACCCTCCACAAAGATGAACTTGGGTATCGGATTTAAAACATATTTGGGTCAGAAAATATTCAATTTATAATTTGTATCTTTGATGAAAAGTGTATTTTTAGGGACGCGATTTTCCAGAGGCCTAAAATGGGCCTCCTGTTCGATCAGTAATATTCGAATGCTGAAATACCATTAAGCAACTCTATACCTTTTTTGATTTTACGGTAATGCAAGATGGTTTCTTGCTTTGTTTTTTATCCACTTTTTCAAAATATTTCAAAACATAATCGAGATTTTGTTCTTTAAATATTAATTTATCTTCACTTTTTGCGATTTTGGTAACCATATCAAATAAAGCCTGACTATTTTCTTGACTAACAAAATAATTAACACAAGACACCAATTGTTGATAATTTTTTGAATGAGTTTCTAAGGTAGCTTCAGGATGATTAACATAAAATTCTATATGTTTAAGTTGCGGATCAGGGTAATAAATATGTGGAATACCTAAATTTAATATTAAAATCTAAAAATCAAATGGAGAAAATTATAATTTTCAACTTTTAATTATGTTTAACTACCATTTCGCGAGAAAAACTGGCGGCTTAATGGAAAATTAATGGATCTAAGAGATATATACTTCAATTATAAATATTGACGTTTTGATTATAAATCACCGGATAGCTAGAATAGGAACCCGAACTGAAGCTTTAGGAAATTCAAAATTTTTTGGTATCGGAGCTAGGCCGTACATTCATAGAGGGCGGCAAAATCTCATTCCCGAGATCCCTTAACGGGATTTTTATTCAAAATTTTTATGTGATTTATCACTCGGGATTAATCCGTAAAGCCTTTATCCCGTTTGTCGCTTAAAATCCGGGATTCAGGGCGGGATTCCGTAAAGTCCCGAACGGACTCTAAATACATAATATATTTAATATTATGTATTCAGGGATCGCACCGACATAAAAACAAAATTCACGATTTTCGGGAATCGTGAATTCACGAAAATTTTGAATTCCCGATTTTCGTGAATCGTGTATTCACGAGCCAAAAAACGTCGGGAATTCCCGATTTTCGGGAATCGGGAATTTTCTCGGTGCGATCCCTGTTATGTATATTAAAAAAAATTAGCTATCCTTATTAATTGCTAATTTTTATTCAAGAAAAATCACATTATCTGTATAACTTGCATTTTACTATAAAATAATTTTATTTACCTTCAAATTTAAATTTTCTTTCGGTTATTAAATCATTAATTTTTTTATGAGTAGAATCTGAATATCTCAAAATTAGATTAATAAATGAAAATTCTATTTACTAACCAAATTTCTTTTCCAACTCATTTATCTGTGTTTCTCCCTTTCTTTCTGAAGACTCTCCAACTTCATATTCAGAATAATTTGGAACATAATCTGATGAATGAAAATTTATAATGAAAGATATACATTATTAATTTTGATTATGAAATAGGGCCAGAAACTTGTTTTAACTTCACTGATTTCAGGGGGAATAGACTATTTTTTTAACTAATTTTTTTACCAGTAGGTAAAAAAATTAAAATAATTTTTTACCTATTAATTATTTTTTAGAAACCTACCGTATTTCAGGAAATAACCCCCAATCCTGATTTAGTACACCACTGTGGAGGGTAGTTGAAAAATAGAGCCCCACCCTGAAATAGTACCCCGCCCTGAAATAGAGCCCACTGTGGAGGATAGTTGAAAAATAGAGCCCCATGGGTTTCTATTTTCGTAAATACGGTATATTAATATGTACATGAATTTACGTGATCCTGTCTATAATTGAGTAGTCTTGTCTAGACTTTTTTGGCTATATATGAAAGGAGTATTCGATTTAGGGATTGAGAAATAATAAAAATTAAAAAATAAAAAGTGCTCTGTTATTTTCTTTAATCATCCCGCGTTGCACTTAAGTAAGAGTTTCATTAATACAGTTTGCCCTTTTTTCTCTCGGACTAGTTGATGAAGGAAAAGAATGGATCTTCTATTAGTCGTAATGGTTGAGAGACCTTGAGAAACTACCTTTTGTCTATGAGAGATTTCAGTATTAACCCCTACCCATTCTTTGTATCTTTTAGGATAGACTTGATCACTTTATCTATTAATATCAAAGCTAAAGCGACTGATAAGAAATAGATTGTCATATATCCAAATATTAGTCCGAATCAAGACTGAGATTCGGACATATCTCCAAAATTCATTTCCTACCCAATATTAATTTCAAAAAATATTTTTAATCACTACTTTCCGGAATGGCAGAAAGAGAAGAACTTTTGATATGTTTTCCTTTCTTAGTTGAATTTGTAATATTTCCAGCAGTTTCTAAATTTGAACTGGTACTTGAAGAAACTGTTCTGGATCGTGACAAAGGTGCTGTCGTAAACGAGCAAAAGATAATGATAATAAATAGAAAATAATACAGCTTAGATTTTCGCATTTGAATTTTAACGATCGGTTTATCTAAGATTTTTTGAAAATAAAATAATATAAATTTTTAAACTTTCAAATAAATTGAGAAATATCCTGTCGAACTTCACTATGAGTTACACGCTTGGAATTAAAAAATTGATTCTAAAATTAAATCCTAAAATTGATCCTAAAATTAGTTAACATAAAGCAGATGCGAGGGATGTTTTTGAAGGGAATTAACATTTAATAATTAAAAAAAATTTTATAGTAAAAATGATAAAAAAATTATTGACAGCAGCGCGACCATGTCTAATTTAATAATTTAGTCTATGATAAAAGCCACGTCATTAAATCAATATAGATTTTGATTAGAGGGAGAGGAGGATATAGGATGAGGGAGTGAGGAGATATGAGTGAGAGAGAGGGATATGAGTGAGTGGGATGAGAGTGAGAGGGGATATATGTGAGTTAGGAGGGATATACATATGAGAGTTAGAGTGGGATATAAGAGTGAGGGGATATGAGAGAGTGAGTGGGGGGGGGGGTATATGAGAGGGAGAGGGGATATACGAGAGTGAGAGGGGGATATACGAGAGTGAGAGGGGGATTAGAGATTAAGCAATAGAGAGAAGGAGAGACGAATATGAGGTGGAGAAGAAAAACGGATAAACAATTAATGATTACGAAGTAATAAAGCAATAGCACCAAGCAATAAATTCGAGGAGGTCGCAGGTTCGAATTCTACTAGATGGCTTAACTTTTGATACTATACACGGTAAGCATGTTCATGAAGAGGATTATTTTAAGCTATGTCTCACGTCTTTACCTTCACCAAATCACCTCGCTGGATTTTTTTCCTGAAATTAACCTGTAAAAAATAATTTTATAAAAATCATGTTTAATCCTCATATACTTTTTCGAAATTATTATAAAAATATTTAAATATTCAAATATGTGTCAACTATGTGTTATTATTTTAATGCTAATCCTCAAATAAATAAATTATACCAAAGTGAGAAAAAAAGTAATTTTACATATTTTATTTTAAAATTTTTTAAACAAAAATTATTTTCCAAAGGGTGATTTGCATAAAATTATTTGAATAATTGACTGGAATATTAGATAACCATGTGGTTGAGGATAATTTGAATAATCGAATTATAAACTGACAGCAAATTAAAAATAATTTACTTCCGGATTAACAGAAAAACCGAGCGATAATCAATCTCTATTTAAAGCTAGGGATATCTTTAAGTTATCAATCAAAATTGAATTGAGTTCCTACATAATTTCATTTAAATTCCTTGTAAATTTAACATAGTTTTATTTATATTTCCTTATAAATCTAAATTTTTATTTTTATTTCAATATTAATTTTGAGGAGTTAATATTGCGTTAGTAGACATTTTGGAAGGAACTATGTGATTATCTGAGACACAAGAAATATAGAATTTCTAATGAAAATTATCATTTTTAAGGGTTAACTCTTAAAATTTGGACGTAAAAATGATTGCTTTTTCTTCCGCAAAACTGTGTTCATTTATATTTTCTGTTGCTATATTTGCTAGCTATGCCATTTTACCAACTAATGGCCAAGCAACATGCCCTTCCGATTGGATCTCTAGAGTGGATCCAATTGATGGTATCACATATGGTTATAAAGTTATTACGAGAGATTGGCTTAACTATTATGAGGTAGATAAATATGGGATTTTGAGATTGTTAGGGAAGGTGGAAATGTAAAAAAATGACACTCATAGGCGGAAAAATCTCATTAAATCTTTTTAAAAATCCAAAAGCTATGTTAAAGCCCATATCTTATTAACAGGCTCAGGGCTATTGTGTACGTGCTGGCGGACAAGTAGCATCAATCCACAGTGCTGCCGAAAACGTCTTCATAGCTAATATCTCAGCTGCCCAGCTCAAACAATGCCAAACAAACGATTCTGTTTGTGCTACAAGAATTGCACATACTAGCGCTGGATGGGCTTTCCTTGATAGTTTGATGCGTTCCTTCTGGTTCGGAATGAATCGCGTACAGTACCAGCCTTCGTATAACAATACTCTTGATTGTTCATATCCTGATGGGACGCCCTGTGATTATGGGAGATTTGATGGAGTTGCAAACGCTAACACCAATTCACCTCCATGGTCCCCTGCATGCCCTTCAGGCAGTAATTCGTCAAATGGAGGTAGGAAAAATCATAAAGATCACTAGACCTTATAAAATAAGTTTGTAGCCGGTGACCTCGAATACTGTACAATGTTTTTCAACGCTACAACAACATTATTATGGAACGATATGTCATGCTATCAAAAGCTTGGGGGTGTTGTTTGCAAAATGAACTGCTCGGCGACTAAGACTACTAAAACATGTCCCTCATCAAGTGTTGTCACTGCAAATGCTGCAGCTACTACTAAAGCAGCTGTTGTTACTTCTGGCAGTGGTTCAGCTGGTAGTGCTTTAGAACTGGAAATAAAATTTTTAAATTTTGTCACGTAGGAGGCTCAACGGCAAAGTCACTGACAACCAAAAGCTCGGGAACTAGTAATGGTTCTTGTTCTTGTAATGGAGGGTCATGTGGAGGTGGTGGTTATAAATGCGGTTCTGATGATTGGCAATGGAAAATAAACAAGAAAAATGGAAAATCATACGCGTACAAAGCGTTTAATTATACTGGATGTTATTGGCAAGTAGGGGATTCTGAACAAATTAATAGCTTATCCTGTTAATTCCCCACAAAGGGTCTCGCAATCTGCAAAAAATACAAAGCCGTTCCTTGTTCAATACAATCAAGTGATGATAACGACTTTATAGTTAAAACAGTATGTTCCGGTTTACTCTCATCAAGTTCTTCAAACTCATCTCGAAAACGTCGAGCTACTTCAGATACCTGCATATATACTGGCATTCATCGTCAAGTTACGAATCCATCAAGTGGAGGCGTTTCTTGCACCTGTAGCGATGGAAGTTCCTGTGACTATGGAAATGAGGATGCGGTAGATACATTTTAAGATACATTTAAATTATGACCGGCACTAAAATTGAAAGAGCTCATGGAGACTCTCCTAAGTTTGGCCGTTAAAAGGAAAGGGTTTCCTAAAGATGAAAAGCTTCTCTTTCTGATTCACCTCATTATTGGATATAGTTTTCAGCCTCTATCTATAAATAAGTGTTTGTCTATATGTGACTAAAAAACTTCAATTATAGCATGGAGATATCACAACACTCTCTTTTACCTCCACAACCTCCCGGGCCACGACACTCAAAGCATCGACAACTCAAAAGGCAGCAACTACAACAACACAAAAGTCAACTACAAAACTTGCCACATCACCATATATTAGCACATCCACAGCTGGTCCAAGCAATCCATGGGCTCCAGGATGCCCTGCCAATTCCACAACTGGACAAAGGGATAATGGAGGGTATGGGTCCAGAAATTGTATTGGCATAAATGGTGAAGGTAAATGGGTGGACCAAAGTTGTGACAGGCCAGCAACTGCAATTATATGCATGAAAGAATGTGATCAACCATAAAGTTGTAAGAGAATCATGTCATAATTCAAGAAAATGAAAGACAAAAATAAAAAATTAAATAACCAGTATTTTCGTATACTACATAATAAAATAACTAAAAAATAAATGGCAACTTTATGGATAAAATTTGAAAATAAGAAATTCTTTTAGAATAATAAGTTGAGAAGATTCTAAGAACTGGTGACTCAAGAACGTATGGCAAAAATCATTCTAGAATACTGTAACCGATGAAGTGTGTACTGAATTTTTGAATATAGCGGATTTGCATTTGCTATAAAACTTTTTGATTCTGCCGAATTCCTTATTGTATGCCTCATTGTAGTCAGAACTTAAATTAAATTTTAAATTAGTTCGAAGCAAAAGTCTTTAGACTGATATCCATCTAAAATGGTTCAGGGTCGAAGGATTGAGACAGACATTATCGAAAAGTTGCCAAGGATCTATACCTGAGACTCACATCTATCTAGAAGGAGTCAAGGTCTGAAGGCATGAGGCCTACATCATCTCAAATGAGCCAATGGTCAAGAGTAGGGTTGCCAAAATGGCCCGAATCGTGCCGAAAGATAGAGTCGGGCCTAAGATATTTGGCCCGAAAAAGACTCGTACGGCCCGACTCGATAAAAATGAGGCCCGAAAAATATGACTCGAATGTCGGCCCGACTCGAAAATGGCAACCCTAGTCAAGAGACCAAGTCTGAATTCTTTCTAAAGGGATCGAGGTACTGAGACTAAAATCATCCAAAAAATTAATTTCTGTTTTTATTACCTGTTCAAATAAAGAATCGGAGCGTTTAGTGCCGCAGATATATTCAGAATGAGTGCATTATAGCAACCCAAATACCATATCATTACAGGATTCTTAGTTATAAATGCTATACTTGCAAGAATTGAGGCTAAGTAGAGGAAATAACCTCCAATGTTCAACAAAATTATTAGAGAGATCGAACGAAATAATTTTCGCATCCTTTCGTCGGTCAAATCTGAATATCTATAAATTTTGGATATAGAACAATTGCCACCTCCTTTATATTTTGCCAATATTCCAACTAAAATATGTGCCAAAATTGATAATACAAGGAAAACAATAAACATATTTCTGGTATCAAATAGTATCGGTAAACCATTAAAATCAGAAAGGTTCCCAGTTACTGGATAATCTGGATTTGTTGATATTGCAGATACTAACAGACAAAACATAAACATGGCAAAGATAATCAGGATCAAAATATGTATGTAAATGTAGAGTCGAAATTTGACTTTGAGATAGCTAAAAAGTATAGTTGATACTGTAGCGTAGATCATTGCCTATACTTATAACCCTAGTTCGTATAAATGGTTAATCAAAAAATTTAATAGGATACAACACAAATTCCTTATTATACTAGGGCCTTGATTTTACGCAGACCCTTAGCTATCTGGTAAGAATCATCCAATCCATGGGTAAGTCCACTACGGTATGAATCCTCCTCTCCTTGGGTAGGTCCACACCGGTATGAATCCTCCTCTTCTTGGGTAAGCCCACTCCGGTATGAATCCTCTACTCCTTGGATAAGTCCACTCCTTGGGTAATTTGATAAGTCCCACAGAGGGACTTTCAAATCTTCAAAAATTTTTTACCTAGAACTAAAGCGGTACAATTAGTCCGAATGTACGTTTTATTGGAGTTAGTCAATTATAAAGTGTAATAAGTAAAACCCAAGGAATCAACCATTAAAATCCTTACAATAAAGGAAACGCCACAGCCAGAACCTTGTCAATACTCATAGTCAAAAACATAAAAGTAACAACATAAGTAGAAATCACATAATATCCTTCAATCTTGAATGCTAATAAAGCTGGGATAAAGTCTATTCCTGTAGCTGTGATATAAAAAAAGACAAATTGCCCGCTTTGGTGGAGAACTTCAAGGAAGGAGTTGATGGCAATTAAAACGCATGTCTTTGATTTTAAAGCGGTGTATTTTCCCCTAGAAATTAAATTTTTTTGGGGAAATATTTAAAAATCCACCAATATTTCCAGGTAATATAGCATACACTTGCATTTAAAAATAGGCCAATTATGGAAGGAAGCATGACCAACGAGGGTAGAAAGAGTTCAAGATGAAAACCAGGGTTCGAGAATGCCATATAAATCGGCTAAAGAGTTTTTTGGTAAAAGTAAAAGAATTTTGAAATTGAAAACTCACTGGCAAAAGATATGTTTGATTCATATCTAAGATGGATTAGAAAAAATATTTTTATGATAATAAGAAACTTGTAGGAATAAGCATCGTTTAGGCCTGGATAATGGTAATTATAAATTAGATAATTAAATTAGTTGAATCTCTGAGATAATTTCAAAGTTTTCTTTATAATCTAGTGGGTTTTTTCAGAGTTCGGAAGTTCAGGTTACTTCAAACTTCGTTGATAATTAAAACAAAAAATTAGGGTAAATCCTTAAACGCAAAGCTGAGAATTTCTGGCCCTTATCAATTGTGGTACCAATATCTTTATCCCGATGAGAATCTTTTAATAGGAATCGTTTAATACTAAATTTCCTAACGAGAATACATCTTGAACTGTATGTGAAAATTTTGTAGTTCTTTTCCAACCATCGTGTAGAATTGAACCCCTATAACTTTACGAAATGGGAGTCAGGGGAAAAAGCCGGAAACCATAATAAGTTTTCGACTCTGCTCTACTACACGATGGTGCAAAGAAAATACAAAATTTTCACATACAGTTCAAATTGTCTCCTTGTAAGATTTGGAAATTTTGAAGCAGGCTTTGCGTTGTTATGGCCATGCGTTATTTGGTTCTTTAATTTTATCCCCTATCAAAAGAATTAATGAACTTTAGGTTTAAATTCATTAACCATATAAAGTGCATACTAAAATTTTAAAAAAGGTCTTTAATAAATATTTTATTAGTGACAGATGTAGGAAATCTTAGAAAACATCTGTTTTCAATGCACTTTAAAATTAAAAAAACTTGTATAAAAAAATAAAATTTTATTATTTTACTATTCGAAATAAATTAAATAAAGCTTAATATAAAAATATATTATAAAAATTTTAATTAAGAATTTCTATTTTAATAATCAGATTTATTAAGGAGACAGGATTTGGCAAATAAGACATGCTCCATTTTCCCCTTATTATCTCATTAAGTTTAATTACGTGGGAGAAATGGTGAGATATTTTAAATGAGCTATGGATTCAGCTCTTAAGTAATATATAGAAACTCTATAGCCTTGAATCAAGCATTGTTAAACATAGTTATTAACATACATACTTTTTACTAGGTTTGTCGGGAGCTGGAAATTCTTCGGATATCCAAAACTGAACCGAATTTTCTAACCGAGAAATCATCAGTCCTTCGGATCAGTTCAGTTAGGTCAAGAACCTACAACACTACTTTATATACCAAACAAATAATCTACTATTTAATAAAATAATAGTTATATTTAAAATTATTTAAGTTTAAAATAAATCTAATTAGGTATATTTTTATAAAGCGAATGAAGAAGAAAGGAAAATATAGAATTATAGAATTTTTAATAAAATTAGTTCAAAAATTTTTAGTTTTAAAAGAATCCACCCATTAAAATCCACCCATTTTTAAAATTAAAACCCATTTCACGTTTTATAAATTCATCGAGGCTTAACACATTCTTTTTTGCAAAGCACTTTGCTAATGGGACGTGTACAACCCACATCCTTCCATTTACCCTTTGAAATTACACAGCAGTTTTTCTTGCCATATTTGCCGTCATCCATGTTTGATGCATCAGCAGGACAACCATTTGCCCATGGATTTCTTGAATTTGAATCCTTGGAAAAGTGGGATATATTTAAATATATTTAGCTCGTAAAGCATGAATCAAATCTAGATATTATGGTATCAATTCCTCTCAGTACAGATAATTTTCAATACTACTTAATGTTACTTGGAGAGACTTTTAAGAGCTTTAAGAGACTTGTAAGAGCTTTAACTTGTAAGAGCTTTAAGAGCTTTTAAACCTTTAAGAGCTCTTTTGTAAGAGCTTCTAAAACTTGCCTTCCATATGTAAGACCCTCAGAAATAAGGTGCTAACGTAAAAGGGAAAATGGGGGAGTTATGACCTTCATGTTATGGAGATAAGTCCAACGACGTGGATTGAAGAGTATTACCCTTCTGTGGCAGAACGAAAATGATAAGATATAATTTCACATGGTTTTCCATCCATATCCCCTTATTTTTAAATTTTAATTACAGTTTCGTAATAGCACTTCTTATCTTCACCATCTAAGCATACAATATTAGTACCATACTCAGTCACCATACGGTGCATATCAATCCAAACATCCTTTCCTTTACACCCACAATAATGTTTACAAACATACTCATTCTCCTCCTCAGTCTCAATGGAGCATACGGAGGCGTGGTGCTTGCGGCATTTCGCAAGGGCCTGAAAGATAAATTTTGAGAATCTGGGATGGAAGCGACTTAATTACCTTCCAATAGCTTCCCTTTACAGAGTATTTATGGTAACTATAACATTTGCCGTTTTTGAAACATTTCCACTTCCACCCATCTGCCCCACAAATATTCGAATTGTTTCCACAACTATTAGGAGTAGATGTTTCTATATCTTCTGTTGTAGCTTCGTCGTATTGCACCTCAGTTGTTGCCTCTTCGGTTGTTTGTGCTGTTAGTCCAACTGCAGTTGTTGTAGATGAAGTTGTGGTGGTTGAATTATCCTCATTTGGGCAGTCAGCCGAACAATTTCTTTTACAAATTACACCTCCGAGCAAAGCGTAACACGAAATATCATTCCACTGCGGGTCATTATCGTTAAGAAACATTTGTGTACATCCCTCAATCTCTCCTTTAAAATATAATTAAAATAATTCATTATCATAAATCCACAAAGGACCCATAGATCAGAAGAATACTAATAATCTATTGGATCTTTCCGAGTCAACCCACACGAAGGGAAGAATCCGAATTTTTATTTTACATATACAAACCACTAGTAGTAGCATTTAAGGAAGATGGACTGCCATACGCCCATGGACGAACATCACGATTGGGTATAGGGAGTCCATCATAACGTCCGTAGTCGACGGTTGTACCGTCCAACCATGCAGAATGAACTGTAGGATTGTCAAGAGGATGTGCAAACTGAACACGGGAAAGGCCAATCCAAAATGAACGATAAAGCATATCTTAATTTTAGGATTTATAGTTGTGTCAAACTCCGAACGATGTACACCCTAAAGGGTTTTAGTACTGCCACTCGAACAATCTGTACACCCGAAGGGTTTTACCAATCGAACAATCGGTGTCTTAGTGGATATATCGTGCAAGTGGTTCTCATTTTGTTTTTAGTGAAGAGTTAGGGCCTATAGATTTTCTATTAAAAAATCACAAAACACTGCCAAAAATGGGTAAATTTTCTTAATATGATATTTATGTCTTATGTAATACAGAACAGGAGGATTTGAAATTTTAAAAATTATTTTCAAAAACTACCAAGAAATGCGGTGCGGTTGTTATTGTGATCTACTCTTTGCTGACAAGCATTTGTTTCTTGGCATAACTTCATTAATGGTCCAGCTATTTGGCCAATAAAATTATTTTCTTCAGCGCTGTGGATACTGACAACTTCGCCTCCTTGTTGCTTACAGATTGTGTTTCCCTTAATTTAGATAAATATTTTCAATTTACTTTTAATTTAGTCGAAATCCTTTCATTATCTAAGGACCTATTTTTTAATTTTTGGGCCTGCTACTGATAGAGATCATGATATCCCTTGGTATAGGAGTGTGTACAAATCATTTTTAATTTTAGAAATCCAATGAAGAGCTATCGCTTAACAGAGCGTGATATGTTGGAATGGGTTCAATGGACCGCAGGGCTATCATTTAATAGTCTTGTTCTTTGTTTCATTATAGGGTAAAAGACTCTTTAGATCATTTTTTGTTTAGCACTCAAAATTACTAGAGATCGATAGTTGGATAATGCCGAATAAAGCTATAATTTGGCTGTAAAGCTGCATTACGGTATGTCGATAGAATGCGGATAGGGGAATATTAAATTATATATGTTATACGATTAATCTTTAGGTCTCTCTATAAATTTTCCCTATGCTTTAAATCATTCCTCTAAATATTTTTTAATTAGAATTTCATTGTGTAACCTCGAATATAGTAATCAAATCAGAAATAATCGCCAAATACCCATAAGTTCTTCCATCACTATCAACTCTTGTAGTCCATTTACTAGAGCAACTACAATGGGCATAGTAAGGGAAGGTTAATAAAAATAAAATTAAAGGTATTAATGAGGTAATGGACATTTTCAAAAAATTTTAGTTGAGGTATTGAAGAGTTATTTGGGGTAATTGGATATTTATTTTATGTAATTTAATATTTTAATTTGAGGTATAAAATTTATTTTTATTTTTAATTTTTATTCGAATGAATTAATTTTTGGATACTCCACTATGACTTATAAGCAGCTAAATTTTCAAATTTTTTAATCCAATAATATTATTTTTCGTTAGATTTTTTGAATACGCAAAACCTGACTTTTGGCCATTTTAAAACTATTATTATTTATTTTTGAATATGCAAATCGTTAGAAATTTTTGGCAAGTTTGGGAAGAGGGTTTGCCTCTATCTCTCCTTTATGGCCCTAAATCCACGTTGCATTTTAACTAAATTTGAATTGAAAAAAATTTTTTTTTCATGTGAATCCAAAAATAAAATATTATTCTTTTTTAAGCTTGCAAGGAAATATTTTTTAAAAAACCCAAAAATCAAATAAAAAATATTTAAATCTTCTAAATTTAATTTTAGAGAGAGAGAAGAATGCAAACTCCAAAAAATATTATTTTTTATTTTTTAAATTTTATAGTTTAGAATTAAAATTAAGTGGTGGATATATTCGGAATATAATACCTAACTCTTGGGAAAATTCAGCTGATGTAAGAAGGAAGTGCTATTATGATAATGGTATATCTGAATGCTTAGTGCCACGGCTATATTTTCCTGAATGCGCTTCAAAAAGACGTAGAACCCATCCATAACCAAAAGTTCTACCACAACTCGTTTTGTTCAAATTAGTTTTTAGAGCGTTTTACCCAAAAATCATAGCCAAGTCGGGATTTTTTATATACCGACTTGGAAGGTAATTCAGACACTCATGCTAATAGATATATCAGAGAATCTAATATTTTCGAAAGCGCATTGTGGGTTTCGAAGCACACTCCTTGCCCTCAATTTTATATAAGATTCTAAGTTGATCGGACTGTGAGAACGGACAGCTATCTCAGCGATATTCTTAAATTTACGTAGCATTTTAATTCTAAAGGTTTATACAGGGATTATGCTGACAAAAAATAAGTACCATATCGTAGTAATTTATTTTTATTCATTAAATCTAATGGATAATTAAAATCTGTGTCTCTATGCTTATAGGGGTACTTTAACTTTCAATTAAGTTCGATCCATGTCTTGAAAACTGTCAGGTGAGGTTCGATAGGCTTAGTTTCATTAACTTATGAATCATCAATAGACCTACTCATTGAACTCATAAACTAGTCCAGAGACTAAAATATTAATTAAGTTCCAACGACTTTGAAATATTTAATAATACGTATTCATATAATTATTTATATAATTATTTCATTAAATTCAATATTTCAAATTTTCAAATCATTTATTTCCATATTTCCCTGAAATATTATTCATAAAATAATGTTTATTTAGAATTTAAATTGTTAATTTATTTATAATTGGATTTATAATTTGAATAAAAGTTGTTGAGTGAGAAAGAAACTAAGCTCGATTCTCTAACATTTCCCTAATCCTGATTTTTCCTATCAAATTTTTATTGTGAATAAAATCAACTCTTACAACTCGCATTCTTTCTATCGTTGCTATTTTTGAATCTAAATCTGCCATGGTGGAGCTCTAGTGTATTTCATGTTATTTGTCAGTATTATAATAGTTCCAGCTTCAATAAAGGAAGAAAGATATGCAACTAAAAGTAATAATAGAGCGAATAAACGCGTTCCAACATTCATTTCTAATTTAAAATCTTAAAATTCTTTAAAAAAAGTTAAGATATAGAAATTATAAATGTATGTAAATAAATAAAGCTCTAGCCTAAATTATGAGTCCAATGAAGGCATATTTGTATTTCACTTTAGGTCGTTCCAAGGTAAGGAAAATTCAAAGGGAAGGGGAGGGGTTGGTTGATCCCAAATAATCTTTCCTTTTTATTTCTTATCTAAGACCGTTATACTTTATATCATTGAACAGTAGGTTAGTCCTTAGAGCAGCATTCTAGCTAGAGACCGGACGGTACCGTAGTACGACGGTATTTTCGGTATTTATCGGTATTACAGTCGGTAATACGGTACGGAATACGGACGGTAAAATTTTAAATTTTATCGGTATTTTTCGGTATTTCAGTACAAAATACCGTTAAGGCGAAATTCCGGTCTCTAGTCCTAGCACATAATAATATAATTGAGATAACTCATAAATCGTCATTGAACAATAGGTTAGTCGATGGATATCAAGTTTAGAACAGTTCAGAATAAATCAGTTCCGGGTCAAATCCGAAAATTTCTGATCAGATCCGAATATCAGGACTTTCCCAAGGTCTGCCAACCTCGTATCCATACATAATCATTGAACTGATAAACTAGACCAGAGCCGAAAATATTTTATCAAAGTCAGATGACTTTTAGATAATTGATTCAAATAAGTAGTTACATAATATTTATCAATTTTGTCAAATTACATTTATATTTTTGACATTTTTATAACTATAATTTTTGTCGCTTTATGACGAATCTCAAGGATTTTGGACAATTAAATGTTCGCATCATATCTTTCACGGATCATTTCTTTCCCGGATAATACCCTGAAATATTTTTTAAAAACTTGCTTATATTTAGTAGTAAAATTATTCTCTATAAAACAAAGTACTACCCTTAGTCCATACAAATCCTCTTATATCCCCAGATATCCGCTTTAATCCCTCCAAATCCTCTTAATCACCTCCAGATCCAATTAATCACTCCAATTTCTCTTATTTCCATTTAATCCTACCTAATTCTCATTAATTTGTGAATATATTAACGAAAATAGACCAAAACGTAGAGACGTCCAAGACCGAAAATTTTCCAAGACTCAAGACCAAGACCCAAGACCAAGACTACACCCCAAGACCAAGACCCAAGACCAAGACTTGACCCCAAGACTCAAGACCAAAAATTATCAAGACTCAAGACAATTTTTAGGTTCCATAAGTCAAATTTCTGGTTTATTTTTTGTTATTTTGACATGATCACAGTCAAATCCAGCACATTCGCCTATAATTTCGAAAAATCTATGCGAAATTCAAGGAATTTATCCGAAATTCAAAGAATTTTGGGGAATTTATCCGGGTGGAAAATCAATGAAATATATTATTTCAGAGTATTTGGGTAGATTAAAATGATATTGAGCGATAACAAAGATTAGGAGAGATAACCGTGGGATTTTGTGGATTTTGAGGGATGTCGGGGGATTCGGAATTATCGAGGGATTAAGGAGGATATAGAGGTTTAAAGGGGAATTCGGGTGAATTCCCATCGCCGCAGGCGAAAATTTTGAAAATTTCGGAAGGTCAAGAAGCCAGAATTCTACCTTTTCCAGCGCCGCAGGCGAAAATTTTGAGAATTTTAGAAGATTCTAAGCCAGAATTCTTCCTTTTCAAGCGCCGCAGGCGAAAATTTTGAGAATTTTAGAAGGGTATGAGGCCAGATTTCTTCCATTTTGGAAATAAAATAAGGAAACTAAAAAAAGTTCAATCCTTAGGGATGTAAGTTTAGATAAGCCCAAAAAAGTCGAGACCAAGACCAAGACCAAGACTACACCCCAAGACCAAGACCAAGACCAAAAAAAACCCAAGAAAAGTCTTGAGTCAAGACTCAAGACCAAGAGTCTTGGACGTCTCTACCAAAACGGCTTATTTTTAGAGCATTACTTCTTTAAAAAAATTTTTACACTAAAACCCCGTACCCCGACCCGAACCCCTCCCCGAAACAATTCGAAAACCCCGTACCCCGACATACCCGCCCCGAGCGTTCGGGGTCAAACCCTAATACGAAGTAAAAATAATTTTAGTTAAAGTTGATAATCGAGACAGAACCAAGGTCCTAGTCTCATTTTCCCTAGTCTCTGTCTTTCTCTAGTCTCTGTCTTGAAGGATTTCTAGGGTGAATAGTATAAGTAATAATCACCTCTAACAAGTCGCACTTGTTCTGGTGGTTTAATGATTGAATCCATTGCTGTGACATGACGTTTAGCTATTACGTCTTGGCCCGGAACTGAACGTCCTGGTCGGTAAGGGTACCAAGCATTAACTAAATTTTGTAGACTAATTTTTGTAATAATTTATTAATAAAAAATAGTTTAAAAAACCTTCATTAAAAAAGGATAGATTGACAACTAAAAGTAAGAATAAAGCAAAGAAACGTGTACCACTATTCATTTTTAATTCAAATTATATTTGAAAATTCTTAAAATAAATAAAAACAATGTTTAATTTTGACAAATATTAAAGAGAATTTTGACTAAGACCTCTAAAAATTTGATAAAATTTCCTTGTAGAGTGGCTAACCGACTCCATCTTTCGGTCCGAGTCGGGCCATTTTGGCGCCCTAACCATAAATATAAGTGAGTTATTGGTGATTAGACTCACAGAACCGTGTACTCGTCGCCATAGACTATACGCATAAACTTCTCATTGGACAAACACGTAATATGGTCAGTGCAATAATCTATCATATTGCCAGAAATAGGACTAGAGCTTGAATTAGAGCCTCATTCTTAAATATGCTCTATCTAAAAATATGTTTCACCTTATAATTACACCCTTATATCTAGTGTCCCTCTAAATCCTCGAATCCATATTAAGCCACCGATATCCCTTTATCTATCAGAATCCACTTATATCTCTCCAAATCCCCGATATCCCCCATAATCATTTGTAATCTTATTGAAATATAGGGATTAAATAGTGCTGTGCTTTGAGGCAAGAAAAATTAAATATTTTAATGGGGGGGGGGGGCTATTTTAGAGGGGGGGGGATTTTTCCATCGACCTCTAGGGGGGGGGGCTATTTTAGGGGGGGGGGGGGTATTTTCCGTTCGACCTCTAGGGGGTGGCTATGTTAGAGGGGTGGGGGTATTTTCCGTTCGACCTCTAGGGAGGGGCTATTTTAGAGGGGGTTATTTTAGAAAAAATACGGTAGTTTAATAAAATTTAAATTAATATTAATGAATAATAATAATTAAATTTGCACTGTAATTTATACTATCAAATAAAACACAAAAAATCATTATGAAATAAATTTTATTCATGCAATTTATTGTAAAATTGCATAACTACTCGCTGAATTTGCCAAATTACAAAAAATTACTAATATTACTAATATTCATTTATAATTAATCAAATTTTTAATTTTATTTCCCATTTATTTAAAAATAAAATTCAAGGAGATGTTTTTTAAAACTGATTGGAATAAATAAATTAATGAGTAAAAATATTTACTATAATACAAATTAAAAATAATTTTAGTGAGAGTTGATAATTGAGAAAGACCAAGGTCCTAGTCTCATTTTCCCTAGTCGCTGCCTTTCTCTAGTTTCTTTCTTGAAGGATTTTTAGGTTAATAAGAATAATCACCTCTTGCAAGTCGCA
The DNA here is from genome assembly GCA_036172945.1 of Meloidogyne incognita. NCBI lineage: Eukaryota > Metazoa > Nematoda > Chromadorea > Rhabditida > Meloidogynidae > Meloidogyne > Meloidogyne incognita. The sequence goes on from JARQAC010000035.1 coordinate 355,808, forward strand.
CTTTTTCTGGCGTTGCAATGATTGAATCCATTGCTGTGGCATGACGTTTAGCTCTTACGTCTTGACCAGGAACTGAACGTCCGGGTCGAGTCTGAAAAGTCTGAAAATAAAAAATACGGTTACAGTATTGAAAATGAGGAAAATATAGGTGGGGCTATAATTTTGTGGAGGAGTGTACGTACTTACAAATAAGTAAGTCTTCAATTTCATAAGCAAGAGGGTCGTTTTAATGTATTTATAAGGTATTTCTGTATACTGTATTATATTCAAGTACGAGCGAGGCCCTGCATATTGACACTTATGAAAAGGCAAATTATTTAGTATTATCAATAATTTCAATTTTTACCTTGTGTTTTACTCAATTTAATTTTTAAATGAATAGATAAAAGCAAAACTTGCTTTTAGATTTAAAAATAGCAGATTTAAAATAAATTTTATCGAAGTTTTACTAAAATAAACTCCAAAAAAGGAGCAAAGAATAAAATTTAGCAAAGGTAAGTTAGATTTTGGCCTTGCCATTCAAACCCAAAAATAGATGAAAAAGCACTAAAGTTAACACTTCGTTTCAAAATACCCAGCTGTTTAAATATTATAAATATGATTTGAGTTGAGAGATAGCTTGATGTTTATTTGGTAATTCGTAAAGGAAAAGTGCAAATTGGACAATATAAATACAGCTATGTGAAGTTGAGTAATACACAGTTTTATTTTCTAACACACTGTAAAGCATATAGCTATTTAATTCCTAAGGCTGTGCAGTAGGCGGCGTGGTGTAATGGCTAACACATCAGTCCGGTCTACTGAAGATGCGGTTTCGATCCCAGCCGCCGAATAACCTTTTGCACTAAATAAAGGAGAGAATTAGCTATATCCCAGCTGCTTTACTACACTTTTATTTCATTTTATGACCATTAGGACATATTCTACCTTACATTGAATATACTAGTTTAGGTTAGGGTCTCATCGGTGGTCACAATTGAAAGACCCCGTACCCCGACATACCCGCCCCCGAGCGTTCGGGGTCAAACCTAATTATAAGGTGTATTAAATTAATTGTTATTTTGTATTTAAATTTAAGCCCTTTAAATGGGAGTTAATAATCTCATGGGAGTTAGTCAGGGCTAAATTCATAATATAAAAATTAATATTAAATTTAAATAATTTAAGAATCTAATAAATGCTTTCTTCTTCAATTAAAATTTGTTTATTTTTGGTTTTAATTTTTGTATTATTCCAATTAAACAATGCTGCTGATACATATTGTGCTGGACGAAATCATCCTTCTTCTGACGGACGAAATGGTTGTTGTGCTGGTTTAAGACCTAATCCTAGAGGCATATGTATTCCGCATTGATATGAGAAATTATGTCTATGAACAGAAGACGTGATGTTAAATTATAGTATTTTCACAAAATTTCCTTTCTTGATCTGGCTGTCAAATTCTTTTCTTTCAACTTTTTTCTTTGAAAATGAAAAATTTAAGAAATTTGTTGAATGAAACAAGGGGATATATGTTGTTAAATCTTAACGACAGAGACGAGAAAAGCAATGAAAATCGTAAAAGTTAATTCTAAAATAGCTATTAGGTCCGTATCCTCAAACGTCGTATCCTCAAAGGTCGCGTCCTTAAAAGTCGATCCTCAAAGGTCGGGTCTTTAAAAGTCATATCCACAAGTGTCGGGTAGCCATTAGGGCTATTAGCCGCCTATTTCGAAGCTTTAAAACGCCGCTAAGTTGTCCCTAGGAAGGCAGTATGTAAACTTGTGCATATAAGCTCCCATGGATAATCTCTAACAATAAGTAAAATCACATTTTTATTCATTCAGTTGGCCGTAAAATTCATTGAGTCTTAAGAGAAGAGAACTCCTTATATTCCACCCATCCCGGCAGGAATCCCAAATTATTTTGAACTTACAAACTAAACAGGAAATGAAAATATTTAAAGTCAGACGACTTGATTATTTGAAGCAAATACGCATATTTTCATAATATTTATCAATAATTAGATTTTTAAATTAAAAATTCTAGCTTTTATATTATCACATAAAATTACAAAGTTGATTAACAATTGAATTTCTAATCATTTCTTTATCGTCGACTACCCTGGATATTTTTAAAAATTTATTTAAATATTTTAATTAAATATTCACCCCTTCTAGTATCCTCATTATCCATCGGTGCTAGGATTGAATCCATTCCTGCAGCATATCGTCTAGCTCTGAAGCCATGGTCTGGAACTGAACGAATCGGTCGTTTCCACGAAGGTCGTTCAATAAAAGAAGAATCGACTGAAATTTTTGAAATTAAATATTCTTTTCGAAAGAAATATTGAATATAAGAAAAATTTTTAATAAAAAACCTTCAGTAAATAAAGATAAATTGACAGCTAAAAGGAAGAATAAGGCGAATAAACATGATCCACCATTCATTTTTATTTATAAATTCTAAATTTCTAAAAATTTTTATAAAATTTAATTAATAAATAAAAAAGAAGGCTCTGGTCCAGCTTATGAGTCAAATGGATAATTGTCTATATTTCATTTAAAGTCGGTTAGATGTTACTTAAATTCTCAAGGTCATGGTAGAGAATGAAGGTTCCAATTAAGGCCTTCCTGTTTTACTCTGATCTACGGTCATCATATATATCATATTATCTCACATAAGATGCGTTCTCTTAAATATCTTCTGAGATATAAATTGAACTCATAGCCTAGAACAGTAGCCAAAAAATTTAATTAAAGTTTTTCAACTTCATAGTAAATCATGTACATAAATTAACATAAAATTTATCAATAATTAAATTTTTAGATTTTAATTTATCTTGCCTATACCGTATATGCTTTATTAATTACCCCCGCTCTATTAATTACCCCCTGCAACCAGAGGTTGAAACAATAATTACCCAGGGTAATTATTAGAGCATATACGGTATATTATAATAATGAATTAACTTGTAATTATTTGACTCGTTGACAGTCAAACCTCTCTAATAAATTTAATCACTTGAACCAATATCAGCATTACTCCAGCAATTTATCAATTTAAACAGAACGTCAAGGGACTAGAACGCGCTTTCCGTTTATAACTATAGTTCCGTCTGAAAATATATTTTATTTTTTAAAATTAATAATAGTAGTCACCTCTTGTAACACGCGCAGTTCCGTCATCAAGGGGAACTGAACGCCAATGACGATAAGGACGATATGGTCGATGCGGCCATGTCCAAGGAGGTCCAATAAGAGAATTGACTAAAATTTTTAAATTAAATATTTTTATCTAATCAATTTAAATATGAAATACAAGAATGCTCACGGAAATGATTTTACTATCCATATCCTTATAAAATTTTTTTTAGCTGTCTTTCAAGCGGAAAATGATCTTCATATATTTATCCACCCTAGTGTTATCGGTTCTGGACCGAAACGAAGAACCGAGGACGATTCAAAGACCCTTGGATTTTTCTGTTCGGTTTGGGATACCGAAAAATTCCCAAAAACGGACAATCCTAATCCACCCTAATCCACCTATGTATTAGGCACCTTTTCCAAAATTTATATCCGTATCCGCCAGTATCCGTATACATGCCTAATTTGATATAAGAAAATTTTTTAAGAAAAAACCTTCAGTAAATAAGGATAAATTGACAGCTAAAAGGAAGAATAAGACGAATAAACTTGTTCCACCATTCATTTTTTAATTAAAATAATCTTAAATTCTAAAAAATTTATATAAAAATTAATAAAAAATCGTTCTCCTGTCTAGTTTATGAGGCCAAAATATGCCCTATGAGGGTTTTGAGTCTTTCATGTCCTTTTTCTTTAGCTACGGAAACATAAAATTAAGGGTACAGATTCAGCCTGCATGGGAGACTTATCCTTAAATAGCCCTACTCTAAAATAATGTTTATTAATCGTTAGTTACTAAAATGTTTTTTCAAATTAGTTTAATTTAATATTTAAATGAATAATAAATTTAATTTGCACTTAGTTTATATTAACAAATTAATAGAAAAAATATTCAAAATTTTGTTCCTTAAAATAAAATTTTTGCAATTAAAAATAAAATTGCATAATTATTCGCTGAATTTGTTAAAATATAAAAAATTTAGGTTCCATTTAAATACTCATTTTTAATTAATCAAAATAATTTATTTCCTTTTTCATTTAAAAATAAAATTTGAAGAGACAGTTGTTTTTTTTTAAAAACTTGATTGAAGTGAAATTTAAAAATTTAAAAATTTTACGATTTTATAAACAAATATTTTTAGAAAAATTTTAACGAAAAAAAGGATATCATTCGAATCAGCATTAAAAACTGTATTTAAAATTTACCGGTTAAGATTTTTTCGTTAACTTACTGTAAGTATATAATACCATATTTGAGCACTATTATGTATTTTTCGGGAATTTGAAACTTTAAAAATTCATTTATCAGTGAATACAGATCTGATAATACAGATCTATTTTTCTGTGAATACAGATCTATTTTTCAATACCCCCTATCGGGTGGGCCTCAAATATTCATTGGGACAAATACAAAATTTTATTAAAATTTATCTGGCAAAATCGAATCATAAAAAACACAATATATCAACAAACAAATGATTGATTTTGTGTTATGTGGTGTGGTTAAGAGAAATATAGAAACAATTTAAAAAACAATTTTTAAATTTAAATAAATTTATTGTGCAAATATTAGCGCAAACGTGAAAATAAAATGAGACTAATACAAATTTGCGGTCAGAGACCTCGTCAAATTTCAAATGAATACAGTCGGATCTCAATCATACATAGTACCAATTATGGGGGAAAATTATGAAGGAGAAAAGTGCATGTAGGCTGAGGTGACCTATAATTGGGTGCAGCCTCAAAAGAGTTGGCAGGTCCTGGGGAATAGGGTTGGGGTTTTCGAGTCGGCCCGATCAAGTCTTTTTCGGACTTCATTTACTTCGGGCCGTCCCGACCGTTTTTTTCGGGCCAAAATTCGATGCCCGACTCGATCTTTCGGACCGGGCCCGATCGAGCCCCCAACCCTACTGGGGAATCCCCGAATATCCGGTTCCTAAATCCAAACTTAAAATTATAGATATCATGACATTTTCAAATGGACATCCACCAACCTATCCACTAATCTTAGCTACTAACAACCAATAGCCAATACCCTAGACATCGTTCATATAATAGAGAGGGTGTGAATCTAGGTGAAGGTAAACCAAGATCCGACTGTAATTTTAAAAAAAGTTTCGTAAAAATTTTAGTAATGATCAGTTCGATTGCATTTAAATTTTGGTATAGAAAGCATTTGGTACTATGAAATGCATGAAATGAAAATGTAAAAGGATTTTAATAATTTCGGCAAAAAATTTTTACAGTCGTCGTAATTATATTAAAATTAAGAATGGAACAAACAATGACAAATGAACGTAGTAGGGTCGGGGGGATGGAGGATTTTTCTGAAAATTTTTTAAAACAAATAAGTGTCAGACCAGGCTATGGGGCCTCAATGAAAGTTTAAAGGTAGTCCGCTCTGAACGTAGGAGTTCGGGGAGATAGAGATTTCACTGAAAATTTTTTCGAACAGATGTGTGTCGACTACGGTTACAGGCCTTTGGTGTAGGTTTAAAAGGTAGTCCGCTCCTTTGGTGAACGGAGTGATATGACTAGAGATCGGATCGAGACAAGATCTGATCGAAAAACTCGTTCATCGAGTTTGAGTCTCTCGACATATCGCCCTTCATTCTCATGCGAAACTCCCAGTCCGATCTCTAGTTATGACACTATCAGGAAAAAATTTTCAGAAAAATTTAAATTTTTTTAGTTTATAGGACCGAGTTGCTTGTCTTAAAAAATTATGAACGAAAAATAGAAAATAAAATAAAAAAAGAGGAAATTATGGCAATCCCAAATAGGAATATGTTAAAAAAATAAAACAATAAAAAATTAAAATTTTGACTTCAAAGTCAAAAATACTCAGAAAAAGCTTTTTAAAATTAAACACAATTTCACCCCAACAAACACTTATCGTCCTTAACCGAATTTGTTTCTTGTTTCTCTCCTTCTTTCAAAACTTCCTGTTCAATTTGCTGATTTTCCTCAGCTTTATTTTCCTCTTTAATTTTTTTAAAATGTTTATTGTGATGCTGTTTAGCTGCTAGAGAAGGCTCGCTTTTAGCTCGTTTTAAATATCGTTGGTGCTTGTTTGAGGCAACGTCCTCATCTGTCTCCACTATTATTGGTACATCATCTGGTTTTAAATGAAAGGATTAGGATAGGGTTAATAAAGACGGATCTTAATAAGTTATTTGGTAAAAGGTGGGCGAAGGCATCGAGTAATGATGCCCCTGGATATCGAGGGATCTAAGGGTCCCTTAAAACTGAGGGTCCCTTAAAAAGGCGGATCTGAATAAGTTATTTGGTAAAAGGTAGGCGAAGGCAACGAGTAATGATGACCTTGGATATCGAGGAATCTGAGGGTAACTAAAGGGGCTTCGAGGGAAAGTCCATCTGAGGTTCCAGTCATAATAGATTTTCCACTTAAAGACAACAACTCCTTGACATTCTTTCCCGTTATTGTAAGTCCTCATATGTTGGGCGAGACCTAACTTCGGATCGAGCCTAGGACCAAGCCTTAAATCTCGGGAAATAGCAACCGGAGTGAGAGGGAATTTTTGTAAGAGAAGATATTCTACTCTAAGATATCGACAGTAGTCACCTCGATTCCATGGTGAAGTTTAAAAAATTAAGAAATTAAAAAATTTTACCATGTTCCCCATCAGTTTGTTCCTGATCTGTTTTCGGATGCAAAGCACGATAATGATGTTGTTGGAGTGAATAGCCAAATCCACCAATATATCCTGCACGTTTCTTAGGCTGTTCCTGTTGGTGAATAGTCCTTTGGATTTTTGCTGAGAGACGTCGACTGAGGCGGAAAAGGCCAGAATTTGATAGCTAAAAAGGATAATAGCTATTTTATATTTTTACCAAATTTAGACAAAATTTCCCTAGTAAAGGTGGTATAAATGGGTTGGGATTAATAGAGATAAGTATCACCCATTTAAAAATTTTTAGAAAATCCATTGTCTAAGGGGATAAGTAAATTAAATCAAGTGAGGTAGTATTAGATACCGTATTTCCTCTAAAATAACCCCCTCTAGAGGACAATCGAAAAAAATAGCCCCAGCCTCTAAAATAACCCACCCTCTAAAATAGCCCCCCTCCTCTGGAAGTTGATCTAAAAAAATAACCCCATGGGGCTATTTTAGAGGAAATACGGTATCTGGAAATATCTCAAACACACTCTGACACTAGAACTGAGTAGAATGTAATAAAATACAAGAAAATACAAAAAATTCACCCTATCCGTATTTGCAGTTTCACTCATAGCACTAGCACATTGCCTTCTAACTGAATGCCCGTATACAGAATCTAATTCCCCGCTTTCTCCCAAGTCCAAATTTTCAGCTCCTGACCCTCCAAAAGTTGCTGCCAGTTTTTGCAAGTGTTTGGCACTCAATCTCATAGATTTTGCACTTTCTGCAAAGGCATTCTCGTTTTCATTGAACGTGTCAATCTCTTCTTCCTCTGCATTGGTCGAAGGTATGTGTTCCTCGATTTTACGGTGTTCTTCAGGTGAAAGTGTTTTAGCGCTTTCTGCACAGCCAGAATCTGAGGAATCTGCCGATTTGTCCAGCTTGTGTGAATAGGCAAATCTTGAAATATTAAGGGATAAGGATACAAAAAAATTTTTTTTGTCAGTGGGAAGGGGGAGGGAGAAGGGGGAGGGGGAGGGGAATTGAAATTTAGGAATGAAGTCAAGAATGAAGTCCTTCAAGGAAGAATGAAGTCCTCATACCTAAAATAGCTCAGTAGATTTTTTGAGGTCCCATTGCTCAGCCAATTTCTAAGCAATCGTCAGATGGATTCAAATGAATGGTTACTGTAACTCATTTATGACTCCTCATCTCCATTAATTTTGAATTATAACCAGACAAAGGTGTTTTATAGAAAGAATTATTTTCTAAAATATATCCTATTTATTCAAATGAATCAAAGAGATCCAAATTAATTTCTTGTATTAACATTCCTTTAAAAATTTTTAAAACTTACTGCTCTCCGATCTGCACTTTTTGAATAGCATTTTCAACTTCCCCTACCACGTTTGTAAGAATACGACTTGACCAACGATGATGACTTATTCTATCTATGCCTAAAGACATTTTGTCTTCTGGGTCTTTTTCTGATGAAACAACTAAAAAAAGTTTTTTTAATTTGAAAAATTATTAGAATTGTGCCACAATAATAGACACAACTTGGGGCCAAAAATGGTAATTTATAAAGAGGGGTATGATAAATGGTATTTTTAATATGCTCCCTCATTTTGTGGCTAATCTGGGCCTCATATAAGTAGGAGGGACAAAAATTTTGCTGAATTATAGTGGGTATATTGGATAAGATATTGCTTAATCCGAGTGGCTAACCAAATTTAAAAATAGGTATATTAAGGTATCTTATAGTCAGGCATAATTGTATAATTTTTACCTGCAATAGCCTCGACATCAGTAGAAATAATATCCTTTTCTGTTGAACAACAACGTCGGATTTTATAAAATAATCGAATAAATGGAGGCCTCTGTTTAGGTTTTCTAGGCAAGACAACAAATAAAATAAGTTGTGCAAATGCCAAAAGACTGCCAATTCCGTTTGGGGTCTTCAAAAAATTTTAAATTAATTATATAAAAATTTTTGTGATACTCACAATCAAGTAAAAGTCCCATACTAATAGTCCATAAATAAACCACTCTGTAGAAACCATAAAGTTGGCAATACAAAGAGGTAGAGGTAAGGTGGACGTTGCACGCCGACGTATTACTACTCGCTTAAAGATATTTATTTTAAATTAATTTTCAAGGATTTTACCAATCCACTCAACGGTGCAGCAAAGTCCATAGTGTTCAAGGTTGTACAAATAATGCCCAAAGGGTGAAAAACTTTCTGCCCAAAGATATGAGCCAAAGCTACAAGCGCTGAACAAATACCCACAAGAAGAAGAATTTTGATTGAGATCCCAAGCTGAGATAATAAAAAAATTAATTTACTATTTATTAATATAGCATCATATCAGTTAATTATACTATAAATCAGAACTGAATTAATAATTCTGATGTAGTTAATTTTGTTTATTATAACTCTGCCTTATAATAATTTCGATTATTTAATTTTTTAATATAACTCTTATTTAATAATAATTTCGATTTATTAATTCTGATTTATTAATTCTGGTTTATTTAATTCTGTTTAGTATAACTCTGATTTAAAAATAAATAATTCTGATTTATTTAATTCTGTTTTATTATAACTCTGATTTAAAATAATTCTGATTTATTAATTCTGATTAAATTATAATTCTGGTTTACTAATTCTGATTTAATAATAATTTTGTTTTATTTAATTCTGATTAATTTAATTTATTATAACTCTGATTTAATAATAATTCTGATATATTAATTCTGATTAATTAAATTTTGTCTAGTATAACTCTGATTTAAACATAATTCTGATTTATTAAAAATTCGATTTAATATTTCTGTTTGTTAATTATTAGATTTATTAATAATTCTGTTTATTAAAAATCTTATTAATTATTAATTCTGATTTACCTATTTATGTTAATTTTTATCTTCTATTACAATAAATCTGATTTAAAAATAATTTCAGAATTTACCTTCTTTTTAGACATAAACCAATAGAATATAGTATAAGTAGAATAGAGCAAAATTTGTGTACCGGTTACATACATCACAGTATTGTCACCTTTTAAGTAAGCGTAGACAATCCAGCAAGTGCCTCCAAGTACACCCATAAGGAATGGGGCACCGCTGATTTCGTCCGTGTCTTTTCTTTTCCATATTTGACGGCAGATTGGGCTAAAATTAATCTTTATAAAATTTTGTTAAAATATTTCCAAAATATTTTTAAAAATTTAAAAATTCTGACATTCCACAGAAGAACAGCCCTACTGTCGTGAAGAAGGCGAGAGTCGAAATAAATTTAATAAAAGTAAATTCTCCGTGGAATACGTCAAGCATTATGGAAGATTGTTTTTAGGATCTGAAGCTTTTTTAAGGAAATCCTGTCGTCAAAATGGAATTAATTAGAATTAAGCAAGGCTTAATTATATAGAAAATACCTGAAATTTTGAAGAAAAATATAAAAATTTATTTAAAAAAATTTTTTGAAGAAAGAGAGAAAATTTTGGCAAATAAACTTGTAGCCACCCATATCTGGTTGAGAAAAAAAATTTTTTTAGTGAGAGTAGGACACACTATGAGAAATGCACTACTAATATTTTAATTTTATTTTGACGTGAAAACAACAAAAAAATATTTTTAACACTACTTCTTGTTTGTTTATCAACTTTGTTTTTTATCTTTTTTTGCATAATTTTGGTCTGACCTAGTTTTTTCTTCCAAAAAATCACGTGAATTTTATATGCGAGATTTCCATATAATATTATTTATTGTCGCAATAATATTACTTTATTAATAAAAAATAAAAAAAATTTGAAATAAAAATAAAATGGATAGTTTATGACTATGATCAGTATCAGCTAGAAAAGTATGGGTTTTTCTAAGCCTAGACAGGAGACAGGAATCGAGCTGCTTCCATTTTAAGGAAAATATGTGGCTCCTCAATCAACAGGCTGAGCCCTCTCATAATGCTCACTTTAATAACTATCAAAGTGACAAGAATTAATTACTCCAGGCCCCGTAAGGTTTCCTCTGATTAAACTGATCAAAACGAAAATAACAGACAAATTTGGGCTTATATATTGCTTGATTTTATTAAAAATAGAGCCCGAACGGTACCGTACTACGACGGTATTTCTCGGTATTCCGGGCTCTAATTAAAAGCAATTAGATCTTAACTATAAGAACATCCAAAGAGGATGCTCCTTTTATATAATCAAATTTTAAACCACACAAATTTTGTATTAGTCAAATTCAATATTTAAAAACTTCACTTTTGCTGTAATAATAAGTATAAAAATTACCTCCTCTCGATAAATAGATTAATCATAGTTTGAAAATATAGTGAATAAGCAGCGAGACAAAAATGACTGTAAATAAAGTCTTCGAGAAATGAGTAAATAAAATTAAAAAAAATATTTGAAATAAGTAAAACGTGAAGAGAAAACTGAAAATTAATTTTGATTAAAGATATGATTGAATAGGATAAGAAAAATATGATCGGAATAATAGGAATGTGGCCTTCAACAAGAGGTCTATAATATCAGATCAGAGTAAAGATTATAGAAACTGGATAAGGAAAAAGGATAAGCTGCATTAGGATATAACGATAAAGATAAAACAGGCTCAGTATTCTCGCGGACCTTAGTCAGGTTTCTGAAATCTTAGCATTTAGATTGAAATAAAATTGAGTCGATCAGGAATGTCGCTGATCTCGGATTATCAATGAATCAGTGTCAGGACTGTTAACTGACCTTTGGGCTACCGCAAGCCATCATAATTTAAAAATAAACAGGCTACACAGTACTAAAATAAATATTAAAATTTAATTTTACAAATTATTTTATTTTAAACAACGTAAAATAAATTTTACAATTTTTCGGACGATAATAAAAATAAATTTTTATTTATTTTAAATTATTTAAATAGGTATTAGAATATTTATTCTAGATTTTTCTCAATTTCCCATGGCTAGTAAATAAGAAAAAATGGGCAATAAATACATGGTGTACTCATAAATGATAAAAATGCACTCAAACCGTTTCGGACTGCACTGAAAATTAAAAAGGAAAAAAAATTGGGGAGAAAAATATTATCTCGATAAATATTTTTATGATGATCCTCTCCGTAATGCGAGCAAGGGAAAGTGTTTTGTTTATGTATTATATTAAAGAGACCGCCCCGCCTTTATTTTGCCCTAACGTTTTATTTAGAAACGCCCATGGTGAATTTCCAGTTTACAATTGAATATATCATCAAAATATCAAAATTTATATAATAGAGAATAGAATAATGGAGTAATTATCCGAATAATAAAATTATCAGAATTTATTTACAGCTAATAAGTTTATTTTAAATAATTAGAATTCAGAATTATGTATAATTATAGCAAACAGAATTTTGTATAACTATGAAAAATTAAAATAAACTTAAAATCAGAAAAAGTTTATTTTCTGATTCAATCTACTTTATGTATATCAGAAAATTATAACTCTAATTAAATCAGAATAATAACCCTGATTTTAAACCAGAACTTTATAATAAACTTTAAATATAACTGAATATGATTTCTGAAAATATTTTTAAATTTATTTAAATGTTATTTCCAATAACAAGTTTATTTATAAAAGAATTTTTTATGTGTTTAAATGAGTGTTACTAAGGGAATTTATTTTGATAAAATTAAAAATTAAATATAATTAATTAATTAATATTGAAATTAGAAGGAAAAAAGTACTTTTAGGTCTCCTCTTGACTTTTAAAAATTATCTCAATTCGAACAAAAATGCGTAATATATCAAAAATTTATATTGCTAATATTAGTAATATAAATTAGATTTAAATAATAATAATATAATTAGTAATATAAATTAGATTTAAATAAAACCAGAATAGTATAACTCTAATTAAAATATAGATAGTTTATTGCGAAATAGGAATTATTATAATTATATTCCAGAATTTCTAAATAGTAGAATATTAAATTAAATCAGAATAATGAATAAAATTAGATAAACTTAAACCAGAATTAGAAAGATTAAAATAAGCAGAATCTTATAACTCTAATATATAATTAGACAGTTAATTATTATAAATCAAAATTATAATTAAACCAGAATATGATTAAACTTTGTCTAAATTTTCTTTAATTATTTTTTAAATAATATAAGAATCTAATAATAACCATAAAATTAAGATAAAGAATATTTAATAAAAAAAAATCAGAAATGAAATATTTATGAACTGGTATTCTGAATTTATTTATATTTATAGCGCGGATATTAAAATATGTATATTAAAGGCATATCCGGATGAAATTTGGTCTTTTAAAAATAATTAAATAAAATGCGAACGTTTTAAAATTTATTTCTTTTCAATAATTTTTTATTTAAACCGTTTTTAAGTAAAAATGCCCCACAAATTTGGCCAATTTTATTTACGAATTTATATAAAATTACAGTTAATTATTGAAATACACACATTTTACTTTAAAAAATGACAAAAAATATTTTTGGCCCGGAAATATACAATAAAGGGTTTCTTTACCCAATTAGGTTGACAAAAAAGGATGAAATTTGAGAAATAAAAAATTTTGAACGAGAAAATGGTAATCGCATTTTAGAAAATATTTGTCATTGAGAAAGTAAATTAGCAATAATTTTAGCAAGATGAACATAATGGATATGAAAAGGGTTAATTTTTAATATTTATTTTATTTTAGATTTTTATAAATGAATAGAATTACAGTTCAATATTTTTTAATATACTTATCAGAATAAGAATAACTATGAAATAGAATAATAAAGATCAAAACCTGAATAAATAAATCATGCTTAAAATTAAATCAGCTTAAAATAAAATCAGCTCAAAATCAGAATAAAAATATGACTATGAAATATTAGTTTGAAATCAGAATTAAAATAATATCAAAATATAAATCAGAATCGAAATAACTATCAATATATAAATCAGAATCGAAATAACTATCAATATATAAATCAGAATTAAAAATTCTGATAATAAAAAATTAAAAGATAACTCGGAAAAGTAAATCAGAAAAGCTATAGACAGAAGAAATACTACAATATGTAAGTATTTAATTAAATTACTCATTCAATTTAACTAAATTTCAAATGTGTTAAAATTTTCCTATTTAATTTGTATTTTAATTTTTTTATTCGCTCAATAGATTAAAATACAATTTTTTGAAGGTGCAGAAATAGGGAATTTAATTAATAAAAAATGAAGGTAAATTTCATTTATAACAAATTACTTTAATTGGTTATTTACTCAACCTTGATTGATTAACAAATTATTTTAGACTAGAATTTGCAAAAAAAAGTTTCCTTTTTGGGAGACATCAATTTTTCTTTAATTATTTCCTTTCAATTTTTTATTTTACAATTTATATTTTATATAAAGAATCGTTAACCGTTCGGGAATCAATTTCCGAATATTGAAGCCTGCTTACTAGAAAATTTAAAAACCTCAAAATTACCCAATATAGTGCAGAGAGGTGTTGGCTTACCCGAAATACGATACTCGAAAGACTGGGCTTATTTCGACGCGAAACCAATCCGGTAAAAATTTTGAACCCTCGATCCAAGACACGACCCGATTTTCTCCCAAACTGACCCATATCTGTTATAGGTTTTGAATTAATGGGTATACTGTTTATTGTTTAATAAAAAATATAATGTTTAATAATAAAAATATTGTTTTGATAATAAATTATAAGCATGTCATTTTATTAGACTAATAATTTAAAAGTATATCTTCTGTTTTTCATTGTTTTAAAAAAAATTTTTTTATTTGTCTATTAAAACAAACATTTTATTAAAAAATTTTTTTTAATTCAAACTTTTTAAAATTGTTTTTAAAAATTATTTAGCGTCAGACGTCTATTAAAGAGTAATTTATATTTTATTATTTTATTTACATATTTCGAAAATTAAAAGATGGGGAATCTTTAGTTTTAAGATGAATAGTATTTGAAGAACACGTGAATACACAATTTTTAACTAATAAATTTTAAAGTGTAATCTTAAGAGGTATTCTGATCTACCGCAGTTCAGTCTGCCGCAGGGCGCGTAACTAGACCCAGCTAAGTCAGAGCAAGTCATTTTAGGGATGATTTGAAGTAGCCCACCGCTCTGAGGTTGTTGGTATCGAAATCGACGTTCTATGACAATCCTAGACTAAGTTATGGCTAAGCGATAGACTCCGGCTGCGGTAGACTTACCTTCTACTGATCTAGGTCTCTAATAAAAATTATAGTTTAATTCACCTAATTTTTGAACAAAAAATAATATTAGGTGAGTTAATAAATTAAATTAATTATTATATTAAATGAATTATTTAATATTTAATTAAGACAATAATTAATTTAATGTTTCTAACAAAGTGCAAAATAACATAGAAAAACTCCATTTCAAAAAATTTTTTTAAAGAAAAAATAAAATAAACAGTTAGTGCAGGCGTATGATCAAAGTAAATATTAAAAATTAATATTATAATGATGTGAATTTAAAAAAATAATAAAGAAATTAATTAGTAAAACATTAATATTTGATCATTGGTTTGTTGATAGTACAGTTGGTTAAGTTCTGTATTGACATAAGCAGCCGAGTCTGTCGCAGGGCTATTCTATCAAGGGATCCTGCTGATATTTAAAAAATGGTTATTTGATCTTCTAGGGTAATTCGTGAGAAAATTACAATTCCTTATTTTAGGAAATCAAGACGGGAGAATCCCTGTTTCCATCACATATGCAATGTAATTTTCATCTATTTACGGTTATCGGGTTCGGAAACGAACCTAACTGAAGAAACGCGTATTTTTCGGTTTAATACACCTACAATTCAGTTCTAAATATCTGAAGATTTCCAAAAATCGAAAACCTTAATCATATACTACCTAATAATTGATTTTTTTCGTCCCGGATTCGCCCATTTTGAATAAAGTTATAGCTCTGCGGTAAGTTGAGGTGTACCCCTCTAGTTTTGATTTAATTAGATATCAGTTGTAATATTACTTTCTCGCAAATTATTTAGATCATCGCTGACTCCATTCCGTACTTTTGCTCTATAAATATTTCGCGCACATATACAAAAAGGAGTGATTTTTAATTGCTTTCTAAGTCTACGGTAAAATAGATAAAGAATAAATGGGGTCAGCCTACCCGAATATTTTTAAATAATTAATATTACACTGATATTTATCTTTACTTTTGGAGTTTTATTTATATCAGATACCAATGATCGAGAGTGATTTGATAAAGAAATTTGTCAGGACTCTTAATTATAACCTCTTATAACACATATTTTGTGTGCCGAGGGTGTCTAATCTCAAATATTCATACGTAGGGTTGTCGTTTCCAATCCGACCGGAAAACCCCCAAGATTTGCGGTTTGGTTTGTCGGTTCGATTTCGGTTTAATCTCGCAGAACCGATGAATCTGGTGACACCGACAACCCTACTCATACGTGTTGAAGTATGAAGTAGACGGAATTTGTCGAAGTGAAAGCTTCCTTAGAATCCCCCCCCCCCCCCCCCCACCTTAAGCACAAAAAATCTCAATGTTTCAGGCATTTGTTGTTGGTACCAGTTTGTCTTATCGAAATCTGTCCTAAAAATCATCGGAACCAAAAAATCCTCGGAACCTCGGTTATTCGGCTTGGTTCAGAACATGCAAAATTACTACCTAATTAAATTTAATCATGCCAACCAAAGTAAAAATAAAATTAGTAATATAGCTCATAAAATCACAAATTTAACAATAAAAATATCGCATCCTAAAAAGCAATTAAAAATTTCCGCAATAAAAATGTTTAAAAATGAGAGAGAGAGAGGAGAGGTCGTTGCTTTAGAAGGGAGAGAATATTTATATTATTTTGTATATTTATTTATTCTGGTTTGAAACTGATATAATTAATTGGTTATTTGTGCACGCTTAAGGAATGCTGCGCGAAAAGACGGGGTAAAATGACTTTTGTGTTGATGCTTTTACTTAATATAATGATTGATTTTGATGGGTTTTGGGTTCCACAGAGACTATAAAGTATTTTTAATATTAAATGATGATAATTAATTTTTTGGTTTAATAGTTGGTAGGATTTTGCATTGAGATAATTAATTAAAAATTTTTGAATGCAAACTTTGTAAAGTAAGACTGGAGCTATAGCAATAAAAATTGTTCTACATGTGGGGGATAAGCAAGAAATTGAACCATAAGTAACCGAACACGTTACTATAAAATTAACGATAATGAATTCAAATAAGCTTAGATGATAGAGAAATAAATAAGAACAAAATTTCAAAGAATTAGCCCTATGCTTAGATATATGGAAGAATTTTAGACAAAAGTTCCCTCATCTTTAATTCGAACGAGTGATTGCCAGCTCCATAGTGAATCGTCCCCTCATTGAATTATACATTATTATAACCAGTAATAATTTCTTATAATCTGATTAAATTTAAAAATGAGATTTTAGCTTTAGGCAGAGATCAGACTTCTGACTTGATCAAGACTCGAACTTAATATTTCAAATCCCGATAACTAATATTTCTACTAGACATTTTATTTCTAAGCGGTGCAGTCCGCAATGCACAGTTGCAGACAGCCCTGTTTTAATGGCTCCAAATAAAATTTAATGAGATCACTGCTATCGTAAAAAATTATCCCCTTTGTCTATGTTAATATGTATAGTCGGTGCTGTGCGCACCGAAAAAATTTAAAACCCAAATAAATTTACCAATTCCTTTATCTTTATACATCTCTTATTAAAATGATGCAAGAATTGTGGGTATTAACGGGTTTATTAAATAACTAAAATATTTTTCTTTATTATATCCCAAATTGCCCAAATATCGCACCCAGTGACCTTAATGCAAATATCGAGATATTTATGTAAATAAAAATTATTTTGACTTGAACTGGTTATGATTGAGATAATAAATTACTGTGTAATAAAAAAGTACCCAAACGCCCTTGAAAAAATTTTTTTGTATGATATATACAAGGATGTAATTTACTAGGAGAGATAAATATTATCAGCTATTTAATAACAAGGATGTACCCACAGGCTAATAATTATTTACTAATGGAGTTTTGGTTATTTATTTGCTTAATTTCATATAGCTTACTGTATATGCAACCCGCATTCCACCTTTTAGAAAAGAAATCCTAAACGGGACTGGGCCATTAGGGCGCGAGCCTATAAAACAGTAAGTTGCTTATCTACGTTCTCCAAAAATTTCAGAATTTTTGATCAAGTATTTCGGAAATTGTGGCCAAAAATGTTGATTTTCCGAAAAAACCCTAATTTTTCGCGGTTTATCGACTATAACTTCAGAAATATTCGATGAAAAATTCTGAAATTTCTGGAGGAGATAGTCAATGATGTTAAAGAAATTTGAGAAAATTTTCATAAATTTCGGTTTCGTTTAAGTTTCAGTTTCTAGTGCTGGCGCCTAATGGCCCCGCGCTCTTATGAACCCAACCCATCCTAAACATGTTGGCTGAACAAAATATTACACTTAACGAATGCCAAAACCTTATCTTTGAGCTTATCTCTTGATTAATTTTTATCAAAATAATTTTTACTAAATAAAACTTCTATAATAAAATGAAAAATAAACGTGTCTTGTGATTTCTCCAGTATGCGATTTAGGCTGTGAGTAATATGTGCAGTGAGTGATTTATAAAAATATAAAAAATATTTTTCTTAATTTTGTATGAATTATAAGCGTTAAACAATTAGTAATATAATTTATTAGTTTATTCTATTTCATTAGATCTTTTTCGTTTTGAGGAGGATTTTACTTTCTTAATCATCTTTAGCTTTGACATGGAGAAAAGTTTAGGCTTTTTTTCTTTAACATTGTTTTGCTTCTATATTTCTGCATTTATTAAATTCAGTATGGTTTAGATTTTTACTTAACGTGAGGAAGAGATGGGTTGGAACAGTCAGAGGTGTCAATATCGGAAGAGCCGGAAATCAAAATGGCTCAAAAGTCGGAACTCGGAAATCGGAAATCAAAATTTTTTTCGGAAATCTGAAGAAAAATTTCCAAAACTGAATTAATATTAGAGTTCGACATACATATTTAATTTGCCATTTCTTTCAATCCAAACGTCCTTGAAAAAACTACAAAAAGGAGATCTAAGAATTTATTTATTGAAATAATTTTATTCGCCAAAAATTTAAATTTATAAAGCACTAAGTATTAATAGGTTTAAAAGTTTTCTAAATTATATACTTATTTTTTCTTAGCACCTCGTTGTTTAAATCCTTTTTGGGCTACCATTTGTTCTTTAGTTGTTGGATCTAATAGCCTGTCAAAAAATTAAACTCTAAATTTTAGGTACTTTCGAATGTCGTATAGTGACAGCCCTAAACACTGAAATGAGTTCTAGAAATATTTCTTAAAGTGGAGGATTTGTTTAGGTATCACCTCCACATACCGAACAATCTAAACACACGATATAAAACTCAAACCTAATAGCATATCATTTAAATTTAAGATACTTTTCAAATTTGAGACAGTAGTAATTTGAGACAGTAGCAAATTTGAGACAGTAGTAAGGTTTAATTACCCAAGTTTAAGATTTCAGATAAAAGTATTTAAATACGCCGAAATGGCACCCACAAAATCTGAATTACAACAAGTAATGGAGAAATTGGCTGCTTTAGAATCAAAAATCGATAATAGCAACACAAAATTTTCGTCTTTCTCTAATGAAATTCTTCAAATTAAAAATGCTTTAACAACAATTGAATCAAAAATTCAAACAATTGAAACAAATTTTAAAAACAATGAGTCATCAGCAAGCGAACAAGAACGCAACCGTTCTATTGTCATGATTGGTCTACAAGAATCTAAATCAACAACACCATCAATTCGTGTTGTTGAAGATAAAGCTGCAATTGAAGATGTACTCAACTTGTTGGGGGTTGAGAGCCCATTCATTTCGTATAGAATGGGTAAGTATGACCCAACTGCAAAAGGTTGTCGTTTAGTTAAAATTGTCTTTGGTGCTTCAAAATTTCAGAGAATTTCTCTTGCTGAATGGAAACGACACAGAGTGGAAATGAAAAAAGAAACTAAATGGTCTCGTTTATTAATTCGGCCAAGTCTTACTAGAGAACAATTGGAAACAGAAAGAATTGAACGTGCTAAGAAACGAGATGAATACAATAAAAGAATGAGTGCTAATGTGACTGAAAGAACAAAAAACCATTAAGAGGTCGTCCAAGATTCAAGGTTTTAAAAAAATTTTTAAATATTTCCCCTTTTTATAAATGTCTATATTTTAATAGCCGGAGCTTAGTTAACAAATTAGATGCCTTAAGATTACTTTTAATTTCTAAGTCCTTTAAAATAATTTGCATTTCCGAATCGTGGTTGAACAAAAAAATCGATAATTCCCAAATTTTGCATACTACATCTTATTCCATTGTCAGATGCGATAGAGGTTCTAGGGGCGGTGGTGCTTGTATTTTAATAGATAATATAGTTCCTTTCTCTCCCGTTAAAACTCCTAAAGTTAAAAATTCCGACGTTGTAGCTATAGACATTTATTCCCCAAAATTTGATAAATTTAGAATAATAACAGTTTACCGTCCTACAACAAACGAAAATTTTAATGACTTCCAGGAATTTATTGACACATTAAGTTATCTAATATCCATTAATCATAACTACATAATTGTAGGTGACTTTAATTTCCCTAACCTAATCTGGAAGAATAATATACCACTAGCTCCCAACCATAAATCACCCTCTGAAAAATTATTTATTGAATTTGTAGAAAACTACAATCTATTTCAAGAAATCTCTTCCCCAACCAGAAAAGATAATTATCTTGATCTATTTTTTTCCTCTTCTGCCTCTCGCGTTGCAAAAAATATTATCATAAATCCCCCCTTCAAAAATTCTGATCATAACACTGTTGAATTTGATTTAAATTTCAAATATTTTTCTAAAGAACCAGAATTCATCCTTGACTTTCACAATGCCGATTACAATCAAATTAACAATATTCTAATAGCTTTAAACTGGAATACTTTATTTTTAAATTGCACCGATGTAGATTCCCAATACACCTTATTTTTAAAAATCATTCATCAAATAATCCATAACTTTATACCACTAAAAAAGATCAATAAAGAATTTGCTAAATTCCCAAAGCATATTCAAAAAATGATCTCATATAAAAATCTTTTATGGAAAAATATTAATAAACCTGCTATCCGTGAAAAATACATTCTCACACAACAAAAAATCGATAAAGAAATTTCTCGGTTCTTTAAAAACAGAGAAATCTCGAAATTCAACGATCTAAGATCTAGATTTCAGTATATAGGGGCATTCCTTAAATCCAAAAAAACCAAAATCCCAATCTTCAACATTAACGATCAATTTACCATTTCAGACAAAGATAAAGCCGAATGTCTCGCCAAACAATTCCAATCTATTTTTAACTCTTCTAACTTTGACTCCTCTGACATAAAAGCTTTTAACAAAAATAATTTATCTTTTATTGATATCAATCCAGAGGAAATTTACAGCATCATAAACCAACTTGACAATGTTAATAACATATCCCCGGACGGAATCCCTAACATTTTCTTAAAAAATACAGCAATCTCATTAACCACTCCATTAACAATTATATTTAATATGTCAATTATGACAAGTAAAATTCCAACCATTTGGAAAAAATCAATAATCCGACCTATTCCTAAAAATAGTAACCCTAATGAACCTAAAGATTTTCGACCTATCTCTCTTCTATGCTCAACTTCTAAAATTCTAGAACGAATTATCACTAATAAATTAACTCTATTTCTTGAAACTAACAATTACCTTCCCACTTGTCAACATGGTTTTCGTAAAAACCATTCAGTTATAACTCAACTCCTAGAAACCTATAACGACTACACATTAGCTATAGAAAATAAGAAATGCATTGACGTCATATTCTTTGACCTGGCAAAAGCTTTTGATACAGTTCCCCACGATCGCCTTCTGAAAAAACTCTATCATCTAGGTATCACTGGAGCTTTACTAAATTGGATTGAGGACTATTTGTTAAATCGAACTTTTACTGTTCTTGTCGAATCTATAAATTCTAATGAATATCCTATAACAAGCGGAGTTCCTCAAGGATCCATCCTTGGCCCAATTTTATTCATCTCATATATTTTTGATATAATAGATATCTGTAAAACAGATAATGTTACACCCAAACTATTTGCTGACGATTTAAAGGCCTATACCTGCTTTGACTTCTTAAATAAAAATCATTACTCTCCACTCCAAACATTTATCCAAACATTCACAAAATACTGCGAAATAAATGGCCTTAAAATCGCTGTCAGCAAATGTAGTTCATTCCACATAGGAACTAAAAATCCCTTCCACCAATATACTCTACAAAACATTAATATACCAATTATTCCACCCAACGAACCTATTCGTGATCTTGGCATTTATTTTACATCCAACTTAAAATGGGATTCTCACATTAAAATCACTACAAATAAAGCAACTAGAATTTATTACACCCTTATCAGATCTCTTAAAACTAATAACACTCAATTCCTAATTACTCTATTCAAAATATATGTCTTACCTATCCTTGAATTTGGATCTCCTATAATTAACCCTTATTTAAATAAAGACATAAACGCTTTAGAAAATGTTCAACATAAATTCTTAAAAATAATATACTTACGTTCTGTGAAACACAATAACAGTCCAACATTACCTAATTACAAGGAACTCCTTGACCTATTCAAACTTGAATCTCTATCGCATAGACGCTTAAAATCAAATCTTATCCTTTTCCATAATATTATTTTAGGTAAAATTAATCTAAAACACGATAATACATATACCATTCTCCCCACCACTACAAGAGGTAATCCGCATAATTTATTTATACCCTTTTGTTCAAGCACCATTCGGAAAAACTCATTTTTTATAGACATCCCAAACATTTACAGAAAACTTCCAATAGAATTACAAAAATCGTCAATCGAATTGTTTCCAAAGCTCCTAAACAATATTAACCTAAACAATATTTTATCAAAGTCAAATTCCATTTTATTGTCGCCAGACCTTATACAAAACTTTTGATTTAAATTAAATTACATTTCATTGTATTTTTATCTGAATGTCACGTTTTATACGTATAAAATGAATGAAAAATGAATGAATGAGTAATACGTGGATCTGATAGGCCTCCTAATTCTACACATTATAAGATAACTAAAGATCATAGGTCGGTCGGAATTCCGACTTCCGAAAATTTATTTTCGACAATTGAGGCACTTCCGATTTCCGACAGTTCCGATTTCCGGCATCTTCATCATTTCCGACCGACCTCTTTATAGATCTCCAACTTTTATCCTAAAATAATTTCCGAAGCCACTTACAAATGCTGGCGACAGAGCCAAATAGGACCATATTTAGCCAATCCATTATCCAAACCAGAAGAGCCGTGTTCTAATATTTTATCACAAATTCCACATTTGAAACAACCTTTGTGAACTTTTAAAATTTTATTTTTAATCGAAAATTTAAAAAATAAACTTGTTTTTCGGTCCATAACCAACTTTTCCCCAGTTTTTATTTCTTGTTCGCAACGCTCACATTTTGGGTTTTGAAATTCACCAGGTCTGTAGCTTATTCCAAAAGGTTCCATTTGAAGCTGTTTATTTTTTAAAGATAATATATAGTTAAAATTCGCTTATAGGCTTAAATAAAGCTTAATAAGTGAGTCAAAAATAAATCGAACATTCAATAAATTTTTTTTATTATTCTCAAAGTTGTCTTAGAAAATCAGCTGTTGTTTAGTCTGTCAAATAATTAATAGAGAGAGAGCTGATTCTTTAATCGAAATTTTTTTTGAAATTCTTAGATATTTTTTTCTTTTTTTTTAGTTTAAAAATTTTAAAAATAAAAATTAAAAAAAATTATAAAAATTTTTAATGGAACATTTTCCGGCATTGAATCCTGTATCCAACTAACCCTATTATCCAACTAACCCCATTTTTTAATGGAAATTTTTGAACATACCTACATATGTATATATTCTCACATATGCACAAGTAAAGATTTGGTCTGCTTGATCTCTCAAATACAAAAAATCTACCTGACCGTAACCCCCTTTATTGCCATAGTCTAAAATCCTGTGACTTCTAAATTGGCGGGAAAAATATTTGCGAAAAAATAATAATCTTTTTACATCTGCCACTTTATTAACCTCAGAAAATTCTCAGAATTTATTTAATATTTATAAATAATAAATTAATTACGGCAGAAAATAATGTACTTTTAGATAGCTCTGTCTCGAACGGAAATTGTACATGGCTCAATGACGGACTCACAGTAAGCCAAAAATTGATATCTTGGACTTTAAACAGAGCTAAATTAAGCAGATGTTTTAAAATTAATATTAAATTATTAGGTTATAGTAAACTAAACTAAGAAAGTGTGTAAATTATATACATATTGTCAAGAGTATATATTCAAAGTTTTTTCATTTTATTTTGTGTCCAAGGTTCATTTCCTCTTGTACCCAGATGTAATATTCAAACAAGTTCATTTTTTTAATAATGCTTCCAATCTTAGCTTAAAATTTTTTCTAATAAATTAAGTTATATTAGGATGATGATGAGTGCCTATGGATGAGGGCCTAAGGATGTGGGCCCGATCCGGCCGTTCCGAAAGTTCGAGTCGGGCATTGAATTTTGGCCCGAAAAAGATCGGTCGGTCGGTCTGAAGAAATGAGGCCCGAAAAAATGTCTCGACTCGAAAACCCAAACCCTAATACTGGAGGTATGCTTCTAGTATATCGTATGAATGGTGTATATTTGTGAAGCGTACATCTTAAATTTCAATTTTTTTTAAAAGGAAGCTTCTAAATCTAGGCAAGTGCTTCCATATATTGAAGCACTTCGATGTAACTTAGATGTATTTCACAAATATTCAAGGACACTTCTAGAGAATCTTGACAAATTTCCGAACAGAAACCCGACTTCGGCGGGATGGACATAACTATTCCAATAGGACAATACATTATCCAAGATCTCAGGGCCGTAGGTCCCGAAATCAGCAAGGCTGGCACTTCGTGCATTGAAATATCCCTAAATGTCCATCCCGATATGCCCGCGGCCCCAGACTCGAATTTTTTGTCGGATCCGACCCCTGGTGTGTATTATTTCATAAATTTAAATAAAATACATAAACTACTATCATAAAAATACAAATTAAATTAAATTTTACTAAAATAAGCAAATTAATTCTATGAAATTATAAGTATCAAAAGTTTATTTTTAATAAAAAATTGGCACGTTAAAAAATTTTAAATGGCAATTTTCTAATTTTAGAACGCTAAATTAAACAATTTAATAATTATTTTTAGAATCTAAGACTAATTTCTATGTAATGACTAATTTAAAAAATTTTTTAAACAAAAATAAAATAGTTTTATTAATGTAAGATTATTTACTTGAATTATTTTTAAATTTTTTAAAGAATTTTTTATAATATTTTTTTCTTAAGGAAAATCTTTTCTATTGTATTTTTATTTTAGCACGGCATAAATTATATCTGAATTTTTAAAAATAAATTTGTAAAATTTATTTTAGACACAAAAAAGAAATTAAAAAAAAATAAAGTCATAAAAAACGAAAAAATAGAAACACAATTAAATTAGAAATACAAAACAATTTTAAATATAATTTTGAAAATTGCGTGACAATTTAAATAAAGTTTAAAGGTTATGATACTATTAAAAGTGGTTTTATAAAAAAATTTATTTTTAAAAAATTTTGAAGTAATCTAATTTTTTGAATACAGAGAATTAATATTTTTCTCTTAAATTTTTAATAGATGGAAGGTTAATCTTGTATTTTGTAAAGTGCCAAAAATAAAAGGCACTTCTTATTCCATCCACACTAGAGACGATACCGAGACGAGAGCTCTATAATCTCGGTTATCGAGATCGAGAATCTACGAGAATTCGATCTCGATTCTTATACATACGAAAACCCATTCTCCACATCCTGTCGCTAATCAACACTTTTCATTCCATCTTATTATACATATAAAGTTTAGACATTTCGAAAATTCTTCGGTATATTTATTCCTTATTTAATTCTCTATCACTTAAGCTTTATTTTATCGCATTATCTTTAATTTAAATAAAGTTATGACATAAATAACGTGTCCTAATATTTTGTGCCAAATTATATTTAAGTAAAATTATCAAAAAGTATAATTTCAAGAATGACTGTTACCGATCTACTAACAACTTTTGAAATTATTACAATAATATTTACTACATATTCGATCTTAGTGTCAACACCAATTTATGTTTCTGTTCTAGTCTATATTCGACGGCTCAGTGATAAACCACCGTTTAATTCTCCGTTTTTTACGTGTTTCATTGCTTTAGGAATTATAGACTTGATGTAAGCAAATTGTAAATAATAATAGGAATAATAATAACACAATTTTGGAAGCATATCAAAGTTTGAATAGGGCTAGGATAAGAAAAGATAGCCATCTTTGATCTAAGTAAGATTTAAAATTAGGTAGAGTTTTGAGAACACTGTGTTTATTCCATATTTTTGATAATCATGATCGTGCCAATGTTGTTGTTTAGGTACCGTTTAATAACTAATGAGGAATCCTATAAAATGAGATTTGCTCATCTAAACTTATCATATAAATTTAAGATGCTATTGGCTCTATATCATTAAAAAACTACAATTTTGGGATGTCACTATTCCATTCTTTCAACCCTATGGTTCACCTACAAGGACATGCTCTATTGTTTACTTCATTATTTGGTTTACAGGAATGGCACAATGGGAATTAAATATACTTATTTCCTTGAATCGCTTTGTTTCTTTAATGTTTCCAAATATTTATAAAACGGTATAAGAATATCTTTTGTTTGTAGATTAGGGGACCAACAGAGATGGAGGTTGCAGAAGGACTATATTTTACGAGATTATTAAAGGATTCCATAATGTACAATAAGTTATCTGAAATTTTCGGTTAGGATATCGGATCCAGATATACGAAGATTTCCATCTATCTGACAACCTTAATGTACAAGCCTGATTTGTCTAAAACAAACAAAGCCTACAGACTAGCAGGGATGAACCGGTTTGATAATAAAGTTGGGCTGGGTTCAGGTTGGGTTTCCAAGATTTTATTAGGATCGTGTTTATAGTCATCCATCCATGCTGCCTATCATATCCCTCAATATTCTCAGAATACCTAACCAACTTATACTTATTATAGTATTGGACAAATAAACATAATAGAATTTATATTGCCATGGTCTTTGCCATATGTTTTGTGGCAACAATTCAAATTACTTGGCTCCCTATACAGATATCTCCATCAATTATTGTGACAGAAACTGGAAATATTACAAAATATACAGGACCTGTGTTTGCGAATAGCTCTGACAGTGTATGTTTAAATTGAGGGTTGCCGGTGTTATGATCTTGATCCTAAGGGGAATGATCCTGATTCAGTTCTCAAGAGAAAAATACGGTATCTGACTCGTTCATTTTGGGTTAAGAACCCATGTGAAGATTTAAGACATGCCCATATTTAAGATTCAACTCATTATAAGTTCAACGCTTGACCTCAGTTGTGCGATGTCCTTTTGTTTTAATTAGAGTAATTTCTCTGATTTAAGGCTTTTTATGGCTGGATATGGAAAGGACATATCTACACCTTACTAGGCATCTGCTTCTTTTGCTATATCCCAATGTTTTATAAAATTTCACGATTTGACATGAAAGACCAAACAAAGAAAAAACAATATGAGATTAAAATGTTATATACACTAATCTCTTTGTTAATTGCGAATATTCTTTATATTTGCTTTCTTCTAACAAGAGATTATTTGACTTCGATATACGCAGAATATGGACGATTTTCTGAGTGGTCGCTGTATGTATTGGCGGATATTTATGATTTACATAATCCTTATAATTTGTTGGTTACTTCGAAGAAGATTCGTTGGGTAAGTAGCAACACCATGATTTACCGAGACAGGTGTTAAAATGTCGAGACAAAAGGCAATTACGCATACTTACTGTTATGCCGTCGCTCCTAAAAATGTATTGAAATGTCGTTGTCATTCAGAGCAGAATGTGAAACTAATTAAGTGATGGAACAAATTTGGGCATGATAGGGGCCCGGAATGGTTAGAATACCAGTATTTTTTGTCGCTATGCATGTCATTTTAAACATTTTTAAAGTCCGGGGCCATAATAGGAAAGAGCCCAATGACGAAACTTAAAAATGAGAAAGGCCTGTAGCACAACTTCGAAAAACCGGAAATTTCAAGGAATAAGAATAAGACCAGAAAGCCCTATGAATAGTTTTAGGCCATGGTTCAAGGCCAAGATTCTGGGACAAAATAATTAATTGAAAGGGACTCTCGTTGGACTATAGACTAGACATATTAATAATTTCAAAAAATTTTTAAGGGCTCCTATCCCTTCTTCTTTTTCAAACAAAAAACAACAAAGCAGACACCTATACACATTTTAAACAAAATGGGAACTTCGAATCAAATTGGTATTGGTAATCCTCAATCAGTACATCCAGCCACAAAAACTCCAATGGTTTCAACTTCTGTTCAATTAGAGAGCAGCAACGATTTTTAGTCATATTGAAGATTAAATGAAAGGGAATTTGAAAAGTAATTTAGAAATAAATTTTCTCCCCACAGTAACAATATTTTATTCACTGATAAATGAATTTTTAAAATTTTAAATTCCCAAAAAATACATAATAGTAATGAAATATGGTATTGTAGACTTACAGTAAGTTTATGAAAAAATCTCGGCCGGTAATTTTTAAATACAGTTTTTAATGCTGATTCAAATGATATACTATTTATCCTTATCAGATTTTTATTCACTGATAAATGAATTTTTAAAATTTTAAATTCCCAAAAAATACATAATAGTAAATTCTTATCATATGGGGGTTAGTAAAGTACAAAACTCTCTGACGGTATACTATCACAATTTGAAAGCATAAGGAAATCCCAAAATTTAATTTTTCAAAAGATAGTTATGCTAGACTAATATTTATGCTAATACTAAATATGAATACAATGAAGATTATTTAAAGAAGACTATGATAAGCAGACTCCTTTCATCTTATTCAACTCCAATTTCACCTTCGACTTCATCGTTATTTTCTACTATTGTTAATTTTTGATTATTGTTCTCGTTGACTTTGACAAATCTTAAACAGACAATGTACATTAAACTTTTTTGAGCTTAAGACAGCAAATTTTAGTTTTTCCGCGCAAAGAGAAAATTTTGGAATTTCTTCCAATTTCCGCCTTTCGAATTACAATGCATTTTTACTCTATTTCCGATCTCCTAAATTTAGGAATAGTTTCGGTATTTGATATTGTATCATTTAAGGCAACCTTCTAAGCTAGTGTAATTAATTGTTAATCTAGCTAAAAATATTGTAGTATTTTATTAATTTATAAACTAGCATTAAAATAAAATTATTTAAATTTTATAATCATCTTTAGCTTTAACATGGAAGAAGGTAACACATTGTTTTGCTTCCAAATTACTGCATTTATTGAATTCGGGATGGTTTGGATTTTTGCTTAAAGAAAGGTAACCAACCAAGGCCATGCTTGAACCTAAAATATAATTTATTATATCATCGAAACTTTAAGAAGGGGGTAATGGCTTATGTAAAAATGGAGATTCCCGTTCATCCTAGCAACTAAAGCAAAAATGAAATCAGTTGGTAACCAACCAATACCATGCCTCCACAAAATTCATCCATTTATGGACAATAATGGGAGAAATCTGGCTTCTTGACATCCAAAATTCTCAAAATTTTTGCCTGATAAATGAAAAGAGGCTTCGAGGAACTCTCACGATCGAGTCCCTCTAAATCTCTTGCTATTTTCTATGATGGGCTTGCCAGCCTTACTCGATTCTAGTAAGGAGATTTGTTCTTGTGTTCCAATAACTATAATTGAAGTTCCGTCAAATCCGAAAATTTCCATGTTTATTTAAATACCTAGATCAGGGTGTCCCTTTCCAAAACACCAAAATAGGGCGAAGCGACTCAAAAATATGGCAAAAATAGGGCGAAATTGTTCGAAAATAGGGCAAAAAACAGGGCATTTTTTTAAACACTTAAAAATACTTAAAATTTTAAAAAGAAAGCTTTTTTTACCATTTTTCTTACAAAATCCGGCGAATTTCTAAAATCTTACAAAATGGTAAAAATAGGGCAAAAATATGGCAAATGAAAAAATAGGGAAAAAATAGGGCGAAAAAGTCAGAAATAGGGCAAATGCCCTGTAAATAAGGCAAAAGGAACACCCTGACCTAGATGTACATTTACCTTTAAATTTTCCATTCCCGCCCAATTTATTCTCTTTACTAGCCACTGTCAAAATTCCATCTTTAATTTTCATACGCATCTCTTGAAATTTGCCTATTTCAACAGAATTTGCATTATTTTTAAGCGATTCAACAAGCCTACTCATATTACGTTTTAATGTTTCAACATTATCCATAGCCTTATAAATATCCTTAATTTAATAAATTTTATCTTAAACGTGATTTTCTTAATAATGAAAGCAAAACAAAGGCTTAAGTTCAAATGTTAGCAGCTATAAAAATCACCTGCCAATTTATTTTTGACTTTTGGAGTACGGTACGGTCCAATCTCTACTTTTGACCTTTGGATTTCGCAATCCGATGTTGCGTATACTTACGATATTATAGCCCTTTGGTCATTCCAAAAGACTGTAGAAATAATTTTCGGCTACCCGATTTACTTATATTATAGTTAATTTAATATTATAATTCTAATTAACATACTTCGCTACCTATCCAAATAGAGGTAATAGTAATTTTTACTTCAGCATGTCTTGTCCGAGTATATCCTGCATATTTTTCTTGAAGGTCACGAGCCATTTTCTTAATGGGATATTTTATAAAACATAGATGGAAATTAATATTAATCAACATTTAACATCTCTCTTGAAGAGGGAATAGTGGTCAACATTGATAAAATTAGGGCGTAGAATCACAATGATATTTCAATAGAACTATCGTTCCAAAAGGCATTAAACGCGCCAGTTAAAGAGTCATTTAGAAATAGATCTGTTAAAAATTATTTGGCCCAGTATATTTGGAAATTCATCCGAAAGTTCTTCCCGAAGAAATAGGAAGAAGAACCGCGTAAAGAAAAGAAAAAATTTTAATTAAGCTTCGATGAGAGAGAATGATGGGGGAGGATCCACTAAATCCTCTTCAATCTTAAGGGCGAGGGGGTTTTTTATTTTTGGAATTAAATCTTAATCCTCTATTGGGAAGGTTCGGGGGTCTTTATGTTGAGGATTTAGTGGATCCTCTACCCTACTCATTCCTTTTTTATATGCTTCCTCTTCACTATGATAGAACGAGATTCTACTTTATCAATTAAAAATAACTAATAATTTTCATACCTCAACGCAATACAAACCACGAATAAATCGGACATCCCGTTGAATAAATCCACTAGTATTCAAGAATAAATTCTTGTATTCTCCCATTAATAGTTCGAAAAGTACAGCTCCATTTTTAGCAATATCAATTAAGTGTTCACGTAATTCTGTAGTGCCCCCTATAGCAATTGAGTGGTCGACAGATAGGTGCTTTAAAAATTTTTGAAAAACCTTTTTGATATTTTGTTAGGTTAATAGCTAGATAGATTGGTCTAGAAATAGTGATTTTTACTGATATACCTATCATGATTATTTTTTTAGATATGGGAATGATTTCTTAAATGCAGTGATTGTCTTCTAAATCTGACTTTTTTCAAACATGAACCGAAAACTTGTTTATCTAAACTTAGTTATCGGTTAATAACAAACGCTGAACACCCTACTTTATACACAGGTATACTCAGCATATTTTCCCTGCCCCACAAAATTTAACTTTTCAGAGGCTCTAGTCCTATATGTTCATGTTTCAATAGGGTTCAATAGGGTTTATATCCCCCTATGTCCGCAAATGTTTGTCCGCACTTTTCTTTCTTTTCTCTTATTTTCTTTCTCTTCTCCTTTCTCCTCTCATAAAGATTAAAATGGTCAAGTAAAAACTTAGTACAGACAAATATTCATTTATAAAAAATATAAAAGCAAAAATCCACTGCTGAGGTAAGACCCTACCACTGTTGTTTTTACGCTTTGTAAAAGCCTAACCATGTTCCGACTCGCAGCTGGACTTCAGAACGACAAGTAGATTTACGACATCGCCATCTAATTTGCTTCCCAATGCTTAGCTTCATTTCGTGTCTCCATTTACACAAATTTTATTAGTCGGTAGAATGTTCTTTGATTGTAAAAATAATATGGCTGTTTCTTCAGATTGAGGAAGCTTCAAAAAATTCATAGATCTGAAAATAATTTCGAAAAATGAGAATATTAAACGACATATTTCTCATTTTGACTTCCATTTTATACGAATGATGCTTTAGCGTATTTGATGTTTTTTAATATTCATGTGAAAATTCTTAAGTTTTATTCTTACTTGACCATTTATAATCCATGAGAGGGGAAAGGAAAAGAAAGAAAAGTGCGGACAAACATTTGCGGACATGGGGGGATATAAACGCATAGTACCTTCAATAGTTCCGAAATCTTGAAAGTTCCACTGATCCATTGTTTAATCAGCGGGTAAAATTTTAAAATTTTCCGCTACATTATAATTAATATTAGGTTGGAATATAAAAAATGAGATTACCTGCCATGTTTTAGACTGATTTATATCAACTTCAAAAAGCCCAATATCCTTTCCATTGTGTACCAACACTTCGTTATCACCATGAAATTTTGCCCCAGTAAATGTGCAATTTTTGTTCTTTTTAAGCTCCTCAGTTTTCATTTTTTTATTAAAGCATTCCTTTTTCCATTTCAATTCAGTTTCGACTACTTTAGGTATTTCCAAATGATAAAAATATGAGTCATCGTTTTCGAAAGTGTTGATAGTGCACATTTTTATATTTGCCTTAATCAGGTTCATTTCGATTGTAAGATTTCCTTCTTAAATTGATTGATTGATTAAGATCAAGGGGGACGGAAATACTCTAGTGCAAATCTCAGATAATGCAAAAG
The DNA here is from genome assembly GCA_036172945.1 of Meloidogyne incognita. Classification (NCBI taxonomy): domain Eukaryota; kingdom Metazoa; phylum Nematoda; class Chromadorea; order Rhabditida; family Meloidogynidae; genus Meloidogyne; species Meloidogyne incognita. Next base: position 388,753 of record JARQAC010000035.1, read on the forward strand.
AAAGGAAGCAAACGTATTCTTATACTGATAAACCTTTATCCACCCAAATATTTGCATATGATCTTCTGGGTTTTGACCTTCCGAGGTGGACCCAATCTGCAGATTTCCATACAAGTTGGATAAAAAGATTGAAGAAAATCAAGCTATTATCCGATAGACCATGGATGTCTGTACTTGGAAATTCTTCGGATATCCGAAACTGACCGAAGAACCAAGCCGAAAAATCCTCGATTCTTCGGTTCGGTTCGGTCAGAACCAAAAATCCTACTTTATAGACGAGGAATATGGTATGGTTATCCAAAAACTAGAATAGAAATCCTATTCGAAAATCACTTTTTTGAAACTCTGCTCTCTTGAACTGTTCTCTGTCTCTTCAAAGTTTATTTCAATTTTTGCTTTATTACGGTAGCTCAATGTGAATCTTCCTTATCCTATACTATTATACCGAGCCCTGCCTCTTTTGGGGTACACCCCGATGTACCGCGAGCCCAATGTACCGCCGAGTTATAACTTTTGCAAAAATTGTCGGATCCGTGGCGCCCTGGTATGGTTCGATTCAGAATGTCGAAACGCACCGAACCATACCAGGGCCCCACGGATTCGACCATTTTGGACAAAGTTATAGCTCGGCGGTACATTGGGCTTGCGGTACACTGGCCTGCTCCCCTCTTTTGATAACCGATCCGTGCCTCTATAAATTTTATTTCAATTTTTGCTTTATTACGTAAGCTCGACCTGAATCTTCCTTATCCAATATGTGCTATCATCAAGTAATAATTACCTAGAAAGCGCTGTTCCCCAAATGCTAGTTGAAATATAATTAAGAAGTTAAATATTAAAAGGCAATAAAGCATAATTAAGTTCTGAAAATCTGAGAGAAAATTAAATTTATATTTATAAATTAAGTAATATTCCTGTCAATTTTAAATATTAAAATGATTCATCAGATTAAATTTATCTCATTTTATAAATATTAATGACAGTTTTTACATTAAATTGTACTAAATTGCTATACTAATTAATAAATATTAGTTTTAGTGAATCGCTATAACTTTTCATTTATCAAAATTTAAATTTATTTAATAAAACTGATGAGCAGATAAATTACAAATACTTATAAAAGTACAAACTAAGGATAGCGGTTCCTGAAAAATTTCCGGTTATCCGAAAATATCGGTTGCCGGAACCGATTCGTATCAAATCAAGAATTTGGATATAGGTATCCGGATCCTTAACAGTATCCGGAAATTTCGTCATAAAACTTGTTCTACCAGATCTACATTATTATAATATGACTTGGGCTGATTTAGAGTTTAAGGTGTTAAAATTAGTGATCGGACCTTACGATACTGCGGCCGTATTTTTTGGTATTCATCAGTATTTCTTATCGGAAGTACGGTACGGACAAACTAAAATACCGGCAATACAATACCGCTGAAAATTTTAATGTTCTATAGGTATTTTCGGTATTTGTCAGTATTACAGTCGTTAATACGAGACTAAAACGAACCGTGTTTTTTGACTTGCGGATTGCGAATTGCGTCTGCGGATTTTAAAATAAAAATTGCGAGTTGCGGATTGCGACTGCGGAAAATTATTTTTCAATTGCGTCCAGCCTTGGTTTAAACTCTTCGGAAAATTTTATCAAATCGAGAACACATAAAAGTTACTTTGATAAATCAGATGATTAACCAACTCCTTCACCTATGGGCAAACATATATTATAAAAATTAAATTAATATAAAGTGATGGCAAAAAGAAAGCTCTAAAATAAATATTTGTCCGAATTTGAGAGGATATCAGTTTATCAAGTTATGAAACAAACAACAATTTATTATCATTACTTATTATGCTTTGAATGAAATAAAATTTAAAAATGATAAAAATCAAATTTGTCATAGATATTTAAGATTCTTCCGTAGCTTCATCCACAGTCGGTTCTTGTGATTCGATGCTAGAAAATAAAATTATAAGTATATGTATGTATTAGTGACCGGCCAAATCGATTTTTCCGGACACGGATCTGAATTCCGGATTCGCAATTTGAACCGGACCGGATCCGGGGCGGAGCTGCACGAAAATAAAATTTTTCCCTCAACGAATCGAAAACGAAAAAATAAATTTCATTTTTACGAAACGAAAGAAACGAAAAAAATATTTTCAAACGAAACGCGAAACGAAACGAAAATCATCAAAAATCCACGAAAATCTACGAAAACGAAACGAAAAATTTTCGTGCAGCTCTGATCCGGGGGGATTTTTCCGCGTTAATCCAGTCTGGTTTTAGTCCGAAGATCACGAAAAAACAAGGATTTGGGAACGAACTCCGGACAAATCCGGCCTGATCCAGTCCTGTGCCGGTCACTAATATATGTATAATTAATTAAATTAATCCCGTTCTTCGTTAAAATAACGAAAATTCGTACCTCGCACCAGTACGGGCCATTATATGAAAAAATGCAAGACAATTAACATGATTTTTATCGCATTTGCTAAAATCTTTATTGCGTGTGTTCTTATTAAGTGAGAAATATCCAACTAGGGCCATGGAAGAGCCTTTAAATGAAAGTTAGATGCTTGATTAATTTTGGATAGAAAGTTGTACATATTAAGCATGATAATATCAGAGTATATTTACTCTTTTTTTCTATCTTATATTTAATTATTAGGCACTAAGGTTGGCGAATAGTTGGAAATCTTCGGATATCCAGATACGGGACCGATATTTTAAATTTCAAAATTTTCGCCTGCGGCGCTGTCGAGTTGAGCCTAATGGAGTAATTGTAGGATTTGAACAACTATGAATGGATTTGAGGAATTAACAGCGGTATTGAGGGAGATATAGAAGGATTTAGTTATTAATCCCCTATATCCCGTCAAATCCCATTAGGCTTTATATTCGATATTACATAGAGTTGTAAATATGCGCCGCATTTGAGTTTTTATGATTGTTACGACACTTTACTTAATTACATATTGGATCCGAAACGAAAGTTTCGGATATCCGGATCCGATATTCGAACCAGGAATTTCTGGATATCTTGCGTTTTCGGATCAGAATATCCAGATCCGCCAATACATTAAGCCTAGGATTTAACGGTTCGCACAAATTATACTATATTCAACTAACTATAATATGTATACGATTTATTCCGTCCCTGTGGGAGAATAGCAGAAATAATGCCTCGATGAACCCTAAGAAGATCTTCAGTATTTTATATTTTAAAATCTGCAAGAAATTGCGTGATTAATCAAAGGACTATCCAGTCCATTAACATCATCTATCGCTTCTTATATTTATCAAAAATTAACCTTTAGTGCCATTTTTATCAAGATTGTAATTATCTTCTAGCTTTGCCACTTCTATTATAAGATCAATAAGATCTTTTCTTAGTTCGGTCAATCTTGTGCTACTAAAAATGCCATTTTAAAAGCCCATAATTTAACTCGAGATTTAAATTATGGGCTTTAATAATTATATGACCTTGTATGTTTTATTTCATTTTCTATTTCAGTTTTCTTTTTAACTACATTTTTCATTGCCGAAAGAATTTCCTGAAAATTTATTAAAATTAGTTGAATCTTAATGTTTGAATGTTAGATGCAACATACATGAACGCCAATAACTTTGGAAAGGAAAAAGGAGGGGGGGGGTCATATCCGAACTATTACCTACCTTGCTTCCAATCCACACTCCAGTTAGTGTATATTGAGTTAATGCAAACTTAGAGTTATGTTTTTTGTTATAATAGCCAACTATTTCACTAGCTACTCTCTGGAAAGTCTTTTTGTTTAAAATTCTTTTTTCCACCAACCTGAACACAATAAAAAGCTCGTAGATATCTTACATTACTCAAAACAAATCCACTTTGATTGGAAAATAAACGTCTATTCTCTTTCCCCGTTATTACATCATAAAGAGATTTACCATTCAATGCTAAATCTCCAAGTTGATAGGCCATTTGATTTGCCCCTTCAATAACAAGGCTTAAATCTTTGAGGATAACCTAATATTAAAATATTATTTGTTGAGGTTATATTATTGGAAAATTTATTAAAATCTCTGAACGATAATGAGCTTCTGTCCATTGGATATTTCAGAAATAGAGCCAGGAAAGGTCGAGATCTTGGGAAAATGCTCACTTATCTCGATTCTTACACGATAATTTTTTGATTATCGAGAACCATCGTCAAATATGGTTATTTTCCTCATTTACCTAGCCAGCAAATCTCCACAATAAAATATTCTTTACACTTATTAATTAGACTTTTTTCTAGAATAATTCGTTACTACTAGGGTTGTCGGTTTCAAACCGAACCGAACCGAATAACCGAAGATTTTCGGTTCGGTTTCGGTTAACCGATGAATCTGGCGAACCGACAACCCTAGTTACTACTACTAATGCCTTAGATGCAGGCAAAGCTTTAAGCGTCGCTTGTTAAATTCCTCCATTACGTTTAGCTTTTCCCTGGATTTCGTTTTAGCCTTTAGAGATGCCTGATTTTCAAGACTGAAGAAAAGTCCTCGATACTTTATGTTTTCTTGATACTTTATGTATATAGCCGAGAAAGGGTCGAGTTATTTATTGAGATGATCTACTACTAATGCCTATCTCTCTCTCTCTCTAAAAATCTCCATCACAATAATTGAGCTTTTTCCCAAGAACTCGACCCTTTCCTGGCTCTATTTTGTTTAAAATTTATCTTCCCTTTTACTTTAAATCAAAATATATTTTAAAATTTACTTCTGCGTCTTTCGGAATATTATCAACTTCATATAGACCGATATCATTTCCATTACGATGAAGAATTTCATCAGCATTATGATATCCTTTTCCTATGAAGGTGCAATTATTTTTGTTCAAATTCTTTGATTCAAGACAATAGTTGACACGTTTTTTTAATTCATTCAAAGGCTCCTCAAAATTTTTCATTGTTAAATTTTCTTCAATAATATCCTTTTCATTTGTTATATTAAATGCGCAAAGCTCATCTAAATATAATCCTTCCTTAATAGTAATGTTGGCTATTATATCCTTGAGAGTAATATCTGGAAAAATTAAAAATTAATAGGGTAATCTGATTTTTGGATTTAGAACAGGGTGACCCTTTTACCACCTTAAGGGGGTATTTTCCCTTTTAGACATTTTCGCCCCCTTTTTGGCTAATTTTGTCCTTTTTATTCCCCCCTTTTTGAGAGGCGATGCCTCCTTCTGGTGATTTGGGAGGGGTCACTCTTATATGGAATAATAGTTTAATGATTGTGAATTTTTGAAGGAGCAGGAATTTTTGTGTAATTTTCTACCATTTTTCTCCAAAAATTGGTTATTAACCTAATCCAGGAGCTAGAATGAATATTTTCCTGGTCATTATGAATGATTAGGTTTCTTATTGCGACGCCAAGATTTAATAATGGTAAGTGTGTTAATCTCCCTTTTTGAGACCTCTATTTTAACGACAATCTCTAAACTCCAAATGAAAGAGGGTAACCAAGTCTCAAGAATTGTAAGTGTGTTAGACTCCCTTTTTGAGACCTCTATTCTAATACCTGTCTCTAACAAATACCAAGTGATAAGGATTAAAAACCGGAACCAGATTGAGGTGTATTTGAACTTTATAGGGCATGAACCGAAATATAACAATCACAAACTCTGTCTCTGAGACCAACTGCATGGGCTTTGGATAAACAATAATGCCAAAATAAAAAATAAATTTAAAAATTTGGGCATTATAGAAAATATTAAATTTACAAAATTTTTCTAAAAATTTTTGAATTAGATTTTTTTTAGCCTAGGACTTGCTTCCCTTGAAAACACTTTTGGTTAATTAAAAATAAATTATTATAGCTTCAATTAAATTTAATTATAAAGCATCAATTAATTTGAGAGAGCTATACGGGTGGTGATTAATTACACAAAAATTAATTAAAATTATTTTTGTACTATATAAAAATATTTTCACACCGTTATAGCTATATTACATAATTATGATTCATAATTTCAATAGTGTAATAATTTAAAAACCTATGAAAATTATAGTAAAGCATATAGCTATTTAATTTATAAAACTAATTCAGGGGTGGCGTGGTGTAAAAGAAAGATAGCCCGTTCAACTGAAGATTCTGGTCCGCATTAAAGCCTTTACACAAGTTGAATGAGAAATAGTTAGCACAATTACCTAGAGATTTTTAAAATTCGTTTAAGTTGAGGGAGAAGTTGAAGGGAAAACTACCAGGAGTTTTCTGAAATTCGATTTCAAATTTTCAAGAATATGCCACTGTTGTGTATGGGCGTCAGCCCTTAGAGTGATTAGTATAAAAGCCCAGCCAATAGTTAGTTCTCTCTCCCCAGTTTTAGTTCTTCTACCTACCTTCACCTGCTCTGTATTTCTTGTGCGATAAACGTTTTGTTCTGATCTCTTCGTAAGCGGGGTCATAACAGCCACCATCAAAAATGTTTGTCAGAAATGATAAAACTTTGATATCTTATACAGTTTCAATATATATTTTTCATCAAATATACTTAGCTACTATTGTTTAGAAAGATTATTAATATCAAAAAGCCTTGTTTTGTTTAATTAAAAAATATTTCAATTCAATTCAAGTTATACGCAATAAAATACGTGACATTCAGATAAAACTATCATTTAAAATATAAGTGAATCATTTGTATTTGATGGTCTGGGGAATAAATAGTTTTACTGTGATAAATTTTTGTTAGGGTGGCGAGTTTAGTATAAAAGGCGAAGCCTTTTAGTAGTCGGGGAGTTAGTTACCGAGTCAGTCAGTTAGTCTACAGTCGTCTAGTGTTAGTATTATTCTAGTCGCAGCCAACGCATAGTCTCGCTTATTCTATTGTAATATTGCCTTGTGATAAACTTGTTTGTTAGTCAACTCTTGTTCTGTTAGTATCGGACACACCGCAAGTCGATACGTAACAATTTTTGTCGAAAATGTAAGATAGAGCGAGTGAGTTTAAGAGCTTAGGAAACAGATCGGTCGATGCTTTTTGAATATCTGTAGGGAGTTTTCTATAGATATCTGGGATTTTAACGAAAAATGAGTTTTTTCGAATTGTAGTTGAACAAAATGGGATAAAGATATTGTGTGGATTACCTCTAGTAGTGGTTGGTTTGGTTGTATAATAGTCAGGGTGTGAAAGTTGGATTTTGCCGGAAATAATATTGTGGAATAAAATAAGGCAAGATTTTAGACGCCTATAATAGAGAAAAATTATTAAAAATTAATAATTGTTGCAAATTTTTAATTAAATTAAACATTTTATTTGAAAACGAGTTATGATTAGGTCTACGAAAATATAAGAAATTTTTATAAAGATTTTAAAATTTTGGGAATTTTAGTAAAATAAAATTAAAAATATAATATCTTTGTAGTTTTTAAAAAATTTAACAAATTTAAAGAAAAATTTATCGTTAACTATAATATCTACATTTTAAACAGTTTTTGTAATGTCTCATTGAAACAATTTAAAAAATAATCGGTGTCTAATTTAGACTAAAAATAAATTTAAATTCCTTCCAAATTAGGAAATGGAAGGGATATATCTACTAAAATCGACTAAATTAATTTTACATAGATTTTGTTGTTAATATCGGAATTTACATGCCTCACCCTCCTTTTTAACTTCTCTTCGTTTACATGGGGGATCTTAGTGATCTCCTTTAAAATAAATTAAATTTTAAAATAAATTAAATTTCTAAAAAAATTTTATATGCGTTAATGAAAAGTAGGTAAAATTCACCTTCGTTCACCCTTTTCCTTTTTCAAAGTATTAAAAAATGGTCAGTCAATTTTAAGTTATACAACTCGTCGAGTTGAGTCGAATGACACCAAAATCAACGTGATTGAACAAGATTTGACAAAGTTATGACATAAGACGCAGACTCCGTTAGGTCTACTTCATGTCATAGGGAATCGATCAACAGGGAGTCGATCATGACGATCCATATAAGGACATGGAGGTGATCTCGGAATTAAATATCCCAAAAAGTTTAATTAAGGATATACATACCTAAATATATAAGGGGAATACATATAAGGGGAATACCCCTTTCTATTTAATTTATCGAAGAAAATACCATATCCTCAAAAAAGAAATAACTACTTAAGATAATCTTGTACTTTAAAAAACTCATAATTAACAAATTTAAAGAATGTTTTCAAAAATAACCTAATTTTGCGGGTCCAGCTGGGCGAGCAATTGTGTCAAATGTTCCAACTAAAATTTGAAAAAAATATAATTGTAGTAATAACTAAATGATTCTGAATATCTAAAATAATTTTGGACCATTTTGTCTGTAGGGACAACGAATTTTTCTGATCCAATATTGAAAGTTTTTAAAAAATAACCTGTGGATCGTTTTGAAGTTGAGGAAGAAGCTAAAAATTTGAAATATTTCAAAATATTTTCTATATAATTTTACATTTGCAATGGCATCACTCAGATTACCAACTTGAGCATTCAGGCTGCGAATATAGTTAATTGTTTCTTCAATTTTTTGAGCAGGTCCTGGATTCTATGCGTATTTTTAAATCATAAATTTATAAAAATTAAAAAATTTTTTACCCGGCGATTAGTACGATTACTCTAAAATTAAAAGAAAATTTTATTTTATTGGAAGAATATAAATCTCAAAGTGATCGGACAAGCTTAAATGCAAATTCTAACCTGAGGAACTAATTCATATAAAGTCCGCAGTAGTTGATTAACATCAGTAACGTGCTTAAATTAAATTTTATTCACATTTTATCCTTATTAAATAAATAAAAACATGGTTTGTCACTTGTTGACCTCGATTACGATTTCCAGACCCACGAGGCGCCTTTACACCAAATTGGCAAATAATAACCGCAAAAAGGAAAAGAATTAAAAAATAATTGCAGATCGAATTCATTTTTTCGCAATTTAAAATTTTTTCAAGCTTAAAATAAAATTTATATGGTTATAAATTTATTTATTTTTTAAAATTCATTTTGGATCAAATCTGAATTAATTTTTATTTTCTCTAAAGGAAATCATTCTAGTTTTGAAATATAGTAAAGCAGCTGGGCTATAGCTTTTTCTCTCCTTTAGCTAGTGCAAAAGGCAAGGAGCGAACCAGCATCTTCAGTAGACCGGACTGATGTGTATATATCTATTACTCCACGCCGATTACTGCACAGCCTTATATATAAGTCTCAATAAATCCTTAGGAATTAAATAGCTATATGCTTTACAGTATGAGCGTCCAAAGGGCATTTGATGGCGGGAATTATATCTAGTCTCAATAAATCCCCGACATGGGGAATTAATCGAGAGTAGGGAATTATAAAATAATAAAGGATAAAGGGCATATGAATGACATTATAAATATTTCTTTAATGTGGAGGGAAAATCATTTCATATTGACTATCTGACATGTCATGTTGACAAGGCGGCAATTTAATTTGTTTAATTTTATTGTTTATTAAAATATTTTTAATAGAAGGGTAGCTTGGAGAGGAGAAATAAAGATGGAGAGACATCTCTATAGGCGGTTGAGAGTGCAATGTCAAAATCTTCTAATGTCAAAATTTTTCTTTTTTTAATTTTTTAATCTTCAAATCCGAGGGGGGGGGGCTTTCGGGATAAAAACCTCGAAAAACTCGAAAACCCGGATTTTATCAAAATACCCGGTTTCCGCGCTATCGGGCCGGAAAACCCGGTTCCGGGCCCGGGTTCGAGTTCTAGAAAATATTGAAGAAATAGGTAAATTTAATTGGATTTTGAAAAGGGTAAAACCAAGGTAATTTGCCCCTCGATCTGGATTCGTTTTTTCCAGCCTCGGCGATCCTTAGCTTCGGTTTTTTCAAAAAACCTGGACCTCGTGCAACTCTAATAAAAACTATGAAACCAAATTATATTCACAAAAAAAAACAAAAGCTGAGGTTCTAAAATTTGATATCGAAATCTGTCAGTTATTTAATGTGACATAGAAAATTTCAAAAAAAATTTCACATGTTTCGGCTCCTGAGCCGAAAATTCACCTGAGCCGGTATCCTGAGCCGAAAAATTTTCACAAAAATTTTTTTCAGCTACGGTCTTTTTTTAAGTTTTTATTGTCTGTAAGAGGGTTAGTTTTCAAAAGTATTCTTTAAGAAATAAATATTAAATAAATTTTTTTTAATTTTCCCTACAGTTTTTAAAGTGCGATTTTTTATTTTATCCGTTTCAATTTCACATGAAATATTATGCAATAATCCTTATGAAATTATATTTTAATTCCACTTTCACGTGAATTTTTTAACATCTAAAAATTTATTAAAGAAGCCGCCTCGGAAGTTACAAAATCTTTATTCACCTTACAAAATCTTATGAAAATTATTCACTAGATTTTTAATTTTCTTTGATTTAAGTGTATATGCACTCGGAAAATAAATCTTAAAGAGATGTAAAGTCAAAGCATGCGACAAGAGAGAGAATTTTAATTAAGAAATCTTTTAAATATTTGCCCTTTATTTTTTAATTTATTTATTATTAATTTTAAATCGAGAAAATATAACTAATTTTCAATGACAAAGTCTCTTGGGACCAATAATTGCCTCCAAGACAAATTTTTGATACAACGAGGAAAATTTTTAAAGATCGACGGCGAAGAAGAGGCTATACTGGGGGATATAAAGGGATAAGAGGTAGATAAGAAAATCTATGAGGCTAAAGATGGAATAAATTTACCAACTTAAAGAGGAAATATGGTGGTCGATTTTGCCTGGATTGTGCTTTTCTCCAATGGTCTCAAAATCCATGGAAGCAGTATTATAACGGAGAAGGTCAATGTCACAAATAAAATTATAAATTTGACTAATAATTTATCGTTGGATAATGAAAGTATCGAAAAATTTTAAAAAATAACCTGTGGATCGTTTTGAAGTTGAGGAATAAGCTAAAAATTTGAAATATTTCAAAATATTTTCTATATAATTTTACATTTGCAATGGCATCACTCAGATTACCAACTTGAGCATTCAGGCTGCGAATCGAACTTAAAAAACCATCAGCTTTGCAAAGCTCCTTTAAGAAAATAAATTTTTAAATTTCCTTATTCAAGGGTTTATCTTGAAATTAATTCCGACAGTAACCGGAGCTCTATTTGAGCAACCGTATTTTTGATATTAAATCAACTTAATCACACCAAATCCACCAATATCCTCTATCACTTTATCCCACGATATCCCTACTCCATTCCATTTAATCACTCCATATCTTCCGATATTTCTCCAAATCCTCCTTAATATCTGCAAATTCATGATTATTCTTTATTCTTTATCCTCTTTAAGGTTTTTGAAATTTTGAGGTTTTTGGATGGTTATTCCCAAGATATTTTAGTGGTTTAATTCTGGTTCGCTCCCAGCCCCCGGATAATCATTTACATTAACGAATAATATTTAGAATTAAATTATAATTTTAAAGCTTGAACAAATTTAATGAATAATTTATCTATGAATAAAATACTAACATTTTAAATGGGTTTTGAAATGTTTCATTGAAACAATGTCTGTCTAATTAGACGAAAAATGTAAATTTTAGTTAAAAAAAGGGGAGGGATAAAATAATAAGGATGTAGTATAGTATACCGGTGGAAAGGTTTAATTATAGGACCCATATCATTCGATTCGTCTCGACGAGCTGAGTCGAACGATACCACTGTTTTTTCGGAGATGCCTGTGGACTGAGATATAGGGTCGAATGACACCAAAATCAACGCTTCTCCATGGTTTTTCCTTCCCCTATGGTTACTTCCCCTATGGTTTTTCGATTTTCGGGGAGCTATATCTCTGTTCACGGGCATTTCCGGAAAAAAGTGGTACCGTTCGACTCAGCTCATCGAGACGAATCGAATGGTATGGGTCTTATATCGAAGCCTTACCACTACTATACTATATCCAATAATAATAATCGAATGATCAACTTCAGGTTTTTGTTCTCAAAATCGTCTTTAGACGTAAATCAAGTTCTCTCTTTACTTCTCTCAATCGCTTGGAGGAGCTTGATTACCCCTTAAATAATATTTAAACAATTTAGAGATTGAAGGCTCTTATCTAGAGCTTAAATAGTTTATCCATCCTATATTGATTTGTGAATTTTTTTTTTGAATTTTAATATATCCCCCCCCCCCTATAAGGCCCGTAGCCAGGATTTTTTCGGGGGGGAGCAAGGATGGAAATTTTTTTTGCGCCGAATTTTTGGCGCCAAAGGCGCCAAAAATTTTGATTTTTAGCGTTGCAGGCGAAAATTTCGAGAATTTTAAAAGGCCGTAAGCCAAAAAATTCACTTTTTTGCCCAATCCCTTCCCCAAATTTTTTCCTTTCCCCATTTCGGGGGAATTCCACCCCCCCTACCCCCTTGGCTTCGGGCCTGCCCCCATTTATAATTAAATTTTCAATCTGTTGCTAAGAAATTTATTAGAAAGTTTCGAATTTTTAAAATAATTTTGGTAAATGTTGCGTGGTAATATTTTGGCTGACGCCAACATATAATTCTCAATTATTATAAACAAGAAAAAATATGAAATAAAAATCAAAAGGGGCGTCAGCAAAATTATTACTGGGTGCGTTTCCTATTTGCGTTACTATTTTAAATTAACTCAAAATTTGTGTTAATTATAGGAAAGGATAAAAAAACTATAAACTTTGTTGCAAGTTTAGAATAAAATTGTAACCTGGTTCGGATTTAAAATATGTAAGACAGCAGCATTGAATATATTTATCTGTCAAGACAGTTATTTTACGATGAGCATAAAAATATTATTTTAACACATACCTTTCGTACCTCTAAAGGATCCAGACGCTCAGCAGCCTAAAAAAATTATGTAAGTAGGGGCTCGCCGAGCTATAACATCATTCAAAATTATCCAGTAAATCATATCAGGGCGTCCCTGATTCAGCAATTTTCCTGGTTATTCAGAAAAATTTTCATGGACAAGTTTTTACCAATTTTATAGGTATTAAATAGGACTACATAAATACCTCGATAAAAATAAGGAAGGCCAGAAAAATTTTTTTGAGTAAACCTTAAAAAACAAGGATAAAAAATTTTCCCCTAAGTAAAAGGCCGACACTGTACATATATTTAAAATAAATTTAAAATAATCTCACGTTTTGAAGATAATCATAGTTTTGAAGTAATATAGCGGTTAAAGCACGCTTTAATTATAATTAATAATTATAAAAAGATTAATTATTATCTTACCATTTCTGGAGCAGTATTTGGACGATTAGCGTATTCGATAAGAGCAGCGCTTAAAGCCGCCCCAGCATTCTGCTGCTGTTGAATACGGTTTGTAGCTCTATCTAATATCTGGTTAGCGGAGCCTGCTCTAGTCTGAATAATAAAATAAAAACAATAAAAAAAGACTTTTCTACAATTCTTTTTTTTAATTATAAATTTACAATCTAATTAAGAGCCTTCTCGGTAATGGGTCTTTTTTGTTTTTCTCTTTTTCTGAATTTTTCATTCTACACAAAATTCCCTTCCAATTGCCATAGGCTACATAATTCAAATTACTGCATGATCCTATGCCGTGTGTAGCAGGGCTGAGCGTCATGGGTCCATTTTTGGCCGATTTTTGGCGTTTTGCGTTTGGCGTGTTTTAAAAATTTGAAAAATCCCAGCTTTATTCCAACGTCGGCTGGGAAACCCATTACTTTTATTTCCGATGGTTAACTTAATCCCATAAAATCATTTTGGGAATATAAGGCCCTACTCACCCAACTAATGCTAGTAATAGTTTACACGCGTATAGTAACATTAGAATATCGTAATTTGATTTGTTGCATACGGTATAAAGAAAGTAATTTTGGGAGAGCTGAGAAAATAAAAATGGGCCATATAAAACCGACGTGACTTTTAAGTAAATAAACTTAGTTTAATATAATTGGTCTCTTATTTTTATTATAAAATTGCCTACTCCAAGTATATGTTGCAGTTCTCCAAATGCACGATTCATTCTTTCCTCATCGGTCTAAAATTTTAAGTTTTATTTTATTTTCAATTCTATATTAAAATTAAATTCTGGAAAGTTTTGATCAAATTCTGTTTAAATACTTCAATCGACATTTAGAGAAATGTTGATTAGCAACTAAATTTTAAATAAGGATTCGATTATTGACATTATCCGCATTTAAATTAGGTTCTGCTACTTCTGCGCCGCTGTCTTTTGCGCCGCCCTGACTTAAAAATTGAACAAATTAGAATTTTCATTAACAATACAACCGTGCGCCAAAATTTTCGTGTGGCAATGCCAAACGCCAATTTTTCAAAATTTTAATTTACGCCATTTAAAATACGCAAAATATTTTAAACACGCATCTTTGTTGTATTTTTTATAAAAAGGAGGATTTCTGAGTTTAGCCTTCAGAAATTCATTAATTTTCGCCTATGGCGCATGAATTTTGGTTCCTTTGCCCTTGTGTTTCATAAAAATTTTGGCCAATGCATAGTGGGGGAGCAGGCCAAAGCACGGCAGAGCTACTATAACTTCATTAAGAATTGGCGAATCTGGGAAGCCCTGTATGTTCGATTCAGCATTCAGCTTTTTAGGTTGCATCAAAACAGAACAGGACGTCCCAGATTTGAAAGTTTGAACAAATTTATAGCTCTGCGATAACTTGGTCCGTCAATAGCGTTAAAGGATGAAAGTCAATTTTATAATCTTAGCAGGATTTGACAGATTTTCTTGTGCAGATTCATTCTAAATTTGAGCCTAGAGATTTTATGTTTTATCATATTTTTGAATTCAGTTCCAGTTTAATTGATATTAGTGTGAATATTAATTTATAATTAAATTGCTTACACCAGATCGATCTAAACTTAATTGATTTAGCATTTGGTTAATTTGGTCGACCATCTCTTGTTCTGTCTGAAAATTTTTTAATTTTTATCCAAACAAAGGAGTCAATATGTACACTTAATATTAGAAGTAGAACACTTTGAAAGCAAAGGGTGAACACCACGAAAAGTCAGGACCCTGGAGATCAAATGACCAAGAAGGTCAAGACCCAGGAGGTGACCCAAACAGTCAAATACAAATATTTGGGTGGATAAAGGTTTATCAGTATTTCTTTTGCATTATCCGACAGTTGCACTTGGTATTTCTGTCCCCCTTAATCTTAATCCCCTTAATCCCAACAAATCCGTCTTAATCCCCCAAATCCGTTGATATCCTCCTTAATACCCACAAATCCGAATTAATAAGCACCTTCTGGGTATTGACCTTCAGAGTTGATCTCCTTCATTTTTGCACTTTTATACTTTTTTAACTTTACTTAAATTGAGAGTTTAGCAAAAATTTCGTAAAAAGGGCAGGATTCAAACCTGCAACCTCCTCGTAGAATTGCTAGACCACCCAGAGTTCTGGTCTGGGTGGTAATATAACCCGACCATAGGTATAAATAGCAGAACTTGGTACTTATCGCCATAAAGTTAAGGTTGTAAAAATTTAAATCTGCCATTTGTGAAAAGAAAAAATGAGGAGGAAGGACCGTGTTATCATTCGACAGTGTTATTATTGGACCAAGTTATTATTTACATATTCAGATTTTTCTCGACCTTACTCCCCCCCCCCCTATGATTTTTCATATTTCGGGACCTATAACTCGGTCCAGAATCATTTACTGAAATTGGGGATGGTACCGTACTACTCAGCTCGTCTAACGAATCGAATGACATATGTCACGTCCCGAACTTTACCTCCGGTACACTACACTACAGCAGAAAGAAAGAAAGGGGTAACACAAACTTAAATATTACCGGAGGAGGTTACGAAACAATATCTCGCTAAGTTTAAATAGATTCCGTTCAAAAATAAATTTTAAAAGTACTAAAATTCAAAATGTTCAGATAAAATTTGTCTTTATAACTTGCCATTCCTTCATTTCCACTTCCTTCATTCCCTCCGCGACGTCCACGTCCGGCTCTTCCTCGTCCTCCTCTTCCTCGCCCAGATCCGCTGCCCTGTCCAGTAGACGCCAAGACGCCGAACTCGTAGATAATCACCAAAAGAATGGATGCAATAATGATTTTACTGCCAAACAAACACATGTTGTTCAAGAATTTTTTTTGAATTTATAAATCTGAATAAAGGAGTCATATTACAAATTATATTTATTGAACATTCATTTGGAGGCAATTTCAACAAATGCAGAAATTTACGAGGGACTAGAAATGATTAGGGGATTAACAGTATATACACGGGGATTTAGGACGAGTAAGAGGCTATCGGAGGATATAATGTTAAGAGGAAGTGAGAGAAATTTCCGATTTACTTGAAACGTGTTGGCTAGAGTCAGACCGGATACTTGATACACATCACATAAAACAATTTTTTAAAAATTTCATTATCTACTTGGCTGGAGGAGTTATCTGAGACATAATTTCTATATAAGTATACCTCATTATAGGTTAAAATTTTTAGACCAGGGCATATCTTGTAGGTTGGGAGGGGTTGATAATTTTTTACTCCGCCCCGGGCAATAAAAATTTTTTTTCAGCTCCAGCTACTGTGCAACTGGTATCGGCTCTTGTTCATAATCTAGCACTGGTTTAGAGGCAGCGGATTAGTCTCATGAAAGAATATGTATAATTTAATTAAAATATGACATTTTTTGAATTTTCCCCTGTGTTTTTAAAGGCTGATTTATTATTTTCAATTTCACGTGAATTTAAATTTTATTTATTAAAGTTAATAGGAAAAGCCGCTTCGGAAATTGAAAATCATTATTCTACGTGTAAAATCCTTTGAAAATAATGTATTAAATTTTGTACTTTTTTGAATATAGGTAAGTGCATGCGACCTCAAAAACATGCCGCTAAGAAACTTACTAAATGATAATTAATAAAAATTTATTTTTTAATTAAGTTAAGGGTGTTTCTTTGTCTCCCCCCCCCCCTGCCTCCTCAAACAATTTTTTGATGTTTACATAATGGGGAACATTTTTCGTCAACTCATCTCACTTTATTGTTCCAGTAGCATTATTTAAAAAATCATACTGTATATACTCAAATAATTACCCTCGTTTAATGATTACCCTCCTTCTGTTAATTACGCTTTATTGGGAGTGGTTAAAAATCATCATCAAATGCCTATATCAAATGCGTAATTTCAAAACTCGAATAATTCCACTCCTCGCCTTGAATTTACCCCTCTAGCAAGAGGTTGAAACTACTGTAAATAAACACCTATAGCAAGAAAACTTTTAGACTAATAAAGCCTTACTGAAGCTTCTCTTATTTTATTGAAATAAATTATTAAATTAATTGAATAAAAAATTTAAAAAATAAATAAATATGGGAGAAAATACTATGTAGAAGGGAATATAAATAATAATAAATTTTAATGGGAGGGATTTAAGGGGGAAATTTTTAAAGGGGTGATTGAGCAGCTGACCTGTCCCTCTAACAAAGAGGCAATTTAATTTTTTTTAATTTCCATTGTTTAGTAAAAAATTTTTTAAAGAGGGAAGCAGTCACAAGAGAAATTGGCATGTGGGCAATGCCAAAAATTTAAAATTGCTTCCTGGCTAAATGCCAAGGCAAGATTCAATCAATTAAAAAAATTATTTTAAAAATTAAATTATGAAATAAGGATTTGAAGGAAGTTTTAAAGGAAGTTTTACAATAAGTTTTGAATAATAATTTGAATTTTTTACTTGAATGAAATAAATTTTCAAATGATGGCTAAAATCCTATAACTTGAATTCGGCCCTATCGGAAATTAATGCCGCCATTCAATTTTTCATTTACTCCTCAAATGGGGGAGAAAAAGTTAATTTTTCGGCTGTAGTATAGTATGCCGGTAAATATACCACTCTTTTTTCCGGAGATGCCCATAGATCCCCGAAACCACCGGCATACTATACTACAGCCGAAAAATTAACTTTTTCTCCCCCAAGGAAAGGAAAAATTGGATGGCGGCATTGATTTCAGATAGGGCCTAGAATTGAGAAAAAACGAACATAAATTTAAAAAAATTACCAAAAAGAAATTTTCAAGTTGGGTTTATTATTTTTAAAAATTTGATTACCACAATCAAATATTTTTTTAAGAATCTAAGCCTTCTTACGAAAATTTTCAATAACGTTCCGAATATCCGAGGAGTTTCAAGAACAGACATCCATTCAAGAATCGCCCGATATTCCACTTAATCACCTAAAAAATATCACATAAATTCCATATTTAGTATTATACTTTTAAAACCGCAACCGGGTTTAAAAGTTTTTTTAAAAGTTTTTTAAGGTTTAAAAGTTTTTTTTTAAACCGCATGTTCTTTTGCTCGTCACTCGGACAGCCCTCGGACAAAACACTTTCTCTATATCCAAAATTCCCGGGA
This sequence comes from Meloidogyne incognita, assembly GCA_036172945.1. Taxonomy (NCBI): domain Eukaryota; kingdom Metazoa; phylum Nematoda; class Chromadorea; order Rhabditida; family Meloidogynidae; genus Meloidogyne; species Meloidogyne incognita. The sequence continues at coordinate 407,116 of JARQAC010000035.1, forward strand.
CTTGAAGGATAAAGGTGTCAATAGAAATAAAATGCAAATCAAAAAAAAATGCCAAAGTTCACATCGACTGTTGCTTAATTTTTAAAAATGAAGATTCAAAAAAAATAAAAATTTTAATTAATTTTCTAGAGAATTTGTCTTAAAATTAAAAAAAAATTAAATCAAAATCTTAAATATTTTTTTTACTCCAAATCACGTCAAAAATATATAAATTTCTTTTCTTTTTAATATCTACCGCCACTGTTGACCATTTCATTTACGGCATGTGCTGCTGCAGCACGCGCAGCTTGATTTGCGGCCTATAAAATTTTCTTTGAGTTTAAGAAATTTAAACAGAAAATTTAAAAAAAAAGTTTTAAGAACTGAGACTTGTAAGCTTTGATTGGACTCATAAGGGCACGAGTCATTAAATATGGAGCCCGCATTCAAGGACAAGAGGAGCTGTTAGTAAGTGTTTGTCCTGTGAATCCAAGAAAGGAACCTTAACTTTTTTTGAAAATTTCCGTTTTACCCATTCGAGAATAACTCTTAAATAAATTATTACCTAACCCCATGTGTATGTAATTTACAAGAAAATATATTTTTCCTTGAGAAATACGAGTTTTAAGGAATGACTTTGAAGAACTTGTACATCAGAGGTGGGTTGGAAATGACGAAGTTTCCGGAAATCGGAACTGTCGGAAACGAATGGCTCAAAAGTCGGAATTCCTACCCATCTATGTTGTACATATTTTTGAAAATAATAAAAGGAAATAGAGTCAATTTAGTAGATAATTAGAACCAGACATGTGCATGGATACGGTATGGATCAGAGATGCACGAAAATAGAATTTCGCTCTCAACGAAACGAAAACGAAAAAAATAAAATCGCCAATGTACGAAACGAAAACGAAACAAAAAAAATAAATTTCATTTTTACGAAACGAAAGAAACGAAAAAAATCTCAATTTTCACGAAACGAAACGAAACGAAACGAAAAAAATCAAAATTATAAAAATGCCTAATTTATTAACTATTTCCCCTCGAATGCCTAATTATTTAGGTGTCCCATTATCTCGCAATATCCTTTCAAATCATTACTTTATTAAAATCCCACCCCCACCAATATTTGAGTCTCAGATTACTTTTCTTTTTATACTGTCAATTAGAGCCCGCCGCAGGACCGGATCTGGCCGGATTTTTCCGGAGTCAGGGCCCCAAATCCTGCCTGATATCCCTTCAAATATCCTAACATCCCCATATCTGTCCAATCCCCCTTAATTGCTCCAAATCACAGATATTCCTTCAAATCCCCTTATATTCCCCTAAATTACTTGATATTCCCAATGGACCTCCAAATCCATCAATATCCCTCATAATCTATCTAAGTCCTTCTAGATTCTGTGATATAATCTGATCCACTATATCCCCTTAAATCCTTCTTGGTCTGCCGATATCAAGCTCACATTCTACTATATCCCATCAAAAGCCTCAATTTCCCCTTTATCCTTCATGATCTCATTAAACCAATAGGACTGAACCGATGTATATACATGGGAGACCAGTCACTTGATAAGATCCAACTATATCTTAAATACCTTAATAAAGCCTTGAAATTCCATCCAATTTTCAGCGCCGCAGGCAAAATTTTTGAATTTCCAGTTCCCGGAAGAAAAATTTTCAATTTTTGACTTAAAAATACGCCAAAATAGTAAAAAATTTGTCTAAAAATATCGAATATTTTTTCGTCATTTTCGTCCAAAAATTGAGTTTACGAAACGAAAACGAAACGAAAATAATTTTTTAGTGAAATACGAAACGAAAGAAACGAAAAAAATTATTTTTAAACGAAACACGAAACAAAACGAAAATCATCAAAAATCCACGAAAATCTACGAAAACGAAACGAAACGAAAAATTTTCGTGCATCTCTGGTATGGATATATAATATTAAGATACCCTCGAATATCCCACTGTATCCGTCGTATATACCGGACCAGGGGTGGGCGCAAGAGACAATCTCAAAAAACGCAAGACGCAAAAAAAGGCCAAAATTTAACGCAAATAACGCAATGCGCCCACCCCTATACCCGACTGATACCAAAAATCCCTGCCCAGACACAGGCCTTTTTTTATAAGGACTTGACTTTTTAACATTTTATTTCAAAATAACCCACATTCTGAACATTTCTATCAGACATTACACCATTACTAAATTCTTGCCGTGCCTTGTTAATGCTAAAACCGGTGCCATTACCACGGTAGAAACTGTGAACCTTTTAATTTAAAAAATTTTTTAGAATTTTAAAAAAAATTCTGAACACCTTAAACAATGAAAGACACATCCCTGCAAATGCAACGGTAAATGCAAAGGTTGGAACGAGCATAATAAGCCCAATAAACCAGTGATCTCTTCAAGGAAAAGATTCTTTTTTGAAATAATTTTTTAGTAAAAAATAGTCAGACCTCTCTTTAAGAGACACAGAACCCGGTTACACCCCAAGGTACCGTAGAGTTATAACTTCGTTCAGAATGGTCGAATCCCAACGACTAGCGGATTAGTCCCATATCAGTTGTCTCAAAATCGACAATTTTGAGAAAGTTATAGCTTCCGCTTCCATCAACGAGGGTATCTTAAAAGAAGAGGAGGGGGTAGCTTATCTTTGGTATGAATATTCTTGGGAGTAGAGGTCTGACCAATAATTTATTTATTTAATTTACTTAAATGCTTCAATAGTGTTTGTCCACCCACTGAAAATTAAAAAAAAAATTTTTTCTTAATTTTCAATAAATTTTTAAATTTTACACGGCATAGGAAAGTCCAAGCATTTGAACTAAACAGAAAATTGTATGGAAGAAAAGTACCAGGAAAAACATCATAAAATTGAATGAAGAATCATCACTTTAATTCAAAAAAAATTTATTTTTATTTTTTAATTAAAAATATTTTTTTAAGAATATTATTCGAGTGCTAGATGAGCCGATAAAATATAACCAAGAAAATTTGGGTTATCAAAAAAGTTTTTTATGAGATAAGAGAGTATCCACTATATGAACGGAGAGAACAAAGTACAGTTGGACCTCGTTTTTAATTAAATTGAGAATTTTACAAGGAGTAGTAACTGAAAGAGGACTGGGAGGATCCTATGAGAATCGTGATCTCAAAAAATATCGGCTCGATAACCAAAATTTTTTTCGAGAGCTAGTCTCGGTAAAATCAGTAGTTGGTAACCGACCTCGAGCCCCCGACATGGCCGAGGATGATTTTTTAGGTCATTTCCCAACCACTGATAGACTGCCAAAAGATCTTTCCAGATACTCCCGTACCCCGAAAATGTTCTAAGTAGGGGGTCAGGGACCAACCTAACTTCTTACCCACCCTAGATTTTATGTTTAAGAATAGGGTAGGACAAGGCCGGTTAACCGCCTGGCTAATTTTTCCCTGTGGCTAACTACCCTACTTAAGGAATAGACAGGTGGAAATTTCCTGATAGTACCAAACTAAGGTACCCACATTAAAAAGTATCTTCCTAACGACTAGGGGTCTCTAAAAACGAGATTAGACTGCCAAAAGATGAAAATAAAAATATTTTTTTTTCACCAAAAAAATTTTACCGAAAAGCTTTGTAAACAGGTCGGAACCATAAAAGGAATGCACAGGGAGTAAACAATATAAGTTGAATAATTGAGAGAAACATCAAGCCAAAACCACCACCGGCAAACAAAAAATAAAATAGGGCACCCATAACGTTGCTAGAGAGTGCAAGAACATAAATTAGATAAACATAGTAGACAAGACGAACAGTCTCCTGATTTGGAAGGGAAAAAGAATTTAGAAAAATACAAAAATCAGAATTAAACATTCCGGAAAAATACATCAGAATTATTTCCTAAAAATACCCGAAAACATAAATCAGAATTTAATAAAAACACAAAAATCAGAAATAAAACTTTCCGGAAAACAAATCAACTAAAAAATATTGACTTGAAACTGTGCAGGAATCTCCACATCAATATCCTGGTAAAAACAAGGCTCCAACGGTATAATTTTGGGTAGAGGCGGCCAATTATGAGGCGGTCTCTGTCCATTACCCGCACGTTGTTGTTGACGTGCGCGGTTGTCCAAATCTTGTTGACGTCGAATTAATTCCTTTGAAAAAAATTTTTTTTCAGAAATTCTGAAATTTTTAATTAACTTGTTCACGCCGGCGCAACTCTTCTTGCTGGCGAAACAATTCTTCTTCACTAATCGGCACGGTTGCTTGAGCCTCAAAAATCATTTTTTTTAAATATTTACAAATTTTTTTATTAATCCTAAAATTCAAAAAACAGTTGAATATCATTTATTATTAACCCCAATAAAATCCCCTTTATTTAAAATGCTTTTGTTTGGGTTAAGGCGCTATAACGTTTTGGCGCAGCCATAAATATAGAAGTTCTGATTTTTTTTAATTTGGTCGGCAATGAGGTTAGGAAGCTACAATCTAGGTATACAATCCCGTGGGGTTTAGGGAGCTACACAGGCTTCTAGGTAATATTGAACCTTACAGACCCCATTTTTTCCTCCACAAGTTTTTCTCCTCCTATCTAATATACACACAACTTGTATGAGGTAGGGATCCTGCCGACAAAAAAAACAAAATTCGCGATTTCTAGAAATCGGGATACGACCCAAAAAACGTCGGGAATTCCCGATTTTCGGGGATCGGGAGGGCAGAATCCCTGGTATGAGGTATGATTTCTCAATCCCTAGCTGGTCTAAAAATGAGGTTCGATTGAAAATTAATTTTTTTCAAGGCAGGCCGAAACCTGCGGACCGGACGAATTTCTCAAAACATACCTCATTCGAAAGAGCTCGACGAGCTGAGTCGAATGACATCAAAATCGTGATTGTACAAGCTTGGACAAAGTTATGATAGAAAAGCGAAAACCTAAACCAATTGTCCGCAAAAGTCGGCCCGCAAGTTTCGCACTACCTTTTTCAAAGGTTATTTTTAAGGGTCCTAATTTCGAATAGAACGAACAAAAAATTCTTAAATAAAGCAAAGAAAAAAAAGTGCCAAAATCGTTAAACTATGCAATTCTTGAGGCTTTCAACAATAATCCATAAATGCCTAGCATGAATGAAAGGAATAAAAAAAAATAAAATGAAAAAGGAAACAAAAAAAGGATAGAATCTCTACCCTTTATTTAGCTTGGCATAGTTTCTACATATAAGGGGAATTTAAGAGTTGAGTATTTTTGTTAGGAAAGAATTTATAAAATAGGAAACCAAAGTCAAGAGAGAGTACAGGAAAAACAAAGGGCTTAGTTCAGACCCAGCTCGATCTCTAGTATATTTCAATGTACAGTTGTTACGGTTATACTCTCATTCTAATTAACGACTTTAGAGATTTCCAAGAAAAAAGAGATTCAAATCAAATTCTAATTGAACGAAACAGAAAATATGAAGGACATGAGCTGTAACATTCATTAAATGTTACAGCTCTAGCGCTCTTCCAATACTTTATTAAACACCTTATACAAAAGGAATATATAAAAAATATACCGGTCTGGCCGGAATACTTTGAGCCGTTCCTCCATAACCACTTGGCTGTTGTGGTTGGGCAGTGTTGGTAGGAGATGAATTATTGGACTGCTAAAAATTTGAGAATAAAATTTTAGGCAGAATATTTAACGAAAACACCCAGGGTAAATTTTGAAAATTTAATAAAATTGCCCCTAAAACCTGGAAAGGATCAGCAAACGGATTTCCTTCAAGTCCAGACATCAATTAAAATTGCAAAAATTCAAGTTAAATAAATTTCCAAAATAAAACCTAAAATAAAATAAAAATAGAAAAATGTATATTAAGCAAAAATAAATTTGGAAAAATTAAAATGACAGCATAAAATAAACTTTTTTTAAAAACTTTGAAAGAAATTAATATACCAATTACTCATCATTAACGATTTTTGCATTTTTTAGCTTAAAAAACAATTTTTTTGGTTGCCTAGCATTAGACACAAACATTTCAAAGTCTTTTTCACTCATTCAGCGTTACCCTCTTTTATTTTCTGTAATTTGTTCAGTGACGTTTTTAATTTAGTTTTGGGTCGGTTGAGCGCCAATTGTTTTATTATTATAGCGACTTACTGTAAAAGGAGTGATTAAATAATTCTGATTTTTGTGTTTAAAAAGCTTTAGTAAAATCTCCTATCATTTAAAGAAAATTTTTACACTAAAAAGCATCACTCAAGTATAATACATTATTTTTGGAACCTAGGTCATACATTTTGTTGGTAAATGTCCAGCTCGTCCTCAACATGTCCGCAAATGACTTTCTGCATAAATGCATTTTTGCTGCATCATTCTCCTTTCATCTCTCTACCATAATTTTCCTCAGATAATCAACTGATGGATTGCAAGTTTGGCGCGAATAATAAAGGGAGCAAACATGAAATATGTTTTTAAATAAATAAAAATTTTAAAGTATATAAATCTGTGATAGACTCCTCAAATACCGTATTTTCTCTAAAATACCTCCTGTCTAAAATAGCCCCATTAGAGGTCGATCGAAAATGCCCCCTCGCTAATATAGCCCCATAAAAATATAATTATTTTTGGCACAGTCATTGAAAATAAAAACATTAAATTATAAAACAATTAAAAATCACTATTAAATTTTTAATTCTGATCTGATTTTAAATAAAATTCTTTAATTCCTAATTTTTAATTATTTTTAATTTTGAACTTTTTCATGTTTGCTCCCTTTATTATTCGCGCCAAACTTGCAATCCATCAGTTGATTATCTGAGGAAAATTATGGTAGAGAGATGAAAGGAGAATGATGCAGCAAAAATGCATTTATGCAGAAAGTCATTTGCGGACATGTTGAGGACGAGCTGGACATTTACCCATTTTGTTTTCTAGGTTCGAAGAAATTATTTTGTACCCGGAATCATTCGTCTTGATTCCTGAAAATTGATTATTGTTAAGTGGCTGAATTTTTATCTGCTAATATTTCAAATAAAAATCTAAATAAAACTAAAAATTTAACTAAAAAACACAAGTCTCCTCAAATTTGATAATAATTTGATAATATTTTGATAATGTACCAAATATTAATCAACATTCATATGTTGATAATATAATGAAAATATTTGTTAAAAATGGTTGTCCTTTTAATTCAATAATGGGTTCTGCTAAAACTCAAGCTTCTGCTAAAACTCAAGAACAATTAGCAATAGCACCATTTATTGGAATGAATATTTTGTACAACACAACTGGAGAAGAAAAAGATTTTCAACTTTGGAATTTTACAGATGATGGTAAAATTTATGGTTGGACATTTCTTGAAGCAACACAATTAGTATTTGCATTTTGTAGTAGGGTGTGTAAAAAAAATAAAGTTATTCGAACTTTAAAAATCTCAAAAATTTTAAGGGACCTCCATTTGATCCATTTAATAAAACCTGTCCATTTAATGAAACATTTGATGCATCTAGTTATGATTCATATAATTCAATTGGTTATAATAAAGATTCAATGTATCGTCCTCATTGGTTAATGAATGAATATGGGTATGAATATCCAACAGCTTCAAATATAGTATTTTCTAATGGAGATGCAGATTTATGGCTTGATGGAGGATGGAGAAATATAAATACAAATATTGGTTCTATTTATTCTTTAATTGTAAAAGATGGAACACATGGCTATGATATTCGTGAAGCTAATCCTTTAGATACACAATCTGTTAAAGATGTACGTAATCAAGAAAAGTATGTGTATTAGAATATTAAAATAATTAAAATTCTAATTTAATTATTTTAGACAACATATTAGAAATTGGATCCATCAGGCTAAATTTGCAACCAATTTAAGTGAAGAAACAAAATGAAGGTTCTTGATGTGAAGAATTTTTAAAATTAGGAATTCAATTTTTAAAATTGGGAATTTAATTTTTAAGATTGGGAATTTAACTTTTAAAATTGGGAATTTAATTTTTAAAATTGTGAATTTAATTTTTAAAATTGGGAATGTCCTCTATTCATTGGTATTCTTTCTATTTGGATTACACTATTCAATTGCAAAACATTTTTAAAAGTATTTCAAGCCTTTTTAGTATGTAGATCAATGTCGGGTTTAAATGGGTAAATGTAGGGTTATAGTAGATCAATGTTGGGTTCAAATGCGTAAATGTAATGCTTGTATGGGTCAGTATAGTTGTATGAGTCAATAGTGTTCTATTGGGTCAATGTAGTTTTCTAATGGGTAGTAAATAGAGATCGGACCGATACGATATATCGATGGAAAATATCGGTTATCGATACCGATATTATCGATAGAAAAAATTTCATGTTTTTCGATATTTTTCGATATTATCGAATGAATTATCGACTGCGCCCTATTTTAGTGTTTTGGAAAGCCCCGCTGATCAGACTTATAGAATTATTAATTTCAGTGTTTATGAAAAATAGAAAGTAATTCTAAATGTAATTCAAAATTTGAAGGATATCGGGTTATAAATTGGGATAAGAGGAGATATGAAGGATGTCACTTATTAAAATGAATGAGATAATATGTATAAGCAACACCATAACTCAAAATATAACAACTATAAATTTATTTTTTTGGGCAAAAATTGTCTAGAGTATTCTGTGAATTATAAATATCTAATATAGTAACCCGTCAACTTGAATAAAAAACAACAAAATTTTTCAATACTTTCTGTTAATAACTTCTTTCATTAAAATCCCCATATGTTTAATATTCCTTTCTTTAATTATCCTTTCGATTTCATTCTCAATTTGTTCATTTGTCCAAATAAAAGTATTTTTATATGGCCATTCTTTAATGGCAACCATTGGGTTTGAACAATTTTCTCTTTGATTTCCAAATTTTTGTAAAGAAAATGGTGAATTCCAACCGGCAAATGTTTGTCGATTCAAACGTCTTGAAAAAATTAATAGGAAATTTTTTAAGGTCCAAAAAATGGAAGGAATTTACCGACTCTGCCACCCATGAATTAAAAAATCCCTTGATGACCAACAATTTCCAGTTAACCAGCCATCTAATAATATTAATTAATTTGAGTTTGGAAGGTTTTTTGGAAAGAGGTTTACTTTTGAAAGGCCTTCTATAATTTATTTATCAAAAAACTGCTAGGCTCCTGGGCTTAAACAACTTATATTTCAACAAATTTAGAGCCACTTACTTTACTCTGACTCGATAGGAACTCCGATATAAGCCATAAATTAATCTAAGCCATAAATTAATCATAAATTAATTATTATTAAGGCAAAACAAAGAATATTATGAGATCTCAATGTTAAAAAGGCGAGATTAGATAGTGGAAAAATCCCATTATCCTTTATTCAACCCATAGCTCAATCACCTTCTTATATTCACTAATTCTTCAACACCTCGTCTAAATTCATTCAGTGTATGCTCAAATTATTATCCTGGATAATTATGGTTACAGTAATTAATCATGAAGAGGTGATTATTTTAGAGAAAGTAATATCAGTAAATCTATAACCTCTTGCCCAATATTGCCTAAAATCTGTCAGTAGAAGCACCTTTCCTGTACTATTTAATTTTGTTTCAGAAAATGAATTAGTAAACACATTTCTAGCTCCAAGTATATATTTGGCACACACAGTAAAAGGTAATAGAGTATCAAAATCGAGAGAAACATTCCAGAGATGTGAACAAACCCGTCTCTTTTCAGAACAATTCTCAGTTGAATGATCACAAAACAAATCGAGAAAAACTGACTTAAATAATATTTTTTAAAATTATTTTAAGCAACTAAAATTAAGGTAAATTTGATAAAAAAAATTTAAAATTTTCAGATCAATTATTTAAATTAGATTTCAGAATCATTTTGATAATACCCTTTAATTATTTTGAGAATACTATATTCCCTAAAATAAGTCCCCCACTAAAATAGAGCCTCAACTGAAAATGTAATTGAAAAATAGCTCGATAACTTTTATGGTAATTTGATGGTAATCTTAGCTTGTGTATCCGTATTAGGCTGATATTGCCTCGGGTATCCGTGGCTATGTATAGAACTTACTTCTCCGAGGAATGGAATTCCTAGGAACGTTGGAGGTCTCCCATGAGCTTCCCTTCCCTCGTTCTCCCTCCGTGCAGTTCTCCGTAAGATAATCCCCGTCCCTAATATCGAACTCTAATCAAAATTTACTCAAAATAAATTTTAATAACATCTGAGTAAGAATCTTTTTTATTTGATAACATTTTTCTCAAAAAAATATAAAAATAGACATACATGTATTGCCCCATTATCTGTACCATGAAAGCTGTTAGGCACATTAAAATAATAATCAGCCCAATAATAAAGGAATTCTCTAGTAAATTGAGTATTTTTTAAAATATAGCTTCCAGCCATAATTTCCCCATTAAATATCCTTTCATAAAAAATTAAATCAAGATCTTTTTTTCCTTCCAAATATTCTTCAAGTGAATGATTTGGATTAATAACACCAATATCTGCATCCATAAAAAAGGCAAATTTAATATCCGATGAATGGGAAGAAAGAAAATTGGCAAGAATACAATGGCGGCGGAAATAAAACTTTAAAAAATTTTTGTAACAATATAGACCATATTTCCTTTAGTATTAGAATAGGCGGCTATTCTAGTTTAAACAAGTCCGGATACCTTTAAAACTATTACATGGTAGTGATGTTCGGGTATCCCGATCCAGTGATCATTTCCCGACCCGACTCCCGCGTTTCCCGGGTTTTTTCTTCTCCCGAACATCACTAATACATTAATAAAATCTTATTAGTGGAGGCAATCTGGAAGGGACTATAATATTAAAAAAAAGAAAATAACGTTTGGAGAACCACTGTTAATTAGCTACAAAAATGGAAATATTCGGAATTCCATTTTCCAGGAATCAAAGAAATATTTTAGAACCTCATAACTAATTTAGAATTGTATATTTATATATTTGAGTTAGACAACGTGCATGGACTGTTTTTTCTGGGCATAGGTAGCCTGTAAGCCGGGTATTCTGATAAAATCGGGGGTTTCACTGAAGCTCCGGCTCGGCCAGTTTAAAGGCATGCCAATTTAAAAATGCCGAACTCGAAAATTTATTTACTTACATCTTTTTGTTTACAATTATTATTCTCCTTTCCCCTCTCAGAAGTATTAATAACTTCAAGAGGATATCCTTTCAATTGACAATAACACTTTAATGTGCTTTGTGCAAGGTTGTAATTTGGCAAAATTTGGGCATTATCGACAATAACAATTATCCAAATTTTTTCGAAATGATCTGAAATTGTAAAATATGTACAGGATGGGCAAAAATTATTCGGACATTATTCAAATTAAGGCTTAAATATATAGAAATAAGGAACAAATTAATCAAAAATTTTTCAAGTACCCATCCTTCGCTTGGAAACAAGGTTGAAGGCGTTTGTCACCTTACTCCCTTAAATACTGATATATAATTGATATATAAATCACTGACCAAAATCATTGATATCCCCAAATCGCTCCGAGAAATATAGCTTTTTGGTCAACTTTTTAATTGACCAGACCAGAAACCCGGGCATTTTTTGTAAATCCGACTTTGAAAATCCGAATTTTGAAAACCCGACATGACTCCTTTCTCAGCCCGACCCATTCCCTGGTTCGCACTATTCGAGGTGAGATTCCAATTTGTTTTCCTTACTTTGTTTATGTCTAATATCAATTTTTCTATAAACTGTTTCTGTATAATAATTTCCATATAAATTAACAACATATCCAACATTTGATTCTTCATAATAAATTAATAAAATAATAAAAATTAAAGAAAAAATGAGTAAAATAAATAATTTTGGTACTTTTTTAATTAAAAGTTGAGGTCTTTTAATTAAATAAAATAAGAACATAAAATAAATTTTTTGATTAATTATTTTATTTTTTTAATTAAATAAAATATTCTCGTTTAATATTCTCGTTCAGCATCTCAAAAATAAATATTTATTTATAGAAAAAAATTATCAATTAAATATATTATATATTTATTATTTAAAATTTTACTATTATCATAAAATTAAATAAAAGAAAACATAGTAGACATTGGAATAAGTTTATAAAAATGAAAAAAATAATCAAGATTCGTTCTACATATTAAGCATAATTAATTGAATAAAGCTTAAGTGGGATAAAGCTGTATTCCTTTCCCATAAGCCGACTCGCTTCCGAGCGACTTTTACTCTGTATCCAAGTAATAGGTGGGAACTTCAAAAATTCTTGATTATATTTGTCCCTTAGTTATTCTAAGGGACAAATTTCCACTCGAAAAAGAAAGAAATTTTATTTGATCTAAATATCTTTAATTTGAATGAAGTTATGCCATAAAAAGTTTGTCCTAAACTTTTCTTGTCACGCTGTAGGTTCGTAATTAGTAGGTTGACGCTCGAGCCGACAAAATGGCTAATTTCCACTCGAAAAAGAATCCTATGAGTCTACCCCAAGCTCAAATACCTAGACCGAAAGCGAACCGAATTGAAAAAGCCAAGCTCGAAAAAATGTGCCGAACTTCCTACTTGCAATAGTCGGATAAATTTATTTATAAGGGAGTTGGATTTATGTAGATTAAGAGCCAAAATATGGACTGAAAAATGGAAATTTTTAGTTAGCATATAAGGAAAATATTAGAGCCTAGACTGAGACTTACTCAGTCGCCTTATGGTCCTGAATCTTGGCACAAGCATCTTTACTACAAGGGACTGGTGTGTTATCTATTACATCACGTCAAATCCTACATAGTTAGTCTTAGTAATTAAAATAGCTTTTTAATTGTTTGGATAATTTGCAATAAGCAGAAAAAATTATTATTGTTATAGTTAACCTTGGAAAATATAAATTAAAAAAACTCGAAAATAAAAAGACGTGATATTTTTAACAAAAAATTAAAGGAAAATTGATTTAGAAAATTTTAGTTAGAGCTTTATTGTGACGAGTAAAAAAGTAGAAAAAAGAGTAAATTGGAGAAATGGTTGAGGGAATGAAAAACTTTGTTTGCTAACTTCACTTGGTGAATACATAAAAATCAATTTTTAAGTAAGAAAAAAATGTTTAAAATGGTAAAAATTATTTTAAATTAAAAATATTAAATAAAAATTATTTTAAATTAAAAATATTAAAAAATAAAAATGATAATGTAAAATAAAATAAAAATTTTTTGTAAAGTTAAGATTTGATAATGAAGAATAACTAATTTAAAGGGGAAAAAGTGTAAAAATACCTAATATTTTTATAGGTCCCCCGATTTCCCTATTAATCACTAAATATCAATGGATTTAAAGGAAAAGTTGGATTTGGAGAGGATATCGGGGGGAGATTGTTGAATAAGGGGAGATTGTTACAATTATTTATAGGCAGGTGAGCGATCGAAGGTCTCTGCTAGTTTTTGTAAATAAGAGAGATAAGGCCTAATGGATTAAAATGAGAATCTTAAAGCGACGGAAATGAATAATGCTAAGTAATATTTTTTTTTATTTTCAAAATTAAACTAAGACATGTTGCTAATACTATTATGTATATATCGCTTTTCGTTCGATACCATGGGGTATGACTTTGGATACATCCAAATATGATGCCTTTTAAAGCTGGCAACTTTACTACAAAATTTAAATTGAAAATTTTTTTTAAATAACTAAAGTGAAATCCCAATACTAAAATTTAAAATCGAAAACCGAGGTTTATTAAATTAGTTACACGAAAAGCAGGGTCACCGGTTAATTAGTCGAGGAACTAATCAAAATGGGTCGGTTAGTACATATGTCATTCGTTACCACTAGGCGAACTGAGTTCGAAAACCATAGGATTTCCCGAAAATTGGAAAACCATAGGAGAGTAAGCTCATTTTTGCAAGTTCTCAACTATTTTTTAACGAAAATTTTAGTTAAAAAATTTTTTAACCACAAGCTTAGTTAAAAAATAAAATCACCAAAGGTGATTATTCAATAAAACAAGGTACCTTATTTTTTATTTAATCATAATACTTCAATATTTTTGTTTCATTCATAGTTTGTGTTTCTCAATTTATTTATCAACTTATTTATTATAATTCTTATCTATTTTTCTATATTATTTTTTTGGTCTCGTGTAGCTTTTTTAATGTAAAAAATTTTGATGCCGGTATTAATATTAGTCATTTAAAATTTTTATCTAAAGACTTTAACTTTAATATTTTATTTTTAACATAAAAATTGAATATAAGTCTCCTTAATATTTCTTTAAAAAAATGTATTTTGTGATTGAACCAAAAAAAATTTTTCTTCGCTTAATTTAAACGTTAGAAATAAATATTAACAAACTACAATTACTTAAGTTGATTTCGTTCAATTCTTCTTTTAAATATTTTTGTAAATAAAACCTTAAGAATTTCTATAGTCTTAGTTTATTATCAAGAAATTTTTTTAAATTTTGTGTTAAAATATTTTGGCTTTTTAATTAATGGAGATCAGGTATGAGACGGAATGAGGAAAAAGTCGGGTTGGGGTTTGGATCGAAAAAGTACCTGTCAGGACCAGGGCTGGACGCAACGGAAAAAAATTTTCCGCGTCCGCAATCCGCAGTCCGCAGTTGCGTCCAGCCCTGGTCAGGACTGGCCGAAGTAATAGGTTGATAATTGTCCATTATATACCCCCACAAGGTACCTTTGACTCGCAGTACTTTGTGGGGTGTACCCTTTTTCCAGATATCTTTTTATTTACGTATTTATTAATTTAATTAATTTAATAATTTAAAAGTATTAGCTAACAATCTTAATTAAATTATAGATATTTTATACTTAAAATAAAAATGACAAATAATATCCAAATAAATAATTCAATTCCTTCAAATTTAATTATCTCAAATAATTGTTGTGAAGAGGAAAACAAAAATAATATTAATTTTGATAAATTTATTAATCCAAAATTAAAATTAAAATATATATTAGAATACAATTGGATTACTTTTGGTTATATAATTAATGAATTGGCTAATGGAAGTAGTGAATTTAGAAAGACTTTAGAAAATGGGGGATTCGTTGAGAAGGTAAAAATTTAAAAAAATTTTAGGTTAAATTTTTGAATAAAATTTAGAATTAGAAAATTCACCTTTTGAAAGAGAGTATAGAGAGAGGATACAATCCAGGGATCCCGCCGTCCCGATTTCCTAAATCAGTAATTTATTTTTCAAGTTGGCAAATCAGTGGTTTTAATTATTAAAAATAAAGAAAAATAAAGAAATAAACAATAAAAATAAAGAAACGGCACCTTTTTCCATGGGGGTAACGTCACCCAGCTATACATGTTAGAATCAGTGGTCCGTTATTATGGATTTGTACCATAACTCTGGTTGAATAGAGCTATAATAGCTCCATATTCCCAAAAAATATTTTGTGGGAATAAAGTGAACCTATTGAAATAAAGCTCATATGTTTGAGGGAGAACGGCAAGCAGTAGGAGTTGCTAGAAAAAATATTAGATATTACATATATGTATGTATTGTGAGTCAAAAAATTAAAAATAATTTAAAGATCGAAGCAATAGACATAAATGATGGTAAAGGCTTTACTTCAAGATTATTTCGTTTAATAATTAATATAAAATATGCAAATGGAATTAACAACAAAACAAAAAATTTTCCAAACAAATTTTCTTTAATTTTAAAAATTTTTGCTGATGAGAGGATTGAAATACTTTTAGAACATTTTTTTGGAAAGGAACGATTAGAAAAAGTTATGTTAAAATTTACAGAGAAATTCGCAATAGAAAATAATAATAATGAAGAAATTAATATGGAAATAAAAGATGCAAAAGTTAATCCTGCGATAAAGGTAAAAATTAGATATTTTAATTAGATAATTTTTCGGAAGGCCGAGTGAGAAATGCCAAGATTTGCAGGACAGATCCCCAGATATCCAAGGGGATATCAGCTTTTAAAGGATATCAGTCTTCCATTTTTAGTGCCGCAGGCGACAATTTTGGGATTTTAGATGAACCAAGAAGACATATTTCTTCCTTTTGCAGCGCCGCAGGCGAAAATTTTGAGAAATTTCGAAGATCAAGAAACCAGATTTTTTCTATTTATTGTGAGGACAATTTCGAAAATCTTAAAAATCCGCAACTCGCAATCCACAATTTTTTATAAAAATCCGCAAACGCTATCCACAACTCGCAATTGAAAAAACCCCTGCAAGTTATGCAATCCGCAACTCACAATCCGCAATTGCGTGCAGCCCTTCTGTGCACCCCTAAGTACTGGTAAAAAAGAAAGCAGACCAAGGTAATTCAAGGCCAAGGTACCTCCGAGCTATAACTTCGTTAAAAATTGTTAAATCCGGGACGCACTATATAAAAAATATTTTTACTATTTAGGAATCAATGGCAACCTTTAAAAGAATGCATCAAAACGAATGTTTATTTTATAAGATGATGAATAATATTGAAAATCCCCCTTTGCCTATACCGAAAATTTATTTTACAAAAAATTGTAGAGAAGAGGAACATGAAGAAGACGATAAGATTAATAAGATTGGACCTCAGGGAGTGATTTTAATGGAGGATTTAACAGAAAATACACATATTACACCTTTAACTAAAGGATTAAATGAAATACAAGTAAATTGAATTTACTTTATTCTTATAATAGAGCTCCACTCTGGATTGGGAGTCCACTTTGGGCTAGTTAAAAATAGAGCTCCACGTTCTGTGTCAGATTCTCCAATTAATCTGAAATTTTTATATATTTATAAACATTATTAGACATTAACTCGCAACTAGGGTTGTCGGTTCCTGGAAAATCTTCGGATATCCGGAACCGAACCGAAGAACCGAACCGAAAAATCCTCGGTTCTTCGGTTCGGTTCGGTTCGGTCCAGAACCGAAAAACCCGCAACATTTAAAAAAATATTTTATTCCATCAGTTTTTATTAGGTTTCTTTAAAGAAATGTTTATGGTTAGAATTATAACTCCAATTGAATCGAATTTAGATTTTCATATTAGACATGTTTGAAAATTTTTATAAAAATTTCTCTGAATCTGGATTTCGTACCCAAAAACATCGGGGATCCCCGATTTTCGGGAATTGTAACGGCAGGATCCCTGCCATGCAATAATCTGACAATATTTTAATAATATTATTTAAAAAAAATAACTATAGATAATGGAAGTTATTAAATACTTGGCACATTTACATGCTGATTTGTTTTTGCCTAAAATTAAAGAAAAATGGCAGAAAGATTTTGTAACAATAGAAGAAATGTGGGGACAGAGTGTGAGTGAAGAATTTAGTTCAGCAATGATTGAACAAATTATGGAGCTTGATGGTTTTTGACTAAATTATAACTCGAAATTAAATTAAAGTATTTTCAGAAGATATTGTGGAACCATTTAAAAAAATTGGGAATATAGTTATTAAACCAGATTTTGTTAAATGGATGAAAGAAAAATGTGAAAATGATTATGGTACGGCACTTTTTCTTTTTAAAATTATGAATAAGTCCAATTTCCCCGACTTTGTCTTAATAATCCAATGACTAATCTTTGAGTCGATTTTTTGAAGGCACCTTTAGAGTTATTAAATGGGCTCGACTGATCTTTTCCTTACAATTAGTTTATTCCTGGCATTAGGTATATTGGTTGTGAATAGGCGGAGAGTTCAATTATTTTTTAATCCTATTTCCGATTTGAAATATTTATGAAAATTTTTCAAAACTAATTTTTTAGCATGAAAATTAATTTTTAAGGTGTTCCTGAAATCCTTACACATGGGGATTTGTGGAATAATAATTTATTATGGTATAACAATAATCCAAGCAGACTTGCAGCTTTTATAGACTGGCAATTGGCAACTATAGGTATATAAAACTAATTATTATAGTAATCTAAGGTAGCCAAAAGAAGCATTTTTAATAAAAATTTCGAGTTATTTTTCATAATTCAATTTTTCTTAGAGACTAAACACTAACAATTAAAAAAATATTTTTAAAGGCAACCCAATGACCGATATATCTCGATTAATGTTGGCAACTGTAGAGCCTGATCTACGTAGAAAAATTGAAAAGGAAGGGAAAATTTTAGAACTATATTTAAATGAATTAAATAAAAAATTGGTTGAACTAGGAATGGAAAAAGTAAAATATGGAATTGAGGAAGTATGTAATTTAAAAAATATTTTTTAAATTTAATAAAAAGTTGTAAAGCAAACTAGGCCTAATTTTAAAATTAATGGGCTGGTTACTTCCTGTGAATTTGTCTTCCATATCTAAATAATGTTTTTAACACACCCTCTCCTCCACATATTTTTAGCCATCTTACGCCAAATTGTCTTTGTATTGAAGAAAATTTAAAAAAAAAAGTTTACTGGCAACAATACTGTCCATATAACTCACTGCCGAAATCTCCAGACACGTCTTCCGCTTATCTACACCCCCCCCCCCAATGACGGACATTATTTTTGATTTTGGTCTTCCAAAACTGGGATCATCCAACATTAAAGAAAACATTTCTAATTTTTAAAGCTTCAACACGTTTATAATTTGGCAATTATTTCACAAGCTATTGGCAGGGTTATGGAAATTCCGTTTTTTGAAAGAGGAACACCAGAAAATGATCCAGAATTCAAAGAAAAAATGGAATGTATTAAAACTAGAGCAAAAAGTAGCATTAATGATGCTTTAAAAATTTTGGAAATGGAAGCACCTGAATGGCTAAATAAAGACGAGGAGAAAAATGTGAAGAATAATTGAACATTTTTTGATAATAATTTTTATGGAAAACCTCAAATCTATATTTTTGTATAGTTTGTATTAAATAGAGTTAAACATATTCAACTTTTAGGGAATCCGTTGTTTCTTTCAAGCTGATCCGGCCCGGAGTTTCCAGTCTAAAACTCAGGACCTCCCCCCCCCCAATATTAGATTTTACAAAATACAGTTTTCGAGCTAATTTCTAAATTTTTTTAATTAAAAAAAATTTTTTTTTAACTAATTTCCGAGCTACTAGACCCGGAAATCCCAGTCCTGGACCGACTATTTGCCGAACTCTAATATTAAAATATGTATATATTTTGGCAGGGTTTTTGAATCTTAAAGTGTTTTGATTAGAAGGTTTAGAAGTTTATTTTAGAAGTTGCCTGTTATTATCCGCAGCGTTGAGTTTTGCAATTATTTTTCGCTGCGTTTGGCGTTTTGTTAATTTTGAATTAAAATAAGATAGTGTGTCGTTAGAGAAATAAAGAAAAGAGATTTTTAAATTTTTTTTGTTTTTTACTTGACTTTACTTTCCTTGTTGTACTTCGGTATCCGAATCCATAAAATTAATGTCTCGCCTCTTGCCGCACTTATATGCCGGATTTTCGGCCTCGCTGAAACGAGCGAATCATTCTTTGGTTTAACCAAAATTTAAAAACGATTTGCCCCCGGCGCGAGAAAAATTTCACTTCTACCTCCCAATTATAAAATGGTTCATAACCATTTTATAATTTCTCGATAATGTTTGTTTTGCCAAAATTTCTTGACAGATAACCAATTTTTCCTCTTGTTTGCTTGGGAAAAGTATCGAGCAATTTTTTGTTATACTTCAGACCTTTACTTAATTTTACATAATGCCACGTACATACCAAGATGAATTACAATTTATTGAAAGAATCTCGCCTGTTGAATTTCGGATTAAAAAGGGTTTTGTGCCCAATATGAATGTTTGTATTTTTATTTGGTTCCCTTAAGGGTTGGGTGATGCAAAAAGGTCGAAAAACTTTTCCCGTTTATTGACAAATTATATATCATTCGACTCAGCTTTTCGAGCCGAGTTCAATGACACCTAAATTAAATTCGGCTTCCAATTGTAACCCGAGTTAAGATTCTTAATGTTCAACAATTGTAGGGAGATCTTACAACTGGGGATAACTTTGTCAAAACTTGTTCAATCACGCTAATTTATTTATCTTTCGACTCAGATTGACTAGCTCTTTCGAATGATAACTGATTTGCCAATAAAATAAAAAAAAGTTTTTTGTCCATTTTGCAACCATAACAGTCCTAATTATTTTTCAAATCCAAAAAAATTTTTTTCTAAATTAAGGTTGAAGGCCGTTTCTTTGTGAATTCTGCATTGGAAAAGCTAATGTTTGAAGAATTGGAATTGAGTTCCAGAACATCTGCTGCTGGCTTTCTACCTGCCGTAAAACAAATCGGGAATGTTGCTTCCCTTCCAGCTATTGTAAAAAGTTCTATTGGCCTCCCGGATGTTCACTCAGTTTTTTATTTTAAATTTCTTTTAAATTATTTTTTAACTTTGAGGGATATGGCTTTGCTATTGGAAATATTGCGGCTTTTGATGTTTCGAATTCAAAAGCGGTTGTCTCTCCTGGTATTTTTTAAAGTTTTTGAGAGGGTCTTAAAGAGTTTTGTCTGCAAATTGATTCTTAAAGTTGTCTTTTATTCGTTTCTGAGAATATGGTCTCATAAAACCAACCAAAATATTACCAACCTTCACCAGATTTGGAACCGAGTTACGGTTAACCAAGCTTTTGCCGATTGAAATTATAAGACTTTAAAATTTTACGGACTCTTAAAAAATTTTTCTGGGGGTCTACAAAATTTTTGATTTGCGGACAAAACTTGCGGACTTTAAAAAAATTCTCTTAAATTTAGGAGGTGTTGGTTTTGACATAAATTGTGGCGTTCGTCTTATCAGGACAAATTTATTTGAGAAAGATGTTCAGCCTTATAAAGAGCAATTAACACAGACAATGTTTGACTATATTCCCGTCGGGATTGGTATTAATTTTTAAATATTTTTTATTTAAATTAAATTGTTATTTAGGTTCGAAAGGAATTATTCCAATAAATGTTCGCGATTTTGAAGAATGCCTGGAAATGGTTTGAATAATTTTTTAAAGTTTAAATTGGGGGTTAGGCCTTCGAAATTTTAAAAATTCTCGCCGTCGTCCAGAAAAATTTAATTTTCTGGCCGACGGCCTTCTAAAATTCTCAAAATTTTTTCTTCCCTTGGCCCTCCCCGCCCCCGAAAAAAATCCTGGTTGCAGACTTGCAACGACATGTTGACAGAGGGCTTCAGTGTTTTACAGACCTTTTTTTTAAATATTTTTAGGGAAGATTTTGGTTGATTTTTGTTTAACTTTAAAGTAATTCTGTTTAACGCCTCCATATGAAATCCTCACTTCAAAATTTTCATTTTAAGGGTATGGATTGGACTTTACGTGAAGGCTATTCCTGGGCTGAAGATAAAGAACATTGTGAAGAATATGGTTATTTTTTTGTCTTTTTTCTTTATTTTAAAATATTTTTACAGGTCGAATGTTACAAGCAGATGCTTCTAAAGTTTCCACTAGAGCTAAAAAACGTGGTTTGCCTCAGGTTTTTATTTTAATTTTAAAACAGTTTAATTATTTTTCCTCATACATTTATTTCTAATGTTCATCGATTTCTCCTTTCCAGCCTTTTGTTAATTGATTATCGAGCAATTTCGAATTGCTATTAAGCTTAATTATTTTTAGACCTTTTTTGATTTTCCTTTGTAGAGAAAAATAACGAGTTTAATATGAGATTTCCGAAGATATTTTTTATTAGAAGTTTTTAGGGATAGTTTGATGCTTTGCACCTAACTGTGTTCTTTTTAATTGCCGAGTTTTCCTTTTTGTTTCTTTCAAGGGAGTCCCCATTAGCCCTTTAGATATACGCCTTGTTATCTAGGTTATTAAACGTTAGTCACTGTTTGCCGCTTAACTAATCTTTATTCTGTTTTTTACTTTTAGTTAGGAACTTTGGGTGCTGGAAACCATTATGGAGAGGTTCAAGTCGTAGATGAAATTTATGACAAATATGCAGCACAAAAAATGGGAATTGAATCAAAAGGGCAGATTTGCATGTTTATTTGAATTTTTATTTATTTTTTACTTTTTTAATTTTTTGTTAGAATGTTACATACGGGAAGTAGAGGACTTGGCCATCAAGTGGCTACTGATGCTCTTGTGGCTATGGAAAAGGTTTTTGAATTATTTTTTTTTTGTCTTTAGTATTGGGTCCCCACGAAAGTTTCGGTTGACAAAAAAAAATATTTTTGTAGATGTCCAAAACCTAAATTTCAAGGGAGTAGCTGGAGGGTCAGTTTCAAGGGGCTAAAATGAGGGGTGTGATAAATTCCTTAATGTGTTTTCTAACGGACCAACCCTTTTCAAATCTTGGCTCCGGTTTTTTTAGGAACTGCTCCTGAGGCACAGCCATCCCTCGATTTGTCTTTTTCTTTTCAAAAGTTGGAAAAATTATTTTTAGCCACCTCTTGTTTCGCCCATATTTTTTATTTTTAATACATATTTTGAATTTCTTTTCTCTAATATTTTTTTATAATTCTCAATAGATTTTTATTTTTTAAAGGCGATGGCTAGGGACAATATAGACGTTAATGATCGACAACTTGCCTGTGCGAGGATTAATAGTCAAGAAGGGCAAGATTATCTGAAGGGAATGGCTGCTTCTGCCAATTTTGCTTTTGTTAATCGCTCTTGTATGACATTCTGCATTAGGTTTAAAATTTTCTTTTAAATAAATGTTTCCTTTATAATTATAAAAATATTTTTGGTTAAATTCCCCTTCTAAAATAATATTTTTTTTAATTGTTAACGTTTGGTCTGTGAATTAGTTGTCTACCTCTATGGGCGATTAAAACACTTTTTTAAATAAAATAAGCCGCCGTTTAATGAATATTTAACAAATAATTTTATAAGGTGATTGAAGAAGGAGGAAAAAGCAGCCCCTGTCAGCCATTTTTTGGTTTGGAGTACACCAAAACTAAAACCTTTTTATATACAAGAATTGTGTTAATTTTCAGTAAAAGCTTTACTGTTTCCTCGATCTAAAAAAAGTTGTGGGAAAAGAATCTGGCCGGGCAGACATTCTTTTTTTTGGCTAATCTTGTTTTGGCTGTGGTTGCCTTTTCATTCTCCTTCAATAACTTTATGATAACGATTTTTATGCTTTTAATTTATTTTTTCTTATTCAGACAGGTAATCTTCATTGCTTTCACTCTGTTTGGTTATTTAATCAAATTTATTTAAAAGGCTTTCGCTAAAGTATTTAACTCGTCTCCGGATGATTTGGATATGCATGTAATTTATGACGTCAGGTCTTTTAAATTTTATAAATTATAATATTAATTTCTTTCATTTTAAAGCCACAACATTGCAAAAATCGAAGAACATTTGATTGATGGAAGGCCAAAACAGCTTTGTGTTCATCGAAAAGGATCTACAAGAGCATTTCCTCCTCACCATCCTTTGGTATTTTTTCAAATTATTTTTGAGTTTATAATTTAATTGGAACTAATTTTTTTACTAATTTATTTTAATAATTTTATTTTTAGATTCCAGTCGATTATCAACTTACTGGGCAGCCGGTACATGTTTTTAATTTTTATTCTAGGGATAATACTGGTATTGTTCCCTGTCATTTACGAATAGGATATTCATTTCGGTATATAATAACCGAGGATTTTTCGGCTGGTTCATTCGATTGGGTTTTCGGTTTTCAAAGATTTTCAATGAAAAAGATTTTCAATGAACCAACAACCCTATTTATAATGACAGGATTTGCTCCAAGACGGAGGGGAATAAATAACCTTTATAACAATAAATAATCAGAATTGAATATTTATTTTCAGGTCTTAATCGGAGGAACAATGGGAACTTGCAGCTATGTTTTGACTGGTACTGAATTTGGATTTGGTGAAACTTTTGGAACAACTTGTCATGGAGCGGTTCATTATTTTAATTTAAATTTTAATAATATTTAAAAAATTTAAGGGTCGAGCAATGTCGAGAGCAAAATCAAGACGTAATTTGGGATTTGAAGAAGTTCTAGAAGCTCTTAAACAGCAAGGAATCTCTATTAGGGTGGCTTCACCAAAATTGGTTATGGAAGAGGTTAATAAAAAATTTTATTTTTAAAAAAAGTAGAGGGGATGAGGGACTCTGAATTTTTTTTTGGGGAAAAGGAACTAGAGCTTTTGAAATGAAACGTAGGCGTTACGGAAGAAAATTTTTGGATTCTCAATGTCCCACTCAAAGTGGTGTTGGCAATGACGTTAAGATTTAATATTAAAACTTACAAACATATTTCTTTCAATTTTGACTGACTGAATATAGGTGAAAGTTAATAAAAATAAAGTGTATTTATCGAAAATAAAGAGAATTTAT
This sequence comes from Meloidogyne incognita, assembly GCA_036172945.1. Taxonomy (NCBI): domain Eukaryota; kingdom Metazoa; phylum Nematoda; class Chromadorea; order Rhabditida; family Meloidogynidae; genus Meloidogyne; species Meloidogyne incognita. Next base: position 431,318 of record JARQAC010000035.1, read on the forward strand.
GGAAAGAATAAAGTCCCACCAGTACGTATATCTTTAAAATTTGGACGGAGAAGGGCAACGAAATAAATACCGGATATAAAATACAGTATCTTCAATTTCTAATAATTTTGAAAATAATTTTTAGGCTCCACAATCTTATAAGAATGTAACTGATGTAGTCAATACATGCCATCAGGCAGGAATCTCCAAGAAAGCTGTAAAACTTAGACCGATTGCTGTGATTAAAGGATAAAATGCAATTATTTTATTTATTTTTTCAAATAATTTATTTTTGTTTTATTTTAAAATTTTATTTATTTATTTACACCTACTACGGTGCTGTCAAGAAAATGCTAATACAAATAAAATGATGAATACAAATAAATGCTCAATACAAGTAAAATGAAAATCGCAAAACAATAAAAATACAAACGCAACAATCGATTTTAATGTGAGGCAGCATTGTCTGAAAATTCGAACTTTGTTCTAAAAGTCTATTAATGAGATATTAATGTCTAATTTTTTAATATTTTCTGGTAATTTATTATAAGCCCTTACATTTCTAATAAAAAATGAATTATGCCTAATTAAGGATGAACATGGTTTATGTGTTAATTTCGTGATATCCCCTCTAGTTTTAGACGGTATAAATAAATATGGATTTTTTACTGATATAAGGCTATAGCCTTTGATATGTCTATGGAATATTTTTAGATCTTGAATTTTCCTTCTTTTTTCTAAACTCATAACCTGGTATTTATTAAGCAACTCTGAATATGATATAGTATTATTAAAGGGTAATTCTTCGGTTCGTACCCCCCACCCTTTTTCTGACCATTTTTTCATTTTTTCCTTCTTTTGATTTTTCCTTCCTTTCATTTTTCATCCCCTTTCTCCCTCATTTTTCATGAGGCAAGTATCAAAAAGGATTATGTATGTACATATATATGCACGAGAAAAGCTCTGGAAAAACACATTTACATCAGTCAATAACTAATATGGAGCAATTAAAAAATTTTAACATGATTCATTTGGGTGACAAACTAAGATTAAGCGACAACGATTTCGAAGCCTGGCTCGAAGAGCTTGGACTTCTTCATGGTAAACGAACATGTAACTGGAGGTGTACAACTAGAAATTGTAGAAAAGAACAAGGGTATCTCTGTGGAACTTTTTTTGAAGGTTTTTTACGTAAATAAACCAGTACAATTATTTTTACCCTGTTGAAAAAAAATAAATATTTCTCATAAATGCTTTTTGATACTTGCCTCATGAAAAATGAGGGAGAAAGGGGAGGAAAAATGAAAGGAAGGAAAAATCAAAAGAAGGCAAAAATGAAAAAATGGTCAGAAAAAGGGTGGGGGGTACGAACCGAAGAATTACCTATTAAAGTCCCTTGAGATAGTAGATGATGGATGTTGTCTGTAATATATCATTTTAAGGAAATTATTTTGGATTTTTTCTATTTTATTTATGTCTTTTTGAAAATGTGGGTTCCAAATAGGAGAGCCAAACTCAAGTATACTTCTAACATAAGTGTTAAACATGTTTATTAAGAATTTTTCATTATTTGATTTTAAGGATTTAAGAAATTTTACGCGTTAACGAGTTAAGTCGATATAAAGTAAAGTGACAAATATTTATAGGTATCATATAAGTATGTAAAAACGTAGTTTATAATTAATGTAGTTTGTATGTAAAAATTAATAGTAATTCTTTTGATACATATAAAAGTAATTTAAAATTTATTTTTGATCAATTATTTTAATTATCTAAAAAATGATTATAGGCTACAATTATAGTTCTTCAACTGAAGGACACATGCATACTAAATTTCTATCACCAAAAGAATCATCTATTCGTCCACAAGTTGGCCATACCTTTCTTGGAGTAAGACACCATGGTTTTGGCCAACCAGCTTGTTCTCGACTGTAAGGTCTGTCCCAATTGTCGGCCATCAAAACTGCTTGGGTGTGTGGCGCATTCTGAATACACAAAAATTAGTAGTTCAATATTTTCATCCCTACTTTATAAAGATCAATGTGTATTTGCCCTTTAGCTATTTGCTCTATTTCTTGTTTGATTGCAATCAAAGAATCACAGTACCGATCCAATTCTGCCTTGTCTTCACTCTCTGTTGGTTCAATCATTAAACTGTCACGAATTGGCCTATAAAAATTTTGTTTGTTCTTTAAAAAGAAATTTAAAAATCTAGCCAATGCATTGTTGGTGCATGAAATCCAAAATCCATTAAACGTTTAGCGATATCATCTACTTCTATACCAACATGCTTGAAAGGTTTACAGTCTACAATGAATTCATGAGCATTCAAGCCTTGTTCGTCTCTGTAAACAACTCGATAACCAGCATTTTCCAATCTTTTTGCCATATAATTTGCATTAAGTATAGCCATTTGAGAGGCAATTTTTAGACCAGAAATACCCATTCTTTAAAAAACATTTTATAAAATAAATATCAAAAAAAATGATTTTACAATCTAATATATGCCCAAGTAATTGGCAAAATACTGGCACTTCCCCAAGGTGCACCGCTCACAACGCCATCATATCTTTCTCCATTCTGTGGTATTATTGGATGTCCAGGCAGGAAAGGTGCAAGATGTGATTTACTTAAATTTATTTAAATTTGATAGAAAGATTTTTTTCGATTTGGTAGGAAATCTTGGATATATCTCGTGGATAAATCCTAGATGTGTTAAGGACTAAAATTTTCCAAGACTAAAGCTGGACCCCAAGTCCAAGAGAAAGATCAAGCCCATGAAAGATCCAACAAGAAAGTCTTTCGACGAAGAGTATTGTTCCAAAGTCCTTGTTCAGTCCTTTTCCCAAAATTAACTTAGGACCAGTCTTTTTCCCAATATTTATTAAAAAAGGACTGTCCTCATTTAATATGTATTCAATTATTAGATCAAATCTTTTTAAAATTATTAAATAAAATTAATTAAAAAATTTTCGTAAAATTCTTCCCATAAAATTCCATTTATTTCCTAATAATATCTACATACACTCCAATTGGTCCCATTCCTGGTCCTCCACCACCATGAGGTATACAAAAAGTTTTGTGTAAATTAAAATGGGAAATATCACTTCCATAATCTCCAGGTCTGCAAAGGCATGCTTGAGCATTAAAATTAGCACCGTCCAAATAAACTTGACCTCCTTTGGAAATATTTTTTTCAAAAATTATATTAAAATAATTTAACCATGTTCGTGTATTTTATTGCAAACTTCTTTAATTTGTGATTCAAAAACTCCATGAGTTGACTTAAAATATTAAAAAATTAAATGATTTTTGAAAAGCAGTTTGATTTGTATTAAATTAAATAATTAAATATCGGCTTTCGGGAACGTAGGTTTTTGATTTTGTAGTTACATAATGTGCGTGTGTATTACTATAACTTTGGATAGATAAACTTATACTCCCATGAAACTTTTGACGCACGATATAAACTATGGTGAAATTGAGATAGAAAAAATGGGACGAATATGGATGTTACCATATTATATTTAATACTGCCAGCCCTAAATATTTCATAATTTTAGTTTATTTAAAAGTAAATTGAAAAACGCCGATTTTGTTGTTAATTAAATAAAATAATTTTTGAAATAATAAATTTAGAATTTATTGGGGAATAAGATAAAATAACAATAATAATTTTAAGTCTTTAATTAATTTTGAAAAACAAATCTTACAGGATATGTAATCATTGCACATGCTAATTCATTAGAAAATTGTTCACACTTAAATATATTTAAATTTAATTTAAATTTAATTTTTTACTTTATCAGAGAGATCTTTAAAATTAATATTTCCATGTTTATCTGATTCAACCGGAACAACTTTAAAATTAGCCATGTGGGCAGTAGCTGGGTTAGTTCCATGGGCAGATACAGGGATTAAACAAATCTTTAAATTTTAATAAATTTATTTAAAAAGCTTTTTTCCTGAACAAATTTACATTTCTTTGGCTTTCCCCTTTAGAATGGAAATAACCACGAATTGCCAACATACCCGCATATTCACCATTAGCTCCACTAAAAAATTTGAAATAAATTTGATAAAAGAACAGCTCATTTAAAAAAATTTTTAAAAATCAAAAAATATGTAGGTTGATTCGGTTAGACTGAAAAAATTTTACTAGTTCGGAGACTAGTAAAGAAATTAACTTAGAGTAAAAAACATTAAACTAATTAATTCGCAGATTTTTCCACCAGCTAATTCTGCATTAGACATGCTTGAAGAGTTCCGAATAAAACAAAAATGGAAAGTAACGGGGGCGAAAGCTTAAACTAAAATAAATTCTAAAGAAAAATTTCCTTAGAACAAAGGTTCAATCCATTTCATTATTCTAAAGTTTAACTTATCCAACCTTAAAAATATTTTCAGTTAAATGCACTAAATTAAAAAAAATTTGAAAAGTGCCTACACATCATTAAAATTGTTTTTATTAATATTTACTAGTACCTATTTGGCTGTAAAGAGAATTTATCATAACCAGTAAGTTCACACAACCAACGTTCCAAATCATTAAAAATCTAACAAAAATAACAATTAAACTAATTAATTCCAAATTACTTTAGAATATCCCTTTGCTTGTTCTGTAGGTACGAATGGGTGAATATTAGCAAATTTTGGCCAACTTATCTTTAAATAATTTTTTAAATTTAAATAAAGCTTTAAAAAATGTACAGGAATTAATTCACAACTTGCATTTAATTTCATTGTACAAGAACCGAGGGGAATCTATAGATAAAAATATTTTAATAAATAATTTTATTAACCATTGAATGTACAAGTGAGAGATCTTTGTTTTCAAGTCTTTTCATATATCTTTAAATAAATTAGTTATTTAAAATTAGAGATCGGACTGAGAGTGTTATACGAGAATCGAGATTTGAGATCTCGTTTTTCGCGATCTCGTCTCGGTCCGGTCTCTATTTAAAGTAGAGTAATAAAATATTATTAGCTTGTAAAAGTTTTTGCTTTTTGCCATAATCAAGTATTCGTAACAAAATTAATATCGTTGCCCGCAAGTATAGGAATAAATAAGGACGGCCCTACTATGGGTGTGAAAAAGGTAGTTGTCTAGGAAGTAACTTTCAATTTCAAAATTTGATAAAATTATTAAAAATTATTCACCTAATAATCTGAGTTTCACTATGATAACTATTAAATACATGTCCAGTTAAAAAAGGTGAATGTCTAGAATGTGGAGAATTACCAATTAAGGGTGTTGAAGTTTCCATTAATTTATTTTTGATTTCTTTCTAAAAGAATTTATTCTTAATTAATTTAATTTTAATTAGAACTAAACATTAGCCAAGAGCGGGTTTTCAAGGCACAGTAGCCCGCAAAGCGAATATTCTGATAAAATCTGTTTTGGGGCAGGGGAGGTTCAGGATTCAAACCGGGAAAGTCCGGCATCGGGGGGGGGGGGGGGGGCCGGCATCGTCCCAAGGTCAGTTTGTAAAAAACAACCATGCCTACCAGCCCCGACGAGGGGTGAGCGCATTGCATTTTGCGTTATTTGTGTTAAATTTTGGCCGACAATAATGTCGAGCTCTGATAATAATTCTAAATTTACCTCACAAATATTAATTCCAAATAAATAAAGAATATCACAAATATCACCAACTTTTTAAGAGTTATTATTTAAAAAAATATTTTTTTCAAAAATTACTTTTAGTTGTTTCATCCAAAGAAATACCAATATAACCATCATTATAATTTCTAACATTTATTCTTTTTTCCTCACATTTTAAATCAAATAATTTTTTATTTAATGGAAGGATTTTTAATGTATCGAAAAAACATTTATGGACAACATGAATTCCATTAGCTTTTAAGGCTTAAAAAATGAATTTTTAATTATCTAAGGATTAATATTATATTTTGGGTACTTATTTAATATACTGTTCCCTGACTTTTTGAGTCACAAATTAATTTTTTCACTTTAATTAAATTTTTACTTCAGCATTTTAAGTAAGGGTGGAGGTATGTATTTAATACCAGCTCCATGAAATGAATGTTTATGGGGGGAACAGATATTTGTCAGCAAAAGGAGGGAAATAAATGATTGATAGTAAAAAAGAAAAATTAATGTGAGACTCAAATAAAACTAAATTTGGTAAGATTTGGAAATCTTGAAGCAAGTTATGGCTTAGCGTCGTTATTAGCGCCGCTGTAGCCCTAAATTAAAATCGAATTTCAGATTACTTTGAGAAAGAAATGATGTAGCTTTATGTATCATTTTGGCAATATAAACTAAACGATTGGGTCCATGGTAGATTGCATACCTTAAAATATTCAAAAATAATCTTCCTAAAATTCTCTCAATCTCTCCGTCAATTAAATGACGGAGAGATTGAGTCTCTCCGTCAATTAAATCTCTCCGTCAATTAAAAAAACACAAACATTGCAGAAATATTAGCAGGAAGTGCTTGAGCAGTGCAAATATTGGAGGTTGCTTTATCTCTTCGAATATGCTGTTCTCTAGTTTGGAGAGTTAAACGATAAGCAATATTTCCCTGTTGATCTCTAAAGATTTGAAAAAAATAAATAGCTCAAATAATTTCCAGAAAACACCTAGAAACTCCAACAATCCTTCCAGGCATTTGTCTGGCCAAAGCTAAATTGGCAACAGACATAAATCCAGCATGAGGCCCGCCATAACCGAGAGGAAGTCCAAACCGTTGAGCACTACCTACTGCAATATCTGCACCCAAATCTCCGGCAGAACGTAAAAGTGCGAGAGAAAGTAAATCGCAAACCATTATAACGAGAATCTAAAAATTAATATAGAAGATTTATTTAAGTATAAAGGGAAGTGTGTGATTATTCACGTTCATTTACCTTTTCTTGAGGGATGGGCACTCATACATTTTAAAACAGCCTGACCCTGCTTTTCATATGTGAAAAGGAATTCTGACTCTATCAGTTTATCAACATTCCCGACCCATATCTATTATTTGTGTTATTCACTTTTTCCTTTCTCTTGACATGTTAATACCCCGCATAAATCTCAACCATGATGTTCATTATTTAATTATAAGAATTATGATTCTAATTTGGCCGGACCTTTGTTTTTTACCCCCTTTAATATTTTCCCCTCTCTACGTATATATTTAACATAATTTATTTAATCCTCGAAAGAATTCTGAAATCGAAATTATCTATCAGTGTGACTTCAATGATTTTTTCAAAATTATTTCGTACCTTTTCTTTATGTGCGTATTGAATTAATAAATCCAAATTTTCATAAATTAACCCTTCTGTGTTGGGATATTGTAAAATAATTGCAGCAACATTATCTCCAAACTTGTTATTAACATTTCCTTGATTAATATCCAATGGTTGAAAATTAATATCCATTGGTTCTGAACGTGTAGCCATTACACCAATATTTTGGGGATGTAATCCAGTATCATAAAGGATTGCTGTAAATAAATTTATTAAGTGAAGGGTTATCGAAAAATCGAAGAATGATAATTTTTCTGTTCAGATCATCAATTAAGTTCTGGATATTCTAAGATTTCCAAAAACTGACTACACTAAGTATGTATGAGAGAATCAATCTGAAGCTTTAAGTTTAAGATTTTTTCAAATCAAAATCACGATTTCTAAGGACGATTTCTAACGATTTCTAAGGTATTTGTCTTGGATTTTTTATAAGTTAATTTTTCCAAATTTTGATTCCAGTGTCTTGACTGTGAACAGATAATTATATCTTCTTAGTTTTTTCGCGAATTTTTTTTAGGAATTTCTAACTTTTGACTAAAATTTTTAAATGTTTTAAATTTTTATTTTAAGATCTTAAAATTGTTTGTGTTTACTCGAAAATAAAATTTGATAATTTCTTAAACTAAAAACAAACTTCTCCTTTTAGTTACACGAACAGCTAAAGCAATAGCCTCAGCACAAGCAGTACTTTCATCTAACAACTTTAATTGAAATTTATAAAAAAAATTTTATTCCAAATTTAATTTACTGAAGCATTTGCAAAGGGTAAATCAGTTAAATCAGATATCATAGTCTGAAAGTTTAAAAGACTTTCTAAGCGTCCCTGTGCTATTTCTGGTTGATAAGGAGTATATGGGGAAGTCCTAGAAATTTAAGAAGATAAAAATTAAATAAAAACTGGAAAAAATTCCCAAATTTTCATAATAAAATCACTAGCTAATAAAATATGTAATAAATTAAGACATTTCTGTTTAATAATATACTCATATTTTATAAACTATAATTAAATTTAATCTTGTTTTATGGTTGATGTAGGAATGTTTGGCGGTTGCGGATATCCTGAGATTTTTCAGGAACTGCTAATCCTAGACATAGGGAGAGAATTAAAGAACATAAAATTTGTTCTGCAAACATGGTCCGCAAAAGTACGTTGGGATGAAGACAAAGTACCGATTATTTTTTAAAATTTTTAAAAGTTTAATTAATCACCATCCAGCATTTTGCAACATATTTTTAACAATTACTGAAGGTACAATACAATCTTTAAAATTATTTTTCAATAAATTTTTGATAAATGAATATGTATTAAATAATAACATACCATAAAATCCCATACCTAAAAATTAATAAAATTAAAATAAATAATAAATTATTTTAAAAATTACATAATTTTTAATTAAAAATACTATACAAAAACTGAATAGTTCGGATAGAACGGTGGTTCATAGTACCTATAACAAGCGGCAGGAGGTCGTAACATAAGGAAACCCCGGTAACATAAGAAGTCGATTTTCGGGCAATTAACCCCTACCGAAAGGAAAATCTAAGACTCTGATAAAGATTGGTCATAAATTTAAAATTGTATAATTTTAATTTTTTAATTAATTTAAATTTACCAATAAAAGTTTTGTAAGGATTATTTAATGAAGCAATTTCTCTTAATTCGTTTAACATTTTAGATTCGTCTACGCCTTCCTCAGGAATTTGTTTTCCCAATTTTTCGCGTAAACGAATACTTTCTGGCACGTTTGTGTTGGTTAACTCATCCAAATCCTTTTTTTTAAAAAATATGTTTAAATTACAAAGATTAAATACAAAAATTTTACAAAGAATTATAATAGGACATCAACTGAGTTTACACACTTGAGTGTATAAACATGATACGATTGACAAAGTTTTGACAAAATTATGATTAAATTGCCCCATTGGAATCGGCACGACAACCCCGAGCTACACTCGTGACTTTTACCTCATCTGTACAACAAACATAAAGCTAATCCTTTTTTAGATAATTTTGTAAATCTTTAATAAAATGGACTTGAAGGAGGGAGGGGGGGGGGACTGCCTAAGTTAAATCTAATAAGTTTGTTTCATCATTCACGGATGGGGAATTTTATGGACTTCAATTTTTGTATTTTTTTCACATACACAAGTGAAGTCCGACTTTATTTTATAAAATTAAATATATGCCTTAAATCCCAGATAATTAAGCATTTGTTGCTTCTCCAACTCTAGAATATACATATTTTGAAAATTAATTTAAAAAAAAATATTTTTTATGTTCAACTCACCACAAGGACCATTATGTCTAAAATCAAGAAAACTAAATTTATCTTTATAATTACTTATAATTTACCTATCAGAAAAACAATCAGAATTTATTTGTCTTATATTAATATTATTTTTAATGGAAGATTTTTGTATTTTTAATGAATTATTTTTGTTATTTTTTATTTGTAGTGGAGAAGAAGCAACCCTGCTTTGATTACGAATAATAAAACGAGTTGATAAAGTATTAACAGATGAAGAATTATTTAGTTTTGTTGAATTAAGTACTCGACGCATTTGACAAATCTATTCCTTTAGTGAAATTTGAAAATATTTAATTATATTTTACTTAGAAAATTGGATATCAGCAGTGTGAAATATTTTATAACAAAAATTTTATTTTACAAAATTTATTGATAAAAGTATCAGATCGGTGCAGACAAAATTTAACAAAAATTAAAAATAGTAAATGGAAGGAAAAATAGAAATATCAATAAATGTACCCAAAATGAAAGGGAGAATATTCTAGTTTTAATGATAGCATCTGCACATTTTTTTTTCAATTTTTACTAGAGCAAATTTCTCATGCAATCACCAATTTAATATTTAGAGGGGTATTAATTTAAATGGGGTATTAAAAATTAATTGTAAATTTAAAATATTTATGTTTTTAAATTAAAAATATTAAAAGAATGTGACCGAAGTTGAGTGCATGTCTTTAATATGCTTAAAAACACAATGACTTTAAATTAAATCATTTGTTACAGTTAAAGTCACAGCAATGTGACGATTTAATAGAGGAAAGTTATGTCTAATTCGGACACGAGTTAAAGTGTCAATGTTTTTATTATTTTTATAATTTATATTGTTTATATTATATTGTTATTATTGTGGCATTAATTAAATTAAATTATTGTGGCATTAAATTAAAAGATTTTCCAAAAAAAAAAGTAAAAAAAATTTTACTGACTTTAAATTTATGAACAAAAATTTTTTGGAAAAAATTTTCTCGAAAATTTTGTATAGAGAAATGAAACTATCTACTAACATTAACAAAGTTTTTGTAAAAAATAAAAAAAATTTAAATTGTAAAGATTATAATGCAAATGAACTCTGAAGGAAATAATGATCAATTAATTAATAAAAATAAATAATTAATGATAAAATGATTGCAGATAAGAATATTAAAAATTGGAGGAAGATACCTATGTATGTTAAATGTTGTCTGAATTTTACGAAAAAATTTTTTTAAATAAAAAATAATGTAATTGATGTTTTTATAAATATGCGGGTCAAAGTCAAACAAAATAAATAAATATTTATTCAGATTAAATGATAAAAATATTAAATTGTTTATTGAAAAATAAAAAATTTTTATTAAAGAGCAATAGGCGAAAATTTTGAGAATTTTGAAAGGCCTAGAGAATTTTTTTCAAAATTTTTTAGGAATGTCTATATTACTATTTTATCAAAGAAGATCAAATTTTTAAAAATCAATGAAACATAATAAGCTCAATAAATCTCCACAAGCCTCGATAAAATTACAAAAATCTACTATATCGACTTCTCGAAAAAGTATCGAGATCCCGCGCGGTTTTAGAAATCTCTATTACTATTTCATTTCAAATAATTAATTTCTCTTTTAATCATAGTCATCACAAGTTTGACCCAAAAAATAATCGAAAAATTTGCTAAAATAAATTTCATTCTTCACAATTAAATTGTATGTATGATCTCTCTCTCTCTCTCTCAAAGAGCATTTATTTAAAAAGGGATAAATACATCAATAAATCCTTCCATTTTTGTATTAGTTTTCTTTAAATCGCCAACTGAGTGGATTGCGGTTATCCATACAAAAAAGACTCGAGAAATGACCAGTAACGTATTTTTTCCGTATTTTTAACAATCATTCTGGATAAATTTTCCAATAATTTTTTTGCGCCCTATATTATTAAAAATTACAATTCAGAATAAATATATAGAGAAATTATTTTTCTGTTCTATATTTATATCTATTTTTCATTTTAATGGATTTTTGTGGATTTTTGTTTATTAATTATTAAAAGATCTTAAAAATAGATAAAAATATCAAATATTAAAATGCTTCCACAATTATTATTTTATTTTATATCCTCATTATTAATATTAAATATTAATGTTGATGCTATTGGTGAAAATCCTGTAAATTATTTACTTAAATAATTAAATTTAGCTTGTACTATTTAGTGGGATATCCAAAATTTTGCTGAAATTATTAGCGGTATCGGTCAAATGATTCAAAATCCAGCAGAAACTGTTGATGTTCCTTCTGCCCTTATTATGGGAAAATGGTTGGATTTTTTTATATTTTTTAATTAACTGAAGAAGAAGCTGCCTGCATCACTACCGAGTTTTACTATATTAGAGCTAAGAATGAGCGGAATATGAACGGATACTTTGATTATTGTTTTTAGTCCCTCTGGACATTTTAAATTATATGTAGAGACTAAGAATGATTAATCAGGCAACGAAATGATTAATCAGGCAACTTTTCTCCGATCGGGCAATAATATGGGACTGACTATTTCCTAATCCCCAATTCCTAATCCCTTCGCTTATTTCTTGGATTATAAAGATTGTGGATAGGCTAGATTAATGGAAAGTGCTTAATTTTAAATTTTTTTCTGTTCCATTCTTTTGTAAATTAATTTTTGAATTTATTTTATTAATAAAATTAACCATAAAAATATTTTAATTTATTCTTAACAAAATTTAAAGGTTTCAAGTCTATAAAGCATCCGTCAGTTTTGACATTAACAGGCCGCAAATGTATTGTGCCGTTAGCTATTGTAATTAATAAACAATTTTTTTTATTAAAAATATTTTCCTGAAAGTTAAACCAAACAGTGTAATGGGTGAAGATGGATTTTCTATTGAGGTTTTTAATAAAACAAATAAAAAATTAAATTTAAAAAAAATTAAAAAGGAAGCTTATCGTGCAGTGTCTAAAAATGGACCAATAGAAACTTTTAAAAGAGATTTAAATAAAGTAGGTACTGGCAAGTATTGGATGTATACAGAAGAATATTTTTATCCAAGACAATGTAGAGAATTAATTTTAAAATTATATTAAAAATATTATATAAAAAAAAGTCTATAAAGCATCCGTCAGTTTTGACATTGCCGTTAGCTATTTTGCTGAAATTATTATTTAAAAGTTTAAGATATATACCCTGGGTATTATTTTTTCAACCTCTGGCTGGAGGGGCATTTAATAGGGAGAGGGTAATGATATAAGTAAATAAGGAAAATAATTAAAATAAAAATAATTAATATTTCTAGTTTATATAATCAAGATTGGACCAAAATTTGGAAATGATACTCAGGTTGACGAAATAGATATACAATATATTGTTGTAACTGGTGGGTATTGAAATGATTTTCATTAAATTATATGTAGAGACTAAGAAAGGATTAAAGTCAAAAAAGTTTGACTAGTTTCGGAAGAATGAATGTTACTCAAAATAAGAAATACAAGATAAGGCATCGGAGGTTCATGGAAATTTTGCGTCACATGTTTCACTATTAAATTAAGCATAGATTTAAAAGTTTAAGATATAATATTGTTTTAAAATTAATTCCATATACCTATTTTAAAGATGCTAGTAAATTATCGTTGACAGTTTATGCAAGAGAAGCAATGCTTTTCTTCAAAAAATATAATAAAGAAGTTATGGACTTTTTAAGAGGTAAAAATAATTTTAAGTAATTAGAAATATTTTTATATAGAAAAGGGATTTGGAGGAAAATTATTTTGGAATTCCCCAAAACCAATATATCAAGGAAATGATTGTGATTGGCCGTCTGAAAGAGAAGTGTTTGCAAGAAGGTTAGATTTTATAGATAAATAAGGAAGTATGTTTGGACCATTCTGTCATATAAACTTAGGCAAATATACCATTATTTTCCCTAAGGATTTTAGTTGTTCAATCCCTAGCTTATGGAGCTGTTTAGCCAGTCCCTAGCTTTTATATAGTTACATATGATATAAAAGTGAACTTGTGAATGGGATGTGGCATTAGAAATAGTGATTAATAACTTGATGTAAGATAGTGAAATGACTGGCAAAATTCATTACCTTTGCTTAGATAAGCAACTGATATACCTTATATTTATAATTAAAAAATTTTAGTTAAAGTATCATCTACAAAATAATTTAATTTTAAAAATAATTTTATTCAATTTTTTAGAGTTTTAAAAAATTATGAACACAACAAAAAAGAAGCTTCTCGACCCACAACAAATATAACTCAGACTCCAAGTGAAGCATTCGCTGAAATTATGAAGAATCCTCAACAAGCAATACAACAATTAATGCAACAAAATTTTAATTAAAAATAAATTTTATATTATTTATTTAAAACTTTTTTTTTATTTTTCTCTAAATTAAATTTAATATTACTAAAATTAATTTAACATAAATGCTGAAATAATTACCCAGGGTAATTATTGCTTCAATCTATCGCTGGAAGGGGTAATTATTAGGGAGGATGTGCTGGTTTTGGGGTATATCTCAATTTAATTGGGTCAAACCTGATTTATTTTTTGATATTAGGTCTTAAATTCCAATAAATCCTGCTGGGTCCTGTCATGTTCGACCATTAAAAAATCCAGTTACGGGATCCCGGTAATTTTTTCATAATTTACTGGATTTTTAATTATTCCTCTAAACTTCCTTGGTTTTTCTAACGAACCCCGATCCTAGAAATTTTCTAAAATCCGAGCCGAAACCCGATATTTTGCATTAAATTTGTTCCATAAAATGAAGAGATTAGGTTCCTTGGCCTTCCTAAATTCTCAAAAATTTAAACTGCTCTACTACATATTGCCCTCCACCAAGCTTACTGTAAATTTACACAAAAATAATTCAAAATACATACATATATTTACTTTGAATTAATTAAACTTTTGATTATTAATTAAAAAAATCAAATGGAATTCACGTGAAAATAATTCTTGAAAACATTGCTTTTAAATAAATAAAAAAGGTAGGGGGATTCCCTAAAGGAAGTAAAAAAAGGGATGAATGAAATATTTACTAATTCCCCAATAATTTTCCATCCAGATTTTCTATAATAATCTAAAAAATGCATTAAAATGATATAGTCTTTAAATAAATGTAAATTTATTTTCTAAAAATAACTTTTTTATTTTATAATTTGACTTCATGCCAAATCTATAACAAGTTAATTAATTAGCTCCAAAGCTAAATAAAAATTTTTTTAAATGTTAGATTGATTAGACTTAACTCAGTGTTTAAAGGATTTATGAAATCTTACTTCTAGAAAGTACGACAAAAATTTTGATATAAACTAGAAAATGGACTTTGAGTGTAATACGCAGTACGAGATTTCGATAACCGAAAACTGGTTTAAGTCCAGTCTCTAATATATTCTGTTTAATCCAAATATTTATACAAGCAACGTATTCCAAAGATTTTTATTTATATTTCCAATCTTTTTTCATTAATTCCGTAAGCAAATCGCTATACATATTAATGTTCGGTGTTTAGAGATATAGTAAACCTATATTCCAGTTGTGTATCTGTTTGCCCCCAGTCTTTCGACGAATTTTCGCCTTTTTAGTTGTTTCGCTTTTTCCTTTAGAGAAGCATTCCATTAAAGCATTTTTTCATTTCAAGAAAATTCTGAATTATTTGTTGAGTTAAAGAATTCCTTCTGGCATTTTTCGATTTTTTAAAGTTTTAGGTGTACAATGTAAATCAAATGTTATCGGACATTTCATTTTATCAAAACTTTTTTTTCTCATTTATATTTTTTGCTCATTTTGTAGCCCATTTAATTCTCTTTTATGGCCTATAAGCCTAATTTTATTATTGAACATTTTTCTAAATGTTTAAGCGTTCGAAATGTTTCAACTTTATCCAATGTTCAAAAAAGCACTGTCCAAAAAACTTTAAGAAATTCTGGTATGAAATTTTCTGTAAAAAATTTTTCTGTAACTTGTTTTGGGAAGTAAATCTTAAGACATTAAAAACTAATTTCCGTCTCATATTTTCTGCCGATGTATTTTAAATGTCATTTTATCACTTTTCTACTGAAAACAATTAAAAATAAACTTTTGTCAACGAGCACCTGTATTACAGCTGTATTTATATTTTTATTTATTCTTGATGATAAAAAAACAATTTTATTCTGAAAAGGCAGGAAATAGCAAAGAAAATGTTTCAGTTATTTATTTTTAACAAAAAAAATCTAAATACTTAAATACGTATTTAAGAGTATTTAGAAATATTTTATCTAGTACGAAATGAACGATTAAAAAGCAAAAAACAACAAATAAAATTGCTAATTTAGAAAATCTTTTATGTGTGTATAAATAGGTAAATTACCGTATATGCTCTAATAATTACCCTGGGTAATTATTGTTTCAACCTCTCGCTGAAGGGGGTAATTATTAGAGCGGGGGTAATTATTTGAGCGTTTTTTAAACAGGCTAATTACAACTGTTTTTAAGAGGGGTAATTATTGTTTCGATCTCTCGCTGGAGGGAGTAATTAATAGAGCGGGGGTAATTATTTGAGAGAGGGTAATTAATAGAGCATATACGGTATGCAGTATTTAATTTTAGAGATTGCCGCCTACCCCTATAATAATCTTTGTTTTATTTGTGGAATATTAAAGGAATATTATTATGTACGAAAAGGGTTATGAAAGATATCAAGGATACGATTGCGATACGATGTGGTGAGAATAAGAGTGATAAAAAACTGAAGATTAATAAGGGAATCAGGAAATTTTTAGTGATATCGGAGTTTGGATAAATAACTCACTTTTATCGTAACTCACTTTTACTTTTGTCATACTAATACTTGATATCCTTCTTAACACATATATCGGGGATATAGCTCTATTGCAACTAAATTTTTTAATTATATTCAATGTTCAGTATGACTAACCTTTATTAAATAAGCAGAAAAATATTTTATATGTATATTTAGAAAATAATTTTTAGTTTTTTCTAATTTTGTTTACAAACAAATTTATTTATCTATTTATATCTAATACTCTAAAAATCAACAGATTAAAAAGCTTTAAATACATTACTGTATTCACATGTATACCGTATTTCCTCTAATAGACCGACATGTCGTTTTATTTTTCAACCTCCCTCTATACTGTCGTTCTATTACAGGGTGTCGTTCAAATAGAGGCTGTCGTTCTATTTTTCAACATATTTTTTTACACTTTTTTTGAAATTTTTATTAAGATCTATATCATTATAATAATTTTATTAATGAAGAAAAATATTTAAATTTCATAATTCAATAGAATCATCACTAGCAATTCCATTTTCTTTATCTTCAGCGAGATCAATTTCTTCAAAAAGACGAACCAACTCCTTATCATCACGTGCTTTTTTTAAAAGAGCTCTTCCTTCGGGTACTGGACCATCAGGTTTAAAACAGTTGATTTCATCATCCTCTGTCCCATCAATAGCATTGGTAACTCCACAGAGTTTGAAAGATTTACTAATTGTTTCTTCTGAAATTATTTTCCAAGCTTCAACTATCCAATTAAGATAAATTTTCATTGAAGGTGGACGAGGCTTTCCACCAGATGTCGTTTCTCTCTCTCCATGCATCATCCAGTCTTCATAAAGTTGTTGAATTTTAGCTTTTTTCTTCATTTTTTGTCCAGTCAATAATGCATGAACGGCTAATTCCATATCGTTTTGAAGCTGTACTTTTTGAGTTTTTTTTAGCAAAATCAATTATTTCAAGTTTTTTTTGTATTGTATAAGCTTTACGCTTTCTTGAAAATGAAGGACAATCTTCAGAAACCGTAACTACATCAATTTCAGAATCAGAAGACATAGTATTTCTATTAATAACACAGTTAAATGGCAGGGAATTGTAATAAATAAAAAAAAATAAGTACCTAATTAAATAAAAAAGAAAGGGTGTCGTTCTAATAGGGGGTGTCGTTCTAATAGAGGCTGTCGTTCTATTTCTCAACCTCCCTCTAGACTGTCGTTCTAATAGGGGGTGTCGTTCAAATAGAGGCTGTCGTTCTATTAGAGGAAATACGGTATATTTAATTTTTTAGATGGAGCATCGGAAATAGGGGATTTATTTTTTTAGATTGAGCAGTTAAAAAGAGAAAAAAGGAGTGACGTGGAGAGCGAAAAAAGCCAAAAGTTATTGGCATAATATTATTTGTTTTTGCTTTTAGTAAACATTTAATTTTTTTAAATCCAATACAGCCAAACCAGTTGATTTCTATTTTTGGTCCAAAGCAGAGTTGGACCCTAACTTTCAAGGTTAATGCTTATATCGGGGTTACGGATTTCGGCGACGGTGCGATAAAATCGTTCGGGGTCAGGGTTAGACG
Organism: Meloidogyne incognita; assembly: GCA_036172945.1. Classification (NCBI taxonomy): domain Eukaryota; kingdom Metazoa; phylum Nematoda; class Chromadorea; order Rhabditida; family Meloidogynidae; genus Meloidogyne; species Meloidogyne incognita. The sequence goes on from JARQAC010000035.1 coordinate 449,218, forward strand.
AAAATTAATGAGGAAATCAGGAAATTTGTAGGGATATAGGAGGTTTCAAAATTTATTTATCTATTTATATTTAATACTCTAAAAACTGTAGAGATTATGGTCGAGATCGGAGATAGACGGAGGCAGGGCCTTTCGAAATTTGAGTTAGTGGGGTTAGAAGGGTATTATATGTTTTGATAAATGGATGGGTATATCTTTATATCTTTGAACAAAATCTATATTATTTAGTACCAAAATTTTGCTTAGAGTGTTTGGAGTAAAATAAAAAAAGAATTAGCAATTTTCATCGAAATTGAAGAAGTTATGGCAAAAACAAAAAATTTGCCACAGAAAAAAATTCACTTACTAAAAAACATGTTACGAGTACGAATTTTGGTATGAGATTCCAAATACTAGTATAACCGGGCTTCGAAAAGAATGCGTTAATATTGTTATTAAATGAGGTAGCTATAATTATGTTTTTTAAAATCTATATTACAGTTACTAAATTCACTTACTAAATTCAAATTTATTATATGATGATTAATCATAAAGATTACTGGCAAATATACGCGGAATTGAAACATCAAATCTGGGTTTTAAGCGTTGCGTGTATATGTTTAACATTTTTAAATTATATTTTAAAATTATTTACTGAATAATCATTTAATACATATGCCTCACAATTTATATTTTAATTCCAAGTATTTTAAATATTTTTAATCTTATATTCAAAAAATAATCCAAAAAATCGAATCTTTTAAAATTATTATTATTAATTTATTAAACTGTGTTCATTATTAATTTTATATGTAATTTTGACAAACTGCTAATTAATCTATTAATTTTTTAAACCCTCATAAATTAAACTTTTTATTAATACTTAGAATTTATTAGAGTGCATTTGGCAAATATCTATTTCTACTTAGTATTTCTAATAATTTTTATTAATTTTCAGAACTATTTAATGCACTGTTAATCTTAGTAAAATATTTGGTGACGTTCTTAGACTTATTTTTTAAAATAATTAATAAAGTATCATCAAACTGAGTGAGTTTAGCTAGGTATACCTATCAGGGTTGCCGCGGGTACAAAAAATCTTCGGGTACGGGTTTCGGGTTGGCAAAAATATCGGGTACGGGTTTCGGGTTATAAAATTTTTATTTCGGGTCTCGGGTTTCGGGTTTGGCGAAAAATTCGGGTTATTTTCGTGTGTTCGGGTATTGATGAACTAAATTGCAAGGAGAAAAGCTATGTTGCATAATAGGATTTTGGGTGATATAGAAGAGGCAAATTTGAATAGATTAAAGAGACATTGTGGGATTTGGGGATTAAGAGGGATATCTTAATAAAATCCACCTTGATAAACCCCCACTATATATTAATATCCCTCCGCTTTATCTCCATTAAAGCCTCCAATTTTCTCCCGTTTTCAGCGCCGCAGGCAAAAATTTTGGGAATTTTGGTAGACCATAGGTGAAAAAATTCACTTTCTCTGTGGTGCGGGTGAAAAAATTATTGAGGGATATCCCCGCCGCAGGCGGGGATATGTTCCTCTACATGTTTCGAAACATGGAAAAAGCATGTTATTTGTAGGATTAAGAATATTCTATCTGCATAAATTTATATTTCCCTAACTTAAGCAAATATTTTGACTTATTATTCGGTATTAAACTTTTAAATTCGATATGCTTTATATTGTAATGAGGGAAATAACGGTGTCACCAAATGATTGTGAACTCATTCCAAGAGATCTGCACTAAAATTCACCAATCTGTAAAACACCTATATTAATTTTTCAGAATTTTGTGAATTTATTGTAAAATTATTAAAAATTTATCTTTTTTAGAATTTATGTGAAACTTCCATATGCCATATAAATTAAAAAAACCGGAAAATGAAAGCTTATGTAATTTATTTAAACGTCCAAACATTTTAGATATAATCCCCAATATAGTACTACTTTGGTTTGCATTCTTTTGGCTTTCTCATTTAAAAATCATAGTTGTACTAACATTTAAAAAATAATTTTTATAAGAAGCATGTTTATACTTATCTGGCTCATGATCCTAAATCGTAAATAAATTTATTAAAGATATCTTAACGAAAACAAAGATCATCCCTTTTATCCTTGTTTACATGTTATTTATGAGGAGTTATTACCATGATATCTTGTTTTTTTAGAATCTAAGTATGTCTTGTTTTATTCTAGCTATATTTGGATAACATTTGCTTAATTTTAAAATTTGTTTATATTTTCTGAATAAAACTAAAATCTATTTAAAAAACAAAAAATAGTCTTATACTATAATCTTTAACGTAGGAAAGTTCTCTCGATAAATAGTATACTACCTATCTGGTTATACGACACTTGGGGACGGGCTTTTGCGGACCGACATTTGAGGATGGACATTTGGGGATTGCGGACCGACATTTGAGGACCGACAATTGGGGATCGAATTTGAGGATTGAGGACAGACATTTGGGGACCGACTTTTGAGGACCGACATTTGAGGATTGCCATTTGAGTATAAGAATATCATTATCTTAAAACAGAAATTATCACAAATTATGTACTAAGGTGAAGTTGTTTCACAAGCGGGGGAAGTTGATTTGTCGGCGGGGGATGTTGTTCCTTCAACGGGGGATGTATTCCAGCAACGGTGGATGTTGTTCCTTCAACGGAGGATGTTGTTCCTTCAAAGGGGGATGTTGTTCCTTCAACGGAGGATGTTGTTACTTCAAAGGGAGATGTTGTTCCTTCAACGGGGGTTGTTGTTCCTTCAACGGAGGATGTTGTTCAAACGACGAGGAATATTGTTCCAACGACGGGGGAGGTTATTCCAACACGCATATTACCTTCCCCCATTGACGAAGCAAAAGCTTGCCGTTGACGGAACAACAACCCCCGTTGAAGGAACAACATCCCCCGCCGACAAATCAACTTCCCCCGCTTGTGAAACAACTTCACAGTACATAATTTGTGATAATTTCTGTTTTAAGATAATGATATTCTTATACTCAAATGGCAATCCTCAAATGTCGGTCCTCAAAAGTCGGTCCCCAAATGTCTGTCCTCAATCCTCAAATTCGATCCCCAATTGTCGGTCCTCAAATGTCGGTCCGCAATCCCCAAATGTCCATCCTCAAATGTTAATCTCGTTTAATCGCACTCTCCATACGACTCAAGAAAAAGGACAATAATTACCCTCTATCAAAGTTCATAACTCCATTACTTACCCTTTCTATTAATTACTCTCATCCAAAAAGTGGTCAAAAAATTGATTACCTAGGGTAATTATTCAAGAAACTATTTGCTTCAGATTAATTTATATTTAAATGGCACCAACTATTGACTTTGGTGCAGTTAATTATGGATGTACAAAATATAAAAGAAGGATGGTTCTGTATGAGAGTGTTTTACAGCCAGGAAAAAGATTTGTTAGTTATTTTAAATTCTTTGAGGATTAAAAAATTCTCTAGGAATTTTGCTATTCCTCTTCCTATCAGGATAAACGTGGAGTAGAAACAGCTTATTACAAATGTGTTGGTTGTATGCATGCTAAACGTTATAATGATGGAAGGAGAATTCCAAAAATTGCTGTAACTCTATTTTATAGCCAAATTATGATTAAAATTTCTTTAATTTAAAAGGTTCGTCAAGGTCGTCTTGTCAATTCAAATCCTGATAGACCTTCAAATTTTCCACATTTTTGTCAGCCAATTGATTCAGCTGTTTCTGACCGTAGACAGCGAGAGAGGGAGGTTGTAAATTGATGTTATTATTTGAATTAAGAAAAATATAGTGATTTAATCGAGTATAGTAAGTATGGAGTTTTTTGTGCTTGATCGCTTAAAGTTCCTTGCTTTTAAAATACCTATTTGTCATATCATCTATCATTTTTAATTTGTGTGTTAAGTCTAGGATTTTATATTTTCTAATATGCAAATTAACGTCTTAGTTATAGATTTCAGCAAGCACAAGTGGTCAATCGTCTTCAACATCATCTCAACGAAGTATGATACAACAAATTAATAGAAGTCAAAATTCAGGCCAAATTATTCAATCAAACTCAGAACTACCCCAAGCATCATCATCTACTGCTTTAGCAGAAACTGCGCGACAATCTCTCTTCTTTAATCCGGCAAAACCTGGAGTATGTCATTTTAACAATATTAATATAAAGGATTGCAGTGGTTGTCTTTCACTTTGTTTTTCCGTCAAAGTTGAAAATAATCCTTTTTAAATAATGTCCCTAAAATCCTCTCACCTTGGCTCCAATTCAACCCATTTTATAGTTTCGCAAACAAGATAAGGTCCGACCTTACAATTATATTGGATTTTGGGCCCTCAAACATAATTTTCCTTTAATTTTAATTATCAAATATAAAATTAAAAAATTTTCAGCCATCAAATTTTTCCAATTCCGCATTCAATTTTAATATTTCATCAATGGGGGTATTACCATCTTCATCATCATCCTCATCATTATTAGATTCTACTTCCCATTTAATTGCTAGAGGTCCTTCAATGAATGAAGTAATGCAACAACAAATACAGCAATTGGCAGCTAGTTGTTTTGCATCTACAGGAGTATCTCCAAGTAATACATTAAATGTTACTTCACAAAATTTACTTCTTGGAATGGGAATGACATCAACTAATACAAATGCATGGCAACCAATCACAACAACGCAATAACTATTACAAATACAATTATTTTACAGAATATATACCTATTTATTTTTAAACAATAATAATATATTTATAAAATATTACTAAAAATTATATATACTAAATTAAATATAAAATGTTAAAAATAATACATTTATAGTTAAAGCCATTTAGAATAAACTCTTTTAACTAAGATAGCACCCCATCCTCTGAAATCCGATTTTTCCAGTACCCCCTCCCGATTCGAACACCAATGGTTTTACAACGGCAAACTATGTACTAGATACATACCTCCGTAGTAACTCCGAGTTGTGGTCTGGGGTTTTTATTCCTCTAATTAAAGAAATTTTTTTTAAAAATTGTGAAAGCAATGTTTAAAAAAGTAAAATTTCTTGTTTACTCCCGTCCAAAAATTCTCAAAGTTTAAACGGTCTCGTGCAATCCTATAATCAATGTTAAAATTTTAGTGTTGGCGTACATTTTTATACCTTTTTTTATTCTTTGTTTGCCTAAGATTATTATTAGATGAGAAAAAGGCAAGGGCTTTTTCTTAAAATTTATCGAGAAAAGTTGTTTGTTAACAAAAGTTTTCATTTATTTTTTGTCGAATTTGGATGGCTGATTGTGAAATATGAACTTCGATAATTCGGTGTTTATAGGTTATCTTTGCTGGGTTAAATTTCAAATAATGCACTAAAATTCAATAGTACTCAAAAAAATAAAAGTGAAAATGAGAGATTAACTATTTTCTGAAAATATAAAAATTTACACGTGTAAATACATATTTAAATATATGTATAGTGATTGATTTTACATAATATTTATTATGAATGACTTTTTAAATTTCGTTTATTGAATTTTTTGTTTCATAATCAGAATGGATCTTTCAAAATTTATTTGTTGTTTAATTTTATCCATAATCATAATATTAACTGCATTATTTGATTTAATTCATAACCAACATGATCAATTTTATATTTTCAAATCATCTAAATCGGTATGCTTCTTACTCAGGTTCCGGGATCCTATTAGGGTACAAGATTTCTAAACTCTTATGACTTGATTTTGCGAGATCTATGAAATCTGTTTTAATAAAATATTCTGGATTTTTGAGGGATTTATGAGGATCATCGTAAGTCTCCGACCAATAGTTTAAAAGATACAAAACATTATATTTTCCAATTTTCAAGTAAAAAATTAATTAAGATATCGAGTAAAAAGCAGAACATGCCCCCAATTTTGATTTGGAATAAGTGTATTCGAGTAGCAAGTCAAGGAATTGGTTATCCAGATTATCCAGTGATCAATTCAACCATTAAATGTCCGTTCAATTGTACTTTTACTACCGATAGAAAATTGTATGTTTGGTTTTAAATAAAAAAGACGGCCGAGACCATCACAAAAAATAGCAAACACTGGATAGATTTTATCCCGTAAACTTTCCAACCATCGTCTGATTATTTGATGATTACTAGAGTTGTGCAAAATGAAAATTTTCCAAGAGAAGACTCGAGACCAAAACTGGACCTCAGGACCAAGATCGGAAAAAACCCCAATAAAAGCTTGAGTCAAGACTTAAGACCAGAAGTCTTGGACAGCTCTAATGTTTACTAATAAATTTGGTTTTATTTAGCGAGACAAATGCATCAACAACGATTTTCTTGCTCCATACTTTCTGTGCTATAAATTCATGGCCTCAAAATCGTAGAGAAGATCAAAATTATATGATGTTTACAGTTGAATCTCCAATACAGACCACCTTAAAATATTACGACAGAAAATTTCTAACAAACAAATTTTTTAATAGTACGGCAACTTATCGTTTAGATAGTTCTGTATTTATGCCTTATGATGTTTTAACTAGAATCACTCCAACTACTCCAAAAGAATATATTTGGGATCAAAAGGAGGTAAACATATTTAAAAAAATTATTTATGATGGTGTGTCTATTAGAGGGCATCGTCCAGGTCTCAACTACCCGTTTGATCAGTAAAATTTACATAAAACAGATAAAAGTTTAATTATTGACCCAAATAGGAGGTTCTTTTAAATTAAAGGTTCTGGCAACCGTTAAGAACAAAACAAAATTAGCTTTCCAAGCAATATCTCATTGTAATTCTGAATCTGGTCGTGATCTTATCTCAAAAAAACTACAAAAATTAATGGGTTTAGAGGTTGTTGGTGTGTGCTTTGGTAGAAGAGGTTGCGATGATGCATGCTATAACCGTAGTTTAGGTAAAATTAAATTTGATGAAAATTAGGCAACAAGACGTTAGCGGCTTCATTTTTACTATGTGATCCCAGAATGTATTCATAATTAAATATAGCGTCTAACTTCAAGCATAATCATAAGTAACTTATGTAATAAGTAGCTTATGTAAACTTATGTATAATAAATAATTTTTAGAAACCCACATGTTTTATTTGGCATTGGAGAATAATATTTGTCACAATTATGTAACAGAAAAATTTTGGAATTCGTTAAGATCACTTACTGTACCCGTAGTTTTTAGTAGATCTGTTTTTGAAGGAATGGATGTTCCTTCTAATGCATTTATTGCTTTGGAAGATTTTAAATCAGTAAATGAATTTGTTGCGCATCTAAAGGCTTTGCAAAATGATACGGAAAGATATTTAAAGTAAATTTAAAAATTTAGAAATTTAAATATAATATTTAAATTCGTCAGATAAAACTCGATCTTATCAAAACTACCGGTTTCTAGTACCGAAAAATGGACGGGGGTTTAGTAGTAAAAATACCTAACGAGTTCGCGTTTAGGCCGATTATCAAGATAAAGATTTTTTGAGAGCTCGATCTTGTTATCAATGGCTCTGAAAATCTTTATCTAAAAAGCTTCATAAAATCTTACTAATTGTGTTGCCTCCACTTCCTTTTAAAAATATATGTACATATTTATAACTAGTACGGGAACATTAATTTATTTAGCCTAGTATAAGTTAAATACCGTATTTGCTCTAATAATTCCCCAGTCTCTAATAGTTCCCCAGGCTCTATTAATTCCCCACCCCACGGATGGGTTGAAACAATAATCCCCCTCTTTCTACCCCACTCTATTAATTCCCCAGTCTCTATTAATCCCCCACTCTAGAGATGGGTTGAAACAATAATCCCCCTGGGGGATTACTAGAGCAAATACGGTATGTAAATATTTAAAATAAAGACACTTTGAATGGACAAAAACATATACAAAAAGAAGATTTGGTTATGATTATTCTCAATTTGTAAAATATGTGAATATGCTACTAAACAATTTGAAGAAAATTCGAAGAATATAGTTGATTTAAATAAATTTTGGAATGATAAGGATTGTAACAAATTTAATGTTGAAAAATTTTTGAAAGATTAATAAATAATAAGTTTCAAAAATAGTTTTCTTTAATTCGATCTGGTTAGGATGTTGTAGAAAAATTGAATACCTTCCATGTTATCCTACCCAATTTTCCTTTTGCCTCGTAAAATTAAAATCAGACAAGCTGGATAAAATAAGAGTCGGAACAGGACAGAAGAAAATCTTGTTCTAAATGTTACTACTGTTGCTTCTTTTTACTGTGATTACTTAACCATATCGGTGTTGTTTAGAATTAAAACAATATCAAATAATCGGTCTGCCCATCCCTTTTCTTTCATTTCTTTCCTCGAATCCATTTATCAATCCTTAATACCCAGATATTAAGTAGGGTCCTTAATCTCTCAATATCTCCCCGAACCCTCAATGTTAATCTCTTGATATCCATCCTAAACCCAAGTATCCCTATTCTATAAATTCTCTGATATCCCCTTCACCCAAATATTCATCAACAAAATATTTGGTTAAAAATTTTGAAGAAATTCTTTACAAAAGTCTTACAAAGTTTTAAATTTACAAAGTTTTACATAAGTTTGAAATTTATACAAAACTTTTAAAATTACGTTAAATTTATATGATTATTTAAATCAAAAAATATTTTTTATATAAATTCCATAATTATTAATCCCAAGTCCCTTTCAAAATTGCAAAATATTTCTCAGTTTGTTGTTGTGCCAAAGTTGGAGTAATTTTATTTATTGTACTCTTCTCCTGAGATATCTTTATTTTTGGAGCACAACAAAATATTTGATTAAAAATTTTGAAGAAATTTTTTCTTAAAATTTTATGAAAACTAAAAAGATTTTATTTGATAATGGAATAAAAAATATTTTTTGCTTACAAAATTGTTGTAAAAATTATTAAAAAGTTAATAAATGCAATAAACACGTTATTCAATTGTGACTAAAATTAGTTAAATTATTATTTTTGCTGTTGTTATATGTATATTTCATTTTTTCATACCTATTTAGAAATACCTCATAAACCAGTATGTATATTTTTATTAATCTCCGTTTAAACCCGTACAAATCTATAAGATAGGGTAACATTTGAAACGTTTATTCATAGTTATTCCAATTTGATCATACTATAAGATCTAGTGCGTGATCTCATGACTTAAAATAATCTTAAAATAATCTTAAAATAATCCACAACTTGAAATACATACTTCTTCGCTGGATATACTGTTATTCCTGTGCTTGTCCTCATTGGCAACTCACGGAAAAGCCCAAGACAACATTCATGCATAAGCATGATAATGGGGATCTATATTGCTCCTTATACCGGGGTGGTATTACGAGATGGTATTACGAGAGTCATATGTGGTATTACGAGTGTCATTCATTATTTATTGATAAACTAACAATTATTTCACATGTAAAGTCATCTGCTTCAAAGATAATTGAATAAAATGTTTGCGAGAATGCTGTCGAAACACCCGCGACGAAATATGCAAGAATTGTTGGCGCCAATTGTAATGCGCTGCGCATATTTTCCAGATACTTTAAAAATTAAATGTGAATTAGAAAAATATTTTATCATCGAAAATTCAATTATATATTTACTCAATTTTATTTTCTTCAAACTCTTCGAACTATCTTCCCATAAAGTTTTCCTCACCAATCGGAATGATGAACTTCTCCTCCCCGAAACCCGACTTCTTCCATAGAACTTTTTACCTTTTCATCTCTTGATATACCTCTTAATCTCAAATCAAATCTTAACTCCGCGAAAATCATCAATAGATGTCCAATCAAAAATTTTTAAATATATGGAACCGATATCCAACCCAAATCCCTAACAAACTTTATAATTTACCTGATAACGCTTTTTCAGCTTATATTCAGATGTTCTCCTATGAACATTTATTACAACAACAGGTTTACCTCCAATTATAGATAATTGACTTGAATTTGAAAACCCATTTAATTTATTCTTGTTGTACTTCCAGATTACTCCAATTAACTAAAAAAATTTTTATTAAGTATTTATTTTATATTAATTTATTTAGTACACTAATTTCAAATAATCCTATTAAAGCCAGAAATGCAGCAATTATTGCACTAGATAATGTCACATTTTGAGAAGATAAATTATCATTTGCTTCATCTTCTTCATTATGAACAAAGTTTAATACTGACAGAATTAACTGAAAGTATTGTGGAATTATATAAAAATTGAAAGGATGAACATGGGATATTCCCGAAAATCGGAATTCTCGACGTTTTTTGGGCCGGGAATCCTTAATCAAAGAACGTGAATTTAATTTTATATCTGCTATATCCCTCTATAAACAAATTATGATCAAAGGGTGGTTGAAGGATCGTTGTCGGCTTGGGGACTGTCTTATAAACACTGAAAATTGTAGAAAATAACTTCAATATAACATAAAATAACCGAAAAATTAAAAAAGCCCCTACAAAAATAAAAATCCATGAAGTTGTAAATATTCTTCCCTTCTTAGTTTCATAACATTTTATAAATACTGTAGCACAAATTCGTTCAATAATAATTAAATGACAAAATATCATGCGAGAAAATATGGGAAGTTGTACAAGAAATTCTATTGTTGTAAATCTTTAAATAAATTTTATTAAATCCATATAATTTTTAAAAATACCTAAATTCAGTCTGAAACCAAAAAATGTCCCCCGTAAAATATTTTATTGGACCAACGAAGAATAGCCTGATTAATGCTTCAAATATTATTAATCCGCTTTGTGTTATTAAAATAAATTTGAGGTTACGATGGAGCAGCTTAAATATATTTAATTAGAATTTTAAATGTAGTTGAAGATTTTGGTTAATATTTGGATTTTCTCAAACTTAAAAACCATTTCTACAGCAATAACTTTACTTAGGATCTATTAATCAGTGAATTCATCTAATCTCGTATATATACAGTCTGTCTAACACCAAGATAAAATCTCCGTTTTAAAGAAAATTTTAAAAGATTGTTTGATCAATATATGTATTCCAGCAATACTCTTAGAATTAGATAAACATCTATCATACAATTCACTTTTCCAAATCAAAAATCTAATATGAGTAGGGTATAACCCTTTGATCTTAACCAGAGGCGAACCGGAATTCCGACTTCCGAGTTACGACTTTTGAGCTATTTCCGATTTCCGACAGTATCGATTCCTGGATCTTCGTCATTTCCGATTCACCTCCGATCATAAGCTAAAATTGCGATTGGTTATTAAATTATACCTCTGGTTTTCTGTTACCCAATCGAATTTTTAAAACTTGATTTTCGAGTCTGAGTTTTTGTTATTGATTTTGCTTTGATGGTATTTTAAAAATTCATTTTCAATGACCTTCGATTTCTAAAATGTCACATAACTTTATTTTAGGTTCTCGGCTTTAAAGCTAGTCCTAAAACCCCAAATTGGAACAATAATAATAAACTTTCAAAACAAAATTATTAAACCTACACTAGTACAATATAGAATTTTCATATTAATTATTCCAAAAGGTATATTAATAAATTGAACAAAATATTCAATTAAAATAAGTATCCAAGCAATTATAAGCTGTTCTGAAGTTAAAAGTTCTAATTTGGCAAATTCTTTAGAATCAAGTCCCAAATAATTTAATTCAAATGGTGTTACATTATGCATTATTTTATTATCTTGTATTATTATATTCAATGGAGGAGTATCGATAAATTTTTAAAATTAATTTAAGTTAAGACTGATATGAATCTATAAAGCTTGTATAGAAATTAAAATTTATTATTTCTTTAAAATATTAATTTAAATTATATGTTAAAATTTAGCCAATTAAATTTAGCCAATTAAATTTGGCTCAATAAATTTTGTTAAAATTTCTTTTTATACAAATTTTATATTAATTATTTTCTAATAAAATTCAAAAAATGCCTAAAATTATTTTTTCGCAGAAATTAAAAAATTGAAATAATACAAATTGAAAAATTTTAAAGAATTTTTGCCATTGTATTACTATAGAGTTTCCGTGAAAGACTTTATATTTAATAAAATGTAAGTAACAAAAGAATATAAAAAATGTTAATTAAATAAAAGAATAAAAAATTAAAATTAAAAAGGGAAATTGAATTGAAGGAAACTAGAAAAATTTTAAAAGAAAACGGTTAATTCTTATAACAATAAAGGCTAGCCAACGGGAATGACTTTTATTTTACGAATATATTTAGAACAATATAAGAAAAATTGATTCATTTATATGACATCAGAATTCTATTTTTCAATCACCGGCCAAGGTGGCATTCTATTAGAGGGTGGCATTCAAATAGAGGGTGGCATTCTAATAGAGGAAATACGGTAATTGAACAGTTTTTAATAATTTTTCGAAATTTTTAGCATTTAAGAAAAGTTTAATTATTTAATAAAATCTTTTATTTTTTCTCCTTTACGGTCATTACCATTTAGCCAAGACACAACAACCTGACATTTTTCAATATAAAATTAAAAATTATTTGAATTATTGTGTCAAAAACTAATAATTCATTCAGTTTTTTAATTTAATAAAAAAACCATTGGAACGATTCGGACCTAACTCGAGATTTTCCTCTACCAATAAGTTATTTTATTAATTTAATTTTTAATTTGAACAAATAACAAAATTAAAAAGTACAGTTGTCACCTTTTTATTTGAAAATAAAAATAATAAATTAATTTAAACTTAATATTTCTATTTAAAATTAAATTTAAATCTGTTTTGATAAAATTTTTATCCTTATGACTTTATAGTGTAATAAAATTATTTAACAAAATTAAATAAACATTTTTATTAAATACTAATGAATATAAAAGTTATAAACAAGAAATTTAATTTTAATTAATTCTATGTTAAAAATGTATTTATTATTGATAGAATATTTTAAAGCAGTCAATGTATTTCTTAATGCTTAATAGTTAGAGCGTTTATAGGTGCAGAGGTAGCGCGTTACATAAACTACCATCTTTTCTTCGACTTCGTTAAGTCTGACTGTGCATTCAAAATTCCCAAGAATTGTAAACTCATGACCTGTATAACTTTTTCCAGAAAATTCGACTTCTGACAAGGCTGGGCTTCCGACTAATTTCCATGTATCTTCTGTGATACAACTAATTTGTGCCCCCGAATCAAGAATAAACTCAACATTCACTCCGTTTAATACAACAACTTTTTTTAGCCAATCGAATTTCTGGACTGTTCCGACTGATAGGATTTCTACTGTTTCTTTCCTTTCGAATTTGGACTTGTACCACTCATGAATTGTCTTTACAAAACTCATTTTGACTTGGTGGTTGACTACTCGATTTTATACGAGTTTAGCTGTTTGACCGCGCCACTGTTATGTATCGACTTGCGGTTGTGTCCGATACTAACAGAACAAGACTTGACTCTCAAACAAAGGTTTATCACAAACAACAATACAATAGAAATGACGAGACTATGCGTTGGCTTAGACTGACTGTAGACTAACTGACTGACTCGGTAACTGACTCCCCGACTACTAAAAGGCTTCGCCTTTTATACTAAGCACGCCACCCTCACACAAACACAGCAAAATTCAAAGCTGCAGACAGACAAACAACAATTCTAAAATTATACATATATAGGATTCCTAATTTAGTTTTTTATATAAAGTTGAGAAATCCTCCAGAAAATTTTTAAAAATCGTCAACTTTTTAATTTATAATTGGTTCTAAATTTAAAAAAACACCCTTTATTAATAAAATTTTATTAAATTTATTTTTTATTAAACTTAATTAAATACAAATTTTTGATTTTTTTAAAAATTATTGGCTGAGAGGTAAAGGGCATTATAAAATATTGACATATGGATTTGGCTTTATGTGTTGTAATTTTTAATTTTTTAAACAAAGAATGAGGGCTGAGCTGTTTCGAAATTTCGATTTTCGAAGAGGCAATAATCGGAGGTTAAAAGTAAAAAATCCGCCTTTTTATAAAAAATAAAATCAAATATTGGAAATTGCAAAAACAGAACGAGTCCCAAATCCGAAATAACAAATTAAATTTGCAGGAGTTCTTTTGAAATTATTGAATATTTGTGTATGGATTAGGGGTGCCGGAATTTTCGTCTCTGGAACATTCGTCTCCAAGGTTTTTGGAACTTTCGTCTCCAACATTTTCGGAATTTTCGTCTCCAGCGGAATATTCGTCACCAAGACGAAAAAACGGAATATCCGTCACTGGAATTTTAGGCGCGGGTTTATTATACTTTGATTTATACTTCACTTCCACATTCACCTCCACAGTTTTATTGGTGAACCTTTGATGGCGAACTAGGACCTTAGTGGCGAACTAGGACCTTAAACAAAGAATGAGGGCTGAGCTGTTTCGAAATTTCGATTTTCGAAGTAGGCAAAAATCGGAGGATAAAGTAAAAACTCCCCCTTATTATAAAAAATAAAAGCAAATTATGAAAACCGAAGAATCGAAACGAGTCTCAAATCCGGAATAACAAATTTGATTTGCCGGAGTTCGTTTGAAATTATTGAATTATTGAATTTTCTATTAGAGTAAAAAGGAAAAGGCGATTCCGAATCTTTTTAGATGATTAAATAAACATTTTCAATGTTTGTTTAAAATCATTGAAAATCAACATTAAAAATTAACAAAAATAAATTTTTTAAAAATAATTTTAATAAAAATGTCGAAATTGAAAGAGAAAACCTCAAAAATCGAAATTTCGATACAGCTCTGCGGAAAAGCAAAGGGCATTATTAAATTTTGTCAATCTTACTTGTGTTTTAATTTTTTAATTAAGAAAGGGAGCGGGTGACAAAGTGCAAACGTTTAAAATTATTAAACTATAATAAATATACAAACTATATAAAGTATAATAAATTACAAAAAATAAAAAAATATTCTATTTCTTAATTAGAGAAAATCAACAGGCGATTCTAAAGTTTATTCGACAAGCCGATTCGCTTGTTTAATATATTGAAAATAGACTTGAAAAACCGACAATAATAATAATCTCTAATTAAATAAAATTAGAAATTATATGTCATAATAAATAAATTTTTTACTTTCATCTTGTCTTAATTTAAATAATTTTTTTATTTTTCCTTCATATTTCTAATAGAATTAATTTTTAAAATTTTCTAAATGAAAGATGGAAGCGTCTAGTGGGGAGAGGGGAGCTCATGGGACAGAATTGTACAAATTTAAACAATTCTTTCCCATCAATCCTTTAATCATTATCTTACTATGGGCGGAGTCCTTAAAAGTTGCTTCATATGCGCTGCGTAAAAGCGGTAAATAAATAGTGAGAATTTCTCTCGATTTAATCATTCTTAAAATCCTTACAATTTATTTATTATATAATAATAATTTATAAAAAATATTAAATAATAATTAGCCTTTTAACTAGGCAAATTTATTTTTTTCTATCATTATATTCGAAGGGTTAGAGTCTTATATGAATAGAGTCATCGGGCTTTCTTTACTTTAGACAATACAACTCTTAAAATTTTTTATTTTAAACATAAAACCTTTGGGTGTGCGCAACGGTAAAATGTATTAAATTTCTAAGCTTCATAACCTCCATAGCGGAATATATTTTGAAATTTTTTCCCCAAAATTTCTGATAGTTCTATCTGTTATATCACCACGAAGGTATTATATTTATCTCTCATTTATTTAATTATCTTTCGTATTTTCTATTAAAAAATAACTTAGCCCATATTATTATGAAAATTAAAATTTTAAGTATAATAAATATTTTTAATTAATTTAATGTTATAAAAGAAAAAATAAATTTAATTTTAGACTAAAAACAAAAACCGAGAAATGCGCCTACTCGTTTTGGGCGCATTTACCTTGATTATTGCATTGGGAGAAGCAAAGGCACCTGAGCGATTATCTCAGGGTTTGCCAGGAAATATAAACGTTTATTTGGAACCTAATGATGTGGGGTGCAAAAGAAAGCTTTACAAACCGGAATTCCAGTTACCGCTGCCTCGTCAATATACTGGAATCTACAAATGTAAGTTTTTAATAAAGATTTGTGGATATATCCCCGGTATTTTTGTGTGTGTGTGTCTCAAAATCGTAACTTGTAATACGCATAGTGCATGCCGCAAAAGCTGCTAAATCATTTCTTATATAAATAATTTAAGCGGCAATCTATCCAAGAGCTACGGTTAATGAGGAGGAATTTAATCGAGTCTTGGAAATTCAGGATGGATGGTTAAAGGAAATTATGAGTGAAGAAGCCTATGGGGATTATAAAAAATTGGGTCTTGATAACCATATTGAAAAGGTACATGCTGAAAAGCCACACATAAAAGAATTGAAGGAAAAGGCAAAAAAAGTAGCGATTGAAAATAAAGCTATAAAGTTATTGAAAGATATAGATCATGTGTCAGAACGAGAGGAAGCTGTAAAAATGTTAAAAAAGGCGGGATATTTAATTGAGAATGATGAAGATGTTGATAAAATTTTAAATGAATTGAGGGGAAAAGTGGCTTTAAAGTTAGATATGGATCCCGGTCAAGATGTTCCACGTGGTTGTATTATAATTAACGAAGATGGAATTTGTAAAATTGATGTTTGTATGTTTTATTTATCTTATTTTTGAATAATAGAAGATTAAATTATTTTATTAAACTTAAAATTCTAACGTCTTGAAATAATCTATTTATGATATACTGCAAATTTAAATACCTAATACCATTCTTAGAGCGACGGCTCTTATGTTTATATTTTTAATTTTAGTCCTAAAAAAATTCATAATAAACTTTGAGCAACTAAACAAAAAAACTAAACTACACATCTGTAAATTTATATTAATAAGTTATTTTTAGCTGAATTTTATAAACCATACAAACCTAATGAGGTTGTAGGTCTTCATTTGAAAAGAGGACATTTGCCAGCAAGTAGTTGGATTAAACCTGATGACAAAGATGTTAAAAAATATAGTGGATTATGGCACACTGATAGTGAAAAGGATTTGATTATTCATCATGATTATGACAAAAATGAGAAGCGAATACTTGATCGTTGCTCATTTTATGGGTTTGAATCTTCTTATTGTTATAAAATCAATTGAAACTAGAAACCAGGATACTAACTCTGAACCCACCATAGTTCACTTCTTGATCCGGTAGCATTATCATCGAAAAACACAAACCAGAGAAATACCGTTGCAACCCCGATAATTTATATATTCTTGTATAATCATAGTAATCACGATATAAAATTAAATAATAAAAAATTCATAAATAATTATTAGAAAATATGAGTTGGATGAAAATGGTTATCCAATCAACCCGATTACACGAACTGGTTTTATTACACGTGGAGAACTATACCAATGGGGACCAAGTAAAGGAGTTGGAGCAATTTTATACTCTAAAAGCATAAATGATGAATTTTCATTTCTCGGCGTTATGAATGGGAAGTATGAGAGACCAGAAGGTACATATACTATAAATATATTCTTCGTCAAAAAGTAAGGGTTTAACAAAATTAAACTCGAGTCAGTATGTAGATTTGAAAATATCTGCCAACATAAATATTCGCATATTAATTAAATTCGAGAAATCGTGAACAACATTGTTCTCTCATTTAAAATACCGTTAAATCAAAACATGGATTCCCAACTTTTCAGATGTCTCTCCAGTCAGTTCTAACCGATGTTTAAGCATCCTTAAATTCATTTTTTTAATTTACCTTCTAAATTAAAATTAAATATATATATATAAAGGTCTCATCGTAATAGGGATTAAAAGACTTCTTATAGATCGAAGAATCACTACTCCAGGAGGGTATGTTGATCCATCTGAAGAATTTGAAGATGCAGCAAAGAGAGAATTAATTGAAGAAGGCCTAGCAAATAAAAAGATAGGAAAAGAAGAAAAAGCTGAATTCGAAAATAAACTCAAAAAACTTATGGGTGATGGAGAATTGGTGATATTTGGCTATAATGATGCGAAAGAGGTGATAGAATTTTAAACTATTTGGTGCGGTAATTAAATATTTTACAGACAAACACAGACAATGCATGGACAGAATCTGTAACCTACGCTTTTGGTATTGACCACAAAAATTTAAATGAATTTGAAGCTGATCATGGGAGCGATGCAATAAAAGCAATGTGGATGACGATTAAAGTTAATGAAGATTCATCTGAAGTAAAGTCACTAATGAAAAAAGTTATAAAAGAGGAGTCAAAAAGTGCTAAGGAAGAAAAAATGGATGAATTGCAAGTAGATTTGCCAGTTGAGGAGACGACAGTTGGAGATGCCGTATATTTAACTTTAAAAAAAGAAAGAGAGTTAAAAGTTAAAAATCTTCTTGATAAGAAAATAAGAAACATGTTCAGTATAGAGGAAAAGATTGATTTTGTTCTTAAAACTTTCAAGGTTGTTAAATTTAATTTTTAACAACACTTGATTTTGTATCTTAAATATAAGTCAATTTATTGCAACAATCACTAAACTTAATTAATTTGACTGATATTTAATTTTGACCTTTTCTTAATGAAGTACTATTTTAGGCATGCCGAACTGAATATGTAGATGAAGACAAATTAGAAAAAACTGAAGACATCGCCGACAAAGAAGCTGGAGAATCCAGTTCCCGTAAAGCAAAAGAAACAAAGAAGGTTCCAATTGAAATTTGCTTGAATTTGAATGATAAAAAAACGATGAACATGGAAGGTGTTGCTCGTTTATTCCTTGTTAAGCTATACGGTGAAATGCCTTATTTGGAATTTCTCGCAAAACAGAAGTCGAATCAGGGAACATATGTAGTCAAAAGGGGAAAAGTATCCACTTTGATTACTGGTAGTAAGTTTATTTATTAAATAAAATTATTTTAAAATGATAGAAAAACGCCTTCATGAACAAGAGAGCGGTACTCAAAAAGAGAGCGGTACTCAGCATGAACATAAAAAAGAAAAAAAAAGTCCACGAACAAGCTTAAGCCCAAGCAAAAAGCGAGGTGGAAGTCCAACTAAAGGACGTTAAAAAATGAGTTTATTTAAAGAGCAAGTAAAAGACTCTAAAAGAAAGTAAAAATCTTGAGCATATTGCACTACAAATTCTTCTGTCCACTTTTGTATGAATTTAGCTGTAGTATGACCAGATGCTCACTAATTCTCTTGTTTATATGGAGTTGATATTTAGTTAAAAATATTATTTGGGATCCTTCAAATTATTATAGATCACAGATGTCTGAAAATTTTCTGAAATTTTTTAAATAAACAAGAAACTAGAAGAGCCGGTCATTAGAACCCTTTATTAGTTATGTACATACATATTATTCTTTATATAAATATTATTTATTTTTCTTTACTCATTTCTTGATTCTTTAAGATTATTTTAGTATAAACCATTTAGAAATTTTTTGGTTAATTTCTAAATTTAAATTCAAAATTTAAATAAGAACATAATAGAAAATTAAGGAACGATTGTCGAAAAAACTTATAAAATAATAATTAAATTATTCTTAAACCAAGCCTTATATTTGTTAGGTGCAAGAAGATATAAATTCCAACGAGAAGAATAAGAGAAGCTTTTAGACAATTTAAATTCCCAACCCTATTTAATTTTTAAATCGAACAGATAAATTCCACTAATTCTATTCGAGTAATTAGTCGGAACTATTCCCTGAAACATTTAAGTATGGTCCAAACATTAAAATTTAATCTCTTCAGCTTTTTGTAAAAGAAAATGAATTTAAATTTATATATAAATGGATTAAATAATTTGAAAATCTCAAGAAAGAGATAAACATTATTTAAATTATTCTTCAAATTTTTGTTAATTAATTAGCAAAATTTTTAAGATATTTGGTTTGCTTATTTTGTATAAATGTCATACTGTCACATTTTTTGCATAAACAAGGAGGTGTTGGTGCTTCTAAAGGTTTTTTCTCCAACAAATTATTATTGTTACCTGATAGAGACGAGGTAGAAGAACTTAGAGTTATAAATTATGTTTAAGATTATAAATTGTGACTATTTTTGTAATATGATACTAATATTTGTCTATAATGTTCCTCGGAAATGAAAATTTGAACGAAAACTGACGAATAACCGATCTTGAACAAAGTTTTATATTTCCGAAATACAGTGGAACTATTTGGATATAAACTTGTGTCACTTAGAATTTTGATGTTAGTTATACAAAGTTATACTAAGATATCAAGCACCTAGGCCTCTATTTTTCGAGCTATCTGTGCTTCTCAAGTTTTCAAATTATTCAGGAATGGCTGTTAATATATTATACATATGTGCTTTGATTTCTACTTAATTATATTTTGCGGAATAAATTTGTAAAATTTACCCAAAAATGTTTTCGAATTGACTCATCACAAATTGTGCCAAATTTCTCATAAAATTAGCGCTGTCTTTGACCATTTGCTCTTCAAATTCACGCATTTCTTGAAGATATTCTTCAATTTGTTGTTGTTCTTCATATGTAGGTGTGCGTTCGTCACCATTATCGTTAATTACACCATCCTAAATTAATTTTAATATTTAATTAAATAATTTATATTTTGAATTATTTTTTAATAAAAATTATAAAAATTTCTGAGAATTTCCATATTACTAAGAATGGCTTATAATAATGTAAGTCTGATAACCGTGCATCGACCTTTTAGATTGTTTAACACCCGCCTCTAGGTTTAGAATTTTAAATGCTCTAGGTGAATCATTCTTACAATAATTTATATTTTATTTTGGTACTTTCCTGTTATCGGCCCTCCATTTTTTCTTCCTTTTTTCTCAGTTTACTTCTGTACAGAATGGTCAGATTTTCTTTCTTAAATTCACTCCATTTCCCATTGGCAACATTAACAAAGAAAAGATAATTTTTGCAAAAAACAGATTGTTTCACAAATCTGAGAAGAACGTCATTTTAAATTTTTGTTTTTGTTTTCAAATCAATGAAATATTTTCAAACTGCCACAAACAGGAGAAGCAGCGATACATTTTTAGGATTGACAATCTCGTAAATCTTAAACACGCGACGTATGCACAGAAAATAAAAAATTAATCTGTTTTTTTTGCAAAAATAATCTTCTTTGTTAATGTTGCCAATGGGATATGGAGTCAATTTGAGAAGGAAATAAAATCTTACCATTCTGTACAAAAGTAGACTGAGAAAAATGGAAGAAAAAATGGAGGGCCGATAACAGGAAAGCCTTTATTTTTAATTATTTTTAATAAAACATAAAATTTTTTGAGAATTTCTATATTAGTAAGAAAGGCTTATAATAATGTAAATCCGATATGTTCTTTCCTTTAAAAATTGATAACTACAGGTGGGATGGTAGATCGGATAAACAAGCAAGCTTCGAAAGGCTTTCAGATCCGAATATTTAGAGCAAAAGAAATTGAACCTCATAAACGCATGATTGACCATCACCTTCATTGTTATTATTATCATCTACATCATTAGCATATTTTGCAGTTGTATTAATATCCAATCCATTTACATCATTATCTTCCTCAGGAAATTCATTGTCTATACCAGATCCTTCATTATTTAGTTGGTCTTCCTCATCTTCTTTAATTTTTTCTGTTGTGTATTCATCAATGAGATTATTCTCATCGTTATTTAATAGTGGCAATACATTTGTAACATCTTCTTTAATAAATTGTGGGTCTTGAAGATTTTGCTTGTCGATCGAATTGGATGGATGTTGCTCATTATCATGCTGTGCAAATTTATTATTTAAACAAGACCTATTAAAAATTATTTATAGCTGAACGCCCTTATCCATTAAAGTGTCAATAAAGAGGGTATCAAGGTTTTTTACTTATAGAAGATCATAATTTTAAATTGAGTAAAAAAATTTTAGATTAATTTTCATAACGATATTTTTGTCTATTTAATTCAGAATGAAAAAATTCAAGTTTTCAACTTTGCATGACATTGATTTTTTTAAATAAATTTTATAAAATAATTTTATTCTGTTAAATAATAATTATCTTTACCTCTCGAACATCAACAGAGTCGGCAAGCTCATCACTGGGCTTACTATTAGAATTTTCATTGCCACTATCTCCGCTATTAGAATCATCCGCAATAATTTTGTTTATAATTAAAAGGAAAATTAAAATTTTTAAAAACATTCTTTAATTAAGAAACCTGGGTCTTTTTAATTTTAAATGTCAATTGAAGCATTATTTAAGCGTTTTTATTTTCAAATTAAGTAAGGGATAAATTAAAGTTTATTTAGATTTTGCCTTTTTTCTATTTTGAAATATCAAAAATGACTGAGTAAAAAAATTCTGTTTACTTCAAAATTTATTTTTTAAAATTCATCCTTCTATCTATAGCCTTATTTGTCAGCTTATTGGGAAATTTTCAGATGATATTTTGAATGACTAATAAAAATTATGGAAGGCAGATAATTTGAAAAGCTGAACAAATAAATCTAGTAGAGATTCAAAGTGCAGATTTATTGGGAAATAATTATTGACTAAAAAATTTTAAATTAAAATATAATAATTTTTAAATAATTAATTCATCATCTATTCTTTATTTTCTTCTACCTATTTTTTGCTTTAATTTAAAATTCTAAAATTTCAAATCAAAAACTAAAAAGATTAAGAATATATTTTGTATTTACAATTTTACATGTTTTATTTTTGCTTGATCGATGAAAATCTGAAACAATCATTTATGCCCCTAATTATATGAATGAATTGTTTACAAGACTTTGTAGCTCACAGGGTAACCGTAACAACCCTCTCCCTCGTATTGAAAATTTCTACAAGACTTATACACCTCCTCAAGACTTATACCACCTCAAGAATGTTATTTATTATTAAAATTATAAATTATATCATTTTCTTGAATTATATATAAAATTAATATGTCAAAAAGGACAAATTGCAGGTGACAACTAATCTCAACAAATTACCGCCTTAAAATTATTTTTTACACAATAGACTTTAAACAAATATTTATTATTTTGCATTTTTTAATGCATAAAAATCCGGCCTCTATAAATAATGCAAATAAAAATTTATTTTAAAAATCATTTTCACATGATTAGACGACTTAAAAGAAAGGGCAAAATGCCGGGTCATCCTTTTAAAATACTATTCTGCCAACATGTTTTGTCGGCAAAAATATATTCAAAGGAAATTTATTTTAAATCAAAGGGCAATGTGAAGAAAAGTGCAACCTCTGATAAATATATTTTCTGTGAAACGCATGTGATTTTATAATGAAGTTGTTCACAAAATGTTTAATAGCATTCCCAGAAATAACAACCATAATTAAAACACCGATATAGTAATTGAATTCTATATATAATTCAATAATGATTATTCTCATTATAAACTTTTTTCAATTTTCGTGCTACCCTCCTAGTCCGAGCTCTAATTAATATTGTGTTTCGCATAAATATTTAGCATAATAAAGTTGAATGTGCGTAAATATTGCGAAATATGTAGTACACAAGAGTTGAGTTATCGCTTCCAAACATAATCAAAAATCGAGGATTTCCGCATCGGATTGTTAATTCGGCCTCGCTTTACCGATGTGATTTTGAAAACAAAAAATTTTTTTAAATAATTTTGGAATAAAAATATTTAGTTGAATAAGCATAGAAAAATTATCTTGTTTGTAAATTAATTAATTAAATCTTGTAATAAATTAAAATCAAGTCCTGATGTATCACTAAAATCAAAGTCAATATCATTCAAATCTATTTGATTTTCCGCCTTTACATCAATATCCCCAAATTGAATATCAAATAAACCAATAAATTCAGCGCCCAAAAGCTCAGCTTTTTGTTTAGCAGTTTCAGATGAAAACAATCCTTTACTTAAATACTTTTCTTTCATTTTTCTATTTTTAAGCATTGTGACTTCATTATTTGGACCCAAATTTTCCAAAATATTAATAGAAGCTTCTTGTAACCAAACTCCTCGAGCTTTTTCTATAAAATCGTTGAGGATGGACTTTCTATCAGATTGTCCTTCATGATGACCTGATGTTGAAGATTTCTCTTCCTCTAAATTAAATATTTTTTACTTAAAAATAATTTAATTAGACACTTAAGCAACATAGGTCTATCCGTTCAAATTCCCTCATCATTTACAGTATCCCTTGATTAATATCGCTTTAATTATCTAAAATATATACCTTAGATTTATATTTGCTTAATTTTTCTTCTAATGAATAAGCAAAAATAAAAAGACGGCTTAAAATACACAATGCATGTTCTTTTTCACCTAATGACAATTCACTTTGACCATTATTAGATGATACAATTTTGCATTGTTCATCAATTATTTTGGGCAAATTTGATAAGATTAACTTGTCAGAACAATTAAAATGTCTAACTATATTTTCAGTAAAATTATCTTTGCTGGAGTTAATTCCTTTTCCTTCTCGAGAATAGTTAACAAAACTTCCATTTGATTTTAAAAATGAGAAGCTATCGAATGTTTTATTTGTACGGGTCTAAAATAAATTTATTACATATTTGATTAGCTAGGTAAAACTATTTTACAGGCACCCCTTTCCTTATCAATCACGTTGAGCATTCAAACTGGGGAAAGTCATTAGTGTTTAGTAGAGACCCGGGGCGAGCGCATTACATTAATTTCGTTAACATTTGGCCTGCGCTGCATTTTGCGTGTTGCGTTATTTTTGGCGAAAATACAACCATTCTGATGAAAAAATTAAACAGATCTATCTCGACCTTCCAAAATTCTCAAAATTTTCGCCTGAGGTGCAGGAAAAGGAAGACTGGCTGACAAGAACTGGCTGACAAGAAAAGTTTAGGCCAAACTTTTTTTATTTTAGGCCAAAGTTTAGGCCAAACTTTTACTTATGGCATAACTTTATTCAAGGCAAAGATATTGAGATCAAATGAAATTTATATGATAGAGAAATAACTAAGGAACAAATATAATCCAGATTTTTCAAAGTTCCACCCCTTGCTTGGATACAGATTAGAAGTCCGGTGGAAAATTTTTGGCTAATGTTCGCACCTTCTCATGTGAGATTTTCTCTCATTCCCGAACGAATGAGAACCGGAGCGACAATCAAACTTTTAGATTATTAAGAACGTAATTACACTTCTAAACCCGCTATAAAGAATGCCAAACCATCTCTAAAAATGTAAACTTGATATTCTTTTTCTTATCTAAGAAATCAACTAATAAATAAATACTACTTAACTCGCGCAATATATTTTGTTCGTCCAATTCAAGTTTTTTAAAGTTGATTTCATCTTTAAATTTATTTTTTAATTCTCTTTCATGCCATTTTTCATAATAACCAACAATAAAATCCGATTTAATTAATGCCTCAAAATTTGTGTAGTTATCAAATTCATAGATAGTTTTAATTATGTTTGATGCTTCTTCCAATGTTAAAACTTAATATATCAATGATTAAAAATTTTTATTTTCAAGGAATCATTCATAATATTGTTATATCACTAATTGTAATCCCGTGCCTTAAATTAGTTGTTTCTGTTAAATCATGGAGGTTACTACCGAATGACCATTATCGCGGAATGAAATTAAAAAGAGTTATAAGTTGAAACTATATGAGATAAATAAGAATGGGCGTCCGTCCAAAACGAGGATATCCACAAGATAGATCATCGTGCTACTTGAAGACTCCATATAGAAGAATCATACTTAATTATTAAATTTAATCTTAGTGCTCCACAAAGTGCTCCTTAGTGCTCCTATAAATAATACATATGAGTTTATTATTTGCCTGGTAAATTATCATAAGTTATATTTGCGCTGCTACTTTGAGTTTTATCGGATAGTGCAGGCGAAAATTGTATTTCTTTTGCCAAAATGTATTGCTGCTTAATTGGAGAAGCATCCTTAATTTCATAAGGTTGAAAATGTTGTTGTTTTTGTTTATCATTTCGTTTTACATCAATATCCCCAAATTGAATATCAAATAAACCAATAAATTCAGCGCCCAAAAGCTCAGCTTTTTGTTTAGCAGTTTCAGATGAAAACAATCCTTTACTTAAATACTTTTCTTTCATTTTTCTATTTTTAAGCATTGTGACTTCATTATTTGGACCCAAATTTTCCAAAATATTAATAGAAGCTTCTTGTAACCAAACTCCTCGAGCTTTTTCTATAAAATCGTTGAGGATGGACTTTCTATCAGATTGGCTTTCATGATGACCTTTTACTTTTGATATAGCCTTTAAAATTCATAAATTTATTTATTTTATAATCAAAAAAATTTTCCAAAGTATCATAACTCATTTTATTTTTATGTAAGTTTTGAATTTTAAGTTAAGTTTACCTTTATCTTATATTCATATAATTTCTCTTCCAAAGTCATTGCAAAAATAAATAGACGAGATAAAATACACAAAGCATGTTCTCCTTCACTCAGAGACTTGTCTAATTTGAATTTTCTTAGTAAATGAACATTGCATTGTTCGTCAATATATTCCGGCAAATTTGATAATACCATCTTATTTTTCTGCGTTTTTAAATAAATTATTTTTATAGAATATGCTCGAAATAGATCGTTAAAACTAACCAGATCCTGATTTATATTACCACCAAATATCGACGTAAATAATCCACTCATAAATTCTTCTACTTTCAAAAAGTTTTTATTTAAATCTTCATTGCTACAATCCGCTTTTCCTTTGTTCAAAATAGATGAATGCATGAACAGACCTTTTGATTGCAAAAATGAGTAACTATTGAATGTTTTATTTGTCTGGGTCTGAAATTAACTATTTTCTAGATACACTGATTAAAAAAAGATGGCACATAAATAAAAGTTATATTAAGCAATATAACTAGTATTGTCGGTTCCTGGAAATTCTTCGGATTCCCGAAACCGAACCGAAAAATCCTCAGTTCTTCGTTTCGGTCTAGAACGACAACCTTGAATATAACCGTAATAAACATAGCTGATTTACGAGTATCAAGGAACGAATTTGTTATTAGTGTTTCAAATCTACATAATGATTAATGCCGCATGTTTTATATAACCAAACTAGACGAGCTAAAACACAAACGTTATCGCACACAGAAATACAGGTATACGATGGTAGATTGGAATCGGGAATAAATGGACCAATCTCATTGCCGCTTTATGAATTTTAGATTCTCTCAAGATATTCTCAGGTTCTCTGCAGTAAAGTATTTCAATTTTATTTTACAAATAAACTTAACTCGCGCAATAAATTTTGTTCGTCCAATTGAAGTTTTTTAAAATTGATTTCATCTTTAAATTTATTTTTTAATTCTCTTTCATACCATTTTTCGTAATAACCAATCATAGTATCTTGATTAATTAATGCCTTGAAAGTTGTGTATTCATTAAATTCATAGATTTTTTTGATTATACTTGATACTTCATCCAATGATAAAACTTAAATATTTTAAATTAGAATATATTACTTTCAATAGCTTTAGACAATGCAAAACTGTTATTATTATCAAAGATATATAGGCAGTCAAAGGCCCGGCAATGACATTATTATATAAAATCAAATTCCGCGCCATATAACTCAAATTGCTCGAAACTGTCATGTTTAAATTATAAGTTATGATCTTATACATGTTCTGTAATTTATATTCTTAAATTCAACAAAATACCTGGTTTTTTAATGTCGGATATATCGGTTATTTTTTGACGTTTCAATGATGGCTCAAAGTAATGATGATCTCCTTGCATGCTTTCAACATTATGATATAAATAAAAAAATAATAATTTTAATATAACAAAATACATTTTTAATATATTTTACTGGTTTATATCTTCATTTATTTGTTTACTATATTAATATTAAATAATTAGTGAATAAGAGTTGGAAATGTTAAAACAAATTTCGTGCATAAAAGCATAAAATTTTGTTTTTAAGAATGTTTTGTTTAAAAAAATTTTAAATAAGGGATTGTGGCTTATTAGCTTTTCAAATTTTAAAAATTTTAGTCTGCGGAGCAAAAAAACTGGCTCCTTTAATATTTAAAATTCTCAAAATTTTCGTAAGCGGCGCCGAGAAAGTGAAATGGCATAAAAAGAATGTAAAAATCTGTTATTATTTTTCTATTAATATAAAAAATAATTTAAGGCTAAAAAAATGGACAATACATACAGCTATATTTTTATTCATTTTTAAAATTAAGAAGCTGATAAGTGTAATAAAATGACAAAGTGCAAGCCTTTAAATGAAGGATAACGCTCTTTATTATTTAAAAAATAAACAACCTAAAAAAATTAGATTTCTTAATTATTAGAGAAAAAGAATCAACTGGTGATTTCAAAATGATATTCAACAAGGTTTAAAGTAGAGTTCAGCGGTATCGGGATTTAGAGAAAAACCCGGGATCGGGATTTAGGAATGGTGATCCCGATCCCGGATCCCGCCACGGGATCGGGATTGGCCGAAATCGGGATCGGGATTTGGACTGGAGATCCCGATCCCGGTCCCGAATCGGGACCGGGATTGAAAAATCGGGATCGGGATTTACTAAAATTTTTTTAAAAATTTTTAAATTTTTATTCTCTTAACATACAACTCAGTCTAAAATTGCCATTGCGTGCTGAAATATTGAGTTTAAGTTTACTTTCCGGTTCAGGGGATTAAGGGGGCATAATGTAATGAGGGGAATAAATGGGATTGGGCTTCTTCCATTTTAAGCGCCGCAGGCAAAAATTTTGAAAAATTTGGAAGGCCAAGGTGCCAGATTTCCTCCCTTGTAAGCGCCGCAGGCGCAATATTTTTTAAATTTGGAAGGCCAAGGGCATTCAAGTCTATACAATTAAGTGCGTTACGTCAAATGTGGACGATTAAGAACTGAGATTGAGGAATTTATTGATATAATCATGTAGTAATATCTCTTAAGCCCTAGAATTCTCTTCAAATCTAACTTAATCCCTGTAAATCCGTCGATATCCTTCTATACTCCAAATCCACCGATACTCCCCTCAACCTCTCTTGATCCACGACATTTTTTTATCCGAATGAAGACATTTACCGTAAATGCTGAAATAATTACCCAGGGTAATTATTGTTTCAATCTCTCGCTGGAGGGAGTAATTATTAGAGAGCAAGTGTTTACTATAAATATACCCATCCTGCAAATTGAGAAACTAATTTGCCTTCTCCGATATAATGCTGTATTAATGAAATATGTAAAGCTTTAAGAGTGAATTTCTATATAAAATTATATTTAAATAAATTAAATTTAAAATAAATAAATTTATTAACGTTAATTAGTCTAGTCGACGAAGCTAGATTTAAAATCAATATAGCAGGCAATAAATAAATTTAAATGCGCGGATAACTATTGAGTGATATTGACTGAAAAAAATTAATTCAATAATTTATATAAATTTTTTGAATAAAAAAGAAATTTTAAAAGTTTTACATTAGAAATTATTAATACATTTGCGAGAGACTCGATCCCTACTGCAATGGTCATTTTCCGATCCCGTTTCCAAACTCACAATTTAACCCTTATATCACTACTATCAATAAACTAATAGTTGAGAGTTAAAACCTTAATTAACTTATTATTTAATTATAGGTAAATTTGATTAAAATCCTGTTTTATGAATGTGATTATCTGTGTGAGGGGCAAATAGTTATTACTTTGCGATTAAGTTTATTACTTTGCGATTAAGTTTTCGCAGTACTTTTATGATAGAGTTTTCGCAATAGTTTGTCGTTGAAATGGAAAACATAAAAACAAAATATATCCGATATATTTAAAAATATTCACGTATATGTACACGTGAATCATGCCTTAATTTCTTGTTAATTTATTGATCAATAGAAATGGAAATGAAGTTATTTTAATTTGTTTTTAAGCTTATTGTTTTTATGTTTTAGGTAAGTCTGACCATTTTTAGTTATTTAGTAAGCAAGAAAGAGGAAATGGAATTGGAAATTAATTTAAATTAATTAAAAATATTTACAATCAAGTTAATAATTTAAAAATTTATAGTGTGATTCATAGATTAATATAACTAGTAAATATGTTGTTCAAATAATTTTATATGCAGTTTAATTATCCATAGAACTATATGTCTATGGAGTCGCATAAGGAGATCTGTTTTATTTTATTTTTCTTTAAAAAATAAATGATAACAAGTGTTAAATTTTATTTTTAAATATTATCTAACATAAAAAACAAGCCAGCGATTTTGTTTAGTCCTTGAAATCAAAAAATTTTCGCCTGCGGCGCCATAAAAAAAGAAATCAGGCTTCATTATCTAACAAGATTCTCAAAATTTTCGCCTGCGGCGCTAAAATTAATACCAAGTTACATAAAATACTGAGGTATTCGCATTTTTATCTAAGTTGGAAAGCGTGAAATTAGAGGGTGATTGTTGGACTGAAATAAGAAAATTAAAAAAACACCCATTAATCTTTAAATTAACCTTTAAACTAAAAAAAATTAACCATTAACCTTTAAACAGCCCTTAATCTCCCTAATAACTTATATCGCCAGATATGCCAGTTAATCCATTCAATAGCCATTATATCACCAGATATACCCTTTAAATCCATCAAAACCATTTAATCCCACCTCATTCTCCATGATTTTTATTTAGATTAGTGGAAATGTACCATGAGTGCCCCGAAACAATTCGAAAACCCCGTTCCCCGACACAACCGCCCCCGAGCCTTCGGGGCCCAACCCTAATTGTAAGTTACCCATCTACCTAATTAATGTATATCTTATATGTATATCTCGTATATAAAGTTTATAAGACTTTTTTAAATTTGTTATTTAATTTAATCGAAACTATTCCATTATCACAACTTATAAATATTGAACGATAAGTAATTATTTCAATAAAAATCTAATAGAACTAATTTTCTGTCAATTTTTCGTGATCAAAATCATCTTCTTTAACATCGAATCTGAATAAATATTTAAATTAATTTTTATTTATAATAAATTTACTTTCCCAAATTCAAAATTTTTCTGATAAAACTTAATTGCTTTATTAAAAACAATTTATTTAATTTTAAAATAAAGTAACCATTTTTATACGTCGTTCTTATAAGGGGTTTGCATTATGACGAAGTTCTCAATGACTAAGATATACCGAAGTGACCGCAATTTTATAGTAGGGTTCCAAGTATTGAATTCGGTACTCGAATTCAAAGCTATAATTCTCTTAGAATTAGATTCATTCAAAATATTTTATAACGAGACCGGACTGGTAGTGTTTTAAAAGAATTGTACGAGATAATTCGAAAACGTCTTCCAGTCTAACACCATATAAATTCTAATTAGTATTACATATTTACCTAGTATCATTGTGAGCACTAATATGAAAGAAGGAGATACATTGTTCGCCGTTTCTATTACACTTGCTAAATTTGCCATTAAACTGATTTTTATTCAGAGCAAAATATCCAACCAATGCCATTGATGAGCCTTAAGATAAATTCAAAAAATTTATCAAGAAATTTTTATTCAAAGATTTTTTCGTCACTTTTTGCCAATCTAATTGTTTATAAAGCGTGCAGATTTTTATTTTCTGATTATTTTTCATGCAACATTAAAAATAAATTGACGGCTAAAATTACCTTTTCCATATTTAATTACTAAATTTTCCAATGTTGCCACTTTTTCTATCCCATCTGTTATATTTTTTCTCATATCATTCAAATCTTCAATCGAATGGTAATTTAATAGATTATTCTTGAGAGATACAACTTTTTTCATTGCATCAGCAATTTCCTTTAAATAAATAACCATGTTTATGTAGTAATACTAATGTCCTACATTCATTAACAGAATATATAGCAATTATAGAGCAATATTTATATTTTTTTACCTCATTGCCTATCCAAACTCCCGTGATTGTATAGGTCACATATGAAGCCGTATCAGAACTTTGCTGTCTGTATTTATCTTGGATCATTTTGGCTAATTTCTAAAAAATATTTGAACACCGGCAACTTGTTTTTACGCTCCAAAGATACCTGAACGCAATAATAAGCACGTAGATATCGTACACCGCTCAAAACAAAACCACTTGTGTTCAGAAATAAATTACTGGATTTCCCAACAACCACTAATTTTCGAAAATAAAAGCCATTAGATGATAAATCTAAAAGTTGTTTCTGCATTTCATTAGCCCCATCGACAACTAGCTTTCTATCTCTAAGAATAACCTATAAAATAGAAACTGAATTAACCAAGTGGAATTAAAGTTTTAATTAGACCTGTGCATGGACACGGATTTTGGTATCCATATCCGGATATTTACGGCGGATACAGGCGGATATCCGCAGTCATCCTGATATTATTTGTATCCATATCCGTATCCATGCACAGGTCTGGTTTTAATTTTGGAATTGTCTGGTTTTGTGTAAAATATCTTAAATCTAATATATTGATCTGTAGATTGATTCAAGCTTGAAATCTAAACGAATTTAAGATTTGAAACAAAATTACAGATAAGTTTTTAAGGAACTTAAAATTTATATGAATAGTCTGCTTAAACTGAATATCTTCGAAGATTTCTTGAGCATCTTTTTTATCTAAACGTTTTTAGAATAATTTTAATATGCTAAAGAAAGGCAGAACTCTGAGTCGGGTATTAAATAGTTGATTCCAAAAACTTCAACGACCAGACTAGAGTCTCTAGGTTCTCCTACTGCAAAAATATCATTCTTAAGCAAATTTTTGTTAAATCAAATTCTTTACCTCAGCACTTTTAGATTCTCCATCCACTTCATACAGACCTATTTCACTTCCATTATTATAAAGAATCTCGCCTGTATGGTTATCATATCTGGTAAAGTTGCAAATATTTTTTGTCTTTAATTCGTTGGCTTTTCCGAAGCATTTTTTCCCAGTCTCGATCGAAATATTTAGAACTTTATAAAAATTTAATGTGTTCAATATTTCCTTATTTACAACCGTTTTAAATTGACAAATATGCAAATCTTTAATACTTTGTTCTATCATATGATTGAGTGAATCTATTTAAATTTAAAATTATTAATATGTATATTTTTACTACCTTCCAATGAAGATTGAATATACAATATAAATACAATAATAATATATTTTACAACAAACATTATATTTATGTATGTATTATTTCTTAGAAGAATAAGCTAAGTAAATATTAAATCTAAAGGAAGAATATGAAATGTAGTTAGTCTAAATTATTTTATGTTTAATTATTTGTATCCAGTTTAATACCTGGTGGGGGAGTGTGAGTAAAGAATTTCATGTGCTTCGCTCAACAACTTTATAAATTTCGTGTTAATTATGATAAAGATTCTCCTGTGGTATCACGCAATTTACCCTTTTTATCTAGGGAGGTGCGGTGAGGTATGTTTTTCAGTTACTCCAAACCCTGTTTTTAGGTTTGAGTAAAATATCGGGTTTATTTTGGAGGTAGGTATTTTTTAAGAATCACTTCAAAAATTTTCGGGTATAACCCTCGCTTTAATCAAGACACTTTTAAGTAATATGAATAATGAGAATTATCAAAAAATAAAATAAAAATTAATTACTTAATTAAATAACTGACTAAAAATTTTATACTGAAATGATTCAAAAGAGAAAATAGAATTACTATGTATTACATAGTTTAATTAATCAAAATTTTTGTATTACTAAATAATTTACTAATATGTATAAAATTTAATAAAAATTTAGATTTTATTAAAATAAATTAATTATAATTTTATGCATCCAATCAAACCTCATTCGTACAATCATTGAGTTAGCATATTAATAGTACTATAGAGAATTAACAATAGAACATATCCCTACTTTCACTGAATAATAGTAGATTAGACTACACATAATAAATAAATAATGATGTAAAAAGTATAACAAGATAATGGACAGAGATTATGATGCAATGTTAAATGGTATTATTAAAATTCTCGGTTCTTAACTATTTAACTCTAAGATTTCAAAACTGCTCGAAAATAGAGGTTTGAACTAATTTTTTTAAACATTCGGAAAATTTGACTGGAAGCATAAGGCTTATTTGGACGCATAATTGTTGATTGGAAAAATAGATAGAACAAAAATCTGATATTTATCACTTTTTTAAACTAGATTTTTGTATTACAAATTTTAAAAATTTGTATGGATGAATGCTTCATCATCTATTATTTCAAATAACCTCAACTATTACTTTTAAAATTCATCCATTTATATATTTAATCATCCAAAGAAATTATACTTTTTAAAGGTTTCACAACTTTATTAATATTTTTAATACAAAAATGTTCAAAATAATTTTTAAATTCAGCCTTATCATTGTATATTTTTTCAACATTCTTGCAGAATTCATCCATGTAAATATAACGTAAATATCCCAATTTTATTATAGATTCAAGATTAATAAATTGTTTAGTTAGAATTTCCTGATAAAATTTACTTTATTAATGTTATTTTATGATTGGTAGAAGGGTTGTTGTCTCCTTCACGGGTTTGCATCGATCTTTTTCGAGTTTCGTCGGTTCCTTACACATGAATATAATTTTCTGAATCACTACAAGGATTTTTCAATGGAAAAAGTAGGGATTTTTAACGCTGAGGAATCATCATTTCAGTTTTGCATGTTATTCTAATCAGTATCAGATCTGCATTCCAATTTTATGTCTGTTGAACGATATTGTTTAGAAAAGGAGGAGCAATCCCTGATTAAAATTTAACCCTGAAGATAAACTGTCTGCTAGTTATTTAAATAATTTTGAATTAAAATTGTTAACCTCATCCTTTATATCAATATCCTTCCAAATTTTCAACATTTTATAGAATTTTTCCCAACGATTTAAAACATATTCAAAAGTATGTATTTTTAGTAAATTTTTTCCTTCACTAAATTTTATATTTACAATGAGTTCCAATAATGTTTTATTACGTTCTGCATCCATAAAATATTCAATACAAGACATCAATTGTTGGTAGTTTTTAGAATATTTTTTCAATGTTTCCTCAGTATTGCCATAATAATATTGTTCATATTTTAATTGCGGATCAGAATAATAAATATGAGGAAAATCTTAAAAATAATTAAATTTAGATATAAAAACTTTTTTGCATTAACCTTCTTTATTAAATTTCCCTTGCTTTATAATCTTGTTGATTTTTTCAATTATATGTTTTTGGTGATCATCTGAAATATTTTAAGGTATTTGATGATTTCTTAAACATAAATATTCAAGGTCCTTTTCGTGTAAAAGACGGATTGAATTCTTAAACAATTTATTAAATAATTTTAATTGCTCACCATTTGTCATCAACACCGATTTTATTTTTAAGTTATGACTAGAAGACGTTCCAACAGATGTCGGCAAAAATCTATCTTTGTAGCCATCTGGATTAATAGAAATAAAAAAATTAATAGAAAATATAAATTATATCTTCAAATTTTATCGATATTTAATATCTAATCATTCACGACATCATATTAACAATGAGGAAAAAACGATTCTTATCTCGACTATAGATCGAGCTGAGACAAGAACTCGAACAAAGATCAATATTGATATTTTTCGAGATAACCAATCACAAGTCTCCTCTTCCTTATAAGCTCATTAAATAAAGCAAGTAAATAGTCTCTATACTAACTTCAATTTTTTTAGTTCTAAAAAATTTTATTTACATTATTTATGCCATTAAATATTGTTAACAAACTCTTAAACATTACTTTTAATATTTTTCTAAATTTTATAAATTTAATTACTTTCTGGAATAATAGACAACGAAGCACTCTTAGAATGCCAATTTTTATCATTCTTCATTGAAAAATCCCGATTTTTCATTTTTGCATAGTCAGTAAAACTTATATCGCCCAAAGCTACAGATTTAGATTTACTTAAATGCATTGAATTATTAATTCTTATAAAATTTGTTAATAAAAATATAAAAAAATAAATAAAAGTTGTTTGCATTTTTATTTTATTTTTAGCTAAAATTATTTTTATTGGTTAGTAATAAATAAATAAATAATTTTTCGTAAATGTCGGTAATTCTTATAATGTCTAAGAAATAACAAAAATATTTATCTATTGCAAAATTGTTTTTATTGGGAAATTTTAAAAATAAAAAGAGAAAATGCCGAAAAGTGCAAGCTAGTAAATGTATTTTGTGTAAAATTATTTGCAAAAATATTTAATAATACTTTTTTATTTGAATTTTATATGAATACTAGAAGCTCGGATTTGAACACTAGAAGCTCGGACTAGAAGCTCGGAAGCTCGGACTAGAAGCTCGGATTCTTCTTGACGTCTAAAGACTGATAGTATTTTCTTTTCTGCTTCGTTTAGCAAGAACAATATATCTATTTTATCTCTATAGATCAAATTAACAATAAGCACAAATAAAATCTTCATCAGAATGGTTTTATAAAAGGACTAATTTTATTATTTTTCTGTAATTTCTGCGACGATCCATCTTTATACTCCATTTTAGAATATTTTTAAAGAAACTTCAAATCACGCAATAGCGAATTGAAGATTTATTCAAAAGCAACAATATTAATTAGTTGGGATCAGCTACCGATTGCGTTTCTATCTTCAATATGGTTTATCAAAAAGAATTGATTATTTAATATATTATCATATAATATAATTATATATCAATTTAATTATAATTGATATCAAAAACGATGTACGTCAATTAAACAATACACATATCAAATCTTTATTAAACCGATTTTATAAAAACATTAAAAATTAAATCACAACCTTTCTTTTAAAAGCAAAATAATGAGAATATAAAAAGTACAAACGTGAAAAAATAGAAATTGACACACTTATTTGTTAGTCAACAAAAATAATAAACAAACTTCCTCAAAAAATATTAAATTATTAATTCTATAAATTTCGCAATTTTTTCCTATAGCCTTATTATATTTTATTTTTGAAATAAATAATTAATTTGAAAAAAAATTGTATTATTATTAGCGATCGGTTTTTAGTTTATAAACTTGTTTCCTAAAATAATTATGATGATAGAATCTCAGATTATATGAGAATCTCAAATTTTTGAATCTCTTATGTTGACGAGAACATTATCTTCTATTGAAACATATTATAGGGATTTTTAGAAAATACTCTGAATCCTAGTTTTTTAGCTTTGATGCGACCTTTTTTAAATATTTTTCTATCTTGATCATCTATTTGTCATTTTTGCAACCTATTTATGTACCTATTTTTAGGCTTTTACAACCTAAAAATCCGATCATATTCATTATGAAATTAATTTAAAGATTATTTTTTGTCAGTAATTTTTAAATTATGTATATTTTTATCATTCTCTTTATTGTAGTAAAACATCTCCAACCATCCCCCAGACTTTCTCAAAGCAATTGGAATGCTTGTCTGAATTCTATCAACAAAATTTTTAAAAATATTTCCTTCACTGCTGTTATAGATTTCTAATTGGTTTATTTGTTCATATGTTTCAATTCCTATCCACCAATGTTGGATAATATGTCCTCTGCAAAATAATATTTTTAATAAATAAAAATTTAGTTTTTTTTATTTTATCGAAATTTTTATAGAAATCGGTTGCAAATATTTTATTTCTCAACCAGGATACTCTTTACGCAGAAAGACTAAGACCCGAAATTTCAATCAAGATGGCTCTACCCTCAACGTTCTCATCTGAGACAATACCCGCCCTTTAATTTTCATCGTCAAACGCTCAGTATCAGCCCTAAAGTTCCTACTATTAAACAAACTTGATATAACTTAAGTCTTAAAAATAATTTTCACCCATATTTTTGTTTTATTTCATTTGGCAGCCAATTTTCTTTACTAAAAGCATGAGCATATTTAATCAAATTATCATCTTCTATTGAAAATACCAATTCTAAACGAATGCGACTCTCTACATAATGACAATAATTTACATTTTCCTTCAAATTATAATGGGTTGAAATGCACAAAATTAACAAATAATGTTTATAC
The DNA here is from genome assembly GCA_036172945.1 of Meloidogyne incognita. Taxonomy (NCBI): domain Eukaryota; kingdom Metazoa; phylum Nematoda; class Chromadorea; order Rhabditida; family Meloidogynidae; genus Meloidogyne; species Meloidogyne incognita. The sequence goes on from JARQAC010000035.1 coordinate 487,142, forward strand.
TATAAAAAATATTTAAAAAATATTTTTTGTTTAATTTCTGACCTTATCTAAGAAATTAACTCCATTTAGCCACTTCTTCCAATTATTAATTATGCTCATTTCTTCGTACGTATTTTTTGCATTTATTAGCATATTATTACCTAAATTATTCTATGAAGATCGAGAGGAATAAGTTAAAATTATTAGACATATCCATTGAACGTGTAATGTAAATCTCCCCTAAAAGCTCGACCCCCGATAACTCAGATACTGAAAGTTGCTACCTCGATTTTCCCAAATGACTCTTAATTTATCATCTACTTATAATCGTTCGGGGTTCATTTTGAGAACTCATTATTACACATCACAGGAAACGACTAAAAATAAAAAATAATATTTTACCAATTTCCAACTCCTTTTGAATTATCTGTCTAGTTGAATAATTAACATTAAAAGAACAATTTTGTTTGGGATAACCAGGTGTTAAAACAATCATTATCAGATTTGCATGATTTTCTAATCTATTCATTTCCCCAAACTTTTTACCGAAAAATATCCTTTTTCTTTTATTAAGTTCTTCCATAGAACTCCAGCTAAGCGGTTTATTTGTTAATTCATCTAAACTTACAATATTTTGCCAATCCCTAAAATTAATATTTTAATTATTTTCTAATTATCTAACCATTCCATATATGTTTGAAAAAATTTTTGCAACAAATAAAGCAATGATGAATCGAAATATAGCAATAATACTTTAATAACTAGCACATTCACTGTTGCGCCATTTAGAAATCCAAATTGACCGTCATAAATGAAATGATCTGAAATATAGTGTTAGAACCGAAAACCAGTGTCTTTGGTGGATGAACCGAACCCAAAAACCAAGTGTACCGGCGAATAACCGATAGTAACAACCCTAATTCTAACCCAAACCCGATAGAGTTAAAATCTTATTTTATATCTGTTCTTATTTTCCTTTCGTAATTTTAATATTTTATCTTCTTTTCGATATAATAAATTATTATTTAACGTATCCAGAAATCAACAAACTAAACTTACTTTTAGCCCATTTCTTAATCGTCCTCGCAAATAATTGAAATTTATTCACATTACCAGTCATTTCTATAAATTCCAACATAATATTATTTGAATTATACGAAGCAAGTGAATATATTTCGCTTTCAATTTCTGATAAATCTTCGGCTTTGTACAATTTTCTTAATTTTTGTCTCTTATGTTCTATTATTTCCTCAAATTTTTGATTATTTAATTCTGATATTGGAAAAGTATTTTTAAATTTTTCTGATTGAATTTCATCAATTATTATGAATGAAATATCAAAATTAATTCCACTTTTATTAAATTTTATTATTTTGATTCGAGTATGCATAATTTTGTGAAGCTTTTTGATTGAATAATTCTAAATTTTATAATTAGATCTTAGGTATTTGTAAAGTTGTTCGTTTTAGACCGAACTGAAGAAGTGAGAAGTTTTCAGTTCGGTTCTAGATATCTAGGGATTTTCAAAAAATCGACAACGAACTCAAGATATTCTCCTAAGTGCCTCCCTTACTCTCGTAAGGGGGCTCTTCCGGAAATATATTAATCTCTAAAAATACTTTACATTGCATAAATAGCAATAAAATGAATTATCCCAGCATTTTATATTTTTAACAAAAGGTTGACATAAATCAAAATCTGGATTTCCATAAAAATTATTTGTTCCATTTATTTTGCAATTATCATTTTTCTTTTTATGCAATACAACAATAGCATCAACATCCGAGTCAATAATTTCTGTCTTTAATTTTCGAGATCCGCTCAATAAAAATTCAATCAGATGACAATTTTTAGATTTAGCCCATTTTGAAATAATTGAAACGATTTTGATTATCTCTCGAGAAGATCTATCTTTATCATAATCAATAATTTCTGTCAATTGTTCATTAAGCTTAAAATGAATAATTAGTCGAAAATCTAGGAGAAACTACTATATTATTGGTTTTCTTACAAAACTATTACTACTTTTAGATTTTTATAAAATAATTTTTTATTAATGTATACAATATTTCTTGCAATTTCTTTCTGAGCGTAAACATAAGGCAATTCATCAAAAATTGGAAAATCTATTAAATTATTTTGAGTTGATGCTAAATTTTTAGAGAATATTTTTAGAATTTTTTTGAGATTAATTAACTAACATATTAACATTCTCTGCATATTTTTAATTTCATAATTATGCAAATAATCATTAAATTCGTTAACATTTGTATTATTTAGCAATGAAAATAATATTCTTTTTTGTTTCTTTTGTTTCATTAGATTCCATTGGCGATTAGAATTTAAATTTGCAAGCCTTTAAAAAACTTATTTATAGCTTGAATGATGTTTTTTAATCACCTTTGCTTATGCAACTTTATTTTAACTGCCTTAATTTCTTCTTCCTTTAATTCTTGATTGGTTTCTTTTTGTAGATCTCTCCAGTTATCCATAATCATTGTTAATTCTTTTAACAATGAGTGGAATCTATTTTCAAGCTCCGTTAATTTTTCCATATCATTTACAACCCAATTTGCGTTGTAAATGGTTTCATTGAATTCGTTTTCCAATTTTAAGACCAACTTTAATAACGAGTTATCACCAACTTTCTGTTTGCCGACTTTTCCTTTAATGATCATTTCTATTTTTGATTAGTAATAATTTTCAAACTTTAAGTTATACTACAGTTGGCGCATCGGATCTGGATACAAATATTTAGGGATTTCCAGTATCCGCCAACCCTTTCTATTAAAAAATAAGCTAGAGTTAATATCTAACCAAATAGTGAAAACTTTTATGGGGGACAGAGATTGCCTAATAATCATAGGGGCAGGGAGTCGGTCACCGACTCCGGGAATCGATCACTCACGGACACCAACTCACGTCGGAGACCGAGAGTCGGTGAATTGTGATTGGGGACCATACCATATTTTTTTAATTTCACCAACTAGAATAGAAGAATAAAAGCTTTATTATAAAATTTATTCTAAATAAATTTGAGAAGGGAAAATTTTTTACCAATATTAAATCAGTACCTTGAAATTCTCCGAAAGCCAAATTAACATTTTTATCTTGACAGTTATTCTTCATTCTAATTTTTTGAAAATGCTTAAAACGTTTATTAAGTTCATCAACAATAACTCCAATGTCTAAAGATGGAATAATCTTTCTAGGATCTTCATTACTAGAAATAAATCTCATATATCTTTCATTTAATGCGTCTTCCTCTAAATAGTTAATTGGAGTAAAAGGAGAAAATTTTGAGGAATTGACGATTTTATTTGAAGGAACAAGAGCCTTGTCATCTTTTTCAGCACTTTTAAATTTATCTTCCTTTTCACATTTGACTTCTTTATTTTCCTCCTTCAATTTACTATTCTCAGTTAATTCATTTCTCGAATCCTTTTTATCAAGAATTTCCTTGAAACTGATTTCTGGATTTACAAATAGTTTTTTATCTTTACTTTGCTTTGAGTTGTCTATTTTTTCCAACTCCTTATTTATTTTTTTGTCAATTATACTTTCATTGTTCAAAATATTCTTCTTCTTCATCTCGGCATCATAATATTCTTTAAAGTCCATTTTCTTAATATTATTAAATGAAAATGATGTTTTATCCAAAATATCCTTTCCCTTCAATTTATTAATCCGTTTTAATTTTTCCTCCTCTTCCTTCCTCTTTTTCTCTTCCCTTCTCTGTTTTATTTCATCTTTTTTATTCACCACCCAGCCTTCATTATCCTCATCATTTTCAACGTTATCTTCATTCAAATTTTTATCCGATTGAAAAGTTTCACTTATTTCATTATTTAAACTCTGGGTATTTTTAGTATTTTCCTCAACATCACTTTCGAGATATTGCTCAGTATTTTTGACAATATTCATTTTATCCGCTTCGACATGCTTTTTATTTTGGTTCTTCTTCCTATTTTTCTTACTTCGTTTGCCTGAATTCCTGCTAGATGTTATATCTTTTCTATCATTATCAATTATATCCATTTCATTCAAAATCTCTTCAACCTCGTTTATTTCTTCTTAAAAAATTTTTAAACTTAAAATTCTGTAAAATACTAGTAACCTTTTTTGCTGTCGCTTTTACCTTCCAATTCTAGATTAAGCTTTGCCTGACTTTGTTGTACAATACGAATAGCTATTTCCTGAGAATATTTAGATCCAAATGTTTCTTCTATTCTTGAATATAATTGTTGATTATTAAAAGTTGATTCTTTAAGTAAAAAATGAAAATTAATTGTTGAAAATTTTTTGATTAATATTGTCGTAAATCAGGTGAGATTTCTATTTTTTGGATTTTCTTAAATGTAGTCCTGTTTAATTATTATGTATAGCTTATGACTATTCTAGCCTTTATTCAGCTCAGATACTGTTTTACAGCTCAGCTGCACTTAATTCTGCTCAGTGCAGTATAGTTTGAGCGAATACAAACTTGATTCAGAGATTTGGGAATAATTTAATAGATCTTGATTTTTAATTCGATAATTCCTGAGTTTAAAAAATATAAAAATACCCTCAAAAAACTGTGTGACAAAATTACTATCCAAATCATCATTTTGAAGCAATTGAACGAAAATACTATATCTTGCTTCACTCAACCTATTTACTTTAGATTCAATATCGTTTTCCTCATCCATTATCGTGTCTAAGTCGTCATTTAAACTTTGCAATTTATTCTTAAAATTAATTATTAGAGTAAAAAATTATTTTAACTTGGCAATAAAGATTGATATTTTGGGATTCCTTATTTAGTAAACTTGGTTAAAGGTGTTAATTCATTGTAGATATCCCTATTGTTAAAGAACTTCTTTAAACGTTATAGTAGATAATGTTTTCAATTATAATTGACATTTACACACTAATTTTATGACAAACCTTAAAGTTTTCCTTAAAAGTACTTCCTTCGATATCTTTGTTAATTTTTATCGAAGCTTTATTATTTAATCCAGTAATTATATCAAAAATGTTTTCAAAAAGTTGAGGAACTTTTTTGCTTATAGACTTCAAATCTTCTAAATTAACATCCTTATCGAAAAAATAACAATAATGCTTGTCAAATTCATCTTGCATTTTTTCCCAAATTTCAAGAGCCCAAACTCTAAACTTTTGAGAGTTTTTATTCCATTCTAATTTATTAGTTAATTTATAATCAATGTTTCGATGCCAAATAATTATATTAATTCCTGAATAATTTCTTAGGAAATCATTCTCGTTTTCACCGAAGAAAGTGTTTACATAGTGTTGTGCTAATTGTTTATCATCGTCATAAACTGAAATTTATTCAAGATTAATTTTAATAAATTAATGTTCCATACTTCCTTTACATTCCTCTTTAAGATGATTGTCATCACAGGGATTCTCGCATGGATCCGCAGCATTAATTTCACATAAGGAAACTAAAAGAATTATGGAAAATGAAAGCAGTATATTTAAATTAATATTCATTTATCAAGCTAAAGAATAAATTAATTAAAGTCAATTTGTATAATTATAATATTTTGCTTGTTGTACAAACAAAAAAAAACAGAATAAATGTCACAGACTATTGTGTGAAATTTACTTCCTTGAAATAAAACTTCGGAATTTGATGATCAGAGGAATATTACGGGGCTGTTGTAATCAATTTTTATTACGCTCATAATATTATACATACATATATCAACTTTTAACTTTAATTTACGGGGAAGTGGTAGAATGTTAAATTACCATTAATAAAATTATTTTATTTTAATAAAATTAAAACTTTAAATGAAAATATTTAATTTTATTATATGCTTTTATGTAAGATAAAATGTAAATAATATTTGCACTTTTAAAAAATTTTCAAAGGAAAAATACCGACTTGTTCGGGTTTTCAATACTGTACATCAAAGCAATTATAATGTCGGGATTTACTCAATAAATTTTGGAAAGTGCAAGCATTTTAAGAATTTTAAGTCTAGGCAATTTAATTACGAAATTGCACTTTTTATTTAAAGTCGGTTAATGCGCTTTTAATTTATTGACAAATGTCTGGGGCTTTATTTTTCAGTTGTCAATATTTTTGCTTTCATATTACAAATAAATTTTAATGAAATATAAGTCTTCAAATTCATTGTTGCAGAACGTTTGAGCGTATGATAATTAATTCTATAAACAATAAATAATTGAACGATTAACTTAGTTACTGTAATGCTTTAATTAAAGCCTTGGATTTCTATTTTTCAATAGACAAAAATAAACATAAAAAAAGAAGGAAATTTGCTCATCACGAATTAAAAATAGGTAGTTTTAGCTTGAATAAAATTTTTTGCTTTTATTTTTTATTTCATTTTCTCTAATCTTTCATTCCTCATTAATCACTTCTAAATTTGGTCTCCAATTAGCTTTTTTCTTTCTCTCTAAAACTTTTTCTGGCACTAACCAATCGGATACTTTCAATTTACTGCCAGTTTCATTGAAACTCTAAAATTTAAATTTTTAAATTTTAATTTTAATAAAATATTCTTGAAAAGTTTATAAAGTTAATTTCGACGATTCTCTTTATTCATTTAATTATAATTTGAAAATTGAAATTTTAATTAAATTAAAAAATTATGTTTAATGATTGAAGGAGGGCAATAAATTCAATAATCTATACACATGTCAATCAATTCAATTGAGAAAAAAGAAAGGTCTGACAGAAGAAAGAAGAAAGGTCTGACATTCGACAATTCAAATAATTGATTTGTCAAGTTAAATTAAATTAAGTTGTCTAAAACAAAATAATTTTTTGTTGTTTTTAAGAAAAATTGCTAGATTTTCATCAGTTTGCGGCCGTAGCAATGCGAGTCGCAGACGTCGATCTACTCGGCATGCCTGGCATCATCCGCAGCGGCAAAAAGTTTTTTGGCTTAACTAACTTATAAATTGGCGTCTGATTTAAATTGTCTATAACCTTCACACTCCTAGAGGGCATTACTGATTAATAATTAAAAATTAATTTATTAAAATTTAATAAAAAATTTACTAATATACTAAAAATAAATTTAAAAAGTTAAAAAAATAAAATAAAAAATTTATTTTCATTTATTACTCTCACAAGTAATTTAATTTTTTTTAAATTAGTGCAATAAAAAGGTAAAAAAGTTTAGATAAAAATAGGAAATGTAAAGCTGTAAATAAATTTATTTTTTAAATAATAAAAATTTTTCAAATTAATTTAATATATGTATTTATTTGACATTTTTGACATTTGATTTTATTTTTGTATTAAAAAAAGTAAAAAAATTAATTTGATTTTTATGATATTTAATAATTTTCTAGCCTTATTATTACATATTTTTAAGTTAGGTAAATTACTTAAATGAATAAGGGCTCAAGGTGAATAAAAGGCTCAAGGTGAATGAGTGGGATAGGGTTTATTAGACTAGAATGTAGATATGAACACCGAATGACTTTGTATACATTTTTTAGATTTGTTTGACTAAAAGCTGGGAAGTTTTGCCAATGCATATCTCCAATTGTAGTTTTCGAGTTTTTTGTAGGATTTTTAGAAACAAAGACTTCTTATATCGACTTTTATAGACCGTAAAACATATAATTAATTTACTTTAAACCCTAAAAATTTAATTAATTATTCGAATATAATTATGGAACTCTACATATTTCGACATTCTGATTATTTACGTCTTTATAATTGTACTCCCGAGATTATTAATGAAATGGAACAATTCTCTAAATATGGGGACTCTTCTACTCCATCATACCATATTGAAAGTTTCATAATAATTTTACTTGGAATTTTGTCTTATTTATTTTATTTACCTTGTATTTGTGTTATTTGGAGATATTCTTTTACCCAAAGTTGTTATAAATTGTTGTTATATATTGGATTTACGGATTTATTAAATATTTGTGTGTGTGGATTTCTTCATGCATTTTTAGCTTTACAACGAGCTTCTTTTTGTATTTATCCAAATTTAATTTATTTTGCTGGAATGATTGGAGTTTGTATGTATTTTTAAGATTAAGGGAAAATTACAAAAACTAAATATAAATATTTATGTAGAACACCTTTATAGCTAATCTATAATGATCTATGTACCAAAATACCACTGTAGACTGAATTATTGTCAATGACTTTAAGTAAAACTATTCAAAGTCATAAGTTCTAAATCGAATTAATTTATTAATTACGACCAGTGATGTCAAAGTTCCCAAATTTCTCTGGAACTAGTTCCAGTTCCAGAACTAGGTCTTTAATTTTTGTAGTTCCAGTTCCGGAACTCCATTTCGAAATTCCTTAGTCCCAGTTCTGGAACTAGTTCCAAGCTAGTTCTAGTTCCAAATTTTTAAATTTTTTTTGAATATGAAAATATGGCTGTAGTATACAGGGTGACAAGTAACTGCAAAAAGTTAAAAAAGTGACCTGATATACAACTTACAACTCTTGAGCCTTGATATCACTCTTTATCTTTATTCAAATCACTCCATATCCGCCCAAATCTCTTTTCCCTCTTATTATCCTCCTTATCCACGATGTGGACCATGCAGTCTGGAAAGATACCGGATTAGGAAATATGTAAAAAGATAATGCTACCGTGGGATTACGTAGGATTTGGAGGTATCTCTCAAAATCTTTAGATCTCCCCATAATCATTCCATTTTCAGCGACGCAGGCAAAATTTGAAGAATTTTTGAAGACCAGAAGCCAGATTTCTTCAATTTTCTGCGCCGCAGACAAAAATTTTGAGAGTTTCGGAAGGCCAAGAAGCCAAAAGACTTCCATTTTCAGCGCCGCAGGCGAAAAATTAGTGAAGTTGCGAAGACCAAGCCACCAGATTTCTTCCTTTTTTGGCGCCGCAGGCGAAAATTTGAAGAATTTTTGGAGTCCAAGTCACCAGATTTCTTCGTTTTTTAGCGCCGCAGGCGAAAATTTTGAAAATTTTTGAGTTCAAGCAGCCAGATTTCTTCCATTTTCAGCGCGCTGCAGGTAATTTACAACAATATTAAAAATCACGTAAACTTCGTCGAGGAAATTTTGTCAAAAATACTAGTCCCAGAACTAGTTCCAGAACTAGTTCCAAAGCTAGTTCCAGACATTTACTAGTTCCGTAGTTCCAGTTCCAAGCTAGTTCCAGGCATTTATTAGTTCCGTAGTTCTAGTTCTGGAACTAGAACTAATTAGTTCCGGAACTGGAACTGGAAATTTGACATCACTGATTACGACAAATATCATGTTTGAATCGAAATAATTAATAGTAATTTAATATTCTTAATTATCTTTTTAGTTTTATGGCTAGCAGAAACTACCGCAGACTTGGTGGGAAATAATTTATTTAATCTGTAATAAGTACAACTAAATTCATTTATTTAATAATTTAACCAAAATATTCTATTAGATTTTGGCTTTCAATCGCTGTTTATTTGTTGTTTCACCTTCATTAGCTCGCTTAGTTTTTGATGGGAAAAGGACATATATTTGGCTATTAATTTCTTCTTCTTATGCTTTTTATGGTTTATCTTTTACTCCTCCAATGATTTTTAGCCCAAAATATTTTGCTTGGTTTGGCAATCCATATACTGGATTTAGAAATGATCTTGCTGATAAGGTTGTAAATTCTGATAAATAAAATTTAAGACTGATCGGTCGGATTAGAAAAGTATATAATTTGGGGAATAATTAGGCAATCAAGAGAGATTAGGATACCTGGCCCGGAAATATTCCGTCGGATCAGGTCCGGCCCGAACACTAATTATTTCTTTATATATTTAGTACAAAATGTCGCTTATCATAACTCATAATTTTATTGTTGCGATTGTCTCTCCTTCTACTTATTTAATATTTTCTATTGTTATGTTCTTTAAAAATCGTGCATTAAAAGTTGGCAGCAATACAGCATTGACTAAATCAGAAAAATATGTGCATAAATCGAGAAAATGAATTCATAAAATTATTTTTAATATTTTAGACCTTTATTCAAGTATTTATTATCTCTTTTTTAAATACTTCTGTTGCTGGTTTATATGTTTTGATGGGTTATTTAACAAAAATTCCCCAATGGATTTTTACTACCGCGGGAATTGGATGGTTAATTATTTGTAATTTTGAAGAAAATATAGGAAAATTGTTAGAAATATTTTTGAAATAGCGTTGCCGAGTTTTCTAAAAATTTCTAAAAAACTAGAATCAAATTTTAAGTTAAGCACAAAAGTGTAAATAATGAATAACCGAACAAAAGTATTTCTGTTCTTTGTCTCGGTTTCGAACCGATAATTCTAATTTAAAAAAACAAAAATATTTTATCGTGCCGACACTATTAATGATCAAAAACAGCTTGCCTACATTTAAATCTTAATTTCTACATTATTTCCTACCATAAATTTAATTAATTTCAGGTTAGCTATTCACGGTATGTTTATTACTTGGTTGATTTTAATATTTTTTCAATATTTTTACTAAACTTTTATTTTTATTTCTTTAGGTTTCCCTCCTCTAATATATTTAACCCTCAATAAAACAATTCGAGAAGATACTCGTCATGCAGTTAAAATAATTTACAAACGTTTTAAAATCATTATTGGTGTAGACAACAATGATAATCTAGTTCATCCTGCTTTAGTAAATAATTATATTGGTCATCATGTGGATATTTAATTTAAATAATAGCAATTAAAAGAGCGAATAAAAAATTAAATTTCAAGAAAATGAAAATTGTGAACTTTAATGAATGGTATTTAAAATAACATAAACAAAATAAATTGATAATTTTAAAATTATTTTAGAATAAAATACTTTATTGACCCTTTAAAATGTAAATGGTTACCTACATAGCAGGGGTGGCGCGAGTGCCATAAAATACGAGACACGAGATTCACGAGATACGAGATTCTCAAAAAAATACGAGAACGAGATAAAACGAGATACGAGATCTCTCAAAAAATACGAGATTTCACGAGATACGAGACACGAGATACGAGATATTATGTATTTATTGTCTTTCAAAATTATTCATACATAAGATTGTAAAGTCGAAAATATAGGGGTTTGAATGGATAATTATTACAGGTGTATTATGAAGGATATTGGGATTTAGAGGATCAAGGGGATTTATTAGATATCGTGGATTACGGAGAATCATGTGATTTGAAGGATCATGGAGAGTTAAAGAAACAGATACCATGGGATTATTGAGGTTGTCAACTGATTTAAGTGATATCCGATACCGGGAGATATGGACACCCGATAGGAGGCGAAGTTTTCTGAGCCACTCCGGGATTCATCATATCCTCTTAGACACTCGATATCCAACTTGATTCTCACAATCCATCTCTGTAGGACTTTTCGGGTTGTGTCCGTACCCTTTTTACTTAATTTCACCAAACGCACAACTAAACTCTTTTACTTTTCTCCTTTAAACAAACAAAATAAATTAACAACAGAACCAAATATTGAATGGGGAGGGGTTTACAATATATGGGAAGGGGGAATATTTTATGAGGTCAAAATAAGAGGAGAGAAACGAGAGAATTATAATACTATTTCCTTTTCGGCATGACATCTCTCGAAATTGATGGATTCCCAGATATCCATCCGAATCCTCATATCTATTTAAATTCACCTTAATCCCAGTAAATCGCCCGATATTCTTCTATGCCTTCAGGTCTACCGATATTTCCCGCTTGACCAACTTTATCCCTCTTCCTTTTTCAGCGCCGCAGGCGAAAATTTTGTTAATTTTGGAAGGCCGTAGGCCAAAAAATTCACCATTTCAGCGCCGCAGGTGAAAATTTTTGGGAATTTCAGAAGGCCGTAGCCAAAAAATTCACTATTTCAGCGACGCAGGCGAAAATTTTGGGAATTTTAGAAGGCCAATGGGCAAGATATCTTCCTTTTTTCCTAATTCTAGGATCGTAAAATAGTCCCAAATTTTTGACATTTTTTCTAAAATCAATTGAAAATATCTCGTTTCTCGTGGCAAAATACGAGATACGAGACGCGAGATACGAGACCTCTAAAAAACACGAGATTTCACGAGATACGAGACACGAGATACGAGACGAGAGCCACCCCTGCTACATACCTAGGTATATGAAGTTTATGATAATATGACGTATCATTTATGACATGTCATATGTACCGTTTCTGTTCAAATTTTGTCATAAGAAAAATCATATCGGGCCGTCATATGGCATGTCATATCAGAAACTTCATATAATTTGAATAGGCGCCTGGGGTTTTCATAAAATTATAAAATAAAAAATTAGCATATCAAAATCATCATTACAGGATATTCCAAAAATTAATCAAAAAAATTTCATGTTAAAGATAGGATATCACAAAAAATACAAGTGGTGGTATAATTTACGGACGCACTGTAATAATATGGAGATTTTTTAAAAAAAATAACATGTGCAATGTAATAATCAGGGTCTTCGGGTACGGGTTTCGGGTTTCGGGTCTTCGGTACGGGTTTCGGGGGGGTGGGGGTTTGCAATGTAATAATCAGGGTCTTCGGGTACGGGTTTCGGGTTTCGGGTCTTCGGTACGGGTTTCGGGGGGGTGGGGGTTTGCAATGTAATAATCAGGGTCTTCGGGTACGGGTTTCGGGTTGGAGCGTTTTCATTCCGGGTATCGGGTTGGCAATAATATCGGGTACGGGTTTCGGGTTGTAAAATTTTCATTTCGGGTCACGGGTTTCGGGTTGGCAAAAATTTCGGGTACGGGTTTCGGGTTTAGCGAAAAATTCGGGTTATCTTCGGGTGTTGGGAATTTGGTGAACTAAATTGTAAGGAGGCAAGCTATGTTGATAATAGGATTTTGGGTGATATAATAGAGAGAGGCAAATTTGAAGAGATTAAAGAGGCATTGTGGGATTTGGGGATTAGTAGGGATATCTTGGTAAAATCCCACCTTGATAAAATCCAACTATATATTAATCCGCTTTACCTCCATTAGCCTCCAATTTTCTCCCGTTTTCAGCGCCGCAGGCGAAGATTTTGAGAATTTTGAAGACCAAGAAGCCAAATTTCTTCCATTTTTTTTCTGTCTAATAAAAAATATGTAAATGATTTATGTTTCTCTTTGTGGCAAAAATTTCCATAAAATTTAAAATAAATATTTACAACATTTTTTTTGTTTATTTTTGGATGTAAACATTTAAAAAATTTATTAAACAAAAGAGGAACTCTTTTCTTTTAATTTATTTTCGAATAAATTTGCCACACCCATTAAATTATAGGTTTCTTTTATCCATAAAATTTTACTCCAAATAAATATTTAATAAAATGCAATCGTTCTTCATTATTTTTAACGAAAGATTATTTTTACATTTTTATAAACCTTCATATTAATTTTTATGAAATAATTCAATTTTATTAGTCTTAATTTTATGTATATCAGGCTTTGACTGATGATTTTTACAATTTCCTGATAAAACGTGATTTTTTGAAATTTCGGGTAATTCTAAAAAAGTATTATCTCCGTTCTAAAAAGTTCTACTGATGCGTCTAATAAAAAGACAAATTTTTTGATTTTTGATTTTGCCGTTCTCTGTTCTTGTTTTTTTAATGTTTATTTGAAATCTTTAATTTAGAAGAAAAAATTTTTTTCATTTGTTAATTATTCTGATCTGCAAACTTTCTGAAACAAAAAATGTCTACCAAAAGTAAAGAGGTAGTTTGACGAAATTATTAATAAATTTATAAAAAATTGTTAATTAGTTGATTACATCTTCATACGTTTGGAATGTTAGGAATATTAATACAATTGCAAAACCTTTGGGAAATGATTATTATATTTCAAGTAAGTTTTTTAGATTATTGACAAAATTTTGTATTGCGAGACTTTATTGTTCACACAAAAATTTTCTTTCATAATTTTTTTGTTTGTGAATGTAAAATTCTGGATCCTTAATTATTTTTAAATTATTAATTGAAAAAAATATTACTGCGACCTCGCAGAAAAATTAACTCGCGTTCGCATAAGTGCAAATTTTTTTTGCCAAGAGAATTTTAAAAATTCGATTTTGTCCATCCTTGGGTGTAAATAACGTTTCCGTTTATAAATATGATCAATCGAGTTAACAAATTTGATTAAGGTGGGCCTTTTAAGAATAACGCCTATCCTACAGTCTCATGGGAAATTTGTATTTATTTGAATGGATATCAAGGAGGACTTTATGGAAGTATGTCTAGAATTTTTAAATAAATTTATTTTTTCATCTTTAGGCGTTAATGTTTCGCTCCGTCAAATTGGACTTAAAGGCAATGATTGTGTTAAGGCAAAATATTATTTTTATGCAATTCAAAATAATGGTATTCGCATGGATATTGGACGGTAACTGAAAAATTTACTAATTAAAATAAATACTGTATTCACATAATTTAATTATTTTTAATTAGTGCTTCACACAACTTTAATTATTGGACCCAAACTAGCAGATACAATGTTAATATGCAAAGTTTGCTCCAACATGATGGTAATTTTTTTGTTAATTCGATATAATTTTAGTTTTTAAAATTATAAGCTACTAAATAATTATTAACAATTTAATTGACTAAGAAATTTAAAATTAGGTTCGATTACGCTTGGATGTGAGGTTGAGTTTACTTTGGAAGACCTCACCCTCGAATATGTTAAGAAGGATGAATCTGCACTTTATTCTAAAGCTTTGCTTCAAAATATGTGGCAGAATAAAGAATTTATGGATTGTGCTATTGAGGTAATTTTTAGAATTATTATTGGAAACTTGGTTATTCGCTATAGATATATGGAATATCAAATGATTTTTTACGTTTTCTGTAATACCCATATATTTTCCCATATTTTAACATTATACTTAAAACTATCTTTTATCTACTATTTCATTTGAGTATCTTGGGGGTTTAAAATCATTGTTTAATTTCATTTTTTCACAGATTGGTGATGTCTCGATAAACGCACATCGAAGTGTTTTAGCTCAAAACAGTGAAGTTTTTCGACGAATGTTGTACACAAGTGGTTTCAGTGAAGCACAAAATGTACGCAAAACGCGTAAAAGATCTTATCAGGCTGTTAATAATGTAAATTCTCTGAAAATTTAAGATAATATTCTTATTAGTTAAAACTATATGTTAAATTATTTTTAATAGCAATTTTTGGGTCCTTATATAGAATAAAAAAATTAAATAAAATAAAAAAGAACAAATCCAATTTATTTAATCTTAAATTTTTTAAAATCACCTAAAACCTTTATATTAATGTAGGGGATAGTTAAGATTACTGATTGTTCGTCGGAATGTTTCCAAGCAATGTTGGAATATTGTTATACTGGAATTGTCTCTGATGGTCTGTTTTATTTGATTTTTTACTAAAATAATTTCCATAATAACCCATTTGTAAACGCCATAATTTAATTTTTTAAGACATTATGAATAGCCTTGCGGAGGAGCTTTTTGCGGTTGCTCATAAATATGAAATTTCTCCACTTAAAGAAAAATGTGAAAATTATATTGCTTCTTATGTTGGTAAAATATGAATTTTTAATTTTAATTTCGAAATTTTAAAGGAGATTGCGATATCTCACGAATTTGTCAAATTATCCAACTTTATGGTTCTTCAATTTTGGAGAAAGTTGTTTAGGGTTTCCATAAAATTTTTCTATTTATTTTTCAGGCTGTTGCGAAATGTATCTCTCAAAATAGAGATATTTTAACTACAGCTGAGTGGGACAATTTGAAACGATCTTATGGAAATTTAACTCATCGTTTGTTGGAATCCGTCATTTTTGGACATGCTAAATGGTTGGTTTTAATTAGTTTAAAGTTTTTAATAAAGTGTGTAGAACACTTTTTCATAGTTTATAGCATTTTTTCCTTTTAAAATTAACATTTTAGAAAATCATATTTATAAAACTAATAGATACATTTCAAAACTATTTTAAATGGAATCCATTAGAAATATTTTTTAAATTATGTTGTAGATATATTTTGATAAAGGCTTTTATTTATTATTTATTTATTTATTTATTTATAACGAACACCAAAAGGTACATACAAACATGTACACTTACAATGGATAAAAAAAAACAATACAAATAAATGCCTTGGTAAAATTATAAAACAAAAAAAATAAATGATATTTGAAAAAATAAATGTGATTAAAAAATATATGTGATTAAAAATATATGTATGTGATTATATTTGATGAAAAAAAAAATTTGATGAAAAATAATGTTAAAAACCCTTAAAGACCAAAATCTACACAATTAGCTAATACTCTAAATTTTTTATGATTTGCACACTCAATGACTTCTCTAGGCAATTTATTCCAAATGTTTATGACCCTAATAAAGAAATTATTTTTTGTCTTAAATGAGTACCCCTTATTTTGAATTAGATATTTCCTGCGTAAATTTCTTTTCGCAAATATAAAGAATTTATCTGGTCTTAGATGTGTATGTCCAGTTATAAACTTGTATGTCATACATAAATCTGAAATACAGCGTCGCTCAGCTAGCTTCTTAAGCTTACACAATTTTAATCTTTCTTCATAGTTCCTAGGTGTAATGGAGCAAATTTTAAGGGCAATTCGTGTAAAGAATTTCTGGACTCTCTCTATTTGGTGGGAGGTTTCCAGTTTTGATGGATTCCATACTTAGTCGAAGCAGAAATATTAAATTTTAAATTATCATAAATTTTAGATGATTTTCTATCATAATCGAAGATTTATTTGTTACAATAACAATTTTATTATAAACACAATTTTTTGTGAAATTGTTGCTGATGTTCTATTTCATTTTTAATTCTGTGAATTTTTCTACAATTTTGATTTATATTTTTATGTTATTAAAATTTCCGATAAATTTTTATCGAAATTAGTGAATTTATTTTAAGTTTTGTTTTATTATTAATGATTAGACCGTAAAAATGACAAAAAAATTATTGTTAATCAACGAGGAGTTATTTAACAGAAAATGCAAAAATATTGAATTAGATTAAGAATGATACTGCCTGCAGTCACACAAGAATTTTACTAATATTGAGAGATTTAAAGAACCAGTTGGAGGTTTATAAATCTAAGTTGATAATGGTGACTTTTTGTAATTTAACTGTTACCTCTGTTTTCAGTTACTAACAGTTTTTTTAATTTTAAAATTTTTTCGCGGCTAAATGAACTTTAATTTATTTTGCCCTCAATGCAAAAATAATTCAAACCTAAATGATTATTTTAAAAAGTGCTTATAATTAAATATTAAATACTTATAAAAATTTATAAAAAAAATTTTTCCCAACTTTTACTTTTATATCAAAATATTTTTAAAAATATAATTTTAAATATAAAATTTTGAGGTAAAATACATCCTAATATAAAAATTTAAATCTAATAAAAAATAAAATTTTAATTCCCTTCCTTTAAATGTCAATATTTATATATTCTTCCACTTCAACAATTCCTCTTTTGTTACAAATATTATATTCAAAAGATATGTTTCTTGATCTACCTTCTTTTTTTTAACATCGATAGTGTTGTTAAATGAGTTTAAAATATTTTCACTAAATTTCTCCAAAATTGTTTCAAATTCACCCTTTTCAACATTCCCTTTAATTCCAACTATCCAAACAGTACAAAGCCCTTCTTCTAAATTTAAATCTTTTCTTATATTTCTAGGGCAATTTTGTGTATTTAAATATTTTGTTGGAGATACATGACAATATTCTATATTTGAATTAGATTCTTCAATCTCAGAAAATATTCCAATTCGAATACGAGTTCCAGTATAATCACAAAATAGAGGGCCATAAATACTTGCTGCTGTATGTGAACATATAATGGCCAAATAATTGTCATACTTAATTTAATTATTATTTTCTCAAAAATATTTAATTGAAGTCTACATAACAAAGGTCGATAGTAATTACAATCTGGCACCTTCGTCATTTCCGATGACTCTGCTAAGTAGTTTCCCCTATTTTTTCTTTAGTGTAGCCTTTTCCATATAACATTTAAAATATTTTATTTGGTGTATAACGCCACATTTCAGGAAACAAAATTCTAGAGTTTCTGTTCGTTTGTTTGTAATTTTTAATGAAATTTGAAAGAAACAAGTGAGAGAATCTTTTTGGGTAGATTATACCGCTTTCGGTTATCTTTGTGAACTACTATTTATATGTATTTTTTAGTCTTAAGGATGTATTTAAATAGAACGATAATAACATGAAAATTTTGGAAATTAATTATTAAATATTTTAATTTAAACCTTTTCGTAAAACTTTCCACCATTAAACCAATTTCTCCATATTTTTTCAGTAAATATTTTTAATTTTTCTTTATCATCTTCATATTTAATTAATTCCTTAAATTCTTCTTGTAATTCATTAAATTTAATAATTCCTTTAATTTATAAAATTTTAATTAATTTTTAATTTATTTAAATTACCATTTTTTATTTCTTTTTTAATTATTTTTTCTGTACTTTTGTTAACATTAAATCCAACATTCTGGACAGGAAATCCAGGTGATATAATCTTCCAAATAGATTTCTCATTTGATTTTTCCTTAATTTTATTTGTTTCCGTTTCTTCTTCTAAATTAATTATTTTTTCTTTATCTGAAGGTAATTCTATCCATTCAATTAAATATTCAAATATATATTTAATTAAAAAAATTGTAGAAAATGCTGGATTTTCTATAATAATTTTACAGATAATAACTGTTAGAGAGGAACTAGATAAAAATCCAAATTGTCCGCCGTAAATGAAATTTTCTTAAAATTTTAAATATTTTCTTTTAATTAAAAAAAATCCTTTTACCTTTTGCCCATAACTTTAAAGTTATATGTATTAATCTGAATTTGTACAAATTCTCCCTTTCTTTTAATAATTCTATTACACGCAAATTGGCTCTGAGACCTAGAATTAAGGATTTTTTCTTTAAAAATTAAATTAAAATTTTGTAAAGAAAATCCAGTTAGTGCTCGCCGCAGATTTATTTTATTTTTAAATATTTTATCGTTATATGTATAAAATACTACCAGAAAGAGTAAAAACCATTCCTCTACGTTTCGGAGATAATCTATCAATATCTCGAATATTTTGGGTTAATTCTTTTATAGCCTCATCTACTTGTGTTACAGTTAACGAATTTTCCTCTTTAAAATATTTATCTATTGTATTTGCCTCAAGTGTCACAAAAAGTAAATCAAACTCAAAACCTCCAAATTTTAATCCAATAATTGGAACTCGCCCAAAAATTCTTTTGAGATTTTCAACGGATGGATGCTTTTAATTAATATTATTACAATAATAATTACATTTCTATTGTAAATTTTAAAATTCGGTTGGCTATTAGAGGGGAATTGCCCAACCCTTTATCAAAATATATACTTTAAAAACTTTATTAATGCCCCTCCTTCAAAAATTACCCTGCCTTTATTTATTACCCCCTCCAGCGAGAAATCCAAACATTACCCAGGGTGATAATACAGTTTTAGGCTCTTAAGGATTATTTACATTATGCATTCTAATATATTAATTACCTCGCATAATTTACAAAAAAGAGAATTATCTCCATTTTCCATTCCCTGTACTAATACCACATTTTCTTTTAAATTGCTAACACATTTTTTCTCAATACAATCAAAATCACCAAGAAAGTCTAAAACAAATTGTGACTCCCAATAAAATTTATATGGAACTAATATAATTCCATCAATGTCAGAATTAGCTGTAGCTGTGCGAAGACGATGTGAACCGGACATTACAAATTTTGCAATATTTTTTGTTTGTTCATTATCTCGATGAGAATTTGGAATCTTTAAAAATAATTTTTTGGAATAATTACTAATTAAAATATAATTAACCAAAAAATATTTAAAATTTACCCAATTGTAAATAAATAAACCAAAATCATTTAAAGCCTTTTTATGGGCATCCCATTTAAGATGCTTTTCCTCTCTTTCTTTAATCTCTTTTTGAAGCTTAATAAAAATAATAATATTTTAATTTATAGTTAATAAATTAATTTATTAATTTAATATTTCTCCTTTTTAGTTGAAAAAGCTTCCTTTAGGTTTTTGCCTTTTATTTTCTGTTTCATCCCCTAGTTAATACTAGAGATTTCACAGATATTAGAAAAAGTCGGGTAGGATTTCTGATCGAAAAATTTTTTAGCTTCCCTGATAATATTTAATTAAAAATTATTCTTTTTAATAAAGTACAATAAAATTTTCAGTTTTGAAATCACAATTTAAAATAATTATTTTATTTATTTCTGTGAAAATATAAAATATCAGAATTAAAGATTACCAATTTTTTGTTCATTTCCTCCTGAATATTTTTTTTCAAAAATTCATTCAACCTTTTTTCTAATAATTCACATTCAATTTCATTAATTTTCAATATTTTTTCCTTTTCATCTTCCCAAATTAATTTTCTTCCATTAAACCATCTTCTCTCCTCATTATTTTCAACTGAAATTAAATTTTCTGCCAAATTTAAATTTTTTTCAATTTCTCCTAATTTTATTTCAATATTTTCCAAATTTTGACATTCAACTATTTTCCCTTTTAATTTAAATAAAAATACTTCAAATGGAGATTTTTTGACTTTCTCTTTTAATATTATTTCATATATTTTATCGTCTTTGCTTTCTTTTATATTTTCCATAAAATCTTTAAAAAAATTTTTTTTTAATTTTTATAAAAGTATTTCTTTATTTTTTATTAAAGGAAAAGTAAAGGGATTGTTCAGTTAAGATTTTTATAAACCGAACTGAAATCAGGATTTTTTTGGTGTATTTTTATCAATCTTCCTATCAGTTATGTTCGGGTATCCCGATTCCGGCTCCCGTTTCAGGAAATTTTCACGAGTGGCGAAAATAAATTTTTCACGATGGCGTCAAAAATTTTTATGAAAATTCCCGAAACCCGATTCCGACTCCCGACTCCAGTTTCCCGGGTTTTTCCTCTTGTTTCTCCCGTTTCACGGGTTTTTTTTGCTAAATTACTTTGGACAACATTGAGGATTCTGTTTCTTGGAATCAGTATTGTTTCTCGCCGAGAAATGGACCGAGAATTCCAGTACCGGGTTTGATAACGAGAATGAAAAAACCGAGTCCGATATTGGAAAAAAGCCGAGAATTTCGGTATCGGTCTCGTCTTGTCCAATTCTACTATCAATACAAAATAATATTTATATAAAAAATACCTAAAGTATATTTTCCTTTATTTATTTCTTTTTTCAATCGCTTTTCTCGTTTTAATTGTTTTTTACTTTTACGTTGTTTTTTCTCATCATCTCCATGTTCACTCTTAATATCTTCAGAAATATCAGATAGTGTTTCTTCACTTTTTATTTTATCTTTTTCTATTTTTCTTCGTTCATTTGGATCTATATAATCATTTATTTCCATTTCTATGATTTCTTCCATTTTTTCTTCTTTTATACCAAAATCTTCATATTTAATTGCAAGTTCAAATTTTGCAAAAATTTCTTTAATTCCATTATATCCAACAATTTTTAGAAAATATAATTTTGCCAAATTATTATTTTGTATTACTTTAATGTAGAAAATTTTGTTAATAATATAGGGTTGTTGACAACCGGTTATTAAACGGTACCCCTCGGTTTCGATTAATATAAATTTAAAAATCGAGTTTTTGATATTCAGTTTAATTAAATACCCCTTTTTGGATCAATAATTCTCAAAAATTTCAAATTTTTTAAAATTTTATGAAATAATAATCAAAATTTTCGGTTTTAAAACCGGTCATGAACAACCCTTATAAATAATATTCCAAAAACTTACAATGTTTAATCTCTTCCTTTTCTTTATAATTAAATATTTTTTCAAAAAATTCTAAACATTTTCCATTAATCCAATTAATATATTGTTCATATTTTTCTGAATTTTTTTCAATTTTTTGTATTTTACCAGATTCCAGGTCCTCCCATTCTTTTTTCATTTTATCTGATATTGTTGTATCTACAGCAATAATTAGATCAAGTTGATCCAAAACAAATTCTGTCAACTCAATCTAAATTTACAAATTATTATGTAGACTTTATAATTTTTAAAAATAAGTTTTTTTAGGGTTTATAAAAATCTTTATATTATTCAGATCAGCCTTAACCTTCAAGTTAATTTTTTATTTACATTGTGCAAAGTAAAAATAATCAAATATTGTCTGATTATTATGGAATTTGTTGATTAAATACAAATTTCCCAATACTCAATCAAATTTGCTTGTCATTTTAAACTACGATTTTTAAGCTCCGAAGGACTGATCAGGATTTCGCTTCGTTTCACCTTTAGTCAATCAGCCATGCTCCAAATAAGTGACTGTGTATCATCTTTTAGCACAAAATCAAATAATCTTTTACATTAACAAATTTTTGTGGCTAATGAATTAGTAACTCATATAATATTACATATACTCCCTATAATAACCCAAAGATAAATTTAAAAAATTAGCCTGAATAAATGTCATTTCATCTTCATTAATTGCCAGACTTGAATAATCTAACACAAAATTCTCATCAATTTTACGTATAAAAAATGCTTGTCGTTTTTTCCAAATTTCATTTAAAATATTTCGAGACAATCCAAAATCACTCGTTTCTTTTGATATTAATAATTTATTCATCCAACGAGCCCACAAAATTGTTTTTAAAGCTATTATATCTGCTAAAACAGATTTTAAGCCAAATTCTGTTTTTAAGGCATTTATAAAATACTTTTTAACAAATTCATTATCAAAAATTACTTAAAATAAATTTTATAAAATTATTTTAATTTTAAAAATAAATTTACAATTTTCCAATTTTAGAAAGTCTAATTTATCTTTTTGAATAAATTGTAACATTTTTGTTAAAGTTCCTGAATTATTTAGAATTTTCCCCCTAAATTTCTCGACATTATTTTCTATAAATTCTGTATGTTTATCTCTCAATATATCCCTTTGTTGTTTAAAAGCTTCTTTAATATTTCTCTCATTTTTACATTCCTTACCATCCCAATTAATCATTGCTTCCTTTGCCGCTTTTAAATTAGCTTTTTCTTTACTGTAATAAAAAACAAATTTAAATTTAGGATTATATATTGGAAAAATTCATAAAAATTTTAAAATAAAATATCTTTTAACGATAATTTTTCTGAGAATGAAAATGTGAATTGAAGATGTTCATGGAATCAAGAATTTTGTCTTAGTCACTTGTCCCGTATATGAATTACGGGACAAGTGAATTATGTCCCCTTGATGACCCGTATATGATTAATAATTTTTATAAATTTTCTAGTTCATTTAAAAAATACCTCGTGGCAGTTCTATTATTGAATTTCAACACATTATTAATGACTTTAATAAAACTGAGAATTAAACAAGCTCCATATGATGTATAAACTTTTCTTGAACTCCACAAGTTAACATCAAAATAGTTTTTCTTTTCAACTATCTAAAAGAGACAAAAATTTATTTTTATTTGAAATAAAAATATTTACAAAAATCTCTCACTTTTTCAAAGTTATCAACCTTTGATGCGACTCTGAGAATCTTTTTATCAAGCTTCCAGTAAAGTAATGGTACCACCAAACGCAACTCAGTTTCTTTAGCTTCTTTAGATTCAATTTCTAATGTAATTAATTTTTCATACAGAAAATATTTTATTTCATCTAACACAATCACTTTAATATAAAATTAGTTAAATAAATTATTTAGGATAACAACGATGTAGTGGTTAACACAGAATTTCAATTAAGTTTTCCTATACTGTTTAAATTCAGCCAATAAATTCATCTGTATAAACTTTTCTTGAAACCAATAGATCAAAATTAGTAGATGGATATCAAACTATAAGTGTAAACAAAATTCACTGAAATTCTGGGTCTATCTAGGCATAGCGGCGGATATCAAAAGATCTATTCAGATTTTTGATTATTTATTTATTACTCACTTATTCGAAAAAATGTAGGAAATTTCTCTTCCATTTTAAGAAAGTTTTCGGCACCTACAAATTCAAACAATCTTCTTTTCTGGATGTACTGTTTTTCGTTATCAGCATTATATATAAGATTTCTGATGCCAGACGAATTTGAAAACATCCAATTTAAATAATTATATGAAATATCTTCACTTACCTAAAAGCTTATATTTTAGGTATAAAAATTTATGGATATAGTTTAGTATACCGGAGTCTTAGTTTCGACACAAAACCCATACCATTCGATTCGTCTCGCGAGCTGAGTCCCTACTCCCCCTATGGTTTTTCGATTTTCGGGGACCTATATCTCGGCCCACAGTCATCTCCGGCAAAAAAAAGTGGTACCAATCGACTCAGCTCGCCGAGACGAATCGAATGGTATGGGTTTTGTGTCGAAACTAAGACTCCGGTATACTAAACTACAGCCAAATCTATAAATAGTAAATATTACGGCAAGTAATTCAAATCTATCAATTATTTCCTTAACACGTTTATTTATTACTTCAGGTTTACAATCATCAAAATCATTATCATTAATAAATATTCCAACTATAGGCATTTTATCCTGCAAGGTTTAATATAAGGAACGGAAATCAGAAAAATTTTTTCTAAATAATTTACCAAAGATTTTATAATAATTTCTTTCCACCAAGATTCTATACATAATTTTTCATTCCATATCAATTTCTTATAAAAAAATTCCTGAAGAGTTCTTAATTCAAATTGTTTTTCATCAATTTTATTAATATCCAACCATTCAGTGTATAATAAAATTACTTCAGGATTTTCATGATAATTTGGGTTTATTTCCTGAAAATGAATAATATATAAAGTATTTACGTATTTCTCAATTAATTCCCCTCCCTCGAATAATTCCCCATTGGGTTGAAATATTAATTTCACAGGGGAATTAATCGAGAAAATACGGTACTTAAATAATTATCGTATGCAATTTTTAATCAAGTATACTGATTTATTTATCTGTATTTTTACCTATTTTAATAAATAAGGTTCATTCTGACAAAAAAGTTTTTTAAATTTAGGTAATTGAGAATGCACAATTTAAAAAATTTGTAAAAGAAATATATAAATTTACAGATATAAATTTATATTTTAATACTTTAAAAATAATTGAAACACCATTCTGAATATACCAACTAATTGAATCGTTTTGTACGGACGTAAATAATTCCGTATTAACTTTATCTTCATTTAACAAATTTTTCAAATTTTCTTCGTAAATAATCATTGTATCAGCTTAACTTTTAAAATAAAATTAAATTTCGAATATTGTTTATACCTTCAATTCCATAATGAATAAAGTTCTTTTCCTGAAATTTTTTAAATAGATTTTCGTTTAATTATAAGTAATTTAATTTCAAAAAATAAATTCCAAAATAAAAGACTCAGCTTTTCAGTCTAGTGGATATAATTTAGTTATTTTTCTTTTTTATTGAAAAAATAATAAGTTATTAATCTGAATAAAAAAATTTTTACTATAAGTAGAGTATATTTAATTAGGTAAATATAATTTTATTATACCTTTATTTCATTTACATTCCCCAAAAGCTTGTTTAATTTTTCAGAATTCAAACCTTAAAAAATAAATACCATATTTAAAGTCGAAGCTCGTTACACTAAAACGAGATTCTACTATATATAGATGGAATTTATTATTATTTATTTATTATTATTATTATAAAATCAAACTTTAATAAAACCAAAACTCTTTCTCTTGTCTACATACCTAATTGGTTAACAACAACATTATGTCGACTTTCTAGCCAGTTTTTTTGATCTAATTCATCAATTAATAATTTATTTTGCTGTATTTTTTGTCCTTTTTCTAATGTTATTTGAATATGGGCTCGAATTCTTTTGTCGACTTCTTCTTCCAAAAAACATTTTGAATCTAATGTGCAATCTAATATATAATTTTATAAAACAAAATAGCTAATAATTAGTATAGAGTTATGCCCAGACTACATACACTAACCCAGGTCGCAATCTAATTTTGCGACTGTAAATTTCCATAAAATTTTTTTTACTTTTATCTTAGGTATGAAAACTAATGAATTTTATCAACTTAGTCTTTGTTTATAATGTTTTGTAGGTATAAACGTACTGCAAATAACACGAATAAAAAATATTTTTTTATTATTATTTACTCACCTTGCAACAAAATTTCTTCATCTGACAAAACTCTAAGCAAATATAACATATTCATTATTTTAGTAAATTCTTTTCTTATTTCTTTTGATATTTCTTTATTTTCTTCAAAAATTTTATCAACAAAAATTAACATTAATGTTGAATAATATTCCCAATCTCTATGTATTTGTTTGGGAAAGTTATTTAACATTTGCTGATTAATTGAATAAATTGATACTAAAATATCAACAGAAATTAAAGCTTTTTCTTCAATTAATGGGTTTGAATGTTCATTAGATAATTCAAAATAGTTTTGTTTTAGAAGGCTGAGGATTTCTTCGTCGCTTTTTTCTAAATTTATTTTTAGAATTTAAAATTAAGAAAAATTTTGTGATAAAAATAAAAAAATCAGAAATTCAGAAAAATGACTGAATTTATAAAATATTTATTCAAGGAAAGCAAATTTAATTAAGGGCCGGTAAAAAATATCCAATCAAATAGAAAATTTTCTACTCAACTTTCCTCATGTACTATTAATAAAAACATTTAATAGGTGCTTAAAAAGATTGTTAAAAAATTTTCTGTATTAATATTAGGGCTGGACCCCGAACGCTCGAGGGTGGGTGTGTCGGGGTACGGGGTTTTCGAATTGTTTCGGGGTGGGGTCGGGGAGCAAAATATGGTCGGGGATGAGGAACGCGATTTAGATGAATTTTTTAGAGAAAAAATGTTCAAAATTAATGCGCTTTTTGACTACTTTCATTTTTTTATTCAAAAATTAAGGAGAATTTGGAGGAATCAGAGAAGAATTAAAGGGATTAAATGGTATATCTATGGATATAAGTGAATTTAGAAAGATTAAAGGTCATTTGTAAGGATTAAATAGTAGACCTGGGAATATAGAGGGATTTAAACGGATTAATATTAATCTCTAATTAATATTAAATCGACTAAATAAAATTAGTAATACTAAATTAAATCTTAAAAATAAATATAAATTAATTTACTATTAATTAGGAGTGGATGTCTTTTTTCTATTACTATTTTATAAGCTTCTTTTAAATCAAAAAATTTGATAAATCTCCATTTAACACCTCTCTCGTTTAAATAATCTTTTTGAAATTGTTCATTATTATTGTATATTTCTGTTAAATGTTTTCCAATTTTTTCATTCAAATAACTGAGTAGATCTTTCAATTTTTCATCTTCTTCTTGTCTATTTATATTATATGTTTTTAACATTCCATTTCCATCACAATATTTTAGGAATAAAAATTCGGCAAAGTTATGTATTAAATCGTTGGATATAGGCTTGTTAATAATAAATTTCTCAAAAGTTGTAAAAAATTTCGGCAAACAATCTTTTGTCACAACCTTAATTGAATATTAATTTAAATAATATATTTGTTTTTTATTATGTAGATCGAAATATTAATTTTGGAGAAATTTATTTTGAAGATATACTCTATTAAAATTAA
This sequence comes from Meloidogyne incognita, assembly GCA_036172945.1. NCBI lineage: Eukaryota > Metazoa > Nematoda > Chromadorea > Rhabditida > Meloidogynidae > Meloidogyne > Meloidogyne incognita. Next base: position 514,720 of record JARQAC010000035.1, read on the forward strand.
AATGTGCTCCAAAAATTTTCAGGGTTTTTAAAAATTCGTGCTCTTAAACGCAATTCCGTAAAAACTACTGTGTTTATTTATTTACATATTTATTTGAATATAGACTCCATCAAAACTTTTTTTACCTTTTTGTCACTTTTATTTTCTTCTGCCCCAATTCCCTTCTTTTTATCTTTACTTGATCCAACATGTTCAATTTTATCTTCGTTATTTTTTCTAATTAAATATTCCTCATCCTCATCACTATCTCTTTCTGTTTTTCTCATCATTATTCTTACTGCAATTTTCATTAATTTTGAATATTTTATTCCAATTTCTGCAAAATTAATATTTTCTTCATTAATTGTTGAAGTAAAGAAAATTTGACGATAAATTTTCTCTTCCATTTCCAAATCAAGAATATCTAAAATTAATATCATAAAAAATTAAAAGTAAATAATTAATACATAATTAAATAGAACACATACCGTATAACCTGTATTAATTGCCCTCCCTCAAATAATTACCCCACTTCCATTATTTACCCCATCCAGCGATGGATTGAAACAATAATTACCCACAACTAAATGCTCTAAGACACGTTCAAATTGCAAACCTCGTATAATTACCCTCTTCTTTAATTTGACCCTCCCTCGATTTATTACTCCATCCAGCGGAAGGTTGAAACGATAATTACCCAGGGTGGTTATTAAAGGATATACGGTAGTGTTTAAGCAATACAAAAATCATTAAAACCTCAAAGATAGTATAATAATAATTTCGAAGAGTAAAATGACCGAAACAATTCCAGAAAACAGCTCAAGATTGGATTGTATTTTATCCTGAGAGCTCTCCAAAGAAAATTTATTATCAACTCAACAATCCCGAAAGCTCATAATTGTTTTTCAATTTTTTCAATTCAACACATACCTATTTTACTCCCTCCCCTCCCCCCCCCCCCCCCCCCCCCCCATTCCCTTCACACATGAAAATTTTTGTCTGATTTTTATATTTATTTTATATAAACTTTAATTTAAAAATAATTCACACCAATTCGCATCTGGACAGGAAAAAGCATTTCTAAATGATTAAACAAATTAAAATCACCCAAGTATTTTCTCATATTTTTCTTTACAAATTTAAACATTTTAATATTTTCTTTTTGTAATTTGTAAAATTCTTTTGCAAAAACATTAGAATCTGACTTTCTTAAATTATCTTTATTTTCAGTATTAATTAATAAATTTGTGATTTCTTTAATTTGGAGTAAAGCAACTTGATTATTTATCGAATCATCATTTAATAACATATTTTCTTTTACTGAAGTTGAGGAATCGGAGGTTGAAGGTTTATTTCCAATGCTATCTTTAACCTCCTAAAGAAAATAAAATTAAAAAAAAACAACTTGATGAAAAACAGCTCTGATTGTTAAATACAAGAAGATAATTAAATATAATTAACATAGATATCAAGAATGTTACGGGTTATCTGAGAGCCGATAAAAGAAACTCGGTCAATTTTCCGATTCGAAATCCTATTCGGGGTTTTCTCTACCCTTGACATCCCCAGAATTGGGTGTTAAACGATCTGAAAGGATAAAAGAGAAAGCAATAGTGGTGAGCGAAAGTGCCTAGCAATAACTACAAGGAGGTTGGCTAAACTTTTGCTAAACTCTTTCTTAATTAAAAATTTCAGCAAAGTTTAACCTCAAAAGATAAATATATTTCAAGCATATTTTTAATATCATTTTTATTTAATTCATTCAACTCCTTTTCATTAATTTCTGAAATTAATAACTTTAATTCTTCATATTTTCCTTTAAATTTTTCTTTATCTACGTCGGATATTTCTACATCTGCCTTATTTTTTTTGTCTCCACCTTTTTTCTTTTTTCCAGATTTTTTATTTTTTGGAATATTTTTATTTAAAACATTTTCTATAATTTTTAAATTTTCTTCAATATTTAAATTTAAAATTGAAAGATTTAATTTTAAATAAATTGGCTGATTTATTCCATCTTCCCCAGCATCATCAATAAAAATTTGTTTATAAAATCTCGGAAAATCATTTTTGTTAATAACTTAATTATATAAATATTTTTAAATTAAATTAAAAAATAATTTTACAATGATTATTTGACTGTGCTTTAATCAAAATAATTTTATAAAATAATATAAATTGAAATAAATAATAAATATTATTTAATAAATACATTTAAATTTACATTTGATTTTTTAATAAAAATAATTTTTATTTAAATTTATTTTTAATTTTTAATAAATAAAATTGACTGTCAATCGCTGTATGTATATGTATGTATGTATGTAAGCGATTCTATATTTAGAAGGGGCGTGTGGCTATAAAATTTCCAACATGTCAATAATCGACAATAAATTTAAGACGATGGAGAGGAAATGCCTGTCAATTAATTTGCGTAGGAGTAGGCAAAAGCTAAAGCAAAGCAAGCTAAGCAAAAGCAAACAGCTAAATCCGAAGACGTTGGAAACTCAAAACCAAACAATTCAATGTTGCGGACATCCCTGGTAGAAATACCTTGAAATTTAGATTTTTGAAGTTTTATCTTTTCCAGAGTTACTTAATTTTGGTTTTTATTTAACCTTTATTTTATATAATGTATTTCTGTATAGATGGGGAATCAAATTAATATACCTAAATTTGAAGAATACAAATTTAAATCTGTAATGTCAGTAAAATACAGCCGGAAATGCTTGTCGGGCGAATCAAAAATAAATAAAGATTTTGTAATGTTAAATAAATTATATCTTATCCTAGCCCAACTCAGTCCAACGGGATGTTTTTAAACTGATTTTACTCGCCGTCTAATAAATGTCTGTGTATTGTTTTTATTCGAGGTTTTCTAATTCTAATAATACTGTTAGGGATATATACGTATATTTTAAAATGGTGTAATCAGACAATGTTAAAGAGAAAAAATAAATTTTTGAAAAGGTTTTTGAATCAGAATGTTTTTTATAAATTTATATTTTTTTTGTTAATAGACGGGCAGTCATTCTATTTTTCATAACTACTAAAATTTCTCATTCTATTAGAGGTGCCTTTCTATAAGAGTAAATACAGTACACAAATATATATAAGTTTTTTGCGACAAAATGGCTGTCAAAAAGTCCCGCGGAAAAATGTCCGTTTGTAAATTGATTTTTTGTCAAAAATTTTATTTCTGATTTTTAACAAATGCATATTTTCTAAATAGTAATTTAGAATTTAAAAATAAAATTTTACATTTCAATAAATTCTAGTAATTTTTATTTTTCAGTATATTGAATTTTAATCCTCTTACATTTCTTCAATATTATGGCAGGGCAAAATAATGAGGGTATGGATATTTTTGTTTAAAAAAACTTAAAAAACAAAAATTTTATTTTTCTATTAATTTCATAAAATATAAAAAGTCTTCCTTGAAAGGACTACACAATTTTGGTCACTTGTGAGTTATACAAAACCAGTTCTAGTAGACTCATTTCCTTCTTAAGTTCTCTATTAATGTCTCATTGAATAATGCCAAAGTGAAAAAGAATTAAATAGATGAAGGGGGAAAGACTGACCATTCTGTACATAAATGAGTCCGCATAAAGTCCTGATTTGGGTTAACTCTCAAGTACACAATTTTTGTTTAAAATTAATTTATTTACAGATGATGGTCAGTTAGAAAATTTGAAAGCAATAAAAGAAATTAATGATCGTCTATGTAATGTCGAAAATAAAACTAATGAGCAAGACGAGATAATTTCTTTGCAAGAACAACGCTTAATCAATTTAGAAGAGCAGGAGAAGAAATTGAAAAATAAACAAAAGAAGAAATCTTCTTGGCTTGGTTCTTTGACAAATTTTGTTGGGAATGTAATTGTTGGGAATGTAATTAATGTTGTTGGAAAGATTTATGGTGAATTGAGATGAAAAGAGAAAAATAATTTTTTAAAAATTCTAGAAAATGTGACAACCCCAATTATTGGAAAACCTAAAGTAGAAGAAGTAATTGTTGATGATAAAGAAAATTTAATTCCTGAAAAAGAAGAGGAGTTAGTCGAGGAATTTACTAAAATTGGGAACGATTTGACTTCAAAAAATATAAATGAATTTAATAAAATCGAAATTTTCTTTGAGGAGAAAGGGGAAAAACTTCAAAATTTTCGAGAAGTAAATAAATTTGGGGAAGTAAATAATAAAGAAAACAAGGAAATTATTAATTTACCAACAATTCCAAACAATTTAATTAATCAAGATAATAAAGAAGTTTCGAATTTGTCTGAAAATAAAGGGCAATCTTCTTCTTCTAATTCTGACAACAATGGAGGGGATGGTGATCCTAATAATAAATCTAAAATTAAAGATTTGAAAGAGGTAGAAATTGAAATGTTTAAAAAATAAATTTTTGGCATTTCTTTCTATTTTTTTAAATTAAAGAAAATTTGGCCTAAATATTTCCTAGGAAATAGTTACTACAATATATGTATTTATCTGAAATTTATGGATAAGCTAATAGCCTCAGAATTAGACCAAGTATCCATAATTTGAACCGAAAAGATTAAAACCCAACCAAACCCTAATATTTGATTTAGGTGTTGAGAAAGCCTAGCTCTAAACTTGAAACTGAGATAAAAATTAAAATATTTCTGCCGACGTGTAAAGATCTGGATTTAAATTAAATTATTTAACCGATTTAAAATTTTTCTAGCCTGTAGATAAGCAAAATAATAGAGAAGTTTTGGGGAATTTGTCAAATAATAATGGACAATCGTCTTCTTCTAATTCTGGCAACAATGGAGGGGATAATCCTAAAAATGAGGAGTATGAATCTCAAATTAAGGATTTGCAAGAGGTGAAATTAAAATTGGTACTACGTTATTCCTACGTGCTTTTTGCGGGGCTTTTTTGTGGTCATTTTCTTCATTTATCAATATGTACTAATATCGGACTTTGTCTTTCCTCAGTTTTATTCGTTCCCTGGGGTATATCCAAATGTGATAAAGAAAAGATTAATAACTTTACCATCGACCGCAAAAAGTATATAGGGTTGATGGAGTTGCATCTTAAATTTTTTTAACAATTGTATAAAGTACCTACATATTTATTATTTACTCACCTTGCAACAAAATTTCTTCATCTGACAAAACTCTAAGCAAATATAACATATTCATTATTTTAGTAAATTCTTTTCTTATTTCTTTTGATATTTCTTTATTTTCTTCAAAAATTTTATCAACAAAAATTAACATTAATGTTGAATAATATTCCCAATCTCTATGTATTTGTTTGGGAAAGTTATTTAACATTTGCTGATTAATTGAATAAATTGATACTAAAATATCAACAGAAATTAAAGCTTTTTCTTCAATTAATGGGTTTGAATGTTCATTAGATAATTCAAAATAGGTTTGTTTTAGAAGGCTGAGGATTTCATCTTCGCTCTTTTCTTAATTTATTTTTAGAATTTAAAATTAAGAAAAATTTTGTGATAAAAATAAAAAAATCAGAAATTTAGAAAAATGACTGAATTTATAAAATATTTATTCAAGGAAAGCAAATTTAATTAAGGGCCGGTAAAAAATATCCAATCAAATAGAAAATTTTCTACTCAACTTTCCTCATGTACTATTAATAAAAACATTTAATAGGTGCTTAAAATGATTGTTAAAAAATTTTCTGTATTAATATTAGGGCTGGACCCCGAACGCTCGAGGGTGGGTGTGTCGGGGTACGGGGTTTTCGAATTGTTTCGGGGTGGGGTCGGGGAGCAAAATATGGTCGGGGATGAGGAACGCGATTTAGATGAATTTTTTAGAGAAAAAATGTTCAAAATTAATGCGCTTTTTGACTATTTTCATTAGTTTATTCAAAAATTAAGGAGAATTTGGAGGAATCAGAGAAGAATTAAAGGGATTAAATGGTATATCTATGGATATAAGTGAATTTAGAAAGATTAAAGGTCATTTGTAAGGATTAAATAGTAGACCTGGGAATATAGAGGGATTTAAACGGATTAATATTAATCTCTAATTAATATTAAATCAACTAAATAAAATTAGTAATACTAAATTAAATCTTAAAAATAAATATAAATTAATTTACTATTAATTAGGAGTGGATGTCTTTTTTCTATTACTATTTTATAAGCTTCTTTTAAATCAAAAAATTTGATAAATCTCCATTTAACACCTCTCTCGTTTAAATAATCTTTTTGAAATTGTTCATTATTATTGTATATTTCTGTGAAATCTCTTCCAATTTTTTCATTCAAATAACTGAGTAGATCTTTCAATTTTTCATCTTCTTCTTGTTTATTTATATTATATGTTTTTAACATTCCATTTCCATCACAATATTTTAGGAATAAAAATTCGGCAAAGTTATGTATTAAATCGTTGGATATAGGCTTGTTAATAATAAATTTCTCAAAAGTTGTAAAAAATTTCGGCAAACAATCTTTTGTCACAACCTTAATTGGATATTAATTTAAATAATATATTTGTTTTTTATTATGTAGATCGAAATATTAATTTTGGAGAAATTTATTTTGAAGATATACTCTATTAAAATTAAAATGTGCTCCAAAAATTTTCAGGGTTTTTAAAAATTCGTGCTCTTAAACGCAATTCCGTAAAAACTACTGTGTTTATTTATTTACATATTTATTTGAATATAGACTCCATCAAAACTTTTTTTACCTTTTTGTCACTTTTATTTTCTTCTGCCCCAATTCCCTTCTTTTTATCTTTACTTGATCCAACATGTTCAATTTTATCTTCGTTATTTTTTCTAATTAAATATTCCTCATCCTCATCACTATCTCTTTCTGTTTTTCTCATCATTATTCTTACTGCAATTTTCATTAATTTTGAATATTTTATACCAATTTCTGCAAAATTAATATTTTCTTCATTAATTGTTGAAGTAAAGAAAATTTGACGATAAATTTTCTCTTCCATTTCCAAATCAAGAATATCTAAAATTAATATCATAAAAAATTAAAAGTAAATAATTAATACATAATTAAATAGAACACATACCGTATAACCTGTATTAATTGCCCTCCCTCAAATAATTACCCCACATCCATTATTTACCCCATCCAGCGATGGATTGAAACAATAATTACCCACAACTAAATGCTCTAAGACACGTTCAAATTGCAAACCTCGTATAATTACCCTCTTCTTTAATTTGACCCTCCCTCGATTTATTACTCCATCCAGCGGAAGGTTGAAACGATAATTACCCAGGGTGGTTATTAAAGGATATACGGTAGTGTTTAAGCAATACAAAAATCATTAAAACCTCAAAGATAGTATAATAATAATTTCGAAGAGTAAAATGACCGAAACAATTCCAGAAAACAGCTCAAGATTGGATTGTATTTTATCCTGAGAGCTCTCCAAAGAAAATTTATTATCAACTCAACAATCCCGAAAGCCCATAATTGTTTTACAATTTTTTCAATTCAACACATACCTATTTTTCCCCCCCCCCCCCCCCCCCCCCCCCCCCCCCCCCATTCCCTTCACACATGAAAATTTTTGTTATATTTATTTTATATAACTTTAATTTAAAAATAATTCAAACCAATTCGCATCTGGACAGGAAAAAGCATTTCTAAATGATTAAACAAGTTAAAATCACCCAAGTATTTTCTCATATTTTTCTTTACAAATTTAAACATTTTAATATTTTCTTTTTGTAATTTGTAAAATTCTTTTGCAAAAACATTAGAATCTGACTTTCTTAAATTATCTTTATTTTCAGTATTAATTAATAAATTTGTGATTTCTTTAATTTGGAGTAAAGCAACTTGATTATTTATCGAATCATCATTTAATAACATATTTTCTTTTACTGAAGTTGAGGAATCGGAGGTTGAAGGTTTATTTCCAATGCTATCTTTAACCTCCTAAAGAAAATAAAATTAAAAAAAACAACATGATGAAAAACAGCTCTGATTGTTAAATACAAGAAGATAATTAAATATAATTAACATAGATATCAAGAATGTTACGGGTTATCTGAGAGCCGATAAAAGAAACTCGGTCAATTTTCCGATTCGAAATCCTATTCGGGGTTTTCTCTACCCTTGACATCCCCAGAATTGGGTGTTAAACGATCTGAAAGGATAAAAGAGAAAGCAATAGTGGTGAGCGAAAGTGCCTAGCAATAACTACAAGGAGGTTGGCTAAACTTTTGCTAAACTCTTTCTTAATTAAAAATTTCAGCAAAGTTTAACCTCAAAAGATAAATATATTTCAAGCATATTTTTAATATCATTTTTATTTAATTCATTCAACTCCTTTTCATTAATTTCTGAAATTAATAACTTTAATTCTTCATATTTTCCTTTAAATTTTTCTTTATCTACGTCGGATATTTCTACATCTGCCTTATTTTTTTTGTCTCCACCTTTTTTCTTTTTTCCAGATTTTTTATTTTTTGGAATATTTTTATTTAAAACATTTTCTATAATTTTTAAATTTTCTTCAATATTTAAATTTAAAATTGAAAGATTTAATTTTAAATAAATTGGCTGATTTATTCCATCTTCCCCAGCATCATCAATAAAAATTTGTTTATAAAATCTCGGAAAATCATTTTTGTTAATAACTTAATTATATAAATATTTTTAAATTAAATTAAAAAATAATTTTACAATGATTATTTGACTGTGCTTTAATCAAAATAATTTTATAAAATAATATAAATTGAAATACATAATAAATATTATTTAATAAATACATTTAAATTTACAGGTGGGTTTTTAATAAAAATAATTTTTATTTAATTTTATTTTTAATTTTTAATAAATAAAATTGACTGTCAATCGCTGTATGTATGTATGTATGTATGTAAGCGATGCTATATTTAGAAGGGGCGTGTGGCTATAAAATTTCCAACATGTCAATAATCGACAATAAATTTAAGACGATGGAGAGGAAATGCCTGTCAATTAATTTGCGTAGGAGTAGGCAAAAGCTAAAGCAAAGCAAGCTAAGCAAAAGCAAACAGCTAAATCCGAAGACGTTGGAAACTCAAAACCAAACAATTCAATGTTGCGGACATCCCTGGTAGAAATACCTTGAAATTTAGATTTTTGAAGTTTTATCTTTTCCAGAGTTACTTAATTTTGGTTTTTATTTAACCTTTATTTTATATAATGTATTTCTGTATAGATGGGGAATCAAATTAATATACCTAAATTTGAAGAATACAAATTTAAATCTGTAATGTCAATAAAATACAGCCGGAAATGCTTGTCGTGCGAATCAAAAATAAATAAAGATTTTGTAATGTTAAGTAAATTATATCTTATCCTAGCCCAACTCAGTCCAACTGGATGTTATTAAAGTGATTTTACTCGCCGTCTAATAAATGTCTGTGTATTGTTTTTATTCGAGGTTTTCTAATTCTAATAATACTGTTAGGGATATATACGTATATTTTAAAATTCTGTAATCAGACAATGTTAAAGAGAAAAAATGAATTTTTGAAAAGGTTTTTGAATCAGAATGTTTTTTATAAATTTATATTTTTCTTGTTAATAGACGGGCAGTCATTCTATTTTTCATAACTAAATAAAGATTTTGTAATGTTAAGTAAATTATAAATAATTACCCAAGTTTAAGAAATTAAAATTTGATTACCCAAGTTTAAGAAATTAAAATTTGTTGAAATAAGAATATTTATTTCTTCTTAATTCACTTCCAAATAAATTTAACTTGGGACAACTAAAGGAAAATATAAAATGTCTTCAAATTTAAATCAACAACAAATAATCGATATTGCAAAAGCCGTTGCTGAAATTTTAAAGCCCACTATTACTGAAATTGTTAAAACAACAATTTCAGAAATTTTTAAACAACAATCTAATTCACCTAATGATTCACCAACAATCAATACTCCTTGGGGCTGCCCTCCTCTTAATATCTACTCTTCCAACCTCTCCTCACAATGCCAAATAGCACAAACAATCAATAATGCTATCATCAATTCTGAAACAATCAAGGCAAAATCTTTGCGTGCTGTTATTGAAAAATTGCCCGAAGTAAATGATGAAGGTATGGTTAGAAGTTTAGTAAAAGAATGTGGACTTGAAGATAAGGTTGATTTTGATGGTATCCATAGACATCCACCTCATAAAAATAACAAAAGCAATAAACCCCGTATTCTAAAAATACCATTTTCTGATACAAAATCTCGTGATATTTTTTTATATTCATTTCGTAAATGTGTCAAATCTCTTCCTATTGTCCCTAAAAACATAACAGCCCGACGCGATATGACCCAATATGAACTAAATATTCTATATAATCTCCGTAAACAAGCTTATGACCTTAATGTTCGTGAAAATTTATTTAAATACTTTGTTGTTGATTTAGAAATTCGTACAATGTCACATCCAAAACAACTTAAGGTAAAAAATGCTTCCGCATAGGGTAATTCGAGTAACCATACTGGTAATTTAAAAACAGCTTTAAACTCTAATGTATTATCCTGTTTGGCTTTTAATGCACGATCTATAAATAATAAAACCTTCGAACTGCAGGAACTTTTAGAAAATAACAAAAATAAAATAATATTAATAAATGAAACTTGGCTTAAAGAAAATAACATTATACACTCAGAATTCTCACTTCAAGGCCAGTTTAATCCAATATTTGCAAATAGAAAACAAGGTCTTGGCGGCGGCTGCCTAATACTAGTTCCCTCTGAAATTCCATACAAATTAAAGTTTACAGGCACAAAATTTAAATGCGAAATCATACATATAAAATTACTTATTCAAAGAGGTATTGAAATTTTTTGTATATACCGACCACCAAAATGTTCATATGATGAAACAAAAAAATTATTAAAATATATTTCATCTATATTAAATCCTAATGTTTTAATCTATGGGGACTTTAACATTCCTAAAATCAATTGGGATTCTATGGATTCAGATAATGAATTAGGACAGTTACTTATTGATTTCTGTTCTCAAAATGAAATTCATCAACATATTAAAGAAAATACAAGAGAAAGTTCAATACTTGATTTAGTCTTTACAAAACCCAAAAATCTTATTGAAAAATATAATATTTCTGCTCCATTCTCAACATCTGATCATAATATGATCTCATTCATTCTAAACGTTAAATTCCATAGAGAATTAAAAAGTAAAAAATATACTAGAAGTTTTAGCCATAAAAACACAGAAAATCTTAGAAAATATACATCATCCATAAATTGGAAATACATACTGGAGACAAAATTCACAACTAATGATAAGTATAATAACATAACACAAAATTTAGTATCTGCTCTTAATTACGCTATCCCTTTACAGACATTAAATTTAATTATTAGGAATAGTTATCCTAAAAAGATTAAAATTTTACAGGCAAGAAAACTTGCTATACATCAAAGCTTAAGAAAGAATCCTATAAATAATAATTTAAAACTTCAATATCGATTTATCTCTAAGGAACTCAAAAAGAATATAGAATCATATAATGAAGAAAAGATAAGTCAAACAATAAATAAAGGAGGTAATGCTATTCATAAATTTATCCGTCAAAAATTTAAACTAAATAACGAAATACCAAATTTAATAAGTGAAGATAACAAAATACATATAAATATAAAAGATAAATGTAAATTACTTGCTAACACATTTAGTAAATATTTTCAACTTAAGGAATTTGACAAAAACTTTACTCCTAGACAAACTACAAGAGAACGTTTAGAAGATATTGAATTCGATATTCTCACAGTTGAAAATATCCTAGAAAATCTTCCAAATAAAAACTCCAATTCACCTGATGATATTCCTTATATATTATTGAAATCATGTTCAAAAATACTTTCTCCGACCATAACAGAAATATTCAGAATCATACTAGATAATAGGACAATCCCAGAAATCTGGAGACAATCCTACATCATTCCTATATTTAAAAAGGGTGAAATAAATGACCCTGTTAATTATAGACCTATTTCTGTTACGTGTACACTTTGCCGCGTATTCGAAAGAATTATCTCAACACAAATCATAAATTTTTTAAATAAAACTAAGTTCTTCTCTGATGAACAATTTGGGTTCTTACAATATAGATCCACTACCACAAATCTTTTATCTATGTTAAATGATTTTTATAAGTCATTGGAAAAAAGAGAAAATATCGATGTTATTTACATTGATTTTGCTAAAGCATTTGACTCTGTTCCTATTGAGCTCTTATTACTCAAAATAAAAGCTTGTGGAATAAATGGAAAATTATATGATTTTATAGAAAACTTTTTAACAAAAAGAAGTTTTAAAGTTAAAATAGAAAAAGAATTCTCTGAAAGCATACAAACAAAATCAGGAGTACCACAAGGAAGTGTATTAGGCCCATTACTATTTCTTATCTTCATAAATGACCTTCCAAACTATCTTCCATCTGATGTAAAAATTAAAATATATGCAGACGATGTAAAATTATATACATATCATCAAAATGACAATAAACGGGACATACTAAAAGAATCACTAATATTACTTAGTAAATGGGCTAAAATTAACGGTTTAGAAATCGCAGAAAATAAATGCTCTGTACTTTACGTTGGAAAAAATAACTCACAAGAAGAATATCATATATCTGAGAATTTAATTCCTAAACTACAAACAGTTAGAGATTTGGGTATCTTAATAGATTCCAAACTCTCATTTTCCGATCATATTAATATAATTATCAAAAGAGCTTACTTAAGTATATATAGACTTTTTAAAGTTATAAGAACTAGAAAACTGGAACAATACATTAATATCTACAAGACATATATTCGGCCACAACTAGAATATGCAAGCGAGGTATGGAATCCTATGAAAAAAGCAAATTGCGAAAGGCTTGAAAAAATTCAAAAATATTTTACAAAAATTGCATTTAAAAAATCTGGATTTATAAAAATAAAATATGAAGAAAGATTAAAAATATGTAACATAGAGAAATTAGACATACGAAGACAAATTAATGATCTTTGTATGATTCAAAAAATCCTTTATCAGAATACACACTTAAAACCTGAAAACTTCTTCGCCTTTGCAAAAAAAGCCAAAAGAAAACCCCTACTCCTTCAAAGCCAAAGATATAATTCGAAATCCAGAAATAATTTTTTTATAAGAAATGTAACAAATTGGAATAAACTACCTAATGAAATTATGAGTATAATGCATAAAAAGCCATTCAGGAAATACATTAAAAAATGGATATCAGATAACGGAAACATTTTTCCTTAAGTTTTAATTTATTAAATGTTTGGTGAAATAAAACATAATTTTAACAAAATATACAACAAAACAATTATTTCACCAAACACTCCAAATACATAATTCTATTAAATTAATTAATTTATTTTACAAAAAATTTTTCTTTTCTTTTTTTACATATATTTGTCTTTTTACATATATTTGTCTTTTCTACATATATTTGTCTTTTTTTCACCACTATTAGTGTATTTTTTATACCGTGTGGTTGCTCATAAATAAATAAATAAATAAATAACTACTAAAATTTCTCATTCTATTAGAGGTGCCTTTCTATAAGAGTAAATACAGTACACAAATATATATAAGCTTTTTGCGACAAAATGGCTGTCAAAAAGTCCCGCGGAAAAATGTCCGTTTGTAAATTGATTTTTTGTCAAAAATTTTATTTCTGATTTTTAACAAATGCATATTTTCTAAATAGTAATTTAGAATTTAAAAATAAAATTTTACATTTCAATAAATTCTAGTAATTTTTATTTTTCAGTATATTGAATTTTAATCCTCTTACATTTCTTCAATATTATGGCAGGGCAAAATAATGAGGGTATGGATATTTTTGTTTAAAAAAACTTAAAAAACAAAAATTTTATTTTTCTATTAATTTCATAAAATATAAAAAGTCTTCCTTGAAAGGACTACACAATTTTGGTCACTTGTGAGTTATACAAAACCAGTTCTAGTAGACTCATTTCCTTCTTAAGTTCTCTATTAATGTCTCATTGAATAATGCCAAAGTGAAAAAGAATTAAATAGATGAAGGGGGAAAGACTGACCATTCTGTACATAAATGAGTCCGCATAAAGTCCTGATTTGGGTTAACTCTCAAGTACACAATTTTTGTTTAAAATTAATTTATTTACAGATGATGGTCAGTTAGAAAATTTGAAAGCAATAAAAGAAATTAATGATCGTCTATGTAATGTCGAAAATAAAACTAATGAGCAAGACGAGATAATTTCTTTGCAAGAACAACGCTTAATCAATTTAGAAGAGCAGGAGAAGAAATTGAAAAATAAACAAAAGAAGAAATCTTCTTGGCTTGGTTCTTTGACAAATTTTGTTGGGAATGTAATTGTTGGGAATGTAATTAATGTTGTTGGAAAGATTTATGGTGAATTGAGATGAAAAGAGAAAAATAATTTTTTAAAAATTCTAGAAAATGTGACAACCCCAATTATTGGAAAACCTAAAGTAGAAGAAGTAATTGTTGATGATAAAGAAAATTTAATTCCTGAAAAAGAAGAGGAGTTAGTCGAGGAATTTAATAAAATTGGGAACGATTTGACTTCAAAAAATATAAATGAATTTAATAAAATCGAAATTTTCTTTGAGGAGAAAGGGGAAAAACTTCAAAATTTTCGAGAAGTAAATAAATTTGGGGAAGTAAATAATAAAGAAAACAAGGAAATTATTAATTTACCAACAATTCCAAACAATTTAATTAATCAAGATAATAAAGAAGTTTCGAATTTGTCTGAAAATAAAGGGCAATCTTCTTCTTCTAATTCTGACAACAATGGAGGGGATGGTGATCCTAATAATAAATCTAAAATTAAAGATTTGAAAGAGGTAGAAATTGAAATGTTTAAAAAATAAATTTTTGGCATTTCTTTCTATTTTTTTAAATTAAAGAAAATTTGGCCTAAATATTTCCTAGGAAATAGTTACTACAATATATGTATTTATCTGAAATTTATGGATAAGCTAATAGCCTCAGAATTAGACCAAGTATCCATAATTTGAACCGAAAAGATTAAAACCCAACCAAACCCTAATATTTGATTTAGGTGTTGAGAAAGCCTAGCTCTAAACTTGAAACTGAGATAAAAATTAAAATATTTCTGCCGACGTGTAAAGATCTGGATTTAAATTAAATTATTTAACCGATTTAAAATTTTTCTAGCCTGTAGATAAGCAAAATAATAGAGAAGTTTTGGGGAATTTGTCAAATAATAATGGACAATCGTCTTCTTCTAATTCTGGCAACAATGGAGGGGATAATCCTAAAAATGAGGAGTATGAATCTCAAATTAAGGATTTGCAAGAGGTGAAATTAAAATTGGTACTACGTTATTCCTACGTGCTTTTTGCGGGGCTTTTTTGTGGTCATTTTCTTCATTTATCAATATGTACTAATATCGGACTTTGTCTTTCCTCAGTTTTATTCGTTCCCTGGGGTATATCCAAATGTGATAAAGAAAAGATTAATAACTTTACCATCGACCGCAAAAAGTATATAGGGTTGATGGAGTTGCATCTTAAATTTTTTTAACAATTGTATAAAGTACCTACATATTTATTATTTACTCACCTTGCAACAAAATTTCTTCATCTGACAAAACTCTAAGCAAATATAACATATTCATTATTTTAGTAAATTCTTTTCTTATTTCTTTTGATATTTCTTTATTTTCTTCAAAAATTTTATCAACAAAAATTAACATTAATGTTGAATAATATTCCCAATCTCTATGTATTTGTTTGGGAAAGTTATTTAACATTTGCTGATTAATTGAATAAATTGATACTAAAATATCAACAGAAATTAAAGCTTTTTCTTCAATTAATGGGTTTGAATGTTCATTAGATAATTCAAAATAGGTTTGTTTTAGAAGGCTGAGGATTTCATCTTCGCTCTTTTCTTAATTTATTTTTAGAATTTAAAATTAAGAAAAATTTTGTGATAAAAATAAAAAAATCAGAAATTTAGAAAAATGACTGAATTTATAAAATATTTATTCAAGGAAAGCAAATTTAATTAAGGGCCGGTAAAAAATATCCAATCAAATAGAAAATTTTCTACTCAACTTTCCTCATGTACTATTAATAAAAACATTTAATAGGTGCTTAAAATGATTGTTAAAAAATTTTCTGTATTAATATTAGGGCTGGACCCCGAACGCTCGAGGGTGGGTGTGTCGGGGTACGGGGTTTTCGAATTGTTTCGGGGTGGGGTCGGGGAGCAAAATATGGTCGGGGATGAGGAACGCGATTTAGATGAATTTTTTAGAGAAAAAATGTTCAAAATTAATGCGCTTTTTGACTACTTTCATTTTTTTATTCAAAAATTAAGGAGAATTTGGAGGAATCAGAGAAGAATTAAAGGGATTAAATGGTATATCTATGGATATAAGTGAATTTAGAAAGATTAAAGGTCATTTGTAAGGATTAAATAGTAGACCTGGGAATATAGAGGGATTTAAACGGATTAATATTAATCTCTAATTAATATTAAATCAACTAAATAAAATTAGTAATACTAAATTAAATCTTAAAAATAAATATAAATTAATTTACTATTAATTAGGAGTGGATGTCTTTTTTCTATTACTATTTTATAAGCTTCTTTTAAATCAAAAAATTTGATAAATCTCCATTTAACACCTCTCTCGTTTAAATAATCTTTTTGAAATTGTTCATTATTATTGTATATTTCTGTGAAATCTCTTCCAATTTTTTCATTCAAATAACTGAGTAGATCTTTCAATTTTTCATCTTCTTCTTGTTTATTTATATTATATGTTTTTAACATTCCATTTCCATCACAATATTTTAGGAATAAAAATTCGGCAAAGTTATGTATTAAATCGTTGGATATAGGCTTGTTAATAATAAATTTCTCAAAAGTTGTAAAAAATTTCGGCAAACAATCTTTTGTCACAACCTTAATTGAATATTAATTTAAATAATATATTTGTTTTTTATTATGTAGATCGAAATATTAATTTTGGAGAAATTTATTTTGAAGATATACTCTATTAAAATTAAAATGTGCTCCAAAAATTTTCAGGGTTTTTAAAAATTCGTGCTCTTAAACGCAATTCCGTAAAAACTACTGTGTTTATTTATTTACATATTTATTTGAATATAGACTCCATCAAAACTTTTTTTACCTTTTTGTCACTTTTATTTTCTTCTGCCCCAATTCCCTTCTTTTTATCTTTACTTGATCCAACATGTTCAATTTTATCTTCGTTATTTTTTCTAATTAAATATTCCTCATCCTCATCACTATCTCTTTCTGTTTTTCTCATCATTATTCTTACTGCAATTCTCATTAATTTTGAATATTTTATACCAATTTCTGCAAAATTAATATTTTCTTCATTAATTGTTGAAGTAAAGAAAATTTGACGATAAATTTTCTCTTCCATTTCCAAATCAAGAATATCTAAAATTAATATCATAAAAAATTAAAAGTAAATAATTAATACATAATTAAATAGAACACATACCGTATAACCTGTATTAATTGCCCTCCCTCAAATAATTACCCCACATCCATTATTTACCCCATCCAGCGATGGATTGAAACAATAATTACCCACAACTAAATGCTCTAAGACACGTTCAAATTGCAAACCTCGTATAATTACCCTCTTCTTTAATTTGACCCTCCCTCGATTTATTACTCCATCCAGCGGAAGGTTGAAACGATAATTACCCAGGGTGGTTATTAAAGGATATACGGTAGTGTTTAAGCAATACAAAAATCATTAAAACCTCAAAGATAGTATAATAATAATTTCGAAGAGTAAAATGACCGAAACAATTCCAGAAAACAGCTCAAGATTGGATTGTATTTTATCCTGAGAGCTCTCCAAAGAAAATTTATTATCAACTCAACAATCCCGAAAGCCCATAATTGTTTTACAATTTTTTCAATTCAACACATACCTATTTTACTCCCTCCCCCCCCCCCCCCCCCCCCCCATTCCCTTCACACATGAAAATTTTTGTTATATTTATTTTATATAACTTTAATTTAAAAATAATTCAAACCAATTCGCATCTGGACAGGAAAAAGCATTTCTAAATGATTAAACAAGTTAAAATCACCCAAGTATTTTCTCATATTTTTCTTTACAAATTTAAACATTTTAATATTTTCTTTTTGTAATTTGTAAAATTCTTTTGCAAAAACATTAGAATCTGACTTTCTTAAATTATCTTTATTTTCAGTATTAATTAATAAATTTGTGATTTCTTTAATTTGGAGTAAAGCAACTTGATTATTTATCGAATCATCATTTAATAACATATTTTCTTTTACTGAAGTTGAGGAATCGGAGGTTGAAGGTTTATTTCCAATGCTATCTTTAACCTCCTAAAGAAAATAAAATTAAAAAAAACAACATGATGAAAAACAGCTCTGATTGTTAAATACAAGAAGATAATTAAATATAATTAACATAGATATCAAGAATGTTACGGGTTATCTGAGAGCCGATAAAAGAAACTCGGTCAATTTTCCGATTCGAAATCCTATTCGGGGTTTTCTCTACCCTTGACATCCCCAGAATTGGGTGTTAAACGATCTGAAAGGATAAAAGAGAAAGCAATAGTGGTGAGCGAAAGTGCCTAGCAATAACTACAAGGAGGTTGGCTAAACTTTTGCTAAACTCTTTCTTAATTAAAAATTTCAGCAAAGTTTAACCTCAAAAGATAAATATATTTCAAGCATATTTTTAATATCATTTTTATTTAATTCATTCAACTCCTTTTCATTAATTTCTGAAATTAATAACTTTAATTCTTCATATTTTCCTTTAAATTTTTCTTTATCTACGTCGGATATTTCTACATCTGCCTTATTTTTTTTGTCTCCACCTTTTTTCTTTTTTCCAGATTTTTTATTTTTTGGAATATTTTTATTTAAAACATTTTCTATAATTTTTAAATTTTCTTCAATATTTAAATTTAAAATTGAAAGATTTAATTTTAAATAAATTGGCTGATTTATTCCATCTTCCCCAGCATCATCAATAAAAATTTGTTTATAAAATCTCGGAAAATCATTTTTGTTAATAACTTAATTATATAAATATTTTTAAATTAAATTAAAAAATAATTTTACAATGATTATTTGACTGTGCTTTAATCAAAATAATTTTATAAAATAATATAAATTGAAATAAATAATAAATATTATTTAATAAATACATTTAAATTTACATTTGGGTTTTTAATAAAAATAATTTTTATTTAAATTTATTTTTAATTTTTAATAAATAAAATTGACTGTCAATCGCTGTATGTATGTATGTATGTATGTAAGCGATGCTATATTTAGAAGGGGCGTGTGGCTATAAAATTTCCAACATGTCAATAATCGACAATAAATTTAAGACGATGGAGAGGAAATGCCTGTCAATTAATTTGCGTAGGAGTAGGCAAAAGCTAAAGCAAAGCAAGCTAAGCAAAAGCAAACAGCTAAATCCGAAGACGTTGGAAACTCAAAACCAAACAATTCAATGTTGCGGACATCCCTGGTAGAAATACCTTGAAATTTAGATTTTTGAAGTTTTATCTTTTCCAGAGTTACTTAATTTTGGTTTTTATTTAACCTTTATTTTATATAATGTATTTCTGTATAGATGGGGAATCAAATTAATATACCTAAATTTGAAGAATACAAATTTAAATCTGTAATGTCAATAAAATACAGCCGGAAATGCTTGTCGTGCGAATCAAAAATAAATAAAGATTTTGTAATGTTAAGTAAATTATATCTTATCCTAGCCCAACTCAGTCCAACTGGATGTTATTAAAGTGATTTTACTCGCCGTCTAATAAATGTCTGTGTATTGTTTTTATTCGAGGTTTTCTAATTCTAATAATACTGTTAGGGATATATACGTATATTTTAAAATTGTGTAATCAGACAATGTTAAAGAGAAAAAATGAATTTTTGAAAAGGTTTTTGAATCAGAATGTTTTTTATAAATTTATATTTTTCTTGTTAATAGACGGGCAGTCATTCTATTTTTCATAACTACTAAAATTTCTCATTCTATTAGAGGTGCCTTTCTATAAGAGTAAATACAGTACACAAATATATATAAGCTTTTTGCGACAAAATGGCTGTCAAAAAGTCCCGCGGAAAAATGTCCGTTTGTAAATTGATTTTTTGTCAAAAATTTTATTTCTGATTTTTAACAAATGCATATTTTCTAAATAGTAATTTAGAATTTAAAAATAAAATTTTACATTTCAATAAATTCTAGTAATTTTTATTTTTCAGTATATTGAATTTTAATCCTCTTACATTTCTTCAATATTATGGCAGGGCAAAATAATGAGGGTATGGATATTTTTGTTTAAAAAAACTTAAAAAACAAAAATTTTATTTTTCTATTAATTTCATAAAATATAAAAAGTCTTCCTTGAAAGGACTACACAATTTTGGTCACTTGTGAGTTATACAAAACCAGTTCTAGTAGACTCATTTCCTTCTTAAGTTCTCTATTAATGTCTCATTGAATAATGCCAAAGTGAAAAAGAATTAAATAGATGAAGGGGGAAAGACTGACCATTCTGTACATAAATGAGTCCGCATAAAGTCCTGATTTGGGTTAACTCTCAAGTACACAATTTTTGTTTAAAATTAATTTATTTACAGATGATGGTCAGTTAGAAAATTTGAAAGCAATAAAAGAAATTAATGATCGTCTATGTAATGTCGAAAATAAAACTAATGAGCAAGACGAGATAATTTCTTTGCAAGAACAACGCTTAATCAATTTAGAAGAGCAGGAGAAGAAATTGAAAAATAAACAAAAGAAGAAATCTTCTTGGCTTGGTTCTTTGACAAATTTTGTTGGGAATGTAATTGTTGGGAATGTAATTAATGTTGTTGGAAAGATTTATGGTGAATTGAGATGAAAAGAGAAAAATAATTTTTTAAAAATTCTAGAAAATGTGACAACCCCAATTATTGGAAAACCTAAAGTAGAAGAAGTACTTGTCGATGAAAAAGAAAATTTAATTCCTGAAAAAGAAGAGGAGTTAGTCGAGGAATTTACTAAAATTGGGAACGATTTGACTTCAAAAAATATAAATGAATTTAATAAAATCGAAATTTTCTTTGAGGAGAAAGGGGAAAAACTTCAAAATTTTCGAGAAGTAAATAAATTTGGGGAAGTAAATAATAAAGAAAACAAGGAAATTATTAATTTACCAACAATTCCAAACAATTTAATTAATCAAGATAATAAAGAAGTTTCGAATTTGTCTGAAAATAAAGGGCAATCTTCTTCTTCTAATTCTGACAACAATGGAGGGGATGGTGATCCTAATAATAAATCTAAAATTAAAGATTTGAAAGAGGTAGAAATTGAAATGTTTAAAAAATAAATTTTTGGCATTTCTTTCTATTTTTTTAAATTAAAGAAAATTTGGCCTAAATATTTCCTAGGAAATAGTTACTACAATATATGTATTTATCTGAAATTTATGGATAAGCTAATAGCCTCAGAATTAGACCAAGTATCCATAATTTGAACCGAAAAGATTAAAACCCAACCAAACCCTAATATTTGATTTAGGTGTTGAGAAAGCCTAGCTCTAAACTTGAAACTGAGATAAAAATTAAAATATTTCTGCCGACGTGTAAAGATCTGGATTTAAATTAAATTATTTAACCGATTTAAAATTTTTCTAGCCTGTAGATAAGCAAAATAATAGAGAAGTTTTGGGGAATTTGTCAAATAATAATGGACAATCGTCTTCTTCTAATTCTGGCAACAATGGAGGGGATAATCCTAAAAATGAGGAGTATGAATCTCAAATTAAGGATTTGCAAGAGGTGAAATTAAAATGGGTACTACGTTATTCCTACGTGCTTTTTGCGGGGCTTTTTTGTGGTCATTTTCTTCATTTATCAATATGTACTAATATCGGACTTTGTCTTTCCTCAGTTTTATTCGTTCCCTGGGGTATATCCAAATGTGATAAAGAAAAGATTAATAACTTTACCATCGACCGCAAAAAGTATATAGGGTTGATGGAGTTGCATCTTAAATTTTTTAAAAATAAATTGTCAGTTAAATCTCGATTAAATTTAATCGGTAATCTCCTGCTTCATTGGTCCCTAGAAAAAAATGAGGAAAAAGTGCACCTAATGGCATCCCTAAAAATGTCGAACGAGCACTTTTTCCTTATTTTTTTTTCTAGCGACCAATCGAAACCTTTATAAAAAACTAATCTAAATTTTAAATTTTGTAGACTGTAACTCGTAAAAATCAAGAGATCTTTGAATATAGTTTTCTTGTTAATGAATTGAAACAACGTATTTCGCTGCAAGAACACAAAGTTTTGGAAAAAGAGGAAATAATTAAACAAAATCAGGAAAAAATTGAAAAGCGAGAAGAGGAGATTGCTAAACTTCAACGAGAGAAAAATAGTGTTGAAGAACAGAAAAATGATATTGAAGAGCATAAAAATAATATTGAGGAACAGAAGAAGAAACTTGAGGAATTAAACAATAAACTTGAGGAAGGGAAAAATAAAAGTGAAAAAGGTGGAACCCTCTAAAATGTATTACAAAAAAAATTCTATCCAATTTTTAGGTGAAACAATAGGAAAAATTCTTGTTGGAGCTGCTGCTGGTGCCGCGGCCGGTGCAGTTATTGGAGGTGTATTTGGGGGTCCTGTCGGTGCGGCTGTTGGAGGCGTTGCTGGAGCTGTTATTGGAGGGGTGGTTGGTGTTGCTAAGAGTGCTTCTAAGGCGGTTAAACGTTTCTTTGGATGGTTTCGGAAATGAATTGAATTAAATAAAAACTATTTGATATCTTTAACATTTTGAATTTTAAATCAGTTTTTGAGTTTTATAATTTATTGATTTCCTTTTTTGGATTTATGATATGATTTTTATTATAAACAATTTTTATTTACTCTCCCCTTGTTTTATTGCTGGGATCTTCCTCGCCTTCCAAATTTTCGTCTTCATTTACTGGCGTTAATGGCAAGTGGAAAGGTCTCGTTGGTTTTTGCTTTTCAGGTGATGTCGGTGAAGGTAATGAAGAGGTGGTAGTGAGTAATACTGGTGCAGATAATTTCTAAAAATTTATTTTTAAGGTACGGAGCTAGAAATTTAAATAATTTTTAGATAAATTGGAATATTAAGAGGAATTTAATTTTAGATAGAATGAGTGTTTGAGCTTTCAAAAAAATAAATATTAGACCCTAGCCGGCGTTGTGTTTATATCATTTTGTCTCTCCAATGTTTCATCCAGTCTTTCTGAAGCGTGTATAGTATTTTTCAAATTATCTGGTGACCATCCATTTTTAATTTGTTCAATTTGCTTAATAAAATTTATAAAATTAACAATAAAATAAAATTACTTTTTCGCTAATTTTTGATAACTTCCCTCCACAAAATCTAGGTTGTATAGGGATTGATATAGATTGACGCATATTGCGCAACTTTTTCATAGAAATATTAGAAAATCGACGCAAATTTAGACCCTTTTCAGTAGACAATTCTGTACTATTTGTGTTAGAAAGGGAATCATCAACTAAATTTAGGAAGAGATTTTTTAAGAGAAAATCTTTTTTTGTTAACCATTAGACCCTCTTTTTAATTCTTGTTGTCTTTCTACCATTCGAACAGGCAAATGCTCTTCTGGTAAATTACACAATGTTGCAGAACCGACAAGTGGGTGTTGGGGGTGTGTTGCAATACTTTCTGCATAAAGAGGGGCCAGCTCTGTTTTTGGGTTAAATAAATCGTCACAGGAATCTTCTAAAATTATTTTTTTATCTACCAGAAATAAATACCAGAAATAATCTGTTCTGGTGTTTTGTCATAGCACATTTCCGCCATTGTCATGGCCATTGCAATATTTCGATCAATTATAAAATTACCTTTGTTTAAATTATTTTAAATAAAATTATAAATTGTAAATACATTCAAAATCATCGTCATCCTCTCCTAAAGGATTCAATAATGCTTCTGCAACTTTAACCCAACCCATGATGAAGAATAGTTCCAGAATAGTCATTAAGGGTATTATTCTGTCTATCTATTTAAAAATTGGTTGAATTTTTAGAAAAACTTTTTTTAATTCAAAATGAATATTCTCTTTTTAAGGACACTGTATATCCTTAAATAACTGCCCTGGGTAATTATTGTTTCGACCTTCCGTTGGAGGGAGTAATTAATCGAGGGAGGGTAATTACACGTGGTATGAAATTTGAACGTGTTTTAGGGCATATGTTGGGGGGGGGGGTAATTATTGTTTCAATCTATCGCTGGAGGGGGTAATTATTTGAGGGAGGGCAAACTGTATTAAGGTTATACGGTAAGATGAATATTCTCTTTTTAAAGATTTTATCAGAAAATACTTGAAGATATTTCTCATTTTGTTTTTTCTCATGTTCATTA
Organism: Meloidogyne incognita; assembly: GCA_036172945.1. Classification (NCBI taxonomy): domain Eukaryota; kingdom Metazoa; phylum Nematoda; class Chromadorea; order Rhabditida; family Meloidogynidae; genus Meloidogyne; species Meloidogyne incognita. The sequence goes on from JARQAC010000035.1 coordinate 539,178, forward strand.
ATTCTGTATTGCCTTGAAACTAAGCAAAGTAAAAAATAAATTCTAACAGCTAAGAAGACAACTTGGGGATATGCTGAAAGTATATTTGTTTAGATTAATTTTCGATTTCCCAACCTAATGGTACAGGTACCCAATCATAGTTACACAAGATTTGAAGTTTCTAAAATATCTTATAATTAATCACATTTGTTAAAATTAGAGATAAAACTAAAATTAAAATTGACCGAATTTAAAACTTAATTGAGTGAAAAACTTTTAAAGCATATAACTATTTCTGAAGGAGAGAAATAGCTACCCCTCGAAACAAGTTTTGCTTACGCAAGGATGATGGCTTGGAAAAAAGATATATTTTTCAAATTGTAATTGAATTTGTAATATATTCGCGAAATTTCAAATAAATCCGACTATTCTAAATGGAGTTAGTTTAAAAAATAGAGGTTGAACTTAAGCTTATGTAACACACTGTATTTAGTATAGGTAATTTAGCAAAAGTCTTTTCTTTATTTTTAATATTTGAAGAATTCCTAATTAAACAAAAATCCTGCACTTCTTTAAACACTTTAACTTCATTCAATATCGCATTCATCAACATATCTGCCACAATATTACCGCAAAGACGCATGCGATAACAAATAACAAAGATCCAATTAATTGGTATCCAATAATTATTAAAACCGACAGACGGTATATTTTCTAATAATTCGCGCTCATTCTTCTGTATATTTAAATTATTTTTATTTTTCAGAAAACTTTTTTACTTTCAAAAGTCCCGAATCAACCAAAGAATCCAAATTTGGAAAACGCTTCCTAACAGGCACAGAAATATCACGAAGTACCAAAACTTGTGTTAAACACAAATATCTTTAAAAATTTTAACAAAAAATTTTTTCAAAATTTTACCTTAATAATGTTCTGCGTTGATTATTAACTTCTGTCTCATCTCCACGAATATAAGTATTAATGTAAAAAGCGGCACTGTCAATAAAGCCTATGTTTTGAAATATATTTTTCCACCTGAGAATATTAGAGAAAAATTAGCAAAGAATTATTTTGTGAATTAAAAATTTAGTATATTGAAATTAATAAATTTAGAAATTTTCTTTCAAAACTTTATCAGTTAAGCCTTTTTATTGTAAATTCAATTTGCCGATAAATTCAATTGAACAAATAAATTTACTACAGTCTTCCCCCCCCTAGTCTTCCCCTCACAATTCGAGTAATGTTTTGTCTGATAAAAAATTCATATAAAATGTGAAATTAAATGATAAGGTTGGATTATATGTACATTTTTATAAAAATGGATTCAGTACAAACTTCATAGACAATGTGTTATTTAATTTAAATTAAATAATAAATGGACCTATCAACAACAATAGTAACAAAAAATCCGAGCCTGAAAAATTATAATAACAATTTCTAGATTAGTTAACCAAATAATATTTATTTTCAAAACTAATTTACATAAAAGTTAGAGGTAGAAGATGCAATCTAATATCAATATGACGCCCAATACTTTCAAACATTTTTTGCTGTATTGTATCAAGACTAAACCGATAAATGCTAAAAACGATATAATAGAGAACGATCCAAACAATCATCTCGACTAGTACCTAAAAAATTTGAATTTAATACCTAAATGAATCCCTAAGCTTCTTCCAATAGGTATTCCTGATGAGTTTATATTAGATACGGGCTGTTTGAGTTTATTTTTCATAACTCCTCAGACGTGTATTAGAGGCTAGAGGCAGATTTCCATCAAAGTATTTGAGGCTTCGGGTGTGTCATGGTACAAGGGTTTCAAATAGTTTAGGGGTGGTTGGATTATACCACACTTTCTAAATTACAATAAGTAAATTACTTACAGACTTCCAAACTGATCCTCGCCATCTAAAAAGAATCCTTAGAAACGACCCAACCGTTGAAGTCGAAGAGTCCAAAATATACGAAACTGTCATTTTATTTTTAGTATTTCTTTTAACTTTAAAGTCTAAAAAATTTAAAAGGGCAGACTAATTGTTATAAAAATTGTTAACAAAAGAAATCAATTTTTAATTAAATATTAAACTTTTTGTAAAAATCATCGTTTAAATTTCAAAGTAAAAAATGAAGAAATTAAACTTAAGATGTTAAAGATTATTTCAATGTTTATTTTTTTCAATTTATTTGAAAAATATTCTATTAGAATTTCTGTGATCATTAAATTCCATAAATTTTTTAAAAAAAGATTTTCTTTTCAATCTTAAATAAAATCATTTTCTTATTCGTAAAAATAGGTTAAATAAATAAATATTATTTCCTAAAAATTTTTTTATTTAATATTAAAAATTCTTTAATAAAATAAAAATTTATTTATTCAAATAATAAAAAGACAAACCTATTCACCTATTTTTTATAGTTTTTAATGCTTTTGATTGAAACGATAATAAAAAATGAGCACCAAAAAAGATGAAAATAAGGAGACAAACATTAAATAAATAACAAAAAAGGGCAGATCAAATTATTTAATAAAAATAACTTAAAACCAATGGATAGACAATGCCAAGCCTGGATTCTGCTACCACCTACCTACTATTTTTGTGATCAAATTAACAAACGAAATATTTATCATTATTAAATAAAAATATACAAATTATTTAATTAAAAATATATATTTTAAAAGAACAAAAGAGTGAAAATAATAAATAGAAAGCTGTGTAAATTTAAATAATAATATAAAATATTTTTACCTAAAAAGAGCTTTTAATGAATAATAATAAAATGTCTTTATCGGGCAAAATAAATAAATAAAAATAATCAAAAAATTTTAAAGATTTTAGAATTCTTTCAAATAATTTGTTGTAAAAACGCTAGATTTAAATATGTTTTTTTAAAATTTTCTCTCAATTTATTTATAAGTCTACCAGTTAAATAAAATTAGAAATAATATATTCATCAAATTTGTAATAATCAGTGTTAACTTATTTTTATTCGCCTCCCTCTATCATAATAGTCTTCCCTTTATCATCTTTTGACATTTTCATATCTTTAATGTTTTCATTGGATTTTTCAGAATATATTTTTTGTATATTATAAAAATTTTATTTTGCAAATTAATTTAATTAGAATACCCTTAATTGATAGAAAACCTAAAAATATTATTTAAAATAAAAACATACCCTTATTTTCATCTTCTTTTAAATTTTCATTTAAATCTTCATTAGTTTCTTCATCCAATAATAAATTCTCATTATTTTCTTCCAATATTTTAAATATTTTGTAAACACTTAAAATTACAGAAAAATCATCTATAATTAAATTATCGATGTTTGTTTTGAATTTTTCAATTTCTTTTTCAAATATTTTTTGATTTTCTTCATCAATTCCTTCAATTTTTATTTCATTTTCAACTATTTTATTTTCTTCTTTTTCCTTAAAATTATCATTTCCTCCTTCTTCATTTTTTTCAGTTATTTTATTAACTAAATTTTTTAAGAGAATATCTTGGAATGCATTTGAAATATTATCAATTAAAATTGGAAATATAGGTTCCCCTCCATTTAAAATTAACGAAACATCTTTTTCAATAATATTGTGCAGATATTCATCGTCTATTTTTATTGTTGTTATACTTAAATAAATATATGCTTTAATTATATAAAATATTTTAAAGAAAATTATTCGAGGTTGAAGAATACTTTCGGGGTCGAAAGTCTCGAGGTTGAATTCTGTCGGGATTGAGAATGTCAGGGTCGGGTCACAAGTTTAACCAAATAAAGCTATGTGGGGTCGGGATCCAACCCAGGATTTTTTAAACATTTGGAAGAGAGCTAAAGTTATCACTTAAAAACCCTTGAAAACTCTTATTTGTCAAATGATTTAAAACTTTTAACAAACAATTTTTCATAAAGAACAGCCAAAACTGCTGGGTAAATTAATTGATCAGTTCTAGAATCGTGCATTTTTATAATTTCTTTGAATAAAATTGCATATCGCAATAATTTATAAATATTATTTACAAAATCATATACAGTGGTATCTGTTATATTTACCATAGTTAAAGATATTGTGTTTATTAAATGCCCATTTTGATGATTTATTATTAATTCATCTAAAAAGTAAATAGATAAAAGCGAATTGCTCTACTTTAATATTAAAATAGGTAAGATATATTTATAGACATTTAGTCCTGTTTAAGGTACTCATCTTTATTCCGATTTATCATTTCATGAGGTTTTAACAAAATATACTAGATTAATCTTTTAACATTTTATATTAGAGAGGTGTTTTACTTTTTACTTTTATCTTATAATTAATTAATAACCAATTTTATCCTCAACGGAAATAATTCTTTCTGCCTTTTGGTTTTCACTTAAAACGACGGCTAAAGCTTTTTCTATATTTTCTCTAACATTATCAATTAAATCATCTCCTTTATTTTGATAAAACATTACGAATTTACATCCAAATTCAGTAAATTTCACATGATTTTGAATTGTTTGTGGATAGCTTTTAGAAATTGAACAAATAGCAGTACAAAAATCTTCATAGAATTTTTTATCAAAGCGCCAATCTTCAATTAATTCAAAATTTATATTGAACAAACAAAAATATTTTTGAATGGATTCAAAAAAAATGAAAATAGCTTCGTCTATCAAACAGTAAACTTCCAAATAATTTTCTTCATTTAAATTATCTATTAATTTTGAAATTTTTTCTGCCGAATCAATCAACATTTTTATTCGATCACTTATTAAATCCAAAACTTTTTCTGTTGGTAATATTTCTGAGTTAGAGTTATTTTGTTCCGATTTTTGTTTATTTTTTAATTGTTTTTTAATTTTTCTTTTTTCTTTTAAATTTTCTTTTCGAACATTTTTGGTATTCTTTAATTCAATTTCTTTAGCTATTCTAGCTTCTTTTTCAGCTTTTTTCTGTTGTTGAATTTTTTCCTGAATTTCTCGATTATTTTGTTTTATGGCTTGTTTTATATAAAATAAATCTTCTGAATTATTTTCTTTTGTTTTTATTTTATTTTTATTTTGTTTTTGTTCTTTCCCTTTAGATTTCTTTTTTGTTTTCTTTCCTTGATCAGTATTTTTACTATCAACGGATTTTGTTTCATTTGAGTTTTCGGATTTTTCCTAAAAATTTTTAGTTTTATTACTTGGAAATTTGTATAGAATGTTTAATATTAACTTTAATAACTTGATAATAACCTAATTAAGAAATATATTTTAGCTTCATTGGGGAGAGCCTTTATTTTCCTCTATTTCATCAATTGACAAGTACCTTCTACTACACTTGATAGGATGAAGGAAAATCCAGGGCGGATATTTGGGATGGGATCTCTTCCACTGCCGTCTCCCGCCAATTTCCTTTTTTATTTTCTCTCCCGCCCCCATCTACCCCATTTTAAAATACGGGTTGGCCCATCCCTGTGAAATATGTACACTCAATCATTAACTATTTAATAATTAAAATTTATACTTGTAAACCCTCTGTTGATTTTGATGGCAAATTATCATCATCTAACTTTGTTAACGACTGTTTTTCAAATATACTGTTATTATTACTAATTTGTATATTATCCATTTTTATAGGTGACAATTCAATCTTTTCATTTAATTTATTTTTCTCTTTATCAGAAATTAATTTTTGATTTTGTTTTTTATTCTTTTTCTTTTTATTTGAAATTTTCTTCCCTTCATTTTCTACGATTTTCGTTTTATTATTATTTTTATTTAAATTATTTAACAATAATTTCTCTGGTAGTGTCGCTGAAGTTTGCCCAATTTCCAAATTCTTTTGAACCAAATCCTTACTAAAATCTTTTTTATATTTTTGTGTTGATTGTTCTTGATTATCTCTAACCTAAAATAATTAAAAGAATAATTTTAAAAAATGAAAAAAAACTTTTTCCTTTCCTTTATTCATTTTATTTAATTTAACAATATTTTTATTTTCATTTTTAGTTGCTAAAATTTCGTTAAACATTTTTTCTGTTACATTACCGAATGTTACATTATTAATGCTATGTTTATTTATATCAATTTCATTTAAATTTTTATCAAAATTTTCTTTTTCCATATCAAAAAGAACTCCATCATTTTCATTCTTTATTTTTTCACTTAACAAACTAAAAAGCCGGAAGTCACTATTTTCTTCAATAAATTTATATGGTTTTCTATAATATTTTAGTAAATTTGTTATATATCTTGGAATATTATTTTTTGTATATTTTGGTATATTTTCTTGATATTCAAGAAAATACAAGCTCCTTCGGCAATCCTGGAAAATTTCTGGTGATCCATCATCAGCATAAGGATTTGTGTTAACTAAAATTACAAAGCATATAGGTACATAGTTATTTAATTCCTAAAGCTATACAGAAAGCGGCATGGGGTAATGGAGGTAATTGAAGATACTAGGTCGCTCCCAGCTGCCAAGTAACTTTTTGCCTTAGCTGAAGGAAAAGGAATAGCTGGCCCAGGGGCCAATCAAAATTAAGGAGACAATCGACAAACGATAGATATATTACAAATATATCGTTTATCGTCTGGAATATATCGAATGTCGTCTGAATATATCCGCTGACGATATTATGGAAATTATCGTTTATCAATTGTCGTTTGTCATTTATCGTTTACCTCGAATAAAAATTAAAGAAGATCTCTCAAAAATGGATGTACCTTGCGCGAGAGCCTCTAGTAAATTTATTTTTAAAGAAAAATTTTTGAAACTTATGTCAAAAGATAGAGCACATTCTAATCTACCTAAAAATATTTTATTTGGAAGTTTTAGGCTGAATTTGGATTTTTAAAAAAATTTTAAAATTTGAAACAATAAATTTGGGGGACAGGGTTTAGCATCCGATAAATTTGTCGTTCAAAAACCGTAGTTTTCCACTTGTTACCGTAATAAATTATCGTTTGAAAGACAAACGACTAATTTCGGACGACAACCGACAAATCTCGACGACAGTCGATATAATAGAGACGATAAACGACAAACGACAAAGATATTTATCTTTATTCGAGGTATTCGACAAACGACGTATTCGAACGACAAATGTGAAAAATATATCTATCGTTTGTCGATTGTCTCCTTAATTTTGATTGGCCCCAGTTCTTTTTTACTAAATAAAGATTAAACCTAATAACAATAAGTTTAATCTTTATTAAGTTTAATCCCCTTCACAAAATAAAACTTATTTCCAGACGAAGATATATTAAAGGAATTCATTCGAAATTTTCCTCGTATATTTCAATTAATAAAAAACTGAGAAAGAGCTTAGTACCTTGTTTTTCAACAAACAATTCATTTAAATTAATATTTGTGATTACATAAGACTCTAACCAATATTTCCAACTAAAATTATCAAAAATTTTGAGAATAACAATTTTAAATAAATGTGTCGGAACATAAATTTCTTTATCTCCAAGAACCTAAAATTAAAAGTTTTTTAACACTTATATTTCACTAATTACTTGAAATTCCATTAAATTTGTTTCCTCATTTGGCAAAAATAAAGTACCAGTATAAATAAATGTTTCTTCTGCTTTTCTTGCCAAACAACTTTTAAATATTTAAAATTAAAATTTTCAAAATTCAAGTTTATTTACCTCATATATTCTTCAATAACCCTCCAATGCCCTTTATTAATTTTGTCATATTGGGGTACTGAATTTGTAAGATAATATCCGTGTTCGTGTGGATGTAAAGAAGCTGTTGCTAAATGACCGTGATCCAAATTAAAATACTAAATATCACAAAAATATTTTTCTATGTAACACTATTTAACAAACTTGAGAGTGACCGTAATCTTCATATTTGGGTTGGAATATTTCAGAAAAGTGTGGATCAAGTTGCCAATTATTTCTTTCAGTTGGTTTTAAATTATTCATTTTATCTTTAGTTAAATATTCCAAAACCCAATTCGGTATTCGCTTTTTTCGATTAAAATTTACGACGAAATCCTTAAAAGAAATTTTAATATCAAATTTTGTTTTTTAAAGATTTGGGTTCGTAACTAGTGTCTATAAATTTCAGATTTGCTCGTACTCGTATTTCGTATCTAAGTACGAGTACGAATTCAGGTACGATCTTACTTTTAAATATTTAAAATAACAACTTTTAAATATTTGAAATTAAAATTTTCAAAATTTAAGTTTATTTACCTCATAAATATATTCCAAAACCCAACCACATCTAACACTCATTGTAAAAAAACAAAGGGGATCTTTGATTAAATAAATTTATTTGGAAAGTTCCTTGATATTTTCGTTAAAATTAGCTTGGAATTTTTTGGTATCGTAAAGATTGATATAAAAATAATAACCAGACTTGCACACGGATACTGATCTTGGTATCCTTATCCGAATATTTACGGCGGATACGGACGGATACAGACGGATATCCGCAGGCATTTTGATATTATTTGTATCCATATCCGTATCCGTGTGCAAGTCTGATAATAACAAATAAAAAATATAAACCTTATAAATACGAATATTTGATTTACTATAATTTTTCTTATTCATTTCTCCATTAATATCGCTCAAGTCTATATTTTTAAATTTAGACATAAATGTTGGGATAATTAATGATTCTGGTAATTTTTCGAAAGAATTCGAAGAATATTCTAATTTATTAAACATTTTTCCATTATCACAATTTTCTAAAAAATTATTTCTTTAAATAAAATAAAATAGAATTGCGAAATAATAAACTAACCTTCCCAGCGGCCCCGCCTATCCATAACCAATATGTATAATCCTAGGAATAAGCGAAGGAAAAGATCAGTCCGTTAGTCAGTCAATTAATCATTCAAGTGTATATTATATTATTGCCCGATCGGAGGAATTAGTCGTCGCCCGTTTAATCGCCCTTAAGAGAGAATATTATTCAGTCGGACTAACAACATTAATTAATTGGTATTCCACTAATATTCTATTATTCTGGGCTCAACACTGGGTATGGATTTAGCAAACTTCTTGTATAAAATACCTATTTTATTTATTTCAAAAATTGTTTTAAGTAAATCACTCAATTCAAACCCAATATACCATTCCAAAAATTCAAATTTATTTTTAAACATTTCCTTCATGATTTTATTATTTTTAATATAATTTTTAAATTTCCAATTTTTTAAATAATCTTTTCCACATTTGTTATCATAATTAAAAATATTATTTTTATTATTAAAATTCTTTTTAACCTCCAATTTAGCTTCAGTAAAAATTACATCAACACAATATTTTTTAATTTCATATTCGATAACAATAACTTTATAGAATTGGGTAATTGGCGGTTGTTTTAAATTTTTATTGAACTTAAATAAAAATTAATTTTGTGATTTTTTAACTTAATTAAATTAATTACTCACTGGATAGCTTTTTACTATTCCTTTTAATTTAGTTTCTTTTTTATTTTCAGCAAGTATAGTAAATATTGGGCCAGTTAATGTTATAATTGGTTTATTATTAAATGTTGAAACACAACTGAGAAATAATTTGAATTTATTTTTGATATTATCTTTTAAACAACTAACAGAAAAATATTTTTTTCGAAATATCTTGTTTTTGGTTTAAATTGGAGGAGCTTTTATGAGTAATATAGGATAGAAAGAATATCTGACTCTGTCTCCGTCCTTTTTCAAATCTAATCTTCGGCTTCGGTCAGAGCCACTCCGAAGCTATCTCCAACCCAATACTAATACAAATTGTATCTATTCAAACAAAGTTAGCAACAAATATATGTAAATATATTTTAAATAAATTACAAACTTTGCATATTTTTCAAGCAAATTAACAGTTTTAACCATTTCTTTATCTGTTTTATGTCCAAAATCATGCTGAGGATCCTCTATTATCTCTTTATTAGGAGTTACAATTTCTAAAATCCAATTTACATTTTTTGACAGAAAATTAACACTCGTTAAATTGTTCTATAAAAATAATTAAATTTAGATTTATCTAAAAAAATATTTGTTTTTAGGTCCTTTAATTTTTAATAATTTCCAATAAATTCCAATAATATTTAAAAAATAAGTTTTTAATAATAAAACAATTAAAATTAATTACATTATTTTCACCAATTAAAAGTCTCTCATCTTCAGGCCATCCAAACTCGTCAAAATGATTCGAGATTTTCTCCATAATCTCCAATGGATTGAAATCCAATATAAAAGTTTGATTATCAGAATAATTCAAAAAATTCTCAAAAAACGAAGGAAAATTTAATTCAACTAAATGTTGATTAATTGCGACATATTCCTGATTTTCCTTAAAACATCTATCTAGCGAGTATTCAGTTGGTAAAGGCATATTTTGAAGAGATAATTGTCCTATTTAAAATGAATAAAAGAAAAATTTTAAGAAATAACATTATTTTTTGATAATTATTATTTAATATTAAATATTTTTAATAAAAATATTTTATTTAATTTACGTTGACGCAGATGCTGTAGATTAAGAATCGGCCAGTACTCTCTTGCTTTATTAAATAAAATAATTAAATTATTTATTTACTTATAACTCTTAATAAATAATTTTCAAAATTTTATTGGGAATTAAGAAAATTTTGTGATTTTATAAGTTAAAAAAGTGAAGTATCGATAGCAAATTTAAATGAGAAGTTACATAATCTCTTTTTTTATTAAAAAAATATCTAGTATTTCTTGTTAGGACTGCTCTTATTCATTTCTAATTCATTAAAACTAATATTTAAATTACCATTAGGGTTCAAAAACGATCTAAACTTTGAAGAATGTCTTATTGAAGAATTAAGAAGTTTTAATTTTTCCGTAAATAAATTAGTTTGATTTGTGTCCTCGACAGAAAAAATTAGAAAAAATAAAAAAATAAATAAATTATTCATCTAAATTATAAATAAATTTTAATAAAAATTAAAAGCGCTAAAAGACTATTGAGAAATTATGTAATTTAATATTAATGTTTATTTGTACAAGATTTAATTTATCCGACAGAGAATTGTTTATTACATCCTTTATACATGTCTATTTAATATTGATTTTAAGAAATAAATTTTGTAATAAATTTTGTAATCTATGAAAATGGTTGATAAACAGTCTATTTAATATTATAAGAATTTTGTTAGAATTGGTGAAAGTTTGGGGTATGTTAAAGTTTGGATTTTAGATTCTGATAATGCTTATACCCTTTATTCAAGAAATTTTTAATATTATTGATCTGAATCTTTTTAAAATTTTAATATCCCCCAATTTATTGAATAATTTTGGCTGATTCCATACAGATCTTTATTAGTTCTATATCTGTTAAATCTCAATAATAATACAATAATTAATACACCAAATAAAAATAATTTTTATTTTCAGTTTCAAGCAAATTAGGTAATTATTAGACGAGTGTCGGTCTAACTCAAGGGACATACAAGTCAAGGAACGACAAAAACGAAAATCTAAAAATAATCAAAATTAAAAAATAATTTAGTTTATTTTATTTTAATGAAGCTTATAGACTCGGTTCTTAACTCAACTCGAGTTAAAAAATGAAAATCAAGGACCGGATGATGAATCATAGCTTAAATGATAGCTAATCGCTATAATGTATTCAAAATTAATCAACCTGGTCCATAATTTAATTTTTTATTGATTAATTATCATTTTTTGATAAAAATCATTTTAAAAATCTGAATTTTTTAAATTAATTTGCATATCAAAAAACCAAAATCGAATGAATTCGCCTATTGTCTAAATTTCTGTCTATTTAATCAGCAACAGGAAGGAAGTAAATTAATAAACTAATCTTAATTAATAGACTAATTAATTTTTATTTGATTATTCAGGCTTAAAAAAATTTTCTAGACGTTAAAATTATTTTGTTTAATTAAATAAAATAATTTTTTAATTAAATAAATTAACTTAGGCTAATTATTTTAATATAAATAGAGGCAATATTTATCAAATTAAATCATATCCTCCCTCATATCTACTTTGATTCTTCCTCAAATCCTCTCTAAAAATGCTTAAAAATTCAATAATTTTAATTCCACTTGTTGCCCTTTGCCTTTATTCTCTAAAAGTCCTAGCAAAGGACCCTCCCTATGGACGACTTTCAGTTAACAATAAAGGTCAATTAGTTGGATCTAAAGGACAAGAAGTCCAATTAAGAGGAATTTCTCTTTTTGGTAACCAATATCAACCTGAATTTTATTCTGAACAAGTTGTTAGAGCTGTTAAATGTTTTTATAATGGAAATATTGTGAGTTGATTTTTAAAATTTAACAGGGCTTAGAATCAGGATTTTAGGTTCCTGTGGGTTGATACGTGAATATATAAATTCACGTTCTTAGTTTTTAAAATTTCATTTAACGGTTAATTTTTGGCTTAAAAATCTTAAAATTTCCGGTTTTAAAGTCGGTCGATCTAGAATTTAATAGAAACTGATCGCATTCTGTTCCAAATGTTTAAGTGAAATCTTAAATGAAATTTTCTTTGAATATTTATAAAATAAATTTATTTATTTAAATAAAAATCTAATTATTTGGTTTTTTTTCTATATCTCTTCGTGAGTCAAAGGGCATACCATACATAAAAGAAAAATGGGCGCCTCTCCTCACAGAAAAAATGCAAGAAAAGGAGTGAAAATTGCATATTCTCGTTGCGGACAGGTGGGGAGTCAACTGGACATTTATCTCAATCTTATTATTAAAATGCAATATTAGCTAAGGACCCTATTAGTAATATTTATATTAAATTCTTGATCAATTGCAAGTCTTAACTAAATTGATAATTACATATATAGGGTTGAAATACCTACTGAAAGCCGGATAACTTTAATTTTTTTATCCTTTCCCGCTCGTCCCCCTCCCTCCTTAGAGTGAAACTGACCTAAATTTCTCCCTTACCTCCCCATGTGGTAGACCTCCCAAAAATAAAATTTTAATTAAATCCTCTTAATTTAATTATTTTTATTATTATTAAGATTCGCGCTCCAATCGAACCAGGTGTCTTCAAAGACAAACCTGATCAAGACTTTAAAGCAATATTTAATGTAATTGATGGTGCAATAAAACACGGAATATATGTAATGGTAGATTGGCATGATGTGTCAACCCAAAAATGTGGAGATTGGGAAATGAAAGAATTTACAAATAATGCAATTAAATTCTTTTCTGCTGTAATGAATAAATACAAGGGGTCACCAAATATTATTTTAGAATTTTGGAATGAGCCTGGTTGTGATTGGAAAATTGTTAAAAAATATCATTACACTCTTCTTTGGGTATTTTATTTATTTTTTAAATTTTTTAAATTTATTTTTCAAGGCAATTCGTCAAATTGATCCTAATTTTGTTGCTATTCTTGGATGCCCTCTTACCTTTGAAAATGTTAAAGATCCTGTTTATGGAACAAATATTATGTAAATTTTATTTTTAACAAATTTAATGCCTCTATTTAAAAATATAATACCGTGGTTCAATGTAGCTCAAATGAAAGCTAATATTATAATCCTGATCCAAGTTTTCATATTTTTTTGATTCTTTCTGATCTTTCAATTCTACCTAGTAGGCTGTAGTGTAGATTCTGGTAGAGCATCGGGTTATAAATTCCGGGGAGCAGTTTCAAATTCACTGACTTACGTGGACGGGGAGGGGTCTAACCTTCCCCTTTCACATATTAGTTGAATTAAAATTAATTAAATTTTAAGGCATATGCTTCATTTTTATCCAATTTGGGAACCATTACCTTTTACTTTTACAACAAAAATACTTGATTATGCAAAAGATAGAAACATTGGAATATTTGTTTCTGAATATGGAGATGCTACTGTTACACCAAATGCTCCAATTAAACCTAATGAAATTAAAAAATTGTTTGTTTTTTTAAATGAACAAAAGCTTTCTTATTTAAATTCATAAAAAAATTTTTCAGCTGGGAAATAATGGATTCAAGAAAAATTTCTTATATAAAATGGGTATTGGCAACTATGATTGAACCATGGGCACCTAATATAGGAATGGCGTTGATGTTACAAACATGTAAAGTTAACCAAATATATCAAGATTCATGTTTGAGTGACTCTGGAAAATTATTAAAGCAACACATGTGGTCGTTAAATAGCGGTATTATTAAGTAAAAATTAAATTTTATTTTTTTAATTTTTAAGGTAATACTGGCTGTTGAATATACTGATGTTGATAAAAATGATGAATGATATAATAAAATTTTTGTATATTAAGTCGATATATAATTAAATGAATTAATTAATGATAAAGAACTGTTATTTTTAATTTTGTTAGATTTTAAAAGTTTTTTTCTTTATTGATGACTATAGTCCTATTTTTTGCAAACACACTATATCGAAAGAAGCCTAAATATGCCATTAGTTTTTCAATGTTATGATTCTGAACAAAGTTAAATTTCAATTTATTTCAATATTTCTATTTAATAAAAATAAGTTTACTTAAAAATAGACACCTTTATTTGAAAAATGGAAAACAAATGAATTTTTTAAGAGCTATCCAACTACGGATTTGTGTATATTTGTTTGAAAAAAATACTTTTTTCTTTTAAATTCTACGTAAATATTTAAATATTTTTCATGTTGAATCTTTAGTTTTGTATTTATTTTAAAATGGAAACATAGTAATTTATTAAAATACGATAAATTTAATTTAAATTAATTTTTATTTTTTTTTGTAAATATTTATTTATTCATTACTTTTATGTTTTTTAATAATATTTAATTAAATTTATTTTAATAAAGCATTAAGGAAGTTTTTTTCAATTTTGTTGTACTTATTTCTTTATTATTTTTTTACATAAACATACCTTATTCTTTTAAAGAAATTTTATTATTTATTTAAATAATTGTTGGATATCTTTCTAACAAAAATAATAATTATTTTAAAAACATTTTTTTATTAATTTATGATTTTAATTTAAATTTAGTTTAATCTTTAACCCTTGTCTTTTTACAAAGAATTAATAAAATATTAATTTAATTTAAAATTTGCTTTCTCAAGGAGTTAAATTATGTTAATTAATTAAAGATATACCTATTTTCATACTTTTCTTAATTTACCATCCATCATTTCTTAAAATTCTATTTTATTATCTATTTTGAACTGTAAATTGCTTCCATTTTGAACACAATAAAAATATTTTTGATTTTTCGTTTTATCTTAGCATTAAATAAAACGGTATTTTACAATAATTTCTAAACCAAAAAATAAAAATTTTCCTTCTTATTTTAAAGAATTTCCTCTCTAAAAACCGTGGCTCGAATACTTAATACCCAAAACCAGCTGTTAATTGTCTTTGGAAGTTTCATGCCCAAATGTTCGGTTTATAATTTATAATATATTTTCTTCTCAAACCATTTATAAAAATAATTTCTCTCTCTCAATATTTTATTTGCCAATAAATATGTATATGTAGCTAAAAGTAATAATTTTGAATGAGGCAATAATTTCCAAATAATTCTTTCTAAGAATTTAAAGTCAATAGAGTACTTTTATTGTTAATTATTTACTAGCAACTAGCTTTTTAAAAAATAAAACTTTACGTAAATGAAAATTTGTTTATAAGGAATTTAATTATTTTTTGTTTAAATTTTATTTGAGTTTTGATGTGAAAAATGTAAATTTGTTAGAGGAAGTAAAAAAAGGGGGTTTTCATAACAGAATTTTTGAACAAAAAAAAGTAATTTAATTATTTTTATATTTTTTTTATTATTTTTAAAAGTACTTATACATATTAAATATTTTTATAAATTTAACATTTCTCAAAGCTTAAATTATTTTATTAAAAATTAAAAAAATATTTAAATATTTTTTTAATATTTTTATTAAAAAGTTGTCTTTGTTAAAAATATAATTTTGATTTTTTTAAAAATATTTTCTATTTCGAAAATTTTGTATCCAAATAGTTTTGATAATATCCGGGAAATGTATCTTCAATTGGAAACTCTTTTATTTTATTTTAATTTATGCTTTGTTAATTTTTGAGCTAAATTGGAGCTTGAAGTTTTTTATATAATACACCTGTTAAAAATTGCGATTCTTTAATAATTCAAAGAAAAAAATAATTCATAGGTAGTGTAAAGCATATAGCTATTTAATTCCTAAAGCTACACAGTAGGCGGCGTGGTGTAATAGATACCACATCAGTCCGGTCTACTGAAGATGCTGGTTCGCTCCCAGCCGCAGAATAACCTTTTGCACTAGCTAAAGGAGAGAAATAGCTATAGCCCAGCTGCTTTACTGTAGTTAATAACCCCCAATTTACTTCATCGCTTAAATTTTTTTTTAAAAATTTATAAATTATAATATAATAATTTTAAATTTTACGAAAAAAATGTTTGCTAATATAAAATTATGTTTATCTTTACTTTATAATTATATATTAATATGTATAACAATCAAACAAGTATTTCCTGATACATATCCCCCTCAATTTATAACTTCACATTTGGTTCAGAAATTATTAAGAAATTGGCAGTAATTTCAAAAATTTATTTGAGAATATTAATGGAGATATAAATTTTTATTTATTTTAAATTTTAATTTAGTTATAGTTTAAAAAATGAATAATTCTTCGTCATCCACCATTCCTCAAGAAAACGCAACAACTGCTATACGTGTATTTGGCGGTATTTCTTATGCTCTTCTCTCGACAACGTCAATTCTTATGAATACTCTGTTAATTTCTGTACTTTTTTATGTAGGTTTTAGCTATTATTTGACGATTAACTATATATTCTTGTTAACTTTAAATGAAATTTTGTGTCCCTAAACTGCCTTTTGGATATTTAAACTTGTCCTCTTGCCATTAACGAAAAAGTTAAATCTCTCTTAATTTTAAGGGGCATTATCAATTTCGCCGGCTTGCTTTCTTCACCTTAGCCTGGCAGATGGTTTTTTGTGATTTAATGACACAAAGTGTTCAATTAATTATTGCTGTCCCAGTAACATTAATGGGCCAACCTGTGAGTTTATTTTAAATTTTAACTACATTTACTTCCCAAAAATGAGCGGAAATTAATAAATATTAATAAATATTCGAGCGATCATTTAACTCGAAGTTTACCCGAAGTAACAAATTAGTAAGATTATTAGGCAAGGTTATTATTAAATTTTCGTAAAGCTTATTCTGAAGTGTTAACGTAAAAGTTTGTTATATGTACATAAGCTTATTAGGGCTATTTTTTCATTTATTTCAAAATTTTCAGGTTTATGGTCACCCAACCTGGTATTATGTTATACTTTTTGTTGATACTTTCGCCTACAATGCAACTCTTCATTTTTCTGCTTTAATGACATTAAATCGTCTTTGTGTTTTCTTCGCCCCACGGCTTAATACAATTTTATTTTCACCTAAAAACATAACATTAACGGTTGGAGCCCTTTGGCTATACGTTCTTGGATTCTGTTCTTGTTATAATTGGATTGGATGTAAAAAGGCTTTCTCCGAAACTGGTAAAAATCATTTTTATGTGAAATGTTTAGTAAATACGTAACGTATTTAATGTTGTGGGGGCAGAATTTAGTGTGTTAATTGGGATTAACTTATAAAAATTAATTATAGTAATTCATACTTTTTTAGGATTTTTTATGTATCACGACTGTCCTAAACAACTTTCTACATTTGGAATTATTTTTCGTTCGGTGAGAAAGTTTTTAAATTAATTATAAAAATACTAATTATTTTTCGATATAATTTAATAAAAAAAATTTTTCTTTTTATTTTTTAGATTAGCTTCCATTTAAGCACTTATTTGCCTGTTTTAATGCTAATTGCTTATTTGGCAACTTTTGTTTATATTCGTTTCTTTTTTGGACGTCAAAATCGTGTTAGGGCCACAACCATCCAATCAAGTATTCGATCATTAGCTAGGGATAAGGAAGAGGAGAGAATACAAAAAGCTAGGCGTCAAAGAGAAAAGAATTTTTTGGTTCAGGTAAAAATTGGGAAATAATAAGTTTAAAAATAAAATTTTGACTGTTTTTAGAGTTTTCTTATCTGCGGTTTTTTGGAAATACAGAATCTCGCATTTGATATAACTCCAGCTATATTTGCCTCATTTAAGGGGCAATGGTCTTTTTTGGTTACTTTTGCTGAAAATTGGGTAGATTAAATTTAAATTACCCAGACAAATATTTAAATATATTTGTAGATTTCAATTCTTTTAAACAGCATTTCTCCAATAATTTTATTCTCCTTTAATGGAGATGTAAGAAAATGTTTAGCAGAATTATTTAATTATCAACCTCAATGCTGTTTTGGTCCCCAAATAAATAATCAGAATAATAACAATTTACCTATTCCCTTTACACAATCTTTTACTGTCCCTCCCTCACAATTACTTCGACCTATGGCTTTAAATAGAAGAATATCTGATGAAAATAACATAGAACAAATTAATACTAGTGAAAGAATTGAAACTTCCCGAAGACAAATTTCTTTTTGACAGAAAACAATTTTGTTTACAATTAATTCTGTTTATGATTTTGTTGTGGGGAACTCTTTAATAATTCTTTAAATGTTCGAACACGTTTTTCTTGATATCAATGAAGCAACTTTTTATTATTTGTGTCAAAAATTTTATATAATATTAGGAATATAATAAAAAAAGAATTATTAATTTTCATTAACTTTGAAAAAATTAAAACCAAAGGTAGGTCTGAAATGACGAAGGTGCCGGAAATCGGAACTGTCGGAAATCGGAAATGGCTCAAAAGTCGAAATTCGGTATCGGAAATCAGTCTAAATTTTCGGAATTCCGATCGACCTTTGATTATAACGAAAGAAAAATCTGCCACACTTTTTCCTAATTTGCCACACTTTCTATATTTTTTTTAAATTTGTTTGTTTCTCCATGAAATTAATTTTTAAAATTTTTCAAACAAAAAATATGTAAATAGTCTATTTTTATTTTCCTCTATTTCTTTATTAAATTTTAAACATTTTTTAAAAGCACTCTCCTAATTTGGATTTATTTTTAAAAAAGCTTTATCTTCTTCTTTGTTTACATTAGAACAAATAAATAAATAAATCTTTTTTAATATTTTTTCTACACAAATCTATACACACATTTATTTTTAAAAAATAAGATCGATTAATGATGAAATAATTAATGTCTAATAAAGCCGTTTATTGCCAAAAAAATTTAAGGCTGTACTTTAGTACGTGGGTGCAGGCTTTAAATTACAAATGTTATATCATTTGAAAGAGCTAGTCGAGCTGAGTCGAACGCCACCAAAATTAGCTCTAGGAAAAATTTTTGAACCGAGATACAGGCGATTGAAAATCGAAAAACCATAGGGGGGACCAAGCACTTTTTTGGGGTGAAAAATTCGAAAATGCAAATTATACCTCATTCGAAAGAGCTCGTCGAGCTGAGTCGAATGACACCAAAATCAACGAAATCCGACTTGATTGGACAAAGTTATGATCTTTTATTTTAGCTCCTTACCTATGGCAAATGTTGAGATTTGCTGCCACGGAGGCCCCAAATACGTCCAGAGCAAGAGATTTAGGAATAGGTTTATGTTACGAGCCCAGACCCATCGCCCGTAGACTCCCCGCGAGGCGCGTGCCGCAAAACCCCGCGCGAAGCGCGGGGTTTTGCACAAGCGCCTCGCCGACGCTCCATAGGTTTAGGTTGTTTGTTTTTTGTGTCATAACTTTGTCTAATCTTGTTCAATCACGGTGATTTTGGTGTCATTTGACTCAGCTCGTCGAGCTCTTTCGAATGAGTTATAATTTGCATTTTCGAATTTTTCACCCCAAAAAAGTGCTTGGTCCCCCCTATGGTTTTTCGATTTTCAATCGCCTGTATCTCGGTTCAAAAATTTTTCCTAGAGCTAATTTTGGTGGCATTCGACTCAGCTCGACTAGCTCTTTCAAATGATATGACATTTGTAATTTAAAGCCTGCACCCACGTACTAAAGTGACCCCAAATTTAAAAATAAATTAATTATCGAAAATTTATTAATTAAGCTCAAAGAAAATTTCATATGTTTGAAACTGGTTAATTATTCTGAGTGAATAATTAATCTAAAATACCTATTTTTATTCCCTATTAAAAAGTCTCCTTTCATAGCTCCTATAAAGTGAAATATTACCTTAGGAAAGAAGGAATATTTTACAATAATAGCGAAAGTTCCTACAATTTTATGTGTGTTTTTCAACTACTAACAATTAGAGACAAGATTGGGAGTTAGTATGAGAATCTCGAAAAATTCCATCTCGATGACTGAGTTTTTTACTCTAGATTTAGTTGTAGTCTCCTTTCATAGCTCCAGTCTTTTTTCATAGCTCCTATCAGACTTGTGGTATAACAAAACGGATTAATTTCAGCAATGAGAATTAATTAAAAAATTAATTTTTCTATTAAATTTTTAAATATTTTATAAAAAATTTAGAGATTTTTTATTATTTTATGCAATTTAATGTAATCTTTATAAAAATAATTTCAATTATTAATTATTTAAATTCGAAAAGACATCAATTATTAGGTAATTTTATTAATTTAAAATTAAAATAAATATAGTTTAATTAAAAAGTTGAATGTTTTCTTTTCTTTTTTCTTTCAAATATTTTTGTTGTTCATTCACAACAACAACAACAATTTAACCAACTTCAGTCAACTAAAATTTGCGCAAATTCTGGTCGTTTTATGCAAACATATTGCATTTCTGATTATAATTGTAATTCTGGAAGGCCAATTGATTTGAGTGATCCAAGTATATAATAATTGTTAAATAAAAAAATAAAAATTCTCAACTAATGCATATAATTATAAGAATGTAAATTTCGCGAGTTGCTTTACAGTATATTCCAACAAATCTATTCAAAATTAATTTTAAATACAGTAGTTCCTCAATTAATTACTCCCTCTAGCTAGAAGTTGAAACAAAATGTACCCTCTTTCAAAGTTTAAATCTCATTCTTAGATTCTCATCCTTCATTTTATCCATCACATCCTTAGATTAATTTCCCTCTTCAACCAAAGCTGGGAAAAGTAATTATCCAAAGTAGGGTTTTGTTTTCGAGTCGGACCGACGTTCGATTTATTTTTTTCGGGTTTCATTTTCGGACCGGACCGGGCACCCAATCCTAATCCAAAGTAATTGATTGTGTAAATAAATTTAATAAAAATTTAATTTCTATTTAAATAAATTCTAAGTTTTTAAGGTCAAATACAAGTTTGTATTCGTGGTTGGTGTTGTAGTCAAACAGTAACACCTAAATCACAAGTTAATGTTTACCTACCTAAAGACCAATCTTGCCCGAAAGGAACTTTTAATGTAGAATTACTTTGTCATTCAGATGAGGATTGTATTAGAACGGTTATTTTAATTTAGATTAAAATTTAAAAAAAAAAGATTTTAGGGAGGAGTAACAATAATTCCTTTTCCTATTTTGGAATGTGGAAATCAAGTATTTAATTTAGTAGATATTTTTTGGCTTAATAATTATTTAGGGGTTTTGTTGTACATCTAGTAAATATCGAAAACCTCTTCAATATGGAGATATTTGTTTAAATGGAGGTAATGCTTTAGGGCAAAGATGCCAGAAAGCAGAAGAATGTCAGGGAAGACAGCAACAAAATATCCGAACAGGTAAATAGGTATACTAGGTTATTTCAAAGTCTTGAATAATTATTGTTAATCTAATTTTTTAATTTTAAAAATTATTTTTGTAAAATTAAAATAGGAGGTAGTTTGCTTTGTGTCGATGATGAATGTTGCACTCAACCCACTCCTAATCAAAAGAATGTTCCAAATTTTGATGAAAGGCAAGGAGTTGCTAATAAATGCCCTTCTGGAATATTTACTGTAATTATTTAATTTTTTAGAGCAGTGTATATAAATTTAAAAAAATTAAAAAGGGGAAATATTGTTCGGGTTCTGTTGGTAATGAATGTGGAAATCCTTCTACAACATTTTGTTATCAAGGAATTTGTTGCTCTACTGCTGCAAGTAGACAAGATTCTGGTAAATTCTAAATAATTTTTTTAGTTAATTTTAATTTTCTAAACTTATTTTTATTTTTAAAATTAAAAAAATAAAGGTTTGGATGATTTCTCTCGAGGAAGTTCTGCTTGTTCAACTTATAACTATAAATATATTAATCGTCATTGTGCCACTCCTCTTAATTGTGGATTACAAACAGACAATTATATTTGTATTTCTGGATATTGTTGTGTAAAATCTAATGGTAAATGTGCACATTTAATTAGTGATGTACCCCATCCCTGGAAATCTGGGAATTTGAGACTATCTTTAATAAAATTCACAAAAATTAAATATTATTTTTAATTATTTTATGTCCAATAAATGACCCTAAAGGATATTGCTCAGAAGATAAATTATTTAATCGCTTTATGGGACAAAAATGCAATGTAGATTCTGATTGTTTACTTGCTTTTGACCCTAAACTTGGAACACAAATCCAAGTAAAATGTTTCGGAAATCAATGCTGTGGAGAAGACTTTTCTGGATTTTCTAGACAAAAATCAGATCAAATACAAAATAATATACAGCGTAAAAATCAAAGTTGAAATAAAATAAAAAATATTTCTAAAGTAATTTGTTATGATGGAACACCTTCAAATCAACAATGCTTTTTACCTAATGATTGTGGGGATGCTCAAAAAACTTGTGTAAATAATATTTGTTGCCCAAAAAATAATGATTATGATCAATGTATATTTGTGTTTAAATTAATAGAAAAATTTATTTTTGAAAAAAAGATGCTTGTGGGGGTTTACAAAGTATTGGACATTGTGATACAAAGGGACAATGTTCTGTAGGGGAATGTGTTTCTGCTCAAGTTTGTTGTGAATGTCCTTTTGGCCAACCACAAAAACAAACATATAATTGCAAAGAAGGGGTAAATAATTAGTAGAAAATTGATAATTTAAATAAATTTTTAAAAAATCTTCTAGTCATGTGAAAAAGGATATTTTTGTAGCCGTAGTGGATTTTGCTGTCCACAATGTCAAAATGGGAAGATCCCTCGTGGAAGTTGTCGTTTAGGTCAATGTGGGGCTGGATCTATTTGGTTTGTTTATTAGATTTTTAAAATTGTTCATGTTTTTTGCCTACCTAATTCAAAAAATAAATTAGAATCTCGGTAGCTATTGGAAAAAATTCGTAAGAAAATTAGATACAAAAACCGATAAAAATTAAATTTAAAATTAAATTATAAAATTAAAGAGCTATTATAATTAAAATTTATTTTCAGCCAACTAGGAAATATATGTTGTGAAGGAATTCTTTAATATTTAATATTTATATCGAATAATCCGGTGAATTTAATTAGTTTGTCTAGTGATATTATTTATATTTGTTTTTGAAAAATATATATAAATTAATTTTGAAGAAAATCTACGTTAAAGTTTATTTTACATTAATAAGAGATTAAATAGTTGAACCTCCCTCATATGTCATCTTCATACTTGGTAATGGATACAGATAATTTTAAAATACCTGCGGATATCCGCCTGTATCCGCCGTAAATGTCCGGATACGGATACCGAACTCCATGTCCATTACCAAGTCTGGTCATCTTGTTTGTTTCACACTCTCAATTTTAGTTGGTTAGCCAATGGGGAGAGCTGTCCCAAAGTTTCTCAATTTAATGTTACATTTTTTTCTGAGAGGGAATTAAAAGTGAGGTCCAACTTATTATTTAAATTGAAAAATTAAAAATCTATATTTCTGAACACAAATTAATTATGATTATATATTTGGTTATTGTAATTATCTTCAATTCCTTTTCCATATTTTTTTCCTTTTAAAATGACTGATTTGCATTAGTTGGATTTTTCCTTTAAAAATAAAAATTTTAATTAAATTTTCCCCAAAATTTTACTTGGATGTTTCATAACTTTGAAGATTAGTTTCTTCTGTAACAGAAGTTGGTCCAACAGAATATTTAGAAACATAACGGCAAGGCCAAAGTAATTTGGCTACAGTACGTCGATAATGGTCAATAAATAAATAAAAAATGCAGGCATTAATTAGTTGATTAGCCATTACAAGAACATGTTGCCATGGAACAGTCCACAAAACTGTATCTGGCGGAAGAATAAATCCGAGAACATAAGTGACAAAAAACTAAAAAATTTTGATAAAAAAATAATTTTCTAAATTATTTTTTAACCAAAGTATTGCAAATTAAAAATCCACAAACAACAGCTATAAGCATTGTAGATATTGATATTTCTTTTGCCATACTTTGATATTTTACAGAATTGTCTGGTTTCATTTCGGCATGAACTTTTCGAGACCTATTTTCAATTCTGTTATAAATATACAATTTTGAGTAGTGAACGGCAAAAAGAGGTATTTTTGTGTAGTTACCTGTCTGGTTCATTTATTGGTATACCGAAAAATACTGTAGATACCGTATGTTGCGGTTCACTAATTTTTAATATTTTTAAAATTATTATTAAATTATAAATTATTTAAATAAATTTTTAAATAAAATTTACTTAATTAATTTTTGAAAAATTTTTTTCTAAATTATTTTTCTTACTTTCGTACTTCCAAAATAATCATAATATTAAAAAAGAATAAAGCAGATATTGGAGTAAAGAAAACAAATGCCAAATAAGAATACATATAAATCATAGCATTTCTATATGAATTGTTTATATTGTATAATTCAACAAATTCTGATTGGAAAAAACTGCTATAACAACGTCTGGCACGATACTAAAGGAATTAAGGGGAAAATAATTTAAATATTTATTTTATATACAAAAAAGGAAGAATATATATTAAATGTTGCTGCAGCCAAAATAATTAAAAGTAAAAATATTTTTGTTTTTCCAAGTGTTAAAACTCTTCCAGTCTTAAAAGGAAAACAAATTGCAAAATAACGATGTGCGTGCATAAACATTGTTGTCCAAACACTGAACAAACTTTTTTTTTAAATTTTTATTTAAACAATTAACCTCAATGTATAAAGTGTAGTAAAGAATGGATAGGTGTAAGGGAAGAGGGTTTCACTTTAAAATTAAAATAATTATCAGGAAGATTAAAAAATAATTTATTTGCCTAGTTTCAACTAGCCATTTCCATTTTATCAAATAACCAAATCCGACAGCCGTAAAAGAAACCGTTGTATCCAACAAAATAAGCATATCCGTTATAGCTATTAATTTAGTAATTTAAATGGATATTTTTATTTTCTTACAAATTAGCAAAAGATATAAATTTATTTGTCTGGTTCTCATTGATTTTGCTGAAAATACGCGAATCTAAAATTTAATTTTAAAAAAATATTAGAGAATTAAATTACAGAAATCATGTCAGAAATTAATCCAACAAACAAAATAGGTAAATAACCAACACCTTAAAATTATTTTTTTAATTTGATTTTTGAGTTATGATAACTAGAGTTTTATTAAAGTTGTTAGGATAATTACTTATAGTTGTAAGTATATTAAAAAAATAGTTTCGGATTAAAGTCAGAGTTCCAAATTCAGTTATTAATTAATCACACCAGATACATTTTTTTAAACATAGACCCAAAAATCTGACCCAGCATAAAGGTTACTCATAGACACAATTAGGGTACGGCCCACTTTGTCGCGCGGCCACATTGTCGCAGAGCCATAACTTGCTTTAAGATTTCCGAATCTTTCCAAATTTGGTATTAAACGATTCCTTTCATCGAGCTAAAGAGATTGGTACCTACATTGATAAGGGCCAGAAATTTTTTAGCAAGTTATGGCTCTGCGACAATGTGGCCGCGCGACAATGTGGGCGTGTCCCACACAATTATATCTGTTAATTTAAGTAAAGATAAACAAAGTGTTTTCCCAAATAAGGATTAAATTATTTCTATAACCGGAAATGTCTCATTAAATGAATCGAGTAATTTATTTGTATCGGAATTTAAAATTTAAAGTTAAATTAAATTACCCATTAACCAATGATTTCCAGACCATCTATAATATATCATTTCTGTACATTCCCACAAATTATTTTTATTAAATGTATCATTTGATGTTAGAGTAAGATTATTATTCAAAGTATTATTATGTTCGAAATTTGAGGAATTATTTAAATTAATTAAAGAACTATTATTGTGAAATAAATGTCCTTCTGTTGACTGGGTGTTCATTTTAAGCTAAAAATGGTATTTATTTATTCAACAAAAATTATAAACAGGATAGGTATTTTACTTTAAATTCTGTTTTTCCCCTTTTTTGGGATAAATTTAAAAAAATTATTTTTTGTTGAATTTTTGATTAAAATAAAAATTCAAAAATTATTAATTTATTCAACTAGATAAATTTTAAATAATTTATTAAAAAATATTTTAAATATAATTAATTATAAAATAAAATTTAGATTATAATAATTATAAACATTTTTTTAAATAAAAATTTTTTGTCAAATAGTTAAAAGGTTTGAAGAGTTCACTTAACAAAGTTAATGTGTTAAAGTAATTCCAATCGAGAATGTGATCACAAGCCCCAATATTATAATAAAAACTCTATTAAATAATTATCAAAACCTGTTTTTTGTTTTTATTTTCAAAAAATAAAAATTAATTTAAAATAATTATTGGTACAAACACACCTTTAATGAAATTAATTTTTTAATTATTAAAATAAATTTGGATGAAATTTTATTTTTTTCGGCTGAAAACTTCAATTTTGATTAATTAATGAATTAATTTAAATTAATATGAAGGAGATTGAAATAATTTAGCAAAATAACTAGTATTAGACAATAAAATAAAGGTTGGTAGTAAATAAACATAAACAGAAAAGTCTGTTAAAATTAATTGAAAAAATTTAAATATTATTTATTAAAATGATTAACATGGGAATTCAATATTTATTTAAAATATTAGGTATATAAATTTAAATATACAAATTAGTAATCAAAAATTATTTTACAAATAATTTTGTATTTCTTTTAAATAAAATTTTTTGAATGAATAGAAAAATGAAATTTATATTTATATAATAATACAATTAAACATAACCCTAAACGGAAATTTGTAATTAACAAATTCGTTAATTACTTAATTTCTAAATGGAAGAACTTTTTTTAGTAATTAAAGAGGGGTACACCCCAACCTACCGCGAGCACAACCTACCGCCGAGGCTATAACTTCGTTCAAAATTGTCGAATCTGAGATAACTTGGTATGATTGGATTCAGCTCGTCGAGGCGTATCGAACCATACCAAGGCTTCCTGGATTTGACAATTCTGAAAGAAGTTATAGCCTCGGCGGTAGGTTGGGCTGCGGTAGGTTGGCCTGCTCCCATTAAAGAGGAAGAGAGAAGGAAATTCAACAAATTCTAATTTATTCAATTAAAATACTAAGCAAGTGATTAAATTTTAAATTAAATTTGTTAATTGTTATTTGTTAAATTTTGCATATTTACTTAAAAATTGAGTTAAATTTATGTTATACCGTTATTATCTGATTTAGTTTGGAGGTTCTAAAAGACTTTCCGGATATCCGGTCTTTTATTAAAATAGTGAATAGATGAAAAAAGCGGGCTTCGCCTTCCAAAAAAGACTAAAGTTGGCTCCTCATTCCAAAATTCGAAAAGTTTTGCCTGTGGTGGATGGATTACGAGTAATAAGAATGGATCTTTGGGATTAACAGAGATATAGAGGGATTGTGAGGTGTACGTTGGTTTGTGAGGTTTAAATCGTTTTAAGTTCAATTCCTTAGGATTAAGAGATATATGTTGGGGTATTGGAAAAGGATATCATTAATTTGGGATTAACACCAGATTAAGAGGGATTTGGAAGATAATAGGGGGTATCAGGGGTTTATGGATTAAGAGGTATATCGAGGATCTGAGGATTAAGAATATATTGAGGGATTAGAGGAATAATCCCCACATATCCATTCAAATCCAGTTGAGCCTCTAAATCCGCTATATTCGACCTAATCCACCGTTCTTCAAATCACCTTTTATCACTCCAAATATTTACCGATATCCCCCTAAACCCACCTATAAGCATTAAAATGCTCTTAATCTCTCTTAATCCACTAATATCCCTCTTAATCCTCTGATATCTATTCATTCCTCCCTTAATCCATCAAAACCACCGATATTGTCTACAAATCCGCCAATATTCAACATATTTATTATTTAAAAATTTTTTTTAAAAATTCCGGAATCCCGGCGGGATCCCGGTAAATTTGAAAACGGGATTACCGGGATTACGGGATTTACGGGATTAATCCCGCGGGATCCCGTCCCGTACAAAATTTTGAAAAAAAATTCCGTTCCGGGATCCCGGGAATGCGATTTTGCCGGACTCTAATTTTAAGTACAAAGGAATATTGATCTTGTAAGATTTGTAATTTATAACTAAAACTTAATTTCGTAATTCAACACTGCAATTATATTCTGGAAGTTTGACTGCAAAAGTCTGACGTTTCTCATATTTTGGTGGATTTAATGGATTTGGAGGATAAACCTTTAAATGATTTAAATATAATTAAGATATACCTATTTTAATTTTTACATGAAATTTATAGAAGAAATTAGCTGTAAAAAGGAAAAGTTCCATCCTTGCTAATGCTTCACCAACACAACTTCTAAAATTAAAATCCTTTAATTACTTTACAAAAATAACCTTTTTCCAACACCAAAAGGTATATTTTCTTCAATTTTTTTAAATTGCCCATTCTCGTCGAGAAAACGTTCGGGAATAAATTTTTCTGGATCAGGAAATATCTTTAAAATAATTGTTTTTTAATCCAAAAATTTTTCAAAAATACTCTTTCATCGAATAGAACAGTGCTAATTTGGGGTATAACTACTGTCCCAGCCTTTAAACTATGACCACCAATTTTAACGTCTTTATTGGCTACTCTCGTTAAATTTAATGGAAGAAGATTTGATAAACGTTGAGTCTCCTTTAGCAAATAAAAATTAAAAAATTTAGAAATATTAAAAGATATAATACTAGTAATTCTATAACTTAATATAGAATTCATCCTCTATCTTCTGGATACGAATACCGTAAATGCTGAATATACGTATAATATATATGTAATACGTATACTGTTATTCTATTATTGTTATTCTGTTATTTACTATTATTCTATAATACGTATTATTCTATAATAATATTCTACATATACATATAATAATTACATCGTAATTATTGTTTGATTTCTCGTTGGAGGGGTAATTATTAGGGCTAAGGTAATTATTTGTGAGTAGGCAATTATAGTTTCGACTTTATATTCATTTTTTACCATGAACAAGGAATACAATATGCTACAGAATTCAGAGATTACTGACGTTTTTACCGTTATTCTATATTCCATTTAATATCTTCCTACGTAAATCTTCCTACGTAATATCTTCCTACGCTATATCCTCTTAATATATCCCTATATAATCTACACTAAAATGGTACCATACTAGCAATACTACCGTCATGGGATATATAAAGATATCCCTTCTAATTAATTTTACTAACATTAACAACAGCATTTGTATAACTTAATTTTGTACGATCAGATTGACAAAACTTTCCATCAAATTCTTCGCCAGTTTCTTCAGCTAACCCTCTTTTTTCTTCCATTACTTTATCTAATTCATTTTGCAACTTTTCTTGTGAATTTTGATCTAACATTAAATAAAGAATCAAAAAATTAATTGTATTTGATGTTGTTTCCTTTTAAATTATTTTTTAATTTTTATAATTCAACATTTAAGTATTTATTTAAGCAAACTACCGTCCCGGGCTTATTTTTTTCGATCGACCTCTAGAGGGGGCTTATTTTAGAGGGGACCTATTTTAGAGGATTTACGGTAAATATATATTAAATTATTCAATTATCATCCTACTACATACACAATGATTTTTTGTAATGGGTTAGAATTTTTAAAATTTAAATTTAAAAAATTCTTAATAACCGATGATTTTTAATTTGAAAATTTTTAGTTAACAATTTGCTTTAAATTAATTATATCACAAATATTTATTCAAAAATTGTATGAAAATTAAATTAACCTGTCCAGCCAAAAACATATCATAAACAAATGCAGTCAAATATTTAACTCTAAAATATAAATATACATTTACTTAAAATATCTACTTATAAACTTGTAATAATTTTCAGGATCATTTTGATCAGTTTCCTCAACAGATTCCAAAAATTGATCTAAAACATCCATTCCCTCTTCAGGTAAATAATTTGGATCTTTTCTAGCTTCAATTCTTTTATCAATTTCTTTTTTTGAATATTCAAATATACTTTCTGTTGCTTTCTTTCCATAATTGTAAAAATGTTTTACATAAATTGGAATATGTCTAATCCTTTTAAATATTTAAAATTATGATCACTTATAAATTTTGTTGGATACACTATTTTGATGTTTTGTTTATTTTTAAATAAATGTTGTTTTCCCTATTTCCCTAAAACCATAATTTAAATATTCCTTATCAATTTATTTTAAAACTTTCCTTTTCCTGATTGTAAACCCTTTAAACATTTCTTTATGTAATTTAAAATATTCCCCATCAACATTTGTTTCCCTTTCATCTAAACATTTCCAATTCAAAACATTCCCCTAAAACATTCCTTATCTAAACACCTCAACCTTAAACAAACCTTTCAACTGTCTGTCCATTTTATATTAAACTCCCGCCCTTTCTATAACCTATAAATATCCGTTTGTTTCTCATTAATTTTTACGTTATTCTGAACTGAACTTATTAATTTGTTGAAGTAAATTTGTTTGAAATAAATTTGTTGTTAAAAAAACTTAGTAAATTAATCCTCATAAAATTGAGAGTAAAATAAGTTAGTTTAAGGACACTACGGGCACTACAAATTTAATTTTGGATATTGAAAGTACTGGAAGTGGAAAACCTCTCTGCAGAAAATTTGCTACGTGAAGTATACCTTAGAATTATCCTATCCCACTGCAATTATCCTTTCTTTCGTATTAAATACCAGGAATGTGTAGGTCTGGTTGAGAAAAAGTCGGGTCAGATCTGACTTTCAATATTTTCACTGGGTTTAAAAATATCGGGTTTCTGGTAATTATTATTTGAATAACCCGTAAATTAGCACATAAATAGGCCAATCAAGATTATAAATAAATAATTTAATAAATTACCAAGGGGACATTTCAATCAGTAAGGACCAAAAACTAATAAAATAAACTTGTTGTATATCCAATAATTGTTTTAAACCAGAAAATTCCTTAAATCTTTCCCCGTAAAATGAAAATCCAAGCATTATTTGATTAATAATAGAACCAGTCATTAAATCAACTTCTCTATCAATTGAATGTTCTAATTTACCCATTTCCTTTTCATTTTTGATTTTATCAATAACACGGAAAATTGCATCTAAAACCTAAACAGAATTAATTTCATGAATACCGTGTTTTCTCTAGTAATCCCGCAGGGGGATTATTTTTCAACCGATCTCTAGAGTGGGGAATTAATAGAGACTGGGGAATTAATAGAATGGGGTAGAAAGAAGGGGGATTATTTTTCAACCCATCCCCAGGGTGGGGAATTAATAGAACTGGGGAATTAATAAAGACTGGGGGATACTAGAGAAAATACGGTAGATTTACTTAAATAAAAAATTGCAAAAGATTAGCATTTTTACAAATACTTTGGGTTATTTTAATGTTTTTCTCAAAAAATTAAAATTTATTTTTATTAATTTTACTTATTTCCCTAAGCAAAATTTCATAAAAATTATTTAAAAATAATTTACTAAATATTTATTTACCTGTTTTTCAACCGTGTCTTTATCGATTCCATAATCGCGCATAGCTTTATAAAAAAATTTGCGCATCTGCCTCCATTGCTCTCCATTTGTACGAATTATGCCGTCAACAGAACCTTGAAAAAATAAAAAAAAAATATTATTTAAGCATAGAATTACCGTATTTCCTAAAATAGTACACCGGAAGACTATTTTTAAACACTCCTCCAAAGGGGAGTATTATTTAAGGGGGAGTACTAATTCAGGAAATACTGTGTATTATTTTTTTAAAATTTAAACAAAAAATATTCCAATACCAAAAAACAAAGTAAAATGTTTGATTAAAAAATCTCTATCAACATAGGTGTCCCCATCTCTAATAAATGCTGATTTTATTAGTTCATAATCAGTAACAATAACTAGTGGCTGTTCTCCTATCCAAATTGTATAGACAGGACCTTTAAATTAAAGCAAATAAATTATAATTAATTCTAATAAGTACAGTAGTACTTATTAGAATCTCTCTCTCTTGTCCCTATCTTTATGTCGACGACTGTATATTATTAGCTGGGTTAGACAAACTAATTTTGCCAGTTTTAGTTAAAAATAAGTATCAGAAACAATTTTTGGTACGTATGGAGTATTCCAAACCAGTTTTTGCGGACAGATTTATGCAGACTCGTTTATGTACGGAATGGGCAAAGGTCTACCTCCGCGATTTCCCTCAATTTTTCCTGTGGCATCATTCAATGATTTTTTAAATAAATTTAACAACCCAACCAGGGTATCCCTTTTGCCTTATTTACAGGGTATTTACCCTATTTTTGCCACATTTTTGAGTGGTTGTGCCCTAGTTTGGTGGTTTGGAAAAGGACACCCTGAACCCAAAACATAACAATTTTAGTTAAATAATTAAACATAAAAACCATATTTTTTAGCCCAATCAGCAAAACATTTATAGCGTCTATCAGCGTTACTAATTTCTAAAGCATTTCCAATTATTGGTAAAGGAATAGGTCCATCCGGCAAATTTCGACGTTTCCAATAAAAATTATAAAAAATAATTAAAATAAAAATACAATTAATTAAAATTAAAGAAATAGGTAAAATAAATAGAACCATTTTTTAAATAAATTCTATAAATATATTTTTAATTTTTAAAAATAATTTAATTACTAATAGGTAATAATAATTTAATAAATAATTTAATAAATCTTTTATTTATTAACCAAAAATTATTTTATCAGTGCAATCAATTTTTGTTAATTGTATTTGATAAAAGAGGAAAGTGAAAACAAACAAATTTTATTAAATAAAAATATTAAATTCATTTAACAAAATCCCATTCAATTTTTTTCATTTCTTCATATATGTATTAGTAAACCGTATTAGTAAACATAATTTTTGGATTTATTTTTATAGTTCATTAAAAATAAAAACTTCAACCTTTTTTTGAGAAAATACTACTTTATTGATAAAATAGTATTGAATAATAAAAATATTTTTGATAACATTCCTAATTAAAATAAAAAAATAAAGTCTATTTGATTGAAATTATTGTAAAACCCCTGAAAACGACTCAATTTACCTTAGAGTAAAATATAACGTAGAGAGAATATCAAGGTTCAGATTTATTAGTAAACTAAAAAAATTAAATGATTGATGATAGGGAAAATTATTTTTGTAGATTGTATTTATTTTTTATAGAAAATATGTAAAGTCCAAAATATTTATCGTTAAAAAAGTTAAATAAAAAAAAATAATAAATGTTTATCAGTTGGTTTTTAAATAAAGAAAAACCAAAAAAAGTCTGTGTTTGTATATTTAAAAAGTTCCGGGACATATCGAAAAGATGGACTGTAAATGTTGATAAACCGTGTTTATAATTGTGAAACTCGCGAAAAAAACCAATTTACTTTAGAGTAAGCTGCAAGCTGTTTCGAAACAAAAAAAAAAGTTAAAATCAAAATGAAAATCTCAAAAATCTAAATTTTGAAACAGCCCGCACGAAAATAATCAAAATTAATAAAGACAGAAAATGATGTCAATTCAAAGGAAATTTTACGAAAAAATTGTTAATAGAATTTAAAAATATTTACTATACATAAATTTTCAAGCACTTTTAGTTTTTACTTAAATTCTCCGACAATCTCTCTCAGTTTTTAATCTTTTCCATTAACTTCCGGCGCTTCATCTTCATCGTTTCCGGCCTCGTCATTATCCTCCTCATTTTGAAGAGGTGGACCACTCTCTTCCTTATTTTCCTTCTTCACATCCTTCCCTTCCTCCTCATCTTTCTCATCTTCATCCATCTTCTTTTCTTCATTTTCATCTTCCCCATTCGTTTCTTTGCCAATATCTTGCTTCTTTTCTAAATTCTTTGCTTCCTTAACCTCAGCATCCTTTGCAGGGTTCTTTTCTTCCTTTTCCCCGTCATTCTTCATTTTATCTTCATTTTCTTCGCCAGATTCCGATGAGTCAGTGCCATTTTCTTTAACATCCTTTAACTTATTCTTGTTTTCTTCAGCAGAATTGGAACCTTTATCATCCTTTCCCTTTCCATTCTTCATTTTATCATCCTTATCTTCATCATACTCATCATCTTCCTTCTGTTCTTCATCTTTATTTAAACTGTCCTCATTTTCTTTAGTCAATTCATTTTTACCAATATTTGTAGAAGGGGCTAAAGAATTTTCAGAATTTTGTCCAGGCATTGGGGGATTTGCAGGGCTTAAAGCCTTTTCTTCCTCTTCCAAGCAAAAATTGATAACTCGAAGTTTAACTTTCTGACGTAATTCATTGCGAGTCTCTGTACTTGCTGCTTTCACTGAATCACGAATATTTACACATTCTTGGTGACGGCTCACAGTTTGGTCAGCAATTGATGCCTAGTGAGGATAATGAAAAATAGGGATTATCGTGAACCCTAAAACAAACCATTATAGTTTTATACAACTCTTGTGTATCAGCTGAGGAAGTCTCGACATTTTTAGCATTTTTCTCGTTCGCAATTTGTTTTTTATCATTTAAACGTTGCTTCCAGTCTGTGTAGGCCTTCTAAAAGTTTAAGTTTAAAATTATAATTAGGCAAACACTCTTAAAAAGCTAACCTTTATCTCTTCACTTTCCTTTTGCATCCATTCTTCTCTTTTCTTCTCCAAATCTGCCTTTGATAAGTCTATATCACGTAGAGGTGCCCGAAATGAGAGAATACTTTCAACCGTTACATTTTTAAGAAAAGGATATATTTGAAAGAGAAATTGTTTTTCTTGTTCATCAAGTTGCTCATTCTCTTCACTACTGTCCAAAATAAATAATTTTTGTATATAAAAGCAAAACATTGTTTTTTAGGTTTAAAAAATATTAAAATAAGAACGAACCCATTAGGCATTACAACCTCATTTCCCCCATTTTTACTTTCAGGGTTTCCATTAAAATTCTTATTTTTATTTCCGGGGAATTCTTGGAATTGAGAGTTCCCTTGCATATTTTGCTTCCCAGGCACCCCATAAGGAGGATTTTGTCCTCTTCCAAAAGGATTCATTTCTTGACCGGGATTTCCTTCAAATTGTCCATTTCCTTGATTTCCTTGCCTATCAAAATCTGTTTTAACTCCATTCCCCTCAAATCCACTAGAATAACCATTATCCTCATTTAGTCCATTATTTTGAGGATTTCCTCCAAAACCATTTTTCATCGGTCCTCCCATCGGTCTATTAAATGTATCATTCATTCCATGCCTTCCAAAAGAACCAGTCTGTTCAAAGTCATTGCCCTGATTTCTACCATATTTTTCATTGTTTTCAGAATTTTTCTCCCCAATTTCATTTCTAAAGTTTCCAAATTTTTGGCCCTCAGGCATCCTCTGACCTTGAGAAAAATTTTGATCACCTTCAGATGACTCTTCATCAGATTCTGAACCTCCCGATTCTCCTTTCATTTTTTGTTGCTGTTTATTTTGTGATAAATTTTGCTGTCCAAACTTTCCTTCATTCGGGTTATAACCATTTCCAAAAGGCATAGGTCCTTTTCTTTGACCATTAACTTGAGCATAATCATTGTTGCCGCCACTATAATCGTTTGGAGGAATACTTCTGGTTTTACATAGTTGAAATAATAAAAGGGAACAAACAATATAAATTAACGATGAGGATTTCCTCGGCATTTGAATTTTTTGTTATTTTTTCAAAAAATATATCTTAATAATAATTTTATGAAAATTAAATTTCAGAAATTTTTTATATGTATGTATGTAGAATTACAAATTCTATAAAAGAAGTTTAAAAATTAAATAAAAATTATTTGTTTCCCAAAATTTTAATATAAATAAAAACATATTTAAATGTCTATATGGATGTTTTAAAATGTTTTAAGAAATAATCACAAGTGAATATGCCTGTCATAAATTGCACTTTATCATGCGCAAAATATGAAGGGCAGGGGTTGAGAGATAGAAAATTGTAAGAGAGAGAGAGAGAGAATTTTTTACAAGTGCCTGATTGCCCGCTAACACAATCAGCTTCTTTCATTTTTTGCCACGTTTAGTCTCGACTTCCACTGTCAGTGAGGGAATGAAGAAATAATAGAGAAAAGATAAAGGGCAAAAGAAAAAAAATTTAATGAAGAAATAAACAAGAATTGATAGTAAGATGCGGAGTTTTTTATTAGCCAATTTTTTATTTGTAGAAAGTTATGGCATGAATTAAATCGCAACAGGTTTAGAAGAAACTTTGTTGGTGAAATACGAGTAAGAGTATAATAAAATAAACAAATCCATGAAAGATAATGAAAATAAATTGGTTATTTAATTATGAATTATTTTAAATAAATTTGAAAAATTATTTAGAATAATACTGCAAACCTAATGTCAAATCTTTCATTGGACAGAAATACTCAACAACACATTCACAATTTAAATCAACGTTTGAATCGAATCACACGTGAAATTGGACAAATTAATGATATGTTGAATAATGCTAGAGCTGAATATGTGTTTATCATAGATCAAGATCCAAAAAGTTTTGAAGGGGAGGAGAGAGAACAATTATTTCGTGCAAACGAATTGGAACGGAAATACTCTCAATTAGATGAAAATATGAAAATTTTAGAAAAGAATAAGTTAGATATTCAGAAACAACTCTTAAAAATCAAAGATGATGAGTTGTCTAAGAGTATGTCCAATTTATCTATAAATGATAGAAAGGATCGTGGAAGTGGCGGTTCTAGTAGTTCGAGTTTAACACATTTTCGCCGAGGATGATTTTGATGAGAAATTATAACTTTTAAAAATTTAACATATTTTAAAGAAGATGATTACCTACATAGTTTAGTTATATCAGTTAAAATGAACATATGTAGAAGAGTTGATATGTCAAACATTTGATTTTTTTGTTTGTTAAAACTTTGGACTTGCTATCTTTCAAATTTTTATTTTCTAAATTTTTTAAAAATATTCTCTATATATTTTCTTTTCTATTCAAAACCTCTAAATATATTTAACTTTATTTTGAAGTAAAAGTATAAAATTGTCGATTTGCTTAAATTTTAATTTTTTAAAATTTTTTCCTATAATTTGGTTTAAAAAATAATACTCCAAAGAAGGGTCATTCAAATAAATAAAATTTATTAAAGGGAAGAAAATACAGAATGATTTTTAGGATTATCAAGAACCTGATCTTGAACTCCGTCTTTATTGTAAGGTAAATAAAAATAAATTGTTTAATTCTAAATATTTGTGTAATAAAAACTTTTTAGATTTTTAAACAAAGAAATATTTTTGAAATTCTTTTTTTATGTTCCAAGTATTTCCCGGTTTATTCAAAATTCCTCAATCTAGATTAGCGAACAGACAAACAAGTCAAATCTAGTATGATCGAAAAGTTCCAAGTAATCCGAAATTTGAAATTTTCGATTATTATAAAATAAAGTCGAGATTGAATACTAGAAACACTAAATTACTAAAATATAATTACTATAATAAAATTAACAAAAATTTATATCCAAAAAAAGTTACTAAAATACATATAACAAATTCTAATACACTCTGTAACAAAATGATAGCGCCACCTAGTTTTTTATCAATATCTCACGAAATATGAAACGGATATGTTTCAAATTTTGGCAGAATATAGGTAAGGATATTATGTATCAATATTGAAAAGAAATATCCTTAACTATATTATACCAAAATTTGAAACAGATTCGTTTCATATTGATATTGATAAAAAACTAGGTGGCGCTATCATTTTGTTACAGAGTGTATATTTATTATCTTTGAAGTTTAACCGTTATGCATAGACATAATTTAAAAATTAACTTGCAATAGATTCTTTTAAATTTATTTTGCAAGAAATATTTATTAAAAATTTAAATCAATATTGCATTTAATTTTTATTGGCATTAAATTTTAAAAAATCAATTTTCATTCCCCCTAGACAATGGCGACGAAGAAAAATTTTTTATATAAAATTCTTCGAGAATTTTAACTCCTCCTTTTTAAAAATTGTAATGAAGGCAGAAAAGAATTATTCTTAGTAAATTCTTCTTAAAATTTAAATATAATTTAATAATAAATATTTTTTAATTAAAAAAATAATTTTAAAAGATTAATTTAAAAAATTTAATTTAAAAAAATAATTAAAATAATTAAATATTTTAATTATATTTTAAATAAGCCAATTTTAAATTAATTTATGCCAATACAATTTAAAAAATTTAATGAATTACAGATTTTTATTAAATCTAATATGAAAAACACAAAATTATTTTTGTTGTTTTGTTTTATTTTACAATTAACGTTTGTATTATTAGTCAAAGAAAATTCTAAAGTAATTTTATTTTCGGCGTGTAATACTTACGGCATGACATCAATGCCAAAATAAACATTTTTTATTTGATAAGCATATTTTAATTTAATTGGCGTTGTTAGGTGTTCTCCAAAAACGATTAAGGGCATCTAGCTATGAGAAAGGATTGTCTTGCCGAAAGTGTCTTTCGCCGTTATTTCATAATTTTTAGACATCTGAACCTTCCGTAAACAAAGAGGAAAATCAAACAAATTCTGGAAATACACAAGAACTAAACCTTGACCTTAGTCTTGCTCCTCCAAGTAAATAAGTTTTATAATTTAATAAAATTTTCTTTTAATTAACACAATTCACATAAAGCTGTTGGGCCGCGAGGAGACGAAGCAAGTAAAAATATACAAGGAATAGATTTGAATGAACCAGCTAAAGCTGTTCGTAAACATCAAGACAATGGTAAAGGAAAAACAAAGGCGGAGCAATACGAAGAAGTAGCACAAATTGATTTAAAGAAAAAGCAAGTTCTGGAGATTAAAGGAGCTGCTGGTCCAAGTACCTTACCTGGGGGTTTAGGTTCGAGTGCTTTGGGTGGTACGAGCTCACATATTCAAAGTCCACAACAACAGGGTTTATTGAAAAGTTTTATACAACAATTTCAAAATTCAAATAATCAACAACAACGACCACGTTCTCATTTTCAAACTTACCGACCTCACTTTGGGCAAACTAATCCCTTGTTTAATGTGCCACTAACACTATACGAATTACAACATCAACAACGAGGACACATAGGAATTGCGCAAGTAATTAGAAATCAACCAATTAATTCCCAAGTTCATTCACTAAATACTGCTGAAAGTTCAAACATTCGTCCACAGATAATTCGCAATCCAACAATTCCATTGACTTCTGGTAATTATTTATGTAAAAAATAATCTAATGAACGTTGTGTATATTTTTATACAAAAAATTAATTAATTTTAGCCTTCAATACAGCCAATATAAATCCCCTACCTCAATTAACTTTTAATCAACAGTCTCCATATTCAATTCACAATCCTTCCATGGCTGAAAATAAGCGCCACATTCTGAATAATCTTCTTGGCCCTGGACTAAACACACTTGCATCAAATATTCAACAACAACAGCCACCACCTCGTCGACCTAGATTATCTGAACAAATTAGTGGACAAATCCAGCCACAACAATTCCTGCCGCAAGAATTCCTACGACAACAATACCGACCAGGGCAATACCAACCCCAACACCCACAACAATCTTCACAGGGTTCAAATAGCATTCCAAGAAATGCTACAAGTGAAAATAGTTCAGATAATGGCAATGAAAACAATGGTAAGAAAACAAATATTTTGATAGGTTTTAGAAAAATATTTTTGTTAATGAATTTAATAATAATTAATAGGTATCACTAAGAACGTTTTTACCGGTTAATCATTAAAGAATAACTTATTAGAATAGCTTATAATTTTTAAAAAATTTTTTGAATATTTTATTTTTTTAATTTTTTCAAATAACTTTGTTTTATCATTTTTAAGCATAAAATGATTGAGACGAGGATGCTAGTCTAAAAGGATTTCTGAAGGAGGATTGAACGTTTTTGGATTTTGAAATGGTATATTATGTTTAACAAAAAGTAACCTTCAATTCTTTTCATTATTATTAGTCGTCGCGATAAAATTTTTTTGATAAAAGTTGTTTGATTGGAGTCTTTGTAACCAATAAGTGATACATTCAGTTTTTGTCTAGTCCGATATTTTATACACAGTCTTGGAGGGTTTTAATAAGTGCATGTTAAATTGGGACATACATTCATTTTTTCCATACTTCATCGTCCCGTGGAGTGGTGAGGTCGGTAAAATTCCGGTAATCTTCATCACGAGAGGGAAAAACGAGGAGAAAAATCTGAAAAATCTCAATTCCCCGATTTCGGGGGCTGTATTCAACCCTAGTAGTTACAACGACAAAGTTTTAAATAATGTTGCCCAACAAAAATAAATTTTTAAATTAATAAAAAATTTTTTTATTTTTTTTATTTTCACGTGAATTTTTATATAGGTAAAAAATAAATATATTTATTTTGCACTTTAACTCGTGAATTTATTTTTATTCATAAAAAGGAAAAGCGACGCGGCTTATTAAGAAATCGACTTGTAAAGACTTTAAATTTTGTTTTTATTTTTAAATGCTTAACGAAATGCTTGTTAGAATTGTGAAATAATCTTTAAAGAAATAAAATAATATTTATTTATTGGAATTATTTATTTATTGGAATTCTTTTGGAATTTTAATGTAGCTATATTTTAATCAGATTAATATATTTTAATTTTTGAAATAAAAATATATTTTGTGTTTTTCAAAGAATCATTTCTGATAGTGGTTTGAAAAATAAGACGGACAGCCGTTCAATTAGAGAAAATATTTCATAAAATTATTAGAAAGTAATAAAAAATATTTTTTTAATTGATTTAATGTAGATTTCTGAACCCCTTCCCTCCCTTTACTCTCTCTTGTAATAAGAATATTCTTAAACAAACTTTTAATCAAAATTCTTTTTACCAAAATAATCAAAACTTTTGTGAACAGTTTATTTAATCTTTTTAAATTTCCATCAAAATTAGTGTTTAAACTGACATATCTAACATCCTAAATCCACAAACAGATATTTTTAGATATACAAATAATTCAGACATAGTTGCAGGTATAAGTTTCAAAATAGCCAACTATTTTTGGAATTTATTTTATTTTAATTTAAAAATTACCGTTTCCATTTTATATTAAATAAATGTCAATGTTTCGTTTAAATTATCAAAATATTTAATACCTCCAAAAGAATATGTTATCGCAATAAAATACCATAAACAAATAACGACGAAAATTAATTTTCATATTTCCATAATAAGAAATTTCAATGAAGTTTTGTGCAAATGAAGTTTTGTATGCGTCAATGCCTTTCTTTTTGATAAAATTTCTATAGTTTTGTTTTCATAGTGTACTAAAAGAATTCTTCTTTATTGTTCTTCCAAGTAGGGGGTCTTCCAAGTTTTATTGGTTTTCCAAGTTTTTTTTTATTTTTTTCCCGGAACCGGGTTTTCCGGGCCCGGTGGCCCCGAACCGGGTATTTTTGAGAAAATCCGGTTTTTCGGGGTTTCCGGGTTTCGGGGTTTTAGCCCGGAAAACCCGGCCCGGGTCGCATCTGAAAAATCCGGGCCCGGCCCGGGTCCAACTTCGAGTAAATTTTATAAAATATTCTGACTTTTTGGTCAATTCTTGCTCCTTAAACGTCCAGAAATTGAAAAATGTTCGCCTGCGGCGCTAATAAAACAAACCTATTATTCAAAGAACTTGTATCCCCTTGTCTTATCCCTTAATCCTTCAAAATCAGGGCTGGGGGTTGAGATATCGAATTGTGGCACCCTAATGGAGATTAGAAGTAACTAAAAAGGGATTTATTGGGATTAACAGCGATTCAAGGGATTTGTAGGGATTAAAATAGATTAGGGGTTTTAGTTGAGATATCGAGGATTGAGACATCGATGGACTGGGGATTAATAATGATATCGACATATCTAATGGAATATTGTCAGATTTAAGGGAATATTTTTTTATTTCATGTCGATTACTCGTACAGCCTATTCCAAACTGCGGATATGCCCCTTAGTCCTGCAAAATCTCCCGATAATATCTAAACCCAAATTTATCCCGCAAATAAAGTAAATCCCCGATATCCGCCTTAATCCTACAAATCCACATTAACCCCATCAAATTGCAGATTAAATAATTATAGAGAGGAAAACAAGGAGTTAGAGGTAAAAGAGACTATCTGTTCCCTGAAAATCACTATTAATCCTTCCAGATCCTGCCAAATCCACCAATATCTTCCTTAATCAGTTAAATTCACATTAATATCTATAAATCCTTTGAATAAACACGTATAGATGGAAGATAAAACAAAATTTTAATTATTTTATATTCAAAATAAGAAAAATTTCAGCGAAAATACTAAAATTTGACCATTTTTAAAATTTTTACACCCGGGTCCGGGCCCGGGTGTAAAAAACCGGGTTTTCGGGGTTTTAGTCCGGAAAACCCGGCCCGGGTCGGGGCGGAAGAAAAAAACCCGGATACCGGGCCCGGCAAAGTGAAAAGTTCGAGCTCTAATTTATAACAGCATTTTTGTTTCTTAAATATTTTTATTAATATTTACCTGTTTAGAATTAAAAATCTCCATTTAAATTTAAAATAAAATATAATACTAAAATAAAAATATTCTTTTGTAAAGCTTATTGTTAGGAAAATTCTGTTAGGGAAATTGTAACTGTATTCCTTTCTTTATCAGGGACGTAAAATCCAGACTTAGAATTTATATGTAGTTACATCATGCTTGGAAATATTTACAGACATTTATTTTCATAAAAGTACTTTTATTTTTTATTTCATAATGTTATTTTGTTTTAAGAAATATAAATTGCCCTTTTTATTTTTAGAGAGGATTTCATAATTTAATTTTTACTTAAATTTACAAAATTTTGACGAGAAAAATTATTATTAAAAAATATTTTAATAAAATATTGAATTAAAAAATTATTTAATTTAAATAAAAAATAAATAAATAAAATGCTTAAAATATTCTTATTTTATTTTCAATTTATTCTTCTAATTTATGGTATTTTAGGTGTGGAAATATATTTTAGCGGTAAATTATTTATAAGAATTAATTTAAAATAATATTTTAATTTGCTCTGATTATTACCAGAGTTGTAACTTAAAGCGATCGGGGCCCTAGGTAGGGGATATCTTGAAAAATCGTTTGGGAGATATTCTTGACCTAAAAGGTTCAATTTAAAAGAATAATCTAAAAAATTCTATTTTCTTTTAAAAATGAGAAGAATTGTTAATTTATGCCTAAAATGTTTTGGTGGCTTCTTGTTCGAGACTCAGAATTAAGAGACCGAGATAATTAACTGACAAATCCAATCTATTCATTAATAAATTTAAAAACGAAGAATAATTTTTAGATTTAAAAGAAGATGCTGTTAATCAACAAATAATTCAAGATTACAGTGTTTATTTTAAAAATGCCCAAATTTCTGAAAATGAAAATAATAAAATAAAATTTCATATTTATTCTTGGTATACCATTAAAATAATGCAAGAAGCTTATTATTTGGGAAATAATTTAAAATTGAAAAAACAAAATAAAAATAAAAGAAAAAATAAAATTAATGAAAAAGAAAATAGTAATAATTTTTAT
This sequence comes from Meloidogyne incognita, assembly GCA_036172945.1. NCBI lineage: Eukaryota > Metazoa > Nematoda > Chromadorea > Rhabditida > Meloidogynidae > Meloidogyne > Meloidogyne incognita. The sequence continues at coordinate 582,965 of JARQAC010000035.1, forward strand.
TTAAAATTAAAAGAATATAATGAAGAATTAAATAAATTAATTGAAAATGGAATTAATGAAATATGGGAAAATCCTTTAATTATTTGTAAAATATATTATTTAAAAGAAAGATTTTTTAATGATAAAGAATTATTAGAAAATAATGATTGGGCTAAAATTGAGGAGAAGATAAATCTACCTAAATTAGTAAAAGCTTAAATTATTTTAAAATAAAGAGATTCAGATTTTTACTATAAAGTTACTCCGAGTTGAATGAAATTCTTGCGAAAATTAATAATTTTTATTAAAATTAAAAAACTGAACACGAAAATTTTTGTAAGGAGTGACTTTTAAATAATTCTCCCAAAATAAAACCGTTATTTAACTAAAACTTAAAATCAAAATCTGGGATAACAAAGAAAAAACGGGTTAATCAAAGAAAAAACTTAATTAAATCTTTAATTGTTCATGTTTTACAAAAGAAAAAAATGAAAAAAAAAATTTTTTTCTTAATTTCAGGAAAATAAATTTCTAAAAAATAAAGAACAAGAATGTTCAACAGAAAAAAAAGTCCAAAAACCTATAAATAAATTATTTAATGACCTATTTAGCAAAATGGCTTTAAGAAACATGCATAAAACAATGTTAATTAATTTACAAAAAATATCAAAAGATTTAACAAAAATTTTGAAAGAAACTCCAAAGATTAAATTAATTAAATTATTAAAGATTGCGAAGTTTGTAAAGTTAGAATTACAATTACCAGAAATTTTTCAAATTCGTTTGTTTTTTTTAAATTAAATTGCCGAAGAACGCTTAAAATTTAAATTATAATATACAATAATAATCTTAAAATAATTTTGTCTTTATATATTTATTTCTTCGAATGTTTCTCTTAATCTACATAGATATAAAAATTCTTTTAATCTGAATCATTCAGATATAATGGATGAAGAATATCTTTGGCTACTATACAAACAAGTACTTGATTTCAACATTAAGGATATTGATGATGAGATAAGTTCAGAGGAGGCAATACTAAGTAGAGTATATGCAGAAATTAGAATTTCTTTGTCATTTTTAATAGCAGAATTTTACAAATTAAAAGATGAATTTTTGGAATATTCTATAAAAACAGATTTACAAAAAGGAAAATTAATTGAAAATACTAAAGAACTTGTAAAAATAATAAATGAAAATATTTATAAAAATTTAACTGAATTGTGGATAACTTGTTTTGTTATTAAAATTAATGTAGACTTAAGAAAAATAAGAATTGAACCTGCTAACAAAGCTGAAATTAATTTAACTTCTTATAATAAAAAATTAAATACATATATTAATCAATGTAAAACAAAGGATGTAAATATTATTTTAAGGTAAATAAATACCAAATGATCAAATATTTTCAAAGTATTTGAAAAATTTGATCAAAGCTTAGAAATTATTTGACCAAGAATATGAGTCTTATGATCTATATTGGGTCACCTACGGATTCGAATATGATGAAAATAATTGATTTGGAATGATTTAGCTAATATTTAATAAAATTTAGCAAATTTAATTAAATTTTCAGAGGATTAAATTTTTTTAAACCCTCGGTTATCCTCGAACATCGGCTCAAATTTCACCCTCGAACCAGAGTTGCGTCGTAATTGAAAATTTTTTTTCGTAATCGTAATTCGTAATTTTTAAAAAATTTTCGGAATCGTAATTCGTAATTCGTAACTCAAAAAATGCCGTAATTCGTAATTCGTAATCGTAATTCGTAATTTTCAAAAAATATTTAAATTAATTTAAAAATTTTAAAAATTAATCTATTTTTGCTTCTCCCATTAATCCCCCCAAGTCCTCTTATTTCTCTGATATTATTTCACATCACAATTAGTTCCCTGATATCCATCTTAATCCCCTTAACCCTCCGATACCTCTTCAATCAATCATCGAGATCACTTTTCACTGAGATCACTTTTCTGCGCCGCAGGCGAAATTTTTAAGAATTTAGGAGGGACTTAGTTGAAAAAATTCATTTTTTAGAGCCGGGTGCAAGAAATTTGAAGTTAAGATTGTCATGAAGCCAGAACTCTTCATTGTTCTGGGCCGCTAGCGTAAATTTTGTGAAATTCATGACTAAATTAAAAAATTTTTTTCTTAACTTTATTATAATATTAAGAAAATAAATTTAAAAATCTAAAATCAAAGTTAAAATTTTTATTTTGGAAGAAAAAATATCAGAAATTGAATTTTACAATCATTGTTTCGACCTAGCCACATAAACCTACTCTTAAACCACTCAACCACCGATGAACAAAAGTAAAAGTGAAAGAAAATATACATATTTCTTCCATTTCTTCCACTTTTCCTTCAAAAAATTTAATGTTTAAGTACGAGAGGGTTTTTTCAGTAATAATATTTTTTCGTAATTTTTATTTTTTATTTTCGTAATTCGTAATTTTTCCCGATATTTTCGTAATCGTAATTCGTAATTCGTAACTCAAAAAACGCCGTAATTCGTAATTCGTAATCGTAATTCGTAATTACGACGCAACCCTGCCTCGAACTCGGCTTTTCAGTCTCGGTGATCCTCGGTCTCGAGTTTTTCTAAAAACCTCGACCTCACGCAACCCTAATATAAAGTAAATTAAAAAATAAATGATAAATTATTTTAAGAGAACATAGGAATTATTTAAAAGAACAACATCTGAATTATTTGAAAGAAAAGCTTTCAAATAATATGGATATTATAAAAGAATTCAAATTTACATTAGGAATTAAAACTAAACTTCTTCAATTAATTAATGAAGACATGGAAAGCTTTAATAATTTTTGTGATGAATTTAAATTGAAAGAATTAGGTTGCTACTTACAACTTTAATACACTCTGCTCCGAAATTATAGTGCCCCTCACCTCTTTCTGAGAAACGGTGACAATTCGACATGACATTTGACTTCACAAAATCTTTTTATATTTATTCCTAACCTATGTACTTCCAACAAAACTTATAATAAAACACACCTTCCAACAAAAGCGAAATCCCTATTATAACCACACCATACAAGAGGATCGAAAAATATAAGCACATATTTCTATTAGAAGATTTACGGAGTATATGAAAATTGATTAAATTATAATTTAAATTTTCAGTTTATTATTTGAATAATACATTTTTTAAAATGCATACTACTTGTGAATCTGATGGACAAAATATAGATATTTTGAATCAAATAGCAATGGAAATATTTTGTTATTATCGTTATATGGATGAAATTATTAATGTAATTTTATAAAATAATTAGGAGAAATAAAGTAAAAATATCCATTTTTATAAGATTATTTTAAACAAATTTAAATACAGTCGGAATTTGAAGTTAGATACCTCCGAAATAAGGTACACCTCAGTTTTGATTGTAATCCTATATATAATTTATGAATCGGTGGACATAATTTATGAATCGGTGGTCCTTTCCTTCTCACGCCTACATACCTTCTTTGCTCATTCCTTTTTCTTTCACCCATCTTTGGGGGTGTATAGCCGGAGCCGTGGGGGAATTGGAAACCTTGGCTCCGGCTACAGGCAGTTCAAATTCTTGGCTCCAGCTCCGGGGTTTTCAAAATCTTAGCTCCGGCTCCGGAGCTGGCTCCCGGAGCCATACCCAGCACTGGTTAGCGCAGGGAAAGTGCCGATATAAAAATAAATGCTAATAAAAAAGTAAGTGAAAAGTTTTTTTGCTCTGCCACGGGCCTAAGCAATACCTTCAGTTTACGATACCCATCATTTCCAAATAGATTTTTTCGGATATTTAAAATCGAGTTCCGGCTGTATAATTTAAAGTTAAAGAATATCTGGCAAAACAAGGACCTTCAAGTAGAAATAATTAAAATTTGGGATGAAAGACGTTTATTTTGTGTAGATATTATATATGAATGGTTAGGTACAGCATCTAAAAATCAAATTGCTAAATTAGAAGAGTATTTCAATTATTGGCTTTTTAAAACAAAAAAATTAGTCGAAAAACAAATAAGACTTGAAGGAAAAGAAGCAGAAACCCAATTAAAAAATTTGGAAAATTTAAAGAAAGAATGGATAAGATTAGAACCTCCAATAATTGAAATAATGAGAAATTATTCAAAAATTAAAAATAATAGAAATAAATTAAGTAAGGATGAAATAGAGGAATATAATGAATGGCAGAAAATTGAATTAGCAAAAAATCTTAAAATAATAAATGAAAAAAAGAGAATATTTGATGAAGGTAATACATATTAGAATTCGGCTCGATTCGGGTTTTTCCGGTATTTGATGTTGATATCTAAACAAAAAATACCTATCAATGTTTAAGGCTTCAGAAAAGTTTTATTTTAATCGCATATTAGGATAGTAGTTATACATCTAGTATTCCTTGATTGTATTTTATGTGCTCAATCTTATAACGATGTACGATGTAAAACACCCAAATTTATTAATTGTATAATGCTACAATTTCCCTATTAATGTAATCAAAAATATGAGTGGATTAAATATACCTATGCTAGTGTGTTTTATAATATTAAAGTCTAATATATCCGTTATTTTTAAGTTTGGGATGAAAAACAAAAATGTATTGCTTAGCATTTTTATTTAATAAAATTGTTATAAAATAATTATTCTAAAAATTTAAAATATTTTAAAATTAGATTACTTGTTAAATTCTATAAAAGAAAGAACTAAAAAATTTTGTGATCACCATGGACTTTCTATAATTAAAGTTGACGAAGAAAATAATAATGAGGAAATAAAGATAATTGATAATAATTTAGAAAATAAAATTGGCAAAAATATTGAAGATATTGGGAATAATAAAGAAGAAAATAATTGTGAAGATTTTAACGAAAATGTTGTGGAAAAGTCTGAACAATTATGTGAAAATATAGTAGATAATGAAATATTCTTTAAAAGTATGTGTTTACTATAAATTTAAAAATATTTTTCTAAAAACATTTTTAATTTTGAATTAGAAGCTATTTAGACAGGGGGTCTGCCCAGTAGAAATGAACCTGGAATTTTTGATGAAAACAAGTTTATCAGGGTTTAGCAATAAAATCCCGGCCTGTATCGAATTATATTTACTTAATCTTAGTTGAATATTTTAGTATTAATTTTTTAATTTTATATCAAACTATGATATTTTAATTGAAAAATTATTTTAAAATCATTCACAAAAATGATGATAGTCATCATTTTTGTAGCAATAAATCTGGTAAGGGCATGATGTAAAAATCAGGCTTCCAGGCTTGTAGAAATGAACTCGGGACCCTTGAACAGGACTCGGGAACCCTTGAACAGGACTCGGGAATTTGAGAAGTCTGAACTATGGCTTAAATCTCCAAATTGTTCTAACAAGATTCGTTTATTCTCTTATTTTTGTGGTTTTAATCTACCTTAATATGTCAGAAAATTAAAAAATTATGTTAACCTTTTACTTTAATATTTTTAGAATTAATTTATGAAAATGAAATTTTGGCTAAACACTACAAAGATGCATTGTTTAATGAAAGTTTCCCTATTAAACGATTACCAGATATGTACGCAGCTAATTTTATTTCTTTTGTAAAAGCAATCGAATATAATATAAATTTAAAATCAGAAAATAAAGCAGCTTCGGAATGGAACGAATGGAAGAAACCAAATATTAGAAATATTTATTGCTATTTATTTGAAAATGGTTAAATATTAAATATTTTTAAAATATTTTTAATTTAAAAATATTTGGCATATAACATTTATCTTAAAATAATTTTGCGATTAAGGAAGAAACCGATTAATTAATTCGTAAATTCCTACAAAAATTTTCCTACTAGCTAATGGCTTGATATAATGAGTAATCTTTATTGGGATTAAGACATACCATATACAGTAGTCGACATAAAGATAGGGACAAGAGTAATTTAAATGCAAATTAACTATTTTTTATTCAAAAAATACAATCAATATATCAATCGAAAGCTCTATTCGTATCTCAGTTGACATGTTTCTGCATTTTTCATGAAAATGAAAATTGGCCGAGATAATCCGGATCTACCGGATATACCAAATCCCATTTTCTCGGAAAAATTTTTCGGAAAAAATTTAACAAACTCATTTGATAGAGCATATTTTTGTGAGTTTGTACCACAAAACCGCTTAGAAATATCTTTTTCCGGTCCAGAGATATGATTTTTTGAAAATGGCATTTTTAGCCTATTTTTGCAAAAAATTCAATTTTTAAGGGAAAAATGCGATTTTCAAAAAACCATATCTCTGGACCGGAAAAAGATATTTTTAAGCGGTTTTGTGGCACATACTCACAAAAATATGCTCTATCAAATGAGTTTGTTAAATTTTTTCCGAAAAATTTTTCCGAGGCTATGGGATTTGGTATATCCGGTAGATCCGGATTATCTCGGTCAATTTTCATTTTCATGAAAAATGCAGAAACATGTCAACTGAGATACAAATCTAAAAAATTATAGATGCTCCACAAATTGATCTACTAGGTATATATAATTATTTATATACTTTTATGGCACTTTTGCATAATTATTTGGAAGATTTAAAAAAAGGAATTAAAAATAATTTTGGAATTAATTCTTTAAATGAAATTAGTGATAAATTTTTAAATGAGGAATACGAAAAATATTTTAAAGAAATTAAAATTGAAACAAATACTGTTAAAACAATGATTCAAAAACAAAATTTGTTATTAATTTTAGGATTACAAAATTGTGTTGAGTTAAAAGAAGGTCTATACATAAATTAAATAATTAATTTTAAATTGGGGAAAGAAGACGACCGATAGAATTTTGTTTTAGAAAACTTGGAAAAATATTCCGAAAGCTTTCTCTATTTTAAATAAATTAGAAAAAATAATTTAAATATTTATTTAGCTATTAGAGACAATGAATCAATTATTATGAAAGATTTGGGAATTTTTGTAAATAAGGAACAAGCTTATACAATAGTAAAGTTTTATTGTGATGATAAAATTGATGAAAATGAATATTGTGTAGATAACAAATTGAAAGACAAAAATTGTAAAAAATAAATTAATAAAATATTCCTATATATATTTATTTATTCTAATTAAATACCCCCCCTCCCCCAATCTAAAGTCAATTTTTGAGATATTGATAAAAAAGAATGGTGTCCATCAATTAGAATAAATGTGTCATATTTATTTAAAAAATTAATTTTATTTTTTTAAAGATTTAAATAATGATATAAAATTGGCTTTTCATTACAGCGAGGCATTATTTAATGAGAAAATAGAAGAAAATTTAAAACATAAAGTTTGTGATAAAAATAAAAAAATAATTATTTATATTTTAAGTTTGCCTCAGATTTTATTGTTTGGCATAGAGCAATAATTAAACAAATAAATAATTTACAGAACTGGCCTAATCAAAGAGTACGCAACAGCGTTCTAAATGCTTGGGAATCAAATAAAAATGAGGAATATTTTTGTTTAATATTTTCGGTATTTTAATATATGAAAATTTGAAAACTGAAAATTAACCCTGAATTATTGTGAAATAAATTAATCAAAATTCATAGGAAAATTGGAAAGAAAAATAGGAAAGAAATTTTTGTTTCTTATTTAAAATGAGAATACTAAACCTTTAAGGTGTTCAGAAAAGAATAAGAAAACCCTGAAAAGTTATGCCATACTGATAATTTCCAAAAATGAGTGATTCACTTAAACCAAAACAATATTTGAGATCTGGGTTTAAAGTCTAATTAAACAAAACCCTTGGGTCCCCGGTTAATAATCAGTCGTGAATCGTGAACCTCTAGATCTACATAAGTTAAATCTAATTTTTAGACTAATTAAAAATAAAATTTCCTTCTTCAAGCAAGTAGATAATTACAAATATTTACTTGGTTATGGAGATCAACTTAATTCATGGTTTGAACAAATGAAAATAATTATAGAGAAGAGACAAAAACGTGGAGAATTTTCCAAAGGAGAAAAAAGTTCTGCTGAAAGTTTGAAGGAAGAATTTCAAACAATAAAATATAAAATTTTTGTGAAGTCAAATTTTGAATTAAAGAAAAATGAATTTAATAAATGGATTTATTCTGAACATTTTGAACATTTAAATAAATTGTTTTTTGCTGAAACTGATTATGGAAATGAATTGAGGATGAAGGTGTTAGAAGGTAAATATAAATTAAATTAATTTAAAATTAAATTTTCAATAAATTAGTTTTCATTAAAAGTTGAGTACATACTATATGTATTTTACATATCACATGTATTACTGCATATTTTTTGCTGGAACTAAATTGATCTTAATAAAGTAATAAATAACCCTGTTTTATCTTATCTCAAAAATGGCTACCATAATCATCGGGTTTAATCTGTGGATTCTCTTGGTCAATACTTGTTCGGGAATGAGAGAAAATCTTACCAGATGTGGTGCGAACTTTTGCCAAAAATTTTTCCGGGCGTCACAAACCCTGTTTCAGAACAAGTGGTGGGCATTTCGAAAATTTTAAATTATTTTTGTTTCTTGTTTATTTTTCTGACATTGGTTCTTAGAATGTTTCTTTAATTAAAATTGATAAGGATTTTCTAGTATTTTTAAAGTTAGTGAAGGAAGAAAAGTAGGGGGTAATTATTTTAGAGAGTGTTGAGTTCTTTTAGGCCTTTTACTTGGTCTCTTAAATAGGTATTTTGAGAAAGATTTACAAGAAAATATTTATTAATAATTGATACCTTGTTAAGCAATTAGTGAAGACTCTTTATTGAGGAGATTGGAATCTATTGGATTTCTTAGTAAAGAAGGTGCCTTGGATTTAACTGCCAGTCTTAATAATTTAAAAAATACAAATGAAAATGAAAAACAAAAAGAAAATAAAAATAATAAAAAGAAGAAAAATAAAAAGAAAAATAAAGAAATAAATAACAAAAATATTTTAGAGAAGGAAGAAGAAATTCAGGAGGGCAATTTTAATAATTTAAAAGAAGAAAAAACTATTATTGATGATGGGCAAAACAGTAATACTATTAGAATAAGTAATTTATTTTTTTAACAGAAAATTTGAATTTAAGAATGATTTATTAATTAAATTAAATAGGTGAGATACCCAACAATGAAGAAGATTATGAGAAAAATGAATTAATCGAGAATTCTAAAAATAATTTAAAAATAAATAAAAAGAATTCAAGAAAACAGAAAAAGCAACAAAAACAAATGGAAGAAATTCCGAGTTTTAAAGCCTTTTTGCCTAAAAATTATTTAGAAAAGGAAGAATTATTAAATGGTTATAAAAAATTTGGGAAAGGGATTGGGTAAGTTTTTAAAGGGTTATATCATATATCAAGTCTCTTCGTGCCTTTTGTCATAATGAAAATTCCAGAATTTTCGCCTGGAAGAAACCACATATATTAATGCACAATATTCTCTTATCAAGTCTCGAATATCCTCACACAATTATCCCCCATTCCCGAATATATGTGATTATGTTACACCTTCAACTGTGTTATACTGACCACTATAAACATGAGTTATATTTTATATAAATTCTTAATAAATTTAGAACTGCCGAAATTATCCCTTCATTAAATATTGGTTGTATTGTTGTTGAAATTAATAGACGTTTGGGTATAATCTCGCAAACAGACTCGGAACAACAAATTGATTTAGAAAATTCTTCATTTAATTTAATCCCAATAAAAGAAGGAATTGTTGAAATGAAAGAAAATTGGTTTAAATTATTGGAAGAATTTGGAGAGATTACAACAGATAAAAGACTTGAGGAAGTGGAAAAAATAGTCCACAATTTTTTGAAGGAATTATATTTGAAAAATGAAGGTTTAATTTTATTTTTTTTTATTCATCTGATAATTTTAAAATAATTAAACATTTAAAGAAAATTATGATGAAGAAAATTCAGACGAAAATAAAGAGATTATTGTTGTGAATGAATCAGAAATTAAAATAATTTCCAATTATTTACATATTAAATATTTAATAGAAGCTTTACTACCCGATAATAAATGGTCAAAAATAAGACATTCTAGGCAAAAAAGAATTCTTTGTACTTTTTTAAATAATGAAAATATTAAAAATAAAATAATTGTTGATACTTGTGAAAACGAAAAAGAATTGGAGAAGGAATTTAATTTAAAAGTTGTTGAATGGAAAATAATTGAAAATCAAATGGAAATAGGTTAGGGGGAAGGGGGAAAGTTTAATTAAAATTTAAAATTCTGGTAGATATCAGAGATGTCACAGGTTACCTAAGACCCCGATACCCGATCTGAAGCGGATTTTGAAAAGCCAAGACCCGGCCGACTTTTTTCTCAACCTGTGACATCCCTGTTATATACAAACAAAATATTGAAAAAAGGATATAAAATAAAAAATTATTTTCAGTGAAGGAACAAGAAATTCCACAAGAATATTGTTACAAATACAACAATAATTCTCTAATTGATTTCCATTTACTACAAAAACTTCCATATGAACAAACAGAAAATTATGAAAAACAAGAAGAATTATTTACAAATAAAGTAAATATTTTATTTTTTATTTAAAAAAAATATTATTTTTTTCTAGTTATTAGAATTAATTGAAGAATTAGAAGATTCTTCATCAAAAGAAAATGAGGAAATGGCTTTGAAAATAATTTTAAAAGAAATAAATGAATGGTCTAAAGAATTTAATTGTTTATTAAATAAAGAATTTATTTTGAGTGGTTCTCATTTATTGGGAGGGAAAATAAATAAATCAGACATTGATTCTATTTTAATTATTCATGAAGAAATTGAAGATGGAAATAATAATTTAATTAAATGTCCAATAACTTCTTTGGAGTTTTTTGGGCCAGAATTTGAGGATTGCCAAAATTTAGAAAATGGATGTGGCCATTTAAATAAATCTCTTTATTGTAGATTTTGTGGATATTTTGATGTATAATTAACTAATTATTTATTTTTAATTTGAATAACTAATTTTTCATTATAAAGTCTCATTTGTAGGTATTCCGGATATCTGAAAATTTCGGTTCGGTTATCGTTTCCGGATACCCGAAGATTTTCCAAAAACTGCTAACATTAGTACGTACATTCCTGAGTAAAAAATTGCACCTTATAATGAGGCGTACATTTAAGGTACGCTTAAGTACCTAGGCAACTTCCCTACCCACTGGCCAATTAAGTATTGTATCCTTAAGATATTTTTTATCTTTAAAATACAAATTGTCTAGCTACAAGTGATATCCGACTGTATAATAATGAAATTCTAATCAAACATTTTATTTAAAAATTTTTTTTTATTTTTTCAGAAAGAAATTACTTTCTTATATAAAATTAATTCTCGAATACAAACAATTAAATTGAAAATTTTCGGTATTGATGTTGACATTTCTTTAGTTTTAATTCCCGGTAAATTTATTGGAAAAATTGAAAATTTAAATATCCTAACAGAAAAAGGAATTAATAATTTTAATGAAATATTTAAAAAATTGGAAATATTAATTGGGGAAAGTGAGGAAAGTAAAAGAAAATTGGAAATGAGTTTGAAGGTATTTTTATAAATTAAATTAATTTGAGCTTCTCTTGGCTTATAATTTTAAAAAATATTTTTGCTTTCGAAGGAAAGAATGCCTGGGTTTTAAATTTAAAAAGCTTTTAATCACAAATTTTTCTCTTTTTATAATTTTCCTTAAAAACTTTTTTTCAATTTAATTGATAAATAATTTTTAGGAACTCGAAAATAAATATAAAAATAAATTAATTGAGGAAGAAAATAAAATAGAAAAATTAAAAAAAGAAAAACCTTGGTTATTAAACATTAAAAGGAGTAAAGAATTAATTGAAAGAAATCGTTTATCAAAATTAATTTATTTTAATAATAAAGAAATTGACCAAATTAAAGGAAGAATGTTTTCAATTGGAGGTTATAAATCGAATAAATTAATTTTGGAAATATTGGAAATTGATGGAAATAATAAATTAATTAATAAATTTAGAATTGTTTTGAAAACGTTAAAATATTGGGCTAAAGGTTTGTTTTTGAGGGATTTTGTTTTGAGGGAATAATTATTAAATTGATAGGCTTATTTATAGAAGGAGATAGATTTGTTTGATTTCATCTAAATTGATATTAAAATTTTTTGGATAAGGATAAGCTTGGCAGATCCTGGGAAATCACCGGATATACAGAAAATTTCTTTTTCTGTATATCCAGGGATTCCCCAGGAATCCCTGGATATTTTCTGGATATACAGAAAATTTCCAAAAATCCGTACTTTATTCTTATTTGAATAGCCAGAACCTTCACCCTAGACTTGTATTAATTAAGAATAGAATATATTCTAAAATAATTTTTTCCTTTTTAAGGTAATTTCATTTATGGAGGAAGATATGGCTTTATAAATGGATCTTCTTTATCTATTTTAACAGCAAAATTAATTCTTTTATTTCCTAGTGGTTCTGTGCCTTTTCTGTTGGAAAAATTCTTTTTTATTTATTTAAATTGGTTTTTAAATTTTATTAAAAAAATAATTTTAATTTTAAAGGAATTGGAAATAACCAATAAAAATTGAAAAATTAACAAATTTTGGTTCTCAAGGATGGAATTATAATTTGGATATTAATTCAAAAAATAATTTATATAAAAATAATTTAGAGGAAATTAATAAAAAAAGAAAATTAAAATATTTAATTCCAATGTTTATGACAATTATAACCCCTGGATATCCAGAACAAAATACAATGTTTAATGTTAACCTCTCAACTTTTGAAATTATTCAGAGAGAATTAATTAAAGGTAAAAATAAATATAAATTTATTTTTCAAAATTAAATAACTGAAGACATTCTAAAATTATGAAATTAATTAATTATATCTGGGTTATTTCAATTTTCTATTCTATTTTTCGGAGTCATAGAAAAAAGTTGTTCTTCTAATACAGCGAGAATGTTGTTATCAATATGAGATGGGCTACCCGCATTTTACGGCGACAAAAGACGTAATCGGAATAGCAAAAAATGGAAGACAGAAGCGGAAAAGACCCCATCTTCGGTATATAACGGTCAGGATTACAAACTAATAGATAAAGATTGAGTATCTCTTGTGAATTTAAAGCTAATTCTAATCCTATTTTTTAAATTAATGTTCCAAAAATAATTTATAAAATTATTTAGATATTTTTATATTTTATAATTTTAAAGGTTATTTAAAAATGAAAAAATTAACCAAACTAAAAAATGGAAATGAAATTAAATTGGCTTTAAAAGAATTAATTGGAAATGAAAATAAATTTATAAAAAAAGTAAAAAAACTTTAATTTAAATAATCTAAAAAAATAATTTTTAGTATGACCATTTTATGTTAATTTCCTGTATTTCTGAAAACAACAAAAATTTAGAAAAATTTTGTTTTTTTATTGAGAGCACAATTAGAATTCAATTAATTAATTTAATTATTGAAAATATTAATTTACGTTATACACATTTTTGGGAAGAACCAATTAATAAATGTTTTGTTGAAAGCGGAAAGAAATTTGTTGAGAAAATGGAAAAGTATAATTTTAATTTTTATTAAAGAGATTAAATAAATTTAGGAAAAATTAGAAAAAAATATCTTTACCTATGATCCGTATTTTACATTTGGATCTCGTTTTTGACATTTTAGAGATTAACAAAGTTTATGTAAAATCGAAATATTGAAAAGTCGGGGGTTAAACAATCTAAAAAGGAAAAAGAAAACATTAGTCGATGCGCCGTAAGCTCAGCAGTAGAGCCCATGGCAATAACTGTCAGAAGGTCTTCCACTATACATATTTGAAACTCCAATTTTTATTAAAGAGATTAAATATTATTAATTTACGTTATACAATTAGTCAGTAATTTCCTAATTTTAATATCAATTAATTTTTAGTGGTTCAAATTTTGGTTAGTCCAATCCTAAAATTTTGCGAATTTTTTGAAAATAATTTGGTCCTCCTAGGTATTTCTAAATTTGACAATTTTTGTTTTTAAGTCAGTAATTTCCTAATTTTAATATCAATTAATTTTTAGTGGTTCAATATGTAAATTTTGGTTAGTTGGAATAGAAATGGAAGAAAAGAAAAAAGAATTAAATGAATCTATTAAAGTAGAAAATTTTTCAGAAGAAATACGTGAAAGAATTCCAAAAATATTTAAAAATTGTGGAAATAATATTCAAACATTTTATTTGCCACAAAATAATTTATTATTACTCGATTAAAAAATATTTTTAAAGAAAATTAATTAATTATGTAGATTATTTAGGTATTATTTTTGTTTGATAAAATTGTTTATTTTTAATTTTTTTATACGTTGGAGTGAAAATATTAAAAATATGTAGCAAATTTTTTGTTAAACATTTTTTTAAATTACTTTTTTCTTAAATAAAATCTAATTAAATATTTATAGATATATGGTGATTCATCAACATGATTAAATGCTTAAAATTTATAATTATTTTAGCTAAAAAATAATACTTATAAATTTGATTTTAATATGTATTAAATTTCAGCTTATAAAATAAAAGAAAATATCCGAACCGAAATTGGAACTTATGCAGTTTGGGTATGCTTTTTTTAGCCACGCCCCCTTTTCTCTTTCCACCATCAATCAAACTTATTTTGTACACAATGGTCAGCCTTTCCTTTTCACTTTTTCTTCTCCACATCAATCAATTTAGCCGAGTCGTGATTTTTATTTTTATTATTATTGATTTTTGTTAAATGTTTTCAATGGAATTTTGGCCATTCAATGGAATTTTTTAATTTTTCGCACATTAGGATTTCTCCAATATGTAAAAACACCACTTTTGAACTTCTCTTATCATGGCATATCCGCATGCAAAACATGCACTTGCTTGTCTTTCACCGCACTAATATCAGTACTTTTACAGTTGGATCTCGATATTTTCAAATTTTTTTAATTTTTAAACAAATAATCTTTAGTTTGATTTTTAGTGGTTCAATATGTAAATTTTGGTTAGTTGGAATAGAAATGGAAGAAAAACAAAAGAATTAAATAAATTTATTGGATTGGAAAAAAATCACAATGAATCTATTAAATTAGAAAAGTTTTCTGAAGAAATGCGTGAAAGAATTCCAAAAATATTAAGACATTATACTAAAATTTCAACATAAACAAAAATTTTGCGACACTTGGAAAATTTTAAAGAAATCTAAAAATTTGCATAATTATATTTTGTTTAAAAAATATTAAATTAAGAAATATTTAATAATCACATTTCAAAAATGTTAATTAAAAATTAGAATTTTAGGTATTATTGTGTTATATTTACGCAATCTCCGCTTTCAAAAGCTCTTGAAAAGAGCTATCTTTTTCCCAACTGGATGGATCAAATCTGATCAACCATTAAAAGGTTTTGAGTCGATAGGCAACCCTGAAGACCTACACCCTGAAGACCTACACCCTGAAGACCTACTGACCCTGAAGACCTACACCCTGAAGACCTATTTACCATGAAGACCTACAACTCTTTGATCAACTCAAATTATTTATAGTAGGGGATATCGAAGATATCAGAAAATCCTCTTTATCCTGATAAGCCCTCTATCCACTTTAAAACCTCAAAATCCTCGATATCTCCCTTAATCCCACTTTATCCCATTTAAAACCTTCAAATCCATCGATATCCCCCTTAATCCCTCCTAGTTCCTCTTTATCTCCTTTAAATCCCCCGATTAGACTTGGAAAGGAATAAAAAGTAAAAAATTGTGTTGATCAAAATGTTGTAGGTCTTCAGGGTAAATAGGTCTTCAGGGTGTAGGTCTTCAGGGTGTAGGTCCTCAGGGTGTAGGTCTTGGGGGTGTAGGTCTTCGGGAGTGGACTCATTTGATCAAGTTTATAAAAGTTATAGTCAATCAAATTAGGAAAAAGAATAAGAAAAGGAGAATGCGGGGATTAAACACATGAGTACCCAATTTCATAAATATATTTTTTACAATCTCCAATTTAAGTAGAATTTCCAATTCATTCATTTTTAAACACCAATGCATTCCTCATCCTCTTCATCACCCAAATAATCAGCAGCTTCCAATTCAGTTAACCCTATTTCTGACATTGTTGTTTGTAGAAAAGAAGCAATTTCTGGATTTGTTGCTACATCAATTGGACGTTTCCCCTGCGAATTTCTTATTTGTAAATTAGCTCCAGAATCGACAAGTAATTGGACACAATCAATTCGACCTTTGGAGGAAGCAGCGTGTAAAGGGGTATCACCCAATTTATTCTAGTAGATAAAAAATAGGAAAAAACATAAAAATTGGGTGCATACTTGAGCTGATATGGCAACATTAGAAATTGTCAACAAAATTTCCAAAATATCAAAATGTCCTGTATAGGCAGCCCAATGTAATGCTGTAGAAGATGACCGATCTAGGCTATTTACAGATACCTAAATTTAAAAATAAATTTTTAAATATTTTTAGCAGGGAATACCTTATTTTCTAAACATTCCCTTAAAAAATTACAATCCCCCATTTTGGCAGCTTCGTGTAAAGGGAATTCAATAAGCTCCAATTTTGTTTCAACAATTTCCTTTTTGTAGAGTTCTGACAATGATGAGCCCTTTTGGGGGCATTTTAATTCAAAAGCATCTCCTTTTGTTTCGCGTAAATAAATAATATCATCAACAGTTAATGATAGTGGATTGTACTGAAAAAATGATTGATAATTTTTTTAATTTTAAGGCTTATTAGTGTTATATATTTGGAAAATTTTACTTAAACGATGATTAAGGAATGAGATTATACCATATTACCAAGAGATGTCATAGTGGGTTCGATTCGGCAACCCAAAATCAAAGTAAAAATCGGGGGAGCTATGAAAAACTCCTCCTGACATAGCATAAAGCTTGATTTTCAATTCAACTCTAAAAAAGTATCCCTATTCCTGTTCAAAAATCCCATAATCTTGTTAAAAATACAACCTCATCTTGTAAAAAGTTATCAATCACTCGGTAAACACGTATCCGACCAGGTTTTGGCGGTGGTGCAATTAAGGGCATAATTCTTTTAAGTATTATGACTAAAATATTTTTTAAGTGACAGAATTTTAAAATATAAAAATCTAGAATTAAAAGATTTAACAAATAGAAACTAATTTCGGACTCTAAATTTATTTTTTACGAAAAACATGACATTATAGGGTACAGCCCAAAACGGCGCGCGGCCATAACGGCGCAAAGCCATAACTTGCTTGAAAATTTCTGACCCTTATCAATTTTGATACCATTCTCCTTAGCTCGATGAGAGGAATCTTTTAATACTAAATTTGGTAAGATTGGGAAATCTTGAAGCAAGTTATGGCTTTGCGCCGTTATGGCCGCGCGCCCTTTCGGGCGTGTCCCGACATTATACATATTTTTTAAAAATCAAACAAATGAAATATTAATAGCGTTGAACACATGCACGCAAATTTACAAAATATGCGCATATATGGGGAAGTAAAATTAAAAAGTTATGTGCAACACTATTAACAATAAAGGCGAATCATTTTTAAAAATTAATGAAAAAATTATTAGGTAGTTTTAAGGTATGCTTTGGAAAATTCTTTGGTAAATGTTTACAAAGTGAATGTTGCGTCGAAACTTTTGGAAATTAAAACTTGCAAATCCATGAAAGAATATAGGTACCTATTTTTATTTGTTAAAAAATAGTGGGGAGGTTCTGAATTCTGGGCAAGTGGGACTTACTATTCCCAAAAAAACTTTTTGGGAATAGCAAATTGTAGGATTAGTGGTACACCCACGCAACGTTAGCCTAGGTCAGGCCCGTAGCCAGGATTTTTTTCGGGGGCCAAGGTGGGAAATTTTTCTGCGCTGAATTTTTGGCTGAAGGCGCCAAAAACAAGTTTTAGATCAGAAAGCTTCCAAAAATATAAACAGACTAGAATTTAAAAACCATAAAAATTCTTGTGTAGAATATTCTAAATTAAAAACAATCACTGTCAACAACTCTACATTCATTTACTCTTCCAGCCAAAAAACTTCTCCCTTCATTATCTTTTGTCCACCCCAATTCTTCATCATTTGTTTGAGAATTTTTTTTAACTTTTTGTTCCAAAATTGGTTTAAATGTAATAGGCAAAGGAGATAATTGATCTTCTAAAGGTAATAATTGATTCAATGATTCAGCACAACGAGACAATTCTTTGAATAAAATCTGAAAAAAAATAAAAATTAAATGCAAAATAAAAAAATAGAAATATGAAAGATTGAAAATAAAGTTAAGGAATTAGTCAAAAATCGGTACTACATATTGAACCTGACAGACCCCAACGAAGGTGACTGACTATACTGCAAATACATAGGAAAAAACGTGGGGAGGAAAAATGGGGTCTGTCACGTTCAATACTTCCAAAAGATGTTAGCCAAATTAATACATCTGTGGACAAAAAGATAACCCGGCACAAAAAATGTATAGTCCTTATATAAAATCTAAGTGTTTCCAAGGGAATATTTCGGTTAAAATTAAACACTTATTCTAATAAATTACCAATTCTCATTTTAAAATTTTCCAAAAAATTATTAAAAATTCGAAACCTGTGCAGTATCAATCTGTTCAGAAATAACAACAACTTTCTTCAGTTCATTTCCCAAAATGTCCAATTTTTTATTACTATTTGTTACTTTCTTTACCAAAGACAAAGCTAATTGGTCAATCTTTTAAAATTATTTTTCAAATTATTTAAAATTTAAATACTCAACGGTTACCCCAACACATTTTTACGAACTAATTTTTTTAGCTTTTTCACAATCTAGCAAGACAGAAAAGAAAATGACAGATTGGAGATGACTAATACTTCCTGTCTAATAAAGAAAAAGGAAACAAATCCGCAATAAAAAGTCTGCAAACTAGAGGTCGGAAAAATCGTATTTGCGGGAACTTTAAAAAAGTGTGCGGGAGTAACTCACGCGGGAATAATCATGCACTCCCGAAAATCAAAAAAGTGCGGGACTGCGGGAGCGGTATCCCGCAAAAGCGCAGGATCCCGCCCCGCATCGACCTCTACCGCAAATATGGGCAGGATTAACCAATAAATTCACAAAAAACCTCAACAATATGTGCAAATATTCTTCCTTGTTCCGTCGTGACTGCTTCAGTACATTCCCGAAAATGTTGCTGTAATCGCTGAAGAAATCTATAAATTGGACGAGGATCAATTTTCAAAAGAATTTCAGGTAGATCACGATAACCGGGCAAAACACCTTGCATTAATGGAAGAAAATGAGGGATCTCCTGTTATTTTTTACAAAATTAAAAAAGTAGCAGAATTTAAAACCTTAATCCTCCTTAGATCCAATTCGGCATTCACATCGCTAATTGAGGCTGAAGTTGATGCTCCGTCATTTACAACAACAATACTTGTCGACAATAAACTTTTCGTCGAATTCCCTTAAAATAATTTTAATAAAAAATAAGGTTTGCGGATCTTAGATAAAAATTTTAAGACTTTAAAGAAATTAAAAAATTAATTAACTTTTTCGAGCTAAAAATGAGAAGGAAGCAGGAACGCCCATCGAGATTGTTGGAGAATTTAATTCTTTACTGCCTTGACTTCGACTGCGAACGCCACTTTGATCATTTCCCATATTTTTAAATTAAATATAGATAAATAGTATTTATTTAGATCTAAAGTTAAAAAATTAAATCGAAATAAAAAAAACAAAAATGTTTTACTCACTAGTAGCAAAAGTAGTGTTTTTAGCCTTATTGGCAAAATTAGTCATTGGCAATCTGTCTAGTAAAAGACGATTTAGTCGGAACGGGCCTGTTGAGCGCGGCCGATTTAGTGTGAGGACAATTGGATGTGGGCCGTTTGAGAGTGAACAGTTGCGCGTGCCTTGTTAATTGGCCAGTTGAGCGTACAACGGGGAATTTTGTTCCAAAGATGGAAAAAGTTGTTCCAGAGATGAGGAGATGGATTCCATTGATTGGGAATCCATCTCAGATGAGATCGGGCCAAGTATGAAAAAGATGTAAAATTTCGAGCCCTTAGAATGATATTATGAGAATTACTAATTAAGAGTACGGAAATTTTTGGTCTCAGAAAATTTTTTTTCTGCTGATTTTGTTTGTTTTTCTTACTTTCTACAATCTAAAGAACATTCTTATGGCAATCAAGTTGGGGTTTTCGGTATTACATATGATGAAGTCTCGAATTTTTTTCTTCAAGTGAAAAAATCTTATTATGGTATAATTGAGAGAGGTGTGTGTGTTTGTCATTTTATAGAAAAGTGGGGTTTATAGTAAAATGATTTGTGGAGTGAGAAATGGAGGCTTTTATAGTAAAGCGTCGCCAGTTGAATTAAGATAGTATAAAAGCAGGGTATTTTGATCATTTTTCAATGCCACTTAAAATATATCAAGTCAGTCATTGCTAGGAGTCAATTTTCAATTGCCAACCGCTGCTAGGAGTCAACGTTCAAGCGCAAGATCGGTTGCTGCTAGAAGTTAACATCCAGGTACAAAGTCGACAGCTTCGAAGAGTCAACGTTCATGTGCCAACAGCTGCTAGGAGTCAACGTTCGAGCACAAGGTCGGCCGCTGCTAGGAGTCAACGTTCCGGAGCAAAGTCGATAGCTGCCTGCCAGTGAATCATTGGCAACCTGTCAGTGAATCATTGGCAACCTGCTGTTAGTGAATCATTGGCAACCTGTTTTGATTCTTGTGGTGGTCTTCCCGCTTATATTTACTATTACCGATAAGTTTTTTGATTCGTTTTGTTATGCTAGCTGGTGGGGCGGCCGGAGGTCGACCTACTTCGCTAGTACATTAAAAACGGTTTAAAAATTGTAAAAAAACTTATAAAAATCATTATCTGCATTTCACTATTAATTTATTGCTCTAAAGAGAGCCGTTAGCGTTAAAGTTGTGGAAATATTCCGCCACCTTCTTGTTCCATCCGAAAATGTGGCTTAACAGATCGTGCAGAGTTCCTCATAGAAAACAGATTGGGAGATTAGTTGGACGAGGAGCTGTGGCGTCAATTTAATGCAATTGAAGCTCTATTGGATGTATCTCGGCACAAAGGTAAGACCTGGGGTTGATTTTGGTGTCTTTCGACAAAGCTCGACGAGTTCTATAATCTAATACTGACTGACCATTTTTTAATACTTTTATAGTATTAAAATACTATAAAACTTTTATAGTATTTTATAGTATTTTTTTTTTTACATTTTTTAATACTTTCGACAAAGCTCGACGAGTTCTATAATCTAATACTGACTGACCATTTTTTAATACTTTTATAGAGGTATTAAAAACCCTCGTTGACTTCCTCCCTCGAACACCTTCGAAAAAAAGAAGTTAAAAGATTAGCTTATATTGAAGAAAGTCTACAAAAACAAGTGTCCATTTATTAAATAATTCTAAAAGTTTAACAATGATTCATAAATTTATGTTCACATTTTTATTAAATTAACAAACATTCTTATGCAATGTACATATGTAAATGTTTGATCATTAAATTATTTAATTAAATTTTAATTATTTAATTTCACTTTATACCTTAAATTATAGTATATATTAAATTCAAAAAATATTTAGAATTAATGATTGTTATATATTTATTCTTAATTATTTCGAATTTTCCTTTATTTCTTCAAGAATTTAGGTTTGCCCCATCAAATTGGCTAGGCGGATTTGATGCCTATGGTTTGCTTAAATGTGTATTCCTTTAAAACAATTGAGTTTAAATCCAAATAACATTTTCTTGAATTTAAGCAATCTTGTATTTTCTCTTAAAAATAGGAAGATTTTAAATATATTTTCACAACATACCTATTTCATAAATTACCCAAATCTCATCCCCAGTCATAAAACATTTATTTTGAATAAATACATTTATTTTATTCTTCATTTATTCTATAATTTCCCAGACCCAGTTCGTTGTGGTTTATCAATTCCATTTCCATCTAGTAAACGTTCCAAAAGGATGACGATATCAGAATTAAAAGTAAATTTAATTAATTTTACCTAAAAAATTAAAAGGTTAACAGAATTTTCTCGAAATATTTTGCTAATTTTAAAAGGTATTAGGTGGAGAAGGAGTTCGTGAAGGTGAATATCCTTGGGCTGCTTATTTAATAAATCCAGCGGTGAGATGTACTGGAGTACTTATCTCTAAACGCCATGTACTCACGGCTGCTCATTGCTTTAGAAAAAGAGACGTTAATTTTTCATGTGAAAAAACTAACAATAAGAAAAAAAGAAAATGTTGCAAGTAATGGAATTATAAATTTAAAAAATAAAATTTAAGTATCTACCAGGATTGGGGGCCCGGTTTGGTTCGAAAGATCGAATCGGGCATCAAATTTTGGCCCGAAAAAGACTCGGCCCGATTCGAGAAAAATTAGGCCTGAGTAAATGACTTGAACGTTGGCCCGATTCGAAAACTCCGACCCTAGTATCGCTACCCATTTTTGCTAAAATTACTAGATAGAAATAAACTTTTTTTATAAGATTAAAATTTGTTAAAGAAAGGGCGATGCCGTTGACATTAAAACAGTTAAATCAAAATATTTTATTCATATGGGAAGTATTTGTGTTGGAGATAATTCAGTACTAAAGAATTGTAAATTACCTAAACAGGCAATTAAATATACAATAAAAAAGTAATTTATAGAATATTTTATAAAAAGATTATTTCATTTAAATTTTATAAATTTAAGTGCCACATATCAACATTATTTTAAAAAATTTTGTGTTGGAAGTAATTATTTATTTAAATTTAATTTTTAAAATATTTATAATTTAAAAGGAGATTATGCAATAATAGAATTAGGGCACCCTATTCCTTATGATCAAAATAGTAATTTTGAAGATGATAACAAAGAGAAAGTAACAGTACCAGCAAATATTGCTAATCATATTGTAATAATTTAATTATTTAAAATATAGAAAAGAAAAGATGATTTCTAAAAACCGAATAAAGAAGAGTAGGTTTGAGGTTAAGAATTACATAGTAGGGCAAGAAATGCAAAAACTTTTAGGCATAATTTTAAAAAATAATTTTTGTTAGCTAGTATTAAAATTAGAATTAGCTAAATAAAAATCTTTTGTTAGAGATTATTTAATAAGAATTATTTGTGAGAGAGATATATTAAATTAAAAATATTTAAAATATTTTAAAGTGTTTACTTCATTTGGATGAAAAAGTTAAACTTAATTGGACAGAGCTTGCTTCACCTGTTGTATTTGGATGGGGGCAATGTAATAATGATTGAAATAAATTAATTTTTAGAAATTAATTTTTAAAATAGCTGTTAATTTTGATGGGCAAGTAAAATCCTCATCATTTCTACAGAAGGCTAAATTAGATTCTTTAATGAAACAAGAAGATTGTAAAAATAATGTTAAGAAATATTATGAAGATATTCTTTGTATAAGCTCTCCAGGAAATATAAGCACTTGCTCAGTTAAGTGTTGGAAAATAATTTTTTTGAAGACAAAATGGAAATAATTTTTTTAATTGACTTGAAAATCTCTTTATCTTTCCAATTAAATACACCCATTATTTTTGTTTTTTATTAAATTAATTTTTAAAGAAAAACTCTAATTAAAAAGATACTTAATTTTAAATTAAAAAACTTTTTTTAAAGGGAGACAGTGGTGGAGGTTTGATTAGCCAGTTTATAGATTCACGAGGTATAATGCGGTGGTTTCTTCTTGGTGTAACGTCAATGGGTCCAAATTGTAGTAGACTTATATCAGAAAATAAAGGGAAAAATATTTTGGTAACTTAATTAATTTAAAATAAAATAAATTAATTTATTTAAATTAAAAAGATGGACACAAATGTTTATTATCATCGAAATGAAATTGATAAAAATATAGGAACTGAAGAAAGTGATCGAAAGAATTGGGAAAATCTAATTGGCTTTCATACTTTCGAATTTTGTTAATTAATTGAGAATTATTTTAAAATAAAATCTAATTAAAATAATTTAAAATAAGAATTAGATAATAATAAAAAGCTTGTTATATTTTGTTAATTTAATTTAAATTACCTAAATTTAAAATTTTAATTAATTTAATATCTGACCTAATCCAAAAAAATAAATTTATTATTAAATTTATTATTTTTACAGAAAAATAAATATCAATTAAGAAAATGGGCGAGAGCTCGCTCATTACGCTACCTTGAAAATTTTGAATATTTTTAACTCTTTATTTATAAAAATGATTATTTTTTATTATTATTTAATTTAACAAACTAATTTAATCTAAAATTATTTATTTTTTAAACTCATTTATTCATCATCATCCCCACATTCAACATTTAGAGCCTTTGGTTTAGGTGATGGAAAAGGTTTAAATGTTGGACGATGTTTACGTGTTGGATGTGGACGTTTTGAAGGGTGTGGAGGGTGTTTTGGATGTTTATGGTGGTCGTTATTCTTTAAATTAATTAAAAGGATTTTTAATTTTAAATTTAGAAAAAAACCTTTCCCAAACTTCCAGCAATTATTAAAAGAATTGAAAATAAAATTAAGAAAAATTTAAAATTCATTTTTTAAATTTTATTAATTTAAGAGGAATTTAAGTTTGTGTTAATTATTAACTAAAATTTAATTCCTTATAAATCCAATTAATTAACAGATGTTTAAACACTTCAAAATAATATTTTTTAAATATTTTCAAATTTCACGGAGAAAACCTACGCATTTTAATATGCATGTACTTTTCATAGTTGTACTTTACTAAAAAATAAATTTTCAATAAAAATGTCTAAAATAATATTTTTTAATAAAAATTAGAGTTCAGCGGTATCGGGATTTAGAGAAAAACCCGGGATCGGGATTTAGGAATGGTGATCCCGGATCCCGACACGGGATCGGGATTGGCCGAAATCGGGATTTGGACTGGAGATCCCGATCCCGGCTCGGGATTGAGATTGGCCGGGATCGAGATATATATTTCGGGATCGGGATAAGAAAAATCGGGATTCGAAAAACCCGGGATAATCCCGCCCGATCCCGACCGGGATCCCGATCCCGCTGAACTCTAATAAAAATATATATCGAATAATTTTGTTAATTTAGTGATATTTAATTGAAATTAATAACTTCCACAGTATTTTCTGGTACCTTAATGAATTTAGAAAATTGAAAAAATTGTGTAGAAAAATTGTGTTCGATGTAGAATACAAGGTGAAGACCAGGAATTGTCTCGAGATTATTTTTTGTCTTAAATTGTAAGGAATTGTAGTTCGAGGGTGATGGTCTTGGGTATTTTATTTGTTATGCATATTTTATAGAATGTTGATTGTTTTATCTTTTAACAGTAATTGTAAAGTATTTTTTGATAATTTAATTTAAAGAATATTTTATTTAGACATAATTCCAAATAAAGTTTGAATAAAAATCTTAAAAATTCCTCTTTGTTTTGAAACACAGAAAAATATGATCTATCTATTCATAATTTAATTTGACCAATTTTTTTTTCAAAAAAGTCAGCTGATGTGTTTTTTTAATTTTATTTTACTGCTTAAACATTTAGTTAAAATTTATTTTCTTTTTTTTCCTCCAATCGATCGCTAACATTTGTTCTATACAAAAAGATTTGTATTCATTAAATGCTTTTACTTTTTTTATCTTATCAGTTATTTGCAAACTCTCCTGATTTTTATTTTAATTAACCAACTTGTTAATTTATTCCAATTCTTCCCTCTAAAAATTATAAAATGGATTCTGAAGGTAATTTTGATTGTTTTATTTGTCATGCACATGCGACTGGATTCCATTTTGGTGCCCAATCATGCCAAGCTTGCTGTGCATTTTTCAGACGTGCTGTTAGTCTTAAACGCCAATATATTTGCCAACAAAAGAGAAAAAGTGGATCTAATACTAAAGAATTTCACAAAAATGGAGAGAACGAAGAATCAGAAAATTCTTCAAGTATTTTATGTGATATTCATTTTAGTAAGTGTATTAAATATTTAGTTGAAAGTATATCTTTAATATAAAATATAATTAATTATTTATACATATAATCTAATATAACCTTCCAATTCCCGCTGTTTAACCCTTTAATCAAAAATTATTTTGCGGCTTTTATATTTCCTAAAATATATTTTAAGAACAAAAAATACTTTGTCGTTCTTGCCGATTTCAAAAATGTTTATCTGTTGGAATGAACCCAAATAATGTCCAAACACCCCAAAAAACTAATATTAATGCAAAAAATGGAAGAAATTATTTTACAAAATCTGGACTTGAAAGAAATAAAAAATTTGCTAAAGGAGCCTGTGCCGAACAGGCACAATTTTGCCTCAAAATTTAATTAATTTTATTTATTTTCAACTTTATTTATCGATTCCACCCATTCGTTTATTTCTCATCATTTCACATATTTTTGTTTTTGTACCGCCCAATTTCTTCTCTATTTAACTATTTGGCTTTTAAGAGAAAAGCCAGTTTTTTGAACTATGAGTTGTTGAACTGTCACTTTTTTACCTACCAGCCTGCTTTGTTTCTTCCCCCTTTTTTAATTTAATTTTAATTTAAATAAATTTTTTCTTCTTTAAATAGTTTGTGTTTGAGTCTAGGGGTCTTGAGTAACAAATTGCCATACTCGGCACATAAAAATTGGAGCCCCGTACGGGTCAGTGAATACCCGTTGTCTTCATCACGGCTAGTGCCGATCCTTGGATCCCTAGCTTCCAGAACGCGTAGCAGGCCCCATAGTGCCCACCGTTCCTTAAAAGTTTTTCTTGTTGAGTGGGAACGACCCACTGACAATCTTCCCGGCATAGAGCCGAACCTTTGACCTCCCAACAAGTATTTTTGGCAATAGTGCCATCAGTTAATTTCAGTAGTGACCTTTAACGATTGCCGGCCCCAAAGTGCCCATCGTTACCTAATTAGCAAAATTCCGAGTGCCGGCCCCAAGTGCCCGTCGGATAAACGATTGCCGGCCCCAGAGTGCCCGTCGTTTAATCAAATCAGTCTACAGTCCAAGTGTCGGTCCCAAGCACCCGTTGGACATCTCATACTCAAGTGACCCCTCCCAGACTCAAACAGTCCTTTTGGCCGACCAATCAGAGTTTTGCCCTTTTCTTCACATTTTTACTGTGTGCATATCAGCATTGCACATCTGGCCAATTTTTCCTCTCTATTTATAAATAGGAAAAAGTTTTCCTTTGTTTTTCGGCCAAAGTACAGGCCAAACCAAAATAAACATTTTGCACATTTTTCTGTGCACATTATTACATAATACTTTTATTCCCCTTCTTTTGTATATTTTACACATTCTGGTGTAAAAAACAAAAGAATTGTTTATCTTTATAAAAATAAAATTTTTTACATCGCTAAAGAGCGAATTTTTCTAAAGAGTTAGAAAAGGGAGAAATAACCCAAAAGAAGGGTTTTTACAAAAACAATTTTCTTCACGGCTCAGATAGCCGAATACACACATCTGGTGTGTCTTTTCTTTCTGCACATTCTTTGTGCACTTTTTATTGAAAAAATAAATATATTTTTTAAAAATTTAATTTTTAAATTTTTTTTCTACACGGCAAAGGCCGAAACAATTTAAAGTCCCTTCTTCACGGCTCAGATAGCCGAAATCAACTTTATCGGTTGAGAAGAACCGAACCCCTTTATTTGACTGGTGTGCCGGTTAGAGTCCCCACCAGTTCAGTCATTATCTCATATCAGAAATCTCAAGTTACTTAAATCATTATGCCATCTTCAAGGGCCATCCGGTCTCAGCTAGGACCAGCCCTCAATTCATTAAAGGGGCAATTAGTGTCCGCTAATCATTTGTTAGCCACTAATCAGAATAATCAGAACTTAGATCAAATACGCGCAGCGCGTTTTCAGTTAAATCGTACTCTAGATCGAGTCGATTCTTTACAAGGTAAATGGGCTCATTTCCTCGATAGCCTTGAGGGAGATGATCTTGCCCAGGAGGAACAAGTTTATGAGAGATTCGCTCCCCGCGCAGCGGGAGATCCAGACTATAATCATTTTGTGGAATTAGTAGAGAAAGCCAAAGGAGTTTTGGGCAATCTCAATTTTCTTATAGAACAATCGGTACCCTCAGGCCAGTCCAGTCAGGCAGGGGTATCCGAAGTGTCAGAGAATTTATCACAAGTAGGCGAACAGTTATCGTCAGTCACGAATAAGACAGAGCGGCAGATCCCGCATATTATTAAACAAGAGAACCAGTTCCCAACCTATCTTATAGAAACCAGACTTCCAGAGCTTAAAATGGATCCCTTCTATGGAGATCCCAAAAAGTGGACCACTTTTTGGCAGCTTTTCTCAGCGAATATAGACTCACGTCCCATGGATAATATCAGAAAGATGAGTTACCTTCTTACATTTTTACGAGGTCCAGCAAAGGATTTAGTAGCAGGTTTTGTCCTTACCAACGAGAATTACAACCGAGCATTAGACTTGCTCAAATCACGTTACGGAAATAGCCGGGCCATCACAGAGGCTTTAGAGGCTGAACTTATGAACCTTACCCCACCCAACGATTCCAGCCATTCCTTAAGGGCATTCGTTGACTCGGTGGAAAGAATTTGCCGTCAGTTAGAGGCATATGGAACGATGGATCAGTCCCCATTCGTTTCGACAGTTATCAAAACCAAGCTACCCCAATCCATAGTTGCCAAGTTAATCGAGAAGGAACGAAATTCCCAAGTCAGATGGGATAGTACCAGACTTAGACAAGAATTGTGTAACTTAGTTGAGATTAGTGAGGAGGTTAGGCGATTTTCACAACTCAAAGTGAGACCTCAGGGAGGCCCAGTCATCCCTCCCGTCCATCAGCAGAATTATTACTGTCCTAGAACAGGACATACCGAACAATTCCAATCATTTTGTGGACAATCACGACCCATTCAAGGTGGTCAGTTGCCCCCTCCAGGCAGACTGTGTTCACTTTGTAACGGAGGAGTTCATTTCCCGAGTGAATGCCCTAGTTATTCAACACCTCAGGCACGTTTCCAGAGATTCAAAGAACAGAGACGTTGTTTCCGTTGTCTGGGAGAAGGACATTGTGCTAGAGACTGCCCTTCATTTAAGATTTGTGCCCAATGTCAAGGTAACCATCACGTGCTAGTATGTACGAGGACTTTAGAAAATAATCAGGATTTTCTAGCCCTAGCTGAGGACAATTATTACCCAGAAAAGCAAATCACACAGATAACTTTAGTCCAGAATCAGAGTCCAGTTATCGGTTCAGATAAAGCTTTGTCAGTACGACACCAAGTACAGCAAGTTAGAGAGACCCCACCTGTTCAGAAACCTCTTCAGAAGGTTGTAGTTCAGGAACGTGTTCCAGTTCCAAAAGTTGTGAAATTTACAGAGCCGTTACCAGTTAGACCCAAGATAATGACATTATTTACTATTAACAAGGAAATAGTCAAACCAGAGGCGGGCATAGAGCCAGATATTTGCCCTCAAGCAGAGAATCCACTAATAAATAAGAAAGTTAATGAGAAAGACGAGACTCAAATACAAGGAAATTTTTGTGTTAAAGAGAACACGTCAGCAGTTGACTATCAGATTACCCATCTCAAAGATAATAAAGATTTTCCTAGCTATGAAAGTTTGGATCTTTCACCAGATTTACCTTATCACAAGTTTCAAATAGAGAAAGAGAATATAATTACCGAACCAGTAGATTTGCCTTATCAGAAGCATCAGACAGAGAAAGATAGTAGAATTACCAGATTCGAACTTAATAAACCAGCCGCCCAGGAGCAGTTGATCCATAGTGCGGTTAGAGCACACATCGAGCAACCAAGCGTGGACTTAGGTATCCAACCCGAGAGTCAACCATCTCTCAGTAATTGTCCTGTAAAGGAACCAGTACTCCTACCAGAGTTTATAGGACTTATACTGTGCTTTCGATTTCCCAAATTCATAGCAACCACCGACTTAAAATCAACATTTTTAATGGTCGGGCGGCACTTAACTGGCCGAAAATTTACTAAATTCCAGGGGGTGAAAGACCCTTTCAATATTCCTTTAATAGAGAAAGCTAAAGTTCCACATACAGTATTACCAGAAAAGCTATTTCCTAAACAAATATTAGACGAGAAAGCTCATGGAACCAAGAAAAGACTAGAGAAGTCAATAGAAATGCCCTATGCAAAACTAGCCGGACATGGAATCGCCCTCATTTTAATTTCTCTGACATTTATAATTAGCGTTAGCTGTAACCACAAGGACCAAATAGTAGTCTGCCGAGAAGAGCAGACCACGAAGAGGAAGAAAATTCCACCTGGTATACCCATTAAATCATTTAAATCCATAAACAAGACATTATTAAACAGAAATTTCAAATCTATTTATTTTATTTTGATAATCAGTATAATTACCTTAATCATTAGTTTCAGACTCAATTTTTTAAACACATTAGCATTTTTTATTCACAACATTTTATTTAATTATTTGCGAAGTGGGGAAGGGGTCAGAGACCCAAACCACAAAGTTTCACCAAACCCCACCAGAATTTTTCAAAAAATTTGTTTACACAAAGTAATTGGTGATAGTCCACCAGAGGACGATATTTTATTACCCAATTCAGAGCAGAGTTTAGTACTTTTCCAGAAAGACGAATGCCAACAGTTCCCCTTAGTTAAAGCAGAGACAAAAACACTTAATTGGCTAGGCGGCAGAATTTTGCCAGAGGACGGACCTATCATTAGTCGACCTAATAATCCCCCTCAAGCTATTTCAGCTCAAGTACCTTTTATTTTATTTTTAAAGAAAGGTTTTCCATGTTTTCTACTGGCTCAGCGAAGCCTCCTACCGAGATTAGTAGCTCGGAGCATTCAACCATTCCCAGTTGTGGCTATAGAGCCCAATTTTATCAAGAGGCATACTCCTTGTTTGTTTCCTAACCCATCGCGGTTGTTCTCCGTGTTTCCTTACCCAACAACAAGTTTTACTTCAGAAATTTTCGTAACAGCTAAACAACAATCTACAAAAGAGGAAGCAAAGTATAAGCAACAAGAAGCTTATTGTAAAAAGTTGGGCAACCCAGTTACAATTGAGGATTTTGATCTGAGTGAATGGTTGGATTCTGGCAGCGATATGTTAGCATCAACTAATGAAAGTATTACATCAAAAAGACTGAAAATTGTAGAAAGTGATAAAAGACCAGAACAACAGCAACCACAATTTAATTCTATTTTAAATCCTCCACATGCGCCCAACAAAGTAGACCACCAGAAAAGTGAACAACAAGTAATGCAACAACCTCCACAACAACAGACTATTGGGTTGGAAACCGGTAAGGATAATGCTTTGGGGGGAAATACGAAAGAGAGATTCCAGATAAACCACGAAAAGTTAAAAGATAACCAAGCTGCACGGCGTAGAGCCGAAGACAAGAAAATCCGTGAAGATGAAAGCAATGAGCAGAGAGCTCTTTTGAAAGCCATACTAGAATGTATTAGTAAAAAATCCCGAGAAAGAAAGAGTAAAGTCAGTTTACCTTTAGGTCCGAAGCCTCCAACAATACCAGCCGCCGTCCTGTTAAGCCAAGTGTTTGTTCGGGTTCCAATGCCCTCTAGCTCCAACCAGCCCATTATGGTCAAAAGCGACCTTGGCCTTATAGCAATGATCAGAGTATCTCTAAGGCCACACCTTGTTTCTGCATCCGAAGAACCTCATGTTCAACCAGTTTCCCTCGGAATGCGTGATGGAATCGAACTCAACAATGTCAATCAATCAGAGGAAGAAGACAATTTGAAGAGCCGATGATCAATAAGATACATTGTGATTATTTTGTGATCTTATTTTTCTTCCCTCTTTCCTCTTTTTTCTCGCGGAGGGGAATGTGCCGAACAGGCACAATTTTGCCTCAAAATTTAATTAATTTTATTTATTTTCAACTTTATTTATCGATTCCACCCATTCGTTTATTTCTCATCATTTCACATATTTTTGTTTTTGTACCGCCCAATTTCTTCTCTATTTAACTATTTGGCTTTTAAGAGAAAAGCCAGTTTTTTGAACTATGAGTTGTTGAACTGTCACTTTTTTACCTACCAGCCTGCTTTGTTTCTTCCCCCTTTTTTAATTTAATTTTAATTTAAATAAATTTTTTCTTCTTTAAATAGTTTGTGTTTGAGTCTAGGGGTCTTGAGTAACAAATTGCCATACTCGGCACAGAGCCCTTAAAGTAAATTTTAAATTATTTATTGAAAAAATATAAAATCTGCTAATTTAAAAAAATTTAAAATTTTTATTTTTTAAGAACAAAAAATTCAATTAAAAAAGTAATTAAATAATTTAATCTTTTTACTAGATATTTGAAAAAATAGATATTATAACTGTTTCTCCAATTGAATCTACCAGCAGTTCTTCCTTATCCCCATCAATTCATTCCCCATCCTCTTCTTCCTCTACTAATTCTTCTTCTACAAAAAGAGGAAATACCCCCTTAAATGTATTTTTAATTAATTAAAATTTAAAATTTTAATTTAAAAGTTATCAATTCAACAACCTTCCCCTTTATTTTCTTCTTCATCAATTAATAATTACAATTATGATTTACTTTCATTATTAGTGAAAGAGGAAATGCGGATTGCAGAAAGGAGGCGAATTTTGTTTTGTGAACGGCCAGTTGCTTGTTTATTGGGAGAAAGCAAAAATTGTGTTAATATTTTAATTTAATTTGGATTTTTGGGAATAATTTAAAAATAATTTTTTATAAAATAAAAATACATATGTGCCTAATTCTTAGTTATTTATTTAGCCATTTACACGTGAAGACATTAAACCATTATCTTTCCAAGAATTTAGACGTTCAATACGAACACACATTTTATTAGTTTATGAATGGTTACGTGTTTGGCCGGCATTTTCTGATCTCAATATGAAAGATAGAGTTTAGAATTAATTTTATTATTATTTATGTAAAATATTAAAAGGGTTTTTCTATAAATAATTTAGCTGCTACTTTTATATTTAAGGGTGTTCTGGCTTAATCCAAAGTCTCCCTCGAACCTTTTTTGTTCTTATTTTACTAATTCCTTAATTTAAATTCAAAAATAAAATTATTTTTAGGTAACCCTTTTACGTAAATGTGTTTTATACCACACAGTTTTGGATCCATGTTTTTTAACTATTCAAATGGGTGATTTAGAAAAATTTGTTTTACCTAATGGTGGTTATGTTTCTACAAAATTCCCTCCCTTAGATGAAGGTTGTTGGGCTGATGAACCTGAAATATCACATGAAACTAAAATAAAGTAAATAAATTGTTTCAGGATTAATAAATTAAATATTTTTTTAAAGAATTTATTGGCCTCTTCTCGTTCCTTTAATGAGTGGGTGTGTTGCACCTATGCTTAAATTAGGATTAAAATATGAAGAATTTGTGGCATTAAAAGCTATTGTTGCATTCCAAATGAGTAATTAATTTTTAAAATTATTTTAGAAAATTTTAGAAATAAATAATATTTAATTAAATTTTAGATTTACCGTATTTTCTCTAAAATAACCCCCCCCCCCTCTAAAATAGCCTCCTCTGGAGGTCGATCGAAATAATAGCCATTCTAGTGGTCCCCCATTAACCATAATCATCACCCATTAGATATGAATAATTATTTAAAATTAAATTTATATCATTATTTCAAATCATTCCCACACCTGGACATTTTTTGTAAATTTTATTTTCAATAAATTGTCTACTAAATTTATTTTATTTATAATTAAAATTAATTTTTGATTTTCAATTTAATTTTAAATTTTCTCTTTCTTTTTAAAAGCTCTTCCCGATATATCTTTTACTGGACGTGCATTAGTTAGTCGAGAATTAGATTCTCTTTGTTCTTCTCTCTATAAATTTTATGGAAGCCAAACAGAATTTAATTCAAATCAACTAGAAAAAGCTGAGCGTTTTGGAAATCTTATTTTATTGTTAACACCGATTATTGTAATTAATTATTTTTTTAGAAAATTATTTAAATTTTTCTATAGGATACAGCAAATACTTTTGTTGAAAGTCACCATATTGTTCAATTTTTTGATCTCTGGCAAATGGATTCTTTAATGTTACAGTTTTTACAAAATAAATCTTCATAGAAATTTTAATAAATATTTTTTTTTGTTAAGTAGAGATTAAAATTAATTTAAAAATATTTATTATTTTATAAATTTTTGAATTAAATAAATAAATGTCGACTAGGAAAAACGAAAATTTTAAACTTTATATTCATGTTTTTGAATGTAATTCGGGAACGGGAATTCGGGAACGGGAATTCCCGAGAAAAATAAAATTCCCGAAATCGGGAATTCCCGAGCCAAAAAACGTCGGGAATTCCCGATTTCGGGAAATCGTGTCGGCAGGATCCCTGATTCATACATATATTCAAAACAAGAAAAAAAACAAATTTAACAACAGAACAAATACTATATATTATTTCCTATCAATTTATCTCTTAATATTCCTTCCCTCCATTTCTTTTTAGACTGGCGGATATGGCGCTTGAACATATTGTGGCGGATTTTGAACGCTAAAAATTATTTTTTTTTTAAATTTATTCAAATAAATTTTATTTTCATTTAACCTTTGCTCATTTCCCGTCCATTGATATTGAGCTGCAACAACTGGATAGACTAAAAATATTTATTAAAATTTTTATGGGAATATTTCTTAAAAACTAACCAATATATGGCTGAACATAAGCATATTGCTGACGCTGAAGTTCCTGATACTGACGTTCCTGTTGCTTTCGAAGAGTGTATTGCATAAATTGCATACGTCGAATGCGTTCGAATTCAGCCTTCTCATTTTGATAGTTCATTACTTGGTAGATAACACAACAGAAGCTGACGATGATCGACACAATGAAGAGCATCGTAATTATGGCAGCATTGGCATTAGCTTCTCGGACGTCTCGGTCTTGATCGTAGTGATGTTCGTAATCTGGTTCGGAAACCATACTTTTGCTGAATACAGATAGTTTTAACATCGAAAAC
Organism: Meloidogyne incognita; assembly: GCA_036172945.1. Lineage (NCBI taxonomy): Eukaryota > Metazoa > Nematoda > Chromadorea > Rhabditida > Meloidogynidae > Meloidogyne > Meloidogyne incognita. Next base: position 617,933 of record JARQAC010000035.1, read on the forward strand.
TGCGCTGCTTTTATACTAATTAATTCCAATTTGCCTAATATTTCAATCCTTTGTTTAAAATTTTTTTGCAGATTGATAAAAAGTAATGGCACTTTTAAGCATGAAATATTAGAAATAAATGCTTAAAGTTAAAACTTTTAATTATTATGTGTCAGTAGACTTACAAAACCTAAAAAATTAAATTTTTCAAAGAAAATTTCAGTAATTATGGCAGTAGAAAAGGAATACTATTACGAGTTAAATTGATAGGAAAAATAGAACGGTATCACTAACTTCAATATTTTCAGCACAGCGATAATTTTAGAGATGTATTTTAAAGGAAAGAGCTAGAAATTTTTTTATAGAACTCATGTAACACTGATCCATCTAGCAGCATTTAAAACGCTTAGGCGGGGTTAAACGATATAAAAAGCGAAAAGAGAAAGCATTAGTCGATGCCACGATAGCTCAGTGATAGAGCACCTGCATTTGTTTGAGCGAGGCCGAGCGATCACTGCCCGGTGGCGAAACTTTTGCAAAACTCTTTCTCTCATACATCGAATCAAATTAAATCTTTCATTTATATTAAATACTTAACATTAAATTTATAATTAAATATACCTAATACTTAAAATTATATTTAACCTAAACAAAAAGAATTTATATCAATTTATCTAAATTAATCATCATCATCCCCACATTCAACATTTTGGGCATTTGGTGGAGGAAGTACGGGCATTGGATGTATATTATTGTTGTTATTCTTAAAATTTTGTTAAATAATATTTTTAAAAAAATTTACATTTTTTGCCAAACTTCCAGAAATTACGAGAAGAAAAGCAAAAAGAATAAAGAAAATATTAACGTTCATTTTTAGTAGTTAATTTAATTAATTTCAGGTATTGTAAATAAATTTGGGAATTATTAGGTTAAAATATTTAATTTCAAATAATTTATATATACACCAATTTTTCAGACAGTTTTTTTAAATTTTATAAATAATTAAAAAAATAAGGATTTTAGGTAACAGGTGTGTTAAGTGCAAATTAAAATATTTGGGAATTTTAAAAAAAAATATTTTTATATTTTTTGTTTTTATTTAATTTTAAAAATATTTAAATTTTCTAGACATTATCGAAAATAATGTCTAGAAAAATAATGTCCAACTTAAGTACTTTTTAAAATACGTGGGCATTTTCTATAAAAATGTTTTTGAAAATAATTTGTTTATATTAAATATAAGTTAAAATAAGTTTAATATTTGTTTAAACATCTGTTAATTAATTTGCTTTATAAAGAATTAAATTTTAGTTAATAATTAACACAAACTTAAATTCCTCTTAAATTAATTAATCTAAAAAAATGAATTGTAAATTTTTCTTAATTTTATTTTCAATTCTTTTAATAATTGCTGGAAGTTTGGGAAAGGTTTTCTTTTAATTTAAAATTAAAAATCCTTTTAATTAATTTAAAGAATAACGACCACCATAAACATCCAAAACACCCAACACACCCTTCAAAACGTCCACATCCAACACGTAAACATCGTCCAACATTTAAACCTTTTCCATCACCTAAACCAAAGGCTCTAAATGTTGAATGTGGGGATGATGAATGAGTTTAAAAATTAAATTAAAAATAAATAATTTTTCAAGTAGTAATAATAATTTTTTAATAATTTTTCAATTTTTAATAATTTTTAATTAGGTAATCACTTTGTTTGTTAAATTAAAAAATAATAAAAATAATTATTTTGCATTAACGTTGTTTTGAAAATTTTGCCCATTTTTAACCAAATTCGATCTGTTAAGTTTATGATTTTCTAGGGCATTAAACATGGTAATTTGGAGTATGTCGGTTACAGAAAAACACTTAATACTTAAAGAAAAAACCAAAGATAAACAGTCTGGAATTTATTAATAACCTTTACATTATAATAAAGTTCTAAGGGTAACCCCCGTACATAACAAGAACACTCCATTTATCTAGAATTAGGTAGTCACTTTGTTAAAGTAATTACTAGATTGTCGGAATTTATAAAAATAAAAAATCAATCAATTTTATGTTTATCCGAAAAAGTATATTTAAAAACAACAGAAAGAAAATTTTTGTTTAAATAATGAGGGAATTTAAATAAAAAAATATACAGTTTAATCTCTCTAATATATCAACCTCTCCCGTATCACTTTCCTTTATATGTTAACTAAATTTGAACTAGAGGTGATGTACATATTAGGTAAATTATCTTTAGTCAATGCAAAAAATTTTGAGGTAAATGTTTAGGATTTTACATAATACTTGGTGTAAATGAATATACATATAAGCAAAAAGTAAAAAAAAGTCAAATAAATTTAAACGTTTAGGGAGAAAATTAAAAATTGAAGATGAAAAATTCTTTTACAAAATAAGGCAAAAACTAGTGGGTACGGCCCAAGTAGGCGCACGGCCAAGTAGGCGCAAAGTCATAACTTGCTTCACAATTTCCTAATCTTACCAAATTTGGTATTAAACGATTCCTCTCAACGAGATAAAGAGATTGGTACCAAAATTGCTAAGGTCCATAAAATTTTCAGGTAGTTATGGCTTTGCGCCTACTTGGGCGTGTCCCAAAACTAGTGTAGTTTTTGGGTTTTGAGGTAAATGTTTAGGATTTTACATAATACTTGGTGTAAAAGTAAAAAAAAGTCAAATAAATTTAAACGTTTAGGGAGAAAAGTTTCCAGTTGCTGGTGATTGTTTTTGCAAAGATTTTTCCAGCTTTAATAAAATAAAAATTTAAAAACTTTCAGGGGAAATTTAAAAATGATGATTAAAAATTTCGTTTACAAAGTAAATTAAAAGATGAAATTGTGTTTAGGGTGGGGGATGCTCTCTTGAGGTTGTAGGTTTATGAAAATCCGGAACCGAAACAAAAAATCCTCGTCCTTTTCTTTTTTACATTCCTCTTTTTTCCTCTGTTTTTAGTTTCCAGTTGCTGGTGATTGTTTTTGCAAAGATTTTATTTTATTTTTTCCAGCTTTAATAAAATAAAAATCAAGCAAATAACCAATTGTTTTAAGCATTTTAATTTCAATAATATCATTTTCATTATTCCAATCAAAATCTCTTTCAGTTATTTCTTTAAAAAGTTTTGGGATTTCCTTTTCTTCTGCTTTTTTTAATTCTATTGCTTTCGAATGATTAATTTCAGAATATTTAAATACTTTTACTTCCATAATTTCTGATAAATTCTGATAGTACCCTGAGACTATTTTAAAATTTTCCTTCTTAATATACAACTCTTGGAGTTTAATATGTAAACGTACAGCAGCAAGCAAAACAACCATTAATTTAGATACACGATCAGATTCTTTAATTCTCTAAATTTTTTAATTTTTGTTTATCAACTTTAATTATGATCTTAACTGTAAATTTAAAAAAAAGTTACCTTATCCTTCACAACTTTATCAGTATACAAATATTTTTCAATTAAAAATATTCTTCCCTTTCCTAACAAAATTTCCTTCATTCTTTCATTTAATATTTTTGACAAACTTTTAAATGAAATTTGATCATGTTTCTGATTACCAGTGTATAAATTAGCAAAACCAACAGGAAAAGATTTTTTAATTGCATCTATATATTCGAGCATTACAGATTCAAAAGGGTCAACCAAAACTAAAATAAAATTTTATTTTTTATATTAAACTACGATTTATACATATTTTTACTCATCAGAATTGGTTCGGAATTCCGATTTATCCCTGCCAATTTTTAAAATTAAGGTTCAGGTTCAGAAAGGTACTTAAGTATCCGTCGTGGCAGCCACCCTTTCTATATTAATCTATAATACTTCAGAAACCCTTCCAACTACATGGTTTAGGATTTTATTTAATACCCACTCCTTTAGGCACGTGAATTTTTTTAAAGACCGGACCAAAATCCTTTAAAATTAGGTTAACTGTGAAAAAAATTATCTAAAGATTAATTTACCATTATTTTCAAACATCTGTATAGTATTTAAAAATGTCAGAATATTTTCCTTTTTTGTTTTATAAAACTCGACCATTTCTCCAATTAATTTAAAAAGATTGAATTCATATGATTCTGTTACTTTTTCCAAATTATCAACTTTTTGTTTATCAATAGGCCAACCAGAATCAAATTCCCCAAAAAGTTCTTTTAATCTTTCACCAAATATAATTTCTATTTTTTTTCCGATTAACCAAAATATATTGCTTAATTTTACAATATCTTGGTTAGGGTTGTTTTCAATTAAATTATAAATTGTTTCCAAATCTTTCGATAAAAATTCTATTCTATCCAAAACAAATAAACGTTCAAATTCCTGGAATTCAATTTTATGTGTATATAACTGGATTTTAAATTTTTTTGGGTTTCCCAGACTTGGTAATGGATTTGGATTTTCGTATCCGTATCCGGATATTTACGGCGGATACAGGCGGATATCCGCAGACATCTTGATATTCTCTGTATCCATATCCATTACGAAGTCTGGGGTTTCCCTTAGTTTCACAATTTTCCTAATACAATTTTTTACTACTCCCGGATCTCCTGAGACCGTAATCTATTAAAATATATCAATTGTAATTTATAATTGTATTTTATGAAATTGGAAGATTAGAATCTAAAAAATTGGAAAATTAGAATCTAAAATTAGAATCTATCGGGAATCTAGATAATTTCTGGGCGGAATTTCCAAAAATCGGGACTGAAATTTTTTGTTGCCACATTCATTTTATTTAATATGTATATGTATATTTACTTTTTCGGCATCTTTTCCTTTCAATACACCGTTTACAGTTTGTGGAGCCATAACAAATATTCCTTCAATAAATCCTAAAAAATGTTTTAATTCTTCTTTGATCTTTTTCTGATCCCTCAACATTCCATTTAATTTATTGCTTTGATCAGATAAATATTTAGTATCATAAATATTATTTGCATCAATTATACGTTTTTTATTCTTGTAATTATTTTCTGTTTTAATTTTTTCAACAGATTTCCTGAATTGTTTTAGAGCACTTTTAATTTGTTCTCGAAACTTTTTTAAAAATATTAAATAAGAATATTCTTTACTTTCAATATATTCTTCAATAATTAATAATAAATTAATTCCTTCCTCTAAAATATTTCTATCGTCATATTCTGTTAATTCTAATAATCCATAATTTTTAATATTTTCTTTTAAAATTTTGTATTGTTTCTTGAATTCTTCGAAAAGGTTTGATAATTTATTTTTAATAATATTTTTATCATTTTCAAATTCAATTTCGAAATTCGTTTTTTCAAGCATTCTTTCAACATAATTTTCATTTTCACCATTTTTAAGATGATAATATTTTATATCTTCTTTTAGATTTTCAATTATTTTTTCTTTTATGGAAGTTTTAGCTTGTTGAATATTAGCATTTAATTGGTCTAAATAAAATTTAGATTCCAATAAATTGCTAGCTAATTTCCCTTTAGTTTGATGCTTTGGGGATGAACTTTCTGATTCACTTTCAGAAAAGCTTGAAGTTTCATTCAATCCATTCCCTGGCAAAACCGAATTTGGAGATGGTGGTGATAATTTAGTGAAATCGCAGACATTCCACATCAAAATGAAAAATGATAAAATGATTCCAATTTTTGGCTTCATTTTTCTAAAAAATAAAAAATAATTTAAAATTAAAAATAAAAAAAATTTTTATAAGAATTATATAAAAATATATGTATAGCTTCCCAAATAGACTTTTCTGTATTCCTATATAAATTGTAAAGGTGGAGGGGTAAGAGGAGGAAAGGGGTGTATATAGACACTGGCAAATCATGTGCCAAATTTTTTCATAGAGGTGAGGGAGGAGGGGAAGGGAGGGGAGAGTGGAGGGGATGGGAGAGTGGAGGGGACGGGAGGTGAGGTGAGGTGAGGTGTTGGGGAATAATGGCAATGGCATATGTGGAATTTTGACAAGAAAATTCATTAAGGATAGAGAGGAGAGGGGGGGAGCATATGGACAATGGAAAATCGTGTCCAAAATTTAGACAATAAAAATCCTTGTCGATTTACCCAGACAATTAAATTGATTTTTAATTTTTAAATTATTTAAAATAAAATTTAAAAATTAAAGTTTGATAATTTCCTTAATAAAGAAGTATAAAAGTATTTAATATCCCCCTCCTCAACAAGGATCGGAACTTTAGGTTATGACCTATTTTTTCTGATATAGTTATGGTGTTAGAAACTCAAATCTACTGTTATTTTTTGAATATCTTGTTTTTAAGAGGACTTTTTGTTACCTGTTTAAGCTTCTTTTGGAGTTTTTCAGCCAAAAATTGGTTGTAACCTATTTGATTCAAAAATTCTTTTTGTATCAAAAATTTTTATAAATATTTGAAAAAAAAACTTATAATTGTTAAAGAATTTTATCAATTTTAATTTTTGGAAGAATATTTTTAAAAAAAAATTAATTAGGTATTATTTTCTAGTGAAAATTAAAAAAAATAGGAACTTTTTAACATATTTTGTGTCAATAAAATTTATAATAAAATTTTTGGCAACCCATTTAGCGTTTTATACAAGCGTTTTATACAAGTTATCGATTTTAGGGGTTTTACAACCTAAATACAAAATCCCTACTCAACATCAATTAGAAGTCATTCCAAGTACATATAATATTCTGCAAACCGGCTATTAAAAAGTTAAAACGAAAGGACCGGAAAAGCTTGAGGCAGAAGTAAAAAATGTAACAGAGAAGGCAAAATATCCCCGATTTATATCGTACCTATTTTCTTGATTCCACCCTTGAATAATTGTGGCACTATAGCTACTATAGCCTAATAATTTCATATTGTGATACATAAAAATTCATGTATCCCCATGTAAGTAATTTAATTAACAAGGGATATCAGGGGATTTGGAGGGATACATGGTAGAGTTTCACCAGAAGTTCCGGTTCCAGAAAGTGCCGGCCTTTTTGGTTCCGGCTTTGAGAACTGGAACTCAAATTGGATCCGATTCCGGCTCCGGTTTACAAATCGGTTCCGGGCAAACCGGAACTTGCAATATTCCCCCGGTTGGTATTGTAATTTTCTCAAAATTGGGCGAAGAGGAAGAAATCTGGCTTCTTGTCCTCACAAATTCTCAAAATTTTCAGTGCAACGCTGTAAAAAAGTTGAATGATATATCGGAGCGTGTCAGGGCAGTTATTCGAACGGACACGACTTCGACCGACAAAACTCAGTCGGACAGAACTTGTTTTACCAAAACTTTGTCCAGACAAAACTTCGACTGACCAAAACTTCGTAAGCTAGAACTTCGTCCAGACAAAACTTCGTCCGACCAAAACTTTGACCTACCAGAACTTCGTCCAAAGAAAATTTATGAATTGCAATTATTTAATTAAAACATGATTAAAATTAAACCAACATATGTTTATGGAAGAGTGGAGAGTGTTCAACCTGGAGAATGATCAAAAAGGAGAGTGATCAATCAAACGATATACTTGTTAAGTGATCGATCAATTGAACATCTATGCTGATAAATTGATCACTGTGTTGATCGATCACTTGTTGACCATCCTCCATCATCACTCTCTTCGGTTGATCGTTCCACTTGTTCATCACTCAATCGCTTGAGCTGATCACTTCTGGCTGATCACGTTGATCACTTCTCTGAATGTCTTCTCTGAATGTCATTTTTTCATTTTTCGATATAAAGGCAAAATTGAAAATTCAGCTTTTACTTTGGACGAAGTTTTGTCGGTCGAAGTATTGTCTGGACAGAGTTTTGGTAATACGAAGTTTTGTCTGGCCGAAGTTTTGGTAATTCGAAGTTTTGTCGGTTGAAGTTTTGTCTGGACTGAGTTTTGTCATTCGAAGTTCTGCCCCTCACCCATATCGGAGGGGAGAATTATTTCATAAATATAGTTTGTTTTTTATTTTATTTAAAAAATATTTAAAATTTCTAGACATTATCGAAAATATAAAAAATATAACTAAAGTACTCTTTAAAATGCGTAGGCTTTCTATAAAAATATTTTCGAAAATAAAATTTAAAAATATTTTGTTTAAACATCTGTTAATTAATTGGCTTTATAAGGAATTAAATTTTAGTTAATAATTAACACAAACTTAAATTCCTCTTAAATTAATTAATCGAAAAAAATGAATTGTAAATTTTTCTTAATTTTATTTTCAATTCTTTTAATAATTGCTGGAAGTTTGGGAAAGGTTTTCTTTTAATTTAAAATTAAAAATCCTTTTAATTAATTTAAAGAATAACGACCACCATAAACATCCAAAACACCCTCCACACCCTTCAAAACGTCCACATCCAACACGTAAACATCGTCCAACATTTAAACCTTTTCCATCACCTAAACCAAAGGCTCTAAATGTTGAATGTGGGGATGATGATGAATAAATACAGTTTTGAAAATAAAAATAATTAATTTTAGATTAAATTAGTTTGTTAAATTAAATAATAATAAAAAATAATTTTTATCCATAATAAATAATAAAAATTAAAAATAAATTTAAAAAATTATATTTTTAAATAATATACTTATAAAAAAATAAAATTTTAAAAAACATCCTTTATGAGGTAATGATTAAATGTGTGTTCAAGTTTAGGGGCTTAAAGATGAAGTGTAATTTTAGGGTATTTCAGAATAAATTCTCCAAATAAATTGCTAATAAAAAATTTGGGTAAAATAATACAAATTGACAAAAATTTAAATTTTTAGTGATAAAAACATTGATTTGTTTTAATAAAATTTTTGATTATTTTTTAGGGTTCACCAAAGAATAATAAAATAATCCTTAATTTAAGGAAAAAACTTAATAAAAAAAATAAAATATCCAAAAATATGTACATGATTGTATATACAATCGCTTTTTTCCTCCCAATACAATTCCGCAGCCAGGAATATTTTCTAAAAGTTTAATAAAAATTTTGTTTATATTTATCAAAATTATACCCACCTTCCATAAAAAATCTCTAGCTTTAGCTTGTTTCCTTGCGTTACTATGAACACTTTTTAAAGATTCAGTCGAACCTTTAGGGGTCCCAAATTCATCTTCGTCGTTAATTTCACTTCCAATCGTTTCATTTTCCCCAACAGAACTATTAAGTTCTGAATTATCAACATTTTTTTCTTTTTTTTGAAACATTTCTGGACCAGTTTCTTTGTTTTGTTTGTATTTATTTTCAGTTTTTTGTTTATATTCATTAAAAGATAAAATCACTTTACTAATTTCTTTAAGAAATTCAAATTCAATAACATCACTTTCATTCTCAGAATTATATTTTCTTTTGGTTAAAGTTTTAAAAATTTCTGGAATTTCCTTTGTTTTTTCCATTTTTTTTGCTATTTCTATGTCTTTTGTCATGTCATTTCCAAATTCATATTTTAATCCTTGCAAAACTTTTAGTAGTTTTTTAATAAGATCATTAATTTTATTTTGTTTTGAGTTTGTTTTGAGTTCATTATTTAACTGAATACCAATTTTTATAGCTTCCACATGGTCGACTAAGCGGTAGAATTGAGTATCATCCTAAAATTTAATTAAATATAATTATTATATAGTTGAGCAAAAAATCGGGAATTGCTTTTCGAGTTTGCAGGATCCTTAGTTTTTATAATAGTACAGGTGTTTTTAATAGTTCTTATGGAATATTTTGGGTGCTATTCATTTGACGTTTTATGGCTCCGGTTCTTTTCAAAATTGGCCCCGTCTCCAGCTTTGGCATGACCCTGCACATTACTAATTCTTTATTTAAAAAAATAACCTGTGCATATTTCTCCATGAAAAATTCGCTTTCCTTTCCTTCTAAACTTTTCTCAATTCTTTCCTTTATTTTTTCAATAAGATTCTGGAAAGAAGTTCCAATATTTTTAATATCCAATGAATTCTCAAAAGAGAATATAAAATTTTTAAATTCTTCCTTTTTTGTTTTGTAAAAAATAGATAACTTTTTAAATAATTCAAAAATTTTGCATTCTATATCATTTGGCAAACAATCTTTTTTATATTCTATATCAAGATCTTCTAATTTTTTTTCAAATAAAATCTCAATTCTTTTTCCTACAATCCATAGTTCATTACTCAAAACGAAAATATCAATGGTGTTTGGGTTACTTTTATAATGCTTATCAATATCTTCAAAATTTTTAAATAAAGATTCTAAACGATCATATTCAAATAATTTTTCAAAATTCTGAAGAAAATTTTTAAATAATTTTTCAAATTAATATTAATTACAATATATGTTCAAATAATGACCATTGTGTAATAAATAATTGGGTAATTAATCGAAAAAGCAATTGTTTGAGAGAGGATAATTATTCGAGAATAAATGGCATCAGTGTTCGATAAACGAACAAAAATTTTATTTTTTTTAATCTTAATACATATGTGTAAGGGAGAAACCATTCGGGAAATTAATAACTTTTTCATTCATAGGTACCACAAAATCTTTTGTGGTACACAAAATTCTTCCCACCTAATTATTATTATACATAAAATGACTAAAATTGAAATTTAATTTATTAATATTTACATTTAATTTAATTTTATTCAATGTCTGTATTCCAATTCTATATTTCAAGACTATATCCTTTTTTCCATCAATAAGTTGGAAAATTGAGTTTAATTCTTTTTTAAAAATTTCCAATTTTCTTTTCATTATTTTACCTTCCAAATTATTTTTAAAACTTTTCCTTAAATCTTTAATGGCTTCTTCAATTTTTTGTTGAATTTTTGGTAAAAATATTAAATGAGAATATTCTTTACTTTCAATATATTCTCCAATAATTAATAATAAATTAATTCCTTTCTCTGAAATATTTTTATCAAAATTTGTTTTATCATTTTCTTTGCCATATTCTGATATTTCATTTTGCAAACTTTTATATAAAGGTTTATAATAAACATTGACAAGTTCTGACCATTTCCTTTTTAAATTAACTTTTTCATTTTTAACCAATTCCTCGATTCCTGCAACTTTTTGTTTAATTAATTCAGTGATTGTCTTGTTAGTTGCTTCTTCATCAGACTTTCTTATTTCATGAATTGGTGAAGAATTTACCGATTCACTGTCCGAAACACTTGATCTAGTACTTGGACTAGGTGACAACACCGAATTTGGAGATGGAGGTGATTTCGTTAAATCACAACTTTTCCAAATTGAAATAAAAAATAACAAAAGAAAATAAACATCCTTTGGTTTCATTTTTAAAATTCTAAAAAAAAATATTTTTAAAATATAAGTATTTCTATTATTTTAAATTTGGAAGGAATTCTTCTTATTTAATTTAATTAATTTAAATTTGGAATCCAGATTTTGGATTGATAAATATTTTTAATTTTTAACTAGAGTTTTTTTGTGCTTTTTATGTTAACAAATTAAATTTTAAATAATAAATTTATTTTTATATAAAATAATAAAATTTAAATTTAGTTCACCTCCTCTTAAATTAATTTTTATTTTAAAATTTAAAACTTTAGAAAATTGAAAAAAATTTTAATGAATCTGAAAAATTTTATTACTTCTATATTTATTAATTTTGGGTAATTTTACATTAATAAATTTAAAAAAATCTAAAAAATTTAACAATGAATAGACTCTCTAAAAATTTTTCTACTATTTAAATTTAAAAAAGGAGAGGGAAGGGAGCGTCAGACAAAAGAAAAAAAGACAAAGAATTGAAGGAAGGAGGGAAGGGAAGGTAAGGGAAGGGGGGGGGGGGAGGGGAGAGAGGAGGGAAGGGGGGGGGGGATTGAAAATTGGGGAGTTGAGGGAAGAAGTCTAGACATGTTTAATGGCAAATCATATGTAAAATTCACGAGGAAAATTTTCATTGATTTTTCCTCCCCTGACAACTCCATCGACAAATTTTTTAAATTAAATCGATTTAATTTTTAATTTATTTAAAAATTAAATTTAAAGTAATTAAATTAATATTTTTTAAAAATAGTAAGGCGGCCAAATCCTTTCCTATAGAAAGGGCTTCGATTTCTGCGGATTTTTCCTCATTTTGTGGCTTTTTGATGGGTCGATGAGGATTATTTTTAAAAATGCGGATTTGCGGATTTTTGTGGTCCTTTGAAAATTATGAGGATTTTTTGTATTTTCTTGTAGTTTTTAGGATAAAATGTCATATTTTGTCTTCCTGACCTTCCAAAATTCCCAAAATTTTGAAAAAGAAGAAATCTGTCTTATGGCCTTCCAAAATCCTCAAAATTGAAGCCTGCGGCGCCGAAAATGGAAGATTTTTGACTTAAGGATATCTAAAATTCAGAAAATTTTCGCCTACGGCACTGAAAAAGGACGATTTTGGCTTCTTAGCCTTCCAAAATTCGCAAAATTTTCGCCTGCGGCGCAAAAAAATGAAGATTTTTCGAGTAAACAATCCACTACAACTTTTATGAGATGTTTAATCCCTTTAGATCTCATAAAGTTTCCACAAATTTTTCTTTTTGTTTTAATTCCAAAATTGTAGCACTAAAATTCCTATCAATTAAGTTGTCCGTAAATTCGTGTATTTTTGTCAAATTAACAAAAAAACTCAACGTAAAGTTGAGTTTTTAAAATAAAATGATTTTAAAAGTTTTTAAAAATTTTAACGCAAAACATAATGCGGCAAACGATAAACAAAAATACCATTTGCCGTTAAAATTCAATCAAATTAAAATTTTAGCGTGAGGTGAAGGAAGGGAGGAAAGGCAAGGAAATTGGGGAAATGGAAGTCGAGTGGGGGGGCGGGCGGGGGAGTGATAGAGTAATTTGAAGGGAGGAGAATGGAGAGAGGAAAAAAATTTATAAAAATTTAAATTAAATAATTAATTAATAAAACTATAATTTTTAATTAAATTATTTGAAGAAGTTATCTAGCAATTAAGAATTAAATAATTATTTTATAAAGTTGTATTTAATTTCTATTATACAATTATCAATTTAATTTATTTCGAAATATTTAACAGATGTTTAAGTGCTTTGGACTTTTTTATTCCCTAAATCTGTTAATCTGAGAAAATTTATTTTTTATTGTGAAATAAATATATAAATTAAACGGAATTTTAAGAGGAAATTGCCAAATAAAATTAATTCCGGTGATTAAGTGCATATTAGGTATTATTTAAGTTGAAGGGAAAGGAAGAAACCATATTAATAATTAATTTTTATTTAAATTTAAAAAAAATATTTATTTTAAATAATTAAATTATTTTGTATATATTGTACAATTAATTTTCTTTAAATGAAAACATTAATTATTTATTTATTTTTAATTCTTTCCCTAAAAGAAATTTGTTTTTATGCCCTTTATTTAACTGAAAAGGAGAAAGAAGGTAAAGGAATAGATGATGTATTTTATATTTTATGGATTTGAAGTTAACTGATTAAATGATCATTGGAGAATAGGGATGTCTCGGGTTATCCGAAGCCCAGACTTTTTTAGACCCGAAACTCGATTCGAAGAAAATTTTGAAAGCCCGCCTGTCTTTTTTCTCAACCTGATGCAGCCCTGTTCAGAGTATCCCCATTGTCCGAATTTAAAAGATGGGATATTTTTTTATTTTAGTATAGAGAAGTATTAGAAAGTATTTAGTTTTAATAGTTCGGCCCTTTAAAAATTATTTTTTACTTTTTAGAATTTATTTCGATCAGCCAATTTTTTGAATCTTTAATTCCAAAAGAAGAGGAAATTATTCAAAGACCTAAAACTTATGGTCGAATTTCTTCCTTGTCTCGTTTACCTGTCAGAAATACACCAAATATTTCGTGTATAAATTATATTAAGGTTTGTTTTTAATTAATTTTTTGACAAAAAAATTATATTGAATTATTTCCGTTTTATTTCAAGTTTAATGAGAATTCCTTTTTATTAAATTCCAGTTATAAGCATCAGGGATGTTTGGCATTTCTCATTTCAAAAAATACACAGGAGGAGATATAAAACTTGAATATTCATAATAAATCAAGTTTCACTATTAAAAAACTAAAAATAGCTACTCTATACCCTAAATTAATTAACCCACCTCGAATAATTATACACCGTTCCTATTAATTATTACCCCTCCAGCCAGATATATAATTATCCAAGGTAATATAATTAATTAATTAAAATTAATTAAAGAGTAACTGGATTGGTCTTGGAATTATCCCTCAATGTCTTTTTGAATTAATTGATCTTTGCTCTGTAGAAGTCCCATTTGAGAAGGAAAAAATAAAAATTAATTTAGAAAAAGAGAAAATAAATAAATATTTTTTAATTGAAAATTTTATGCCAAAAAATCATTTTGTGGAGGGGGAAGAGAATTTTGGAGTAAAATTGGGAAGATTTTTATGGTCATTTAATGATAAAATTAATTTAACTTTGTTAATTCAAAATCAAAATTTATTTCAAATTTTGGAAGGAATTAAAATAAAAATTGAAGAATGGGAGGAAAAAATAAAAGAAATTGAAATAAAGGAGAGGAATGAATTAAAATTTATGAATTTGGTAAATTTATTTGCTTAAATATTTCTTAAATAAAAAAATAAAATAAATTTTTAATAAAATATATATTTACCGTATTTACTCTGGTAATTCCCCAGGGGGATTATTGTTTCAACCCATCTCTAGGGTGGGGAATTAATAGAGACTGGGGAATTAATAGAGTGGGGTACAAAGAGGGGGATTATTGTTTCAACCCATCCCCAGGGTGGGGAATTAATAGAGACTGGGGGATTACTAGAGTAAATACGGTATATAAAAATTTGGATCTTTTAGAAAACAAAATTTAATTTATAAATTTTAAAAAATAATTATTTGTGCAAAATATTTTCTAAAGAGAAATTTTAATATGTATTAAGAGTTTAGTAAAAGTTTAGCCATCGGGTAAGATCCGAACGCTAACAATGTTCGCTTAGCCTTGCCTACACCTATGCAATTGCGTTACCACTAAGTTACCGGGCGACGACTAATGTTTTCTTTTCTTCTTATGTTCGTCTAACCCCCTGCCTAAGCGTTTTAGATGCTGCTAGGTAGATCAACGTTAAATAATTATTTTTTAAAATCTTTTTTTTTAGAAATTATCAGAAAATCTCAACCTTTTCGAAGCTATTGATAAATTAATTTTTGGAGGAAAAGAAATAAAATTAGAAAATCAAAATGAAATAGAAAACTTTACAAATCAAAACGAGAAAATTTTAATTGGATATAATAAAATATATAAAACAGCTTCAATTATTATTAATTATATTTTTAATGAAAAAATTAATTTTGAAAGTCTTGTAAATGAAGGGAGACTTGTAATTCAAATAAGGGTAGATGATTTTAAATATTTTAATATTATTCAGAAAATAAAAACATTTTTGTGGGGATTGGAATTGATTAAACAAAATTTGAAATGAATGTCTTTGATATTCTTCATTGAGATATTTTTTTAAATTTAAATATTTTATCAATCTTTAAGCAAAGAGATGGGGATAACTTCCCATCGAGGTCTGCTGCAATTGAAAAATCTGCAAAAGAATCCCTGAACCTTTTAAAGGAATTATTGTCTTTTAAATTAGAAAATGAACAAATTGCTGTTGAGAATTCGTTCAAAATTGTCGAGAAAAAATTTTTAAAAGTTTTAATTTATTTAAATAATATTGTTTATTTATTTTTTTAAGGTAAAAGGTGGATTAATGCGTTTTGGATTCACAAATGGAATTGGAAAGGATGACGCCCGTATTTTAATGAAATGGAAAGAAAATGAACAAGCACAAATTGTTTTTCAACAATTAACGAATTTTAATTTAATTTTTGATAATCAAAATGTGAGGAAATTAGATATATAAAATTAAATTTAAAATTAATTTTGAGAGAATAGAAAAAAGAGAGAGCTATAGAAATGTTTAGCTTAAACTTATCTATGTATGATAATTAACTGTTGTATTTGTTGTATTTTTACTATAAATAAAAATATAATTAATGGATATACAAACTCTATGATTAAACAAATCTAATTTTCACTTCCTTTTAATTTCAAAGAGATCTGAAAAAATTATTGAATTGCACGAGAAGGTGAAGAAATTGATAATTAAAATAGCCCATTTGTTGTATTTTTACTATAAATTTGTTGAAATTACTAAGAATGTTGTCTCAACAAGTGCTACTGGGGAGCATTTAAATAATAAAGAAAAGAAAAGTAAAGAGAAAAAAGGTAAATAATTTTTAAAATAAAATAATAAATAAATTTAATGCTTTAATTATGTTTCTGGGTCACTGCAGACTGTAAAAATTCAAGTCGGGCCTGATTACTGCTAGAAACATGACAAACGGCAAAATCAAATATCAAATCAAATTATTTGATATTTGAAAAGATTTAATTTTTTCCAAAAGTGGTCAAACAAATATTTGATTTTCCAACATCAAATATTTGTTTAGTCCGATCTCTAATCACTACAATAATTAATAGATTGGAGTAAATAACATCACATATACAGATTTTTAGAATTTTTTGAGTACTGGGTAGAAGGACCTTCCTAGGTAATACCTTTAATCCAAGATAATTTTAAATATATTTAATTTATTAATTATAAATTTTTCTTTTAATTTGTTAAAGCTGAAGCGAGAAAAGTAATTGTTGGGCGTTTATACAAATCTATATCAATTTAATTTTATTTAATGTGAAAATATTTGTAAAAATTTTCTGTAATAAATATTTGTATATTTTAATTTTTAAAAAAATGTTTTGATTTTAAAATTTTTTTAGAAATAAATATTTTTTTTAATTATTTTTAAAGTAAAAATAAATATTTTTATTTAATTTAAATTTTTAAAAAAATATTTAATTTTCTAGACAATATTATTGATATATAAATTTATAGTAAAAGTACTTTTCTATAAAAATACATAGTTTGAAAATAATTTTAAAAATATTTTGTTTAAACATCTGTTAATTAATTGGCTTTATAAAGAATTAAATTTTAGTTAATAATTAACACAAACTTAAATTCCTCTTAAATTAATTAATCTAAAAAAATGAATTTTAAATTTTTCTTAATTTTATTTTCAATTCTTTTAATAATTGCTGGAAGTTTGGGAAAGGTTTTCTTTTAATTTAAAATTAAAAATCCTTTTAATTAATTTAAAGAATAACGACCACCATAAACATCCAAAACACCCTCCACACCCTTCAAAACGTCCACATCCAACACGTAAACATCGTCCAACATTTAAACCTTTTCCATCACCTAAACCAAAGGCTCTAAATGTTGAATGTGGGGATGATGATGAATGAGTTTAAAAAATAAATTAAAATTAAATAATTTTTAAGTAGATTAGTTGTTAAATTAAATAATAAAAAGTCATAAAAATAATTATATGTAACTAAAGTTATAAAACTGGAGGTGCCATGTTTGTAATATGCTAGTGCATTAAATTTAAGGATAATACACTAAATCTAAGCAAGAGATTATAGTCGCGTTTCAGATATCTCGTATCGTACCGAGATCTTGTTTAGATCTGATCACTATTATATACATATTCTAGACATTTTATCAGAATATTTTTCAAGCAAAAACCTTGGACTAAGTTATATGTTTAACCAAATATATAATCCTCACAAATCCTTTTTGCTCATATGATCTATACTACTAACACTTAGAGATCTCCCTCTAATTCTTTTATTTCCTCGATATCTTCACCAAATCCTTTTGATCTCTCCATATCTCTCTTCATCCTCTCAAATCCCCTGACATCCCCTTTTAATACACGCTTTTTCGTTTCTAGACTGGCTCTAGAATATCACCTAACCCAAATGCATGCTAAACAGGATATTAAACTTGGAAATAAAGCTAATAAAGAAATTTGATTTAGGTGTTTATAATTAATAGGGCCATCAATTGGAGGGGCCATTCAAATACTAGAGAGGCCAATCTAATTAGAATAAATACGGTATGTAAATCCGGTATGCCAAGGAATTTAAATATAAATCACAAATGAGAAGGTTGCACTAGTTGACCATTTTTCTTTTCGGTACACCTCAATTGAGGGGACACGCCCGACTTGCCGCGGGCCGATTTGTCGCGACCGACTTGCCGCCGGCCGACTCAATCGTGGGGACTCAATCGTGCCGGGACTCAATCGTGCGGACTCAATCGTGGGGACTCAATCGTGCGGACTCAGTTGAACTGCTCCGGTTGACCATTTTTCTTTTCTCGCAATTGACCGTTTTGAAACTTTTCATGTTACTGACCATTTCGCTTTTTTCTCTGCTGCATTGTCTTCCTTTTCAATTGCATTATTGATTAACGATTTTTTGCATGTGATTTCAATTTTAGGGAGCATTTGAAGATTTTTTTAATTTTCAATAAATATTTCAGTAAACTTTCAATTATCTAATTAAAAACAAAATGTCCAACCGTCGTAGTCGTGGAGGTTTTGTGGAAGGAAAGGTTTATGTTGGCGGATTACCAGAAGATGCAACTTCTGAAGAAGTTAAAATATCTCAATTTTTATTAATTTTTAATTGTAGATAGACGATGCTTTTCACAAATTCGGACGAATTCGTAAAATTTGGGTAGCTCGTCGACCTCCGGGTTTTGCTTTTGTTGAATTTGATGATCATCGAGATGCGGAGGATGCTGTCCGAGCTTTGGATGGGACGTTTGTTTTCTTTAAATAATTTTATATTTTCCCCAAATTTAGTAGAATTTGTGGTGTAAAAGCTCGTGTGGAATTGTCGACAAGTAGCAGTGGACGTGGAGATAGCGGACGAACTTACACTAGTGGTGGTGGTGGGGGAGGAGGAGGATACCAGGATAGATCTCGTTATCGTTCTAGGTTTGCATAAACTTAAAAGGGATTGTTGAATGTTTATTTTGTGTTTTACCCTATATGGTGACAGAAAATCCCATTAACATGGATTATCCTAAAAAGTTTGCGAGTTTGTCCGTATTCAGTTGAAAATATGGTCAGGCTCGCACGACATTGATGGAACGTAGAACGTCGGCTTAGCCGATCCTGGTCCGTTCCTCATCTTATCGGGTTTCGACTAGGTCGTGTAATCGTCACGACAAAACTTCCAATTCCTTTCGAGTTGACTTTTTCGATACCAACTTTTTCAATTTTTATACTAAAAATTGTTTTGTAAAAACTAATTGGTGTCTTTGTTAACGTATTATTTGAGGATTGACCCTTCCATCTCTACCTCCCTTCATGCTCTTCCAACCAACCCATCACTTCCCTACATTCTTCATCCAAAAAATGACAAATTCGGCTCAACATTTGCAAATGCCGGATAAAGTCAAATAAACAAAAAAAAAGTTTTTTTGCTAACTTACACCCTCAAAACATCGTTTGGTTTATGTCTTCATCACATCCTCGCTTCTAAATGTTATTAAATTACTAAGGAAATATTAATTAAAATTGAAAGTTATTTTAATTATTCAGGTCTCGCTCGCCGTATCACCGTCGTGGTCACGAACGTTCCTACTCACGATCGCGCTCTCGTTCGCGTTGATGTTCAATGAAATAAAGCAGAAGAATGGCTATTTTTTAAAGGTTAGATTTCTGTGTATTCTGACCAACATTGGTGTCCGGAAATTAGTTTTTGTGGACTTGGGCTCCTCATTTTTCATAAAGTTAAGATTCAAATTATTAATTTTGGACTCTAATCGAAAAATCGGCATATTGAGTTCTAGAGTTTGGGCGTTTTTAGAAAAAATTTCATGTCAGGGGCATTTGTATTTTTACTTAGTTTAAAATCTTCCCCGTTGTCCGAAAACTCAGGTGTTCAAATGTCTAAGGCCCAAATTCCGTTTTTTTCACTTTGAGTTCAAAATTCCCACAGGAGTTATTTTAAAAAATTTGGAGCTTGATTGCCAAAACCCACATTTCTGGGACTCTAAATATTTTTTGAACGACAATATTAGGCCTTTAGAACCTCTCTTGATTCTGAAAGAATTTTAAAATTTTTACTTTTCAGTTTGACATCAAGAAAAGAATTTGGAATTTTGATTTGAATTTTCTTTAAATTATAATTGAAATGGATTCGGAAATAATTTTGATACATTGTTATTATTAATTTTATTTTTGTTCATTTTACAAAGTTCTCTAGTTTGTTTCAATCCACTTATATTTTTAATTTTCCGAATTCATTTTCAATTTTGTATTTTTTAAATTAAATTTTTCCTCTGCATTTTTCTACTTTCTCATAAACTTAAGATAAAGGTTTTTACTAAATATTTAATTGTTAAATCTCATTGAGGGAGAACCAGAAAGTAAATCTTAGCTTTTCACTTTTTAAAAAATATTGATTTGTAATTTACATACGGACATTTTTTACTTATTTTTATAAATCACAATAAGGTAATTTTTTACCTTGTGATTTACTCAATAAAATTAAATTAAAAAAATTAATTCTTTAAACATGAACTATTGAAAATAATTACTTTTTATTATACAAACTCAATAAATTCCAAGAAAATATTTCAAAAGAGAATAGTTTGCTTTTGTTTAGTGCAAAAATTTCTGACCGATTGGGAAGCTGAGATCATTCACCAACATGATTAAATGTCGAACTCTTTTAATAATTTACAAAAAAAAATATTTTAAATTTTTTTCTTATCCCTTCTCTCAATATTATTTCTCTTTATGGTCATTTCTTTTTAAGGATTTTTTTGATAGGAAAACCGTTCATTTTCGCTTTCTTCCTGTTTTTATCCCCTCTTGATTTAAGAAGGTTTTATTCACTTTTTCCGCTTCTCGACCTTTCTTTATTCTTACCGATTCCTTAAATTGCCTTCAATGCGGGAAATATAAGAAAAAAATATTTTTTATTTAATTGGATAGGCCATACAATCCCCACAAAAATTCTCAATATTTGCGGGATATTGCGTAAGTACATTTAATATTAATAAAAAAAGGATGCGCAAAGAATAAAGAGTAGGTATATTATTATTTATTGTTTATTAGAGCATTAAATTGGGTTTTTTTTGGATATTATTTAATTATGAATATTTTTTGTAATGATTAAAAAGAGGAAAAAATAATAAAAATTTTAATTATTTTATGATTTCACAAAAATATTAAGTTGACTTTTTTGATTAAAATTAAATAAAAATAATGGTTTGACATTTTTAATAATTAAAATTAGATCTATCTTTTTCCTTCTATTTACATTCTGATTTTTAGTTTTACTCTCATCTCGAACTATTAATAAACATAACATCTGCGCCCGTTCAGATCTGAAGTTAATTCGCTTATGATTTGGATTGTTACATTGCCGAGTCTACAAACCTAATATGTTTTTTTGGTCAAGGATCTTTAAGGATTATATAAACTTTTAAAATAATCCTTGCATCCTTGATTAGTTATATTCGGATGAATAAAAAATGTTTGTCGGCTTTATATAAAGAAAATGAAATTGTTGAGGATATTGAGTTGATGAATGGATGGATGAGTAGATTTGTAGACAAAACAAACAATGGATGGAAATTTTAATAAAAATTATTTAATTAAGCTTTTATGAACTGTTGTAGTACAATATCTTTGTTGACGAAAATGAATGGAATATGCTCTAATTTTTAAACATTTTTAAAATTTAAATTTTATTTATTTTAAAAATTTCATTCCTTAGAGTTTAATTATTTTAGAAAGACCAAAGATATTGTAATTCCCTTGTTGGAATTATAAATAACAGCAAAATTAACTTACAAATTTGGATTTATTTAGTAGCAATTTAAAATAATAAATTCAAAATTTTCTTCAAAATTACTAGAAAAGGAAATGCTTTTTGATAAAATAAATAAAGATTTAATATACAATTTTAGCTTAATTTTGGCATTTTTAGCCTCTCAATAACTAACTAGTTTTTACTTGTTTATTTCATTTACTCTTGGGAGGATTTTTGTTCCCTTATGGCTAGTAAGTGGTTAACTTTTCATAAATTCAGCAAGATTTGGAATTTTTATTAAGTTAAATATCTTTCTTGTTAAAAATAAATTCTCGATGTAATTTTTCTTTACAAAAAAGTTTGCCCATTAATAATACCGTATTTCTTCTAATAGTGTGCGACCGGTCGGTTTATTTTTCAACCTTTCTCTAGGGTGTCGGTTTATTAGAACGGGTCGGTCAACGAAATAATGTATATAGATTGAATAAAACTGTCATTTATTTTATTACTAAATTTTGTTAATTTCAAAATTATGCATTTATAGATAATCTTTCTTTCTATTCTACCTCTTTTTAAAAAGGTGAAAAAATTAATAGTAATCCGCCAATAAAAATTCTCACTTTCAAAAATTCTTTTCAATTATTTTAGTGAATAGTTTATACCTTTTGTGAATTTGGATTAAATAAGTATTAAGGTTAAAACGTTAAAATACCTTTATAAAAGGTATTTATAAATTTATTTATTTTTTAAATTTAAAATGAAAGAATTTTGGAGCTTTGAATCAGTCTTAGATATCTATAATAATATATTGACTGGTTGTTTAATGAACTTTTCATTGAGTAGAAATTTCATTTTAAAATATTAGCTTAAACCTATAAATTTATTTCTGATTTTTCTACTCGATTGAATTACCTTATCCTCTTCTATAATATTTAAATCCATTTATTAACTTAAAAAAATTTCTTTCAATCGAGAATGAAGTTTTACCAGTCGGTGATCTATTAGGTAATTTGTTAATTAACATGTCAAAGCATTTTAGGGGCCCATGCTCCTTTAAAAAATAATCTAAAAATCTTAAATTTTCTTTATTAATTCCTAATTAAATATTTATTTTTAATTTTATTTTTAATCGTTTTAATCCTTCAATTTATTACATAAATTCCTTTTATCGTTTTCTGCCAGATGCGCTTCCATTATTTCTTTTCTTTTTTTAACCAAAATCATCCGGAATTATGGTCCCGCGCATTTTCTGATGACAGGTGTGACGACTCAAAGAAATTAAAAAGAAAAAAAGGTTGTAAAAAATAAAAAGTATATAAATAATTTTAAAATTAATGTCAACAAATACATATATGTATTTCTCCCAAAAAAAAGAAAGTTTTTTTAAATTTGCCGACAAAAATATTTTGTAATCGGAACTTTAATTGCCCCAAAGATTTTTGGAATTCTATAAATAATTATGGATATTTATGTAATAAAAAAATAAAATTAAACAAGTTGTCGGCTTTAAATAAAAGAATGGAAATAATTTTCGTTAGCCATATTCTAGTTTTACATAATATGTTGGCGGCAAAATGCCGAAAAAGGCATAATCACGCAATATTATTTATAGTAGTTAGTCAAATTTTTTTATACATAATTGCGCGAAATCATTTTTTTGAATTTTATTTGAAAAAAATTATTTGATTTAATCCATAAGGATTTATTAAATAATATTTAAATTAATGTTTTTTGCTAGATATGTTAAAAATATCTTTTAAAAATTTTTTAAAGAAGTCTGGCTGTGTTCTATTAATACATAAGTTGATATTAAGGTTTATTAACGATTCCATCATTTATGAGGAAATCCAGAAATGATTGCTGTTCAAACTGTAATTATACAAACTATTACAAAATTATTTATCAAATGTTTTTTCTCAAATGTTTCTAGTTCTTAAATTTTTGGGAAAATAATTACTTAAAGCTTCATTATTCATAATATTTTCTAAAATATTTTAATTTTTTTATTCCTTTTATTTTATTAAATAATTTGAAGTCATTTTTTATTATTTATTAATTTTCTTGACAATTTCCAAAATAATTGCTTATCGAGAATTAATATATTAAAATAAATAAATATAATATATCCATTCCAAAAATCGTAGGAAAACTGCCAACTGTCGCCTTTCTTTTCCAAAGGTCAACCTTGGCTTAATTAAGCAAAAATATATTTTTCTGTATTTTTCATGGTCAATCCAACAATAACACCTCTTTTCTTGAGTCTTGTGATATTAGAAAATTTTAAAATTTAATTGAAGAAAATATACAAGAATATTAAGAAGGCGACTCACTCCCCCTGGGATACGGGCCTGATCGGAGGATTTAAGGAGAGGTTTAACTGGAGGATTAAGAGGCCAAAAATTCAATTTTTCAGCGCCGCGGGCGAAAATTTTTAAAATTTCGAAGGCCGTAGGCCGAAAAATTTTACTTTTTTCCCCAAACCCTTCCCCAAATTTTTTCCTTTTCCCCATATCGGGGGGGGGGGTTCCCCCTCACTCCCCCCTGGGATACGGCCTGATCGGATGATTTAAGGAGAGGATTAACTGGAGAATTAAGAGGCCAAAAATTCACTTTTTCAGCGCCGCAGGCGAAAATTTTGAGAATTTCTAAAGTCGTAGGCCAAAAAAATTCACTTTTTCAGCGCCGCAGGCAAAAATTTTTAGAATTCAGGAGCTCAAGCAGCTACTTCATCGAGGAAATTTTGTCAAAAATATACCCCAAGAACCTAGTTCCAGAACTAGTTCCAAAGCTAGTTCCAGACATTTACTATTTCCGTAGTTCTGGTTCCAAACTAGTTCCAAAAAATCGTTAGTTCCGTAGTTCTAGTTCTGGAACTGGAACTAGAACTAATTAGTTCCGGAACTGGAACTTTGACATCACTGGTTATCATTATTTAAAACTTTTCCCCCTATCTTTTTTTAGACTAATTTTTCTCCATTAATTTTTGTATTTTTTAAATTAATAATTATAATTATATTATTTTCGCGCAATGCCAAAATTTCTTAAGAACTATTAATTTTCTAAAAAAAATTAACGGAAACAATTTTCTATTATATTTAAAGTCAAAGTTGTCATTTTTGTATTTTTTTCTATTTACTTGAAGAAAATTGCCAATTTTCTTCTTCAGGATATTTTTGACGACCTTTCGTCTCATTTTTCTAATTTTCTTTTCTCATAAAATTGGATAACAATGAATATATTTTTCTTATTTTTTTATACCTTCTTCCCTCAACCATCATTACCCTCATTTTTTAAAATTGGCCATCATTTCCATTTTTGTGTTCCTCTATTCGTTAATTGTATGATCCTTTATTTTGGGAAAGAAAATTGTATTATTATAAGTGTTATAATAAAAGAAAGTTTAAGAGGGAAAAATAAATTGGAATATATCGAGAGTTAAGAAATAACATAATTACGGGTATTTTTTTTTTTGAAATTTTTTTTAATTTTTTAACAACAATACTTATTATCAGGGATCGCGCCGACCCGATTTCTGGCTCGTGAATTCACAATTCACGAAAATCGGGAATTTGGTTTTCTGTCGGCGCGATCCCTGCGTAGTATAATATTAAATTCCTTTCATTAATTTGTGATTTTTTGCTATTCTTTGTACATCAACCCCAACTTTCATTAACAGCAGAAAATTAGGCTCCCCCATAAAATGTCGAATCCATATAATGGGAATCCATAAAATGGCGAAAGGGCCAAAAACCCACAAAATGTCAAATCCATATAATGGCGAATCCATAAAATGGCGAAAAGGGTATAAACCCACAAAATGTCAAAAAAGGCTATAAACCCACAAAATGTCAAATAAGGCTATAAACCCGCAAAATGTCAAAAAATTTAAAAAATTTTAAAAAATTGATAACAAACGCAAAAAACCTAAAAAGAGAAGCACTGTTCTACAAATTGTATTGAACAAAATTAAACTGGAAAAATAAAACAATTTATTTATAAAAACACCGAATCGATAAAATAGGATAAGTAAATAAATCAATACAATCACCGAATAATAATTTAAAAATCACCAAGTTAAAAAACAAAAAGCTTATTAAATAATCAATGAAAGTGAACTAGTATCTTGACCAGTAAATTCGTTTTCATGATCAACTACATCTTCAGAATCACGTTCTTCTGGACGAGCTGTAGTGCGCAAACCATCTAATGCATTATTCGTTTTTGCCATTGCGCGTAATGCCCTCTCGTTAACATTCCAGAAGGATACGGAAGGATTTTTAAACTTTTCGACATTTTATGGATTCGACATTTTATGGGGACACGGAAAATTAAGGACAGGATTTAATTCCAAGGGAACATATACCTTTTATTTATATTTTTTAAATTATAGCAAATTAAACAAAATTAACATAAAATAAATATCTATATTTATGCCTAATTTTAATGAAAACATGCAGGAGAAAATCCCATTATCCAATAACGCTTTAAAATTATATATGTGATGAGAATTTAATGCGGGAAAGGATTTTGGGTGTATTTAATACAAAAAATATATCATTCGTTCATTCATTTATTTATTTTCCCCTCATTTTGTCCTCACAGTTTGAGGCACTTTTTTAATCCTTTGTTTGTTCTCTCAATCAATTGGATTTATTGTCTCCACTAATTTTTTAGTTTGTCTTCTTCTTCCATAATAAATCCCCGTTCATTCCCTCAAAATAACTGACCAATCTCGAGGGTTCTCAATCTAAACAAAATGCTGAAGAGAGGACAAACAATTGAATTTTGCATGTACTAGCACCTATACAGTGTTGTTCATGAACTATTTTCCTGACAAAATGCAAAGTGGCACTTTTTAAGAAATGAACATATAGTTGGAGAAGAAAATTAACATTAATTAATATATTTTATTTTAAATTAAAATATAATTGCTTATTTTTAACAATTATTTTGTTAATAAATTAGTTAACTTAGTACCTACATATTAGGGTTTCACCGGAACCAGAACTTCCGGTGAAACCCTACTACATATCTATTGAATAATTTAAAAAACTATATTTTATAATAATATTTACCAAAAAAAATATTTCCGGTAGGTGTATATTTAAAAATTTTAATAATGATGACAAAATAATTAGTCTGTTGATTAATTAGTAATTTAAGCAAAAATACGTGAAAGAGAATTAAAAATATTTTACTTTTTTACTACCTAAAATAATCTACTTTTTTCCTTTCTACTTAAGGTCAATTCTATGTAAATTATTAATTAGAATCACCTGTTTTTAATGTCATATATTCAAGTATTTCAAATATAATTTATCAAAAATAAATTGGCGCGCATGGTATCTTCCTTAATTTCTTTTAGAATTCCATCCTCTTCTTCCATAAATAATATTCAATCAAAACATCCCTCCCCTCCTCAACTCTTCTCAATCATTTTATATAAATTAACCACTCATTTTTCTTCGAACATTTCCCCTCAAATCTTCATTTTATCAAATGTCCACTCTTGTGACAGATGGCGCGATTTTCTTGCACCTTTTACTTCAACATTCTCCCACCTCTCATAAAACGGTGGTAAAAGACCTGGCTAATCCAATAAAACGATTTATATTTTTATTTATTTTCTACATTTCCTCTTTTCTCTACGATCTTCCTCTTCAAATTTTCTTCCTTTCCATTATTTTACGAATTCTAAATTTTAATTTCATAAAATTTAAAAAAAAAGACAAAAGAATTGAAGATTATATTTAAATATTTTTAAAATTTAGAAAAAGTTGATTTTTAATTTTTTTAAGCGAGTTAATGAATACTTTGCAGGGCCCAGTATCCGGGTTTTTTTCTTTCAAGTTCCGAGCTAAACCCTCGAAAACCTGGTTTTTCAAAATTTGAAAAAGCTATACGGAAAAACCGGATATTATCAAAATACCCGGTTTCCGAGCTACCGGGCCCGGAAAACCCGGTTCCGAGCTCGGTCCGGGTTCGAGCTCTAATAAATAATTTTAATTATTAAAATTAAAAATTGTAGACCTATCTAATAATATTGTTATAACAAAAACTTTTTAGAATCCTTAGCGCAAAATCTTCGAATAAATTAATTCCTTTTTTTACCACATTTATGCCCGGTCAATGACCAAAATTTTTTATTGGTCATTTATGTTTTTATTTTTCCTTTCTATTTACAAGCTATTTATTAAAAAAAAAGAAACATCTGGCCATTATTTCTATTCTTCTAAATGACGGTAAAAACACCACAAGAATTGTGAGGTGGTTCAAAAGATTTTTAGAGGAGATAAGGAAATTGTGTAAATTAAAAGTTATTTAGTGAAAGTTTTGGATTTTTTAAAAATTAAAAGGACCGGTTAATGACCAAAATTTTGTACTTATTTAAGTCTGTCTTTAAAAATTCAGAGAAATTGGTATAAACATATATAGTTTTTAGAGCCTGCCATTTTAAAATTGCCAGGCCGTATTTTTCCTTCAGATTTTCCGTGCTAAGCCCGAAAGCTCGGAAACCCCGAAAACCCCCGAGCTCCCATCCCATTGTCAAACTCTAGTTTGAATTAGCAATTTATGCCTATGCATATTCAACATTAATTAAATTATCTAATAAAGATATTTTATGTATGTATATTGCCGAGCATCTCTTTTTTATTTTGTTAAATCTGCGCATTAGAAAATAAGATTGACTGTTTTTACATTCGGCCATATTTTAGCAAGTCTTTTATTTATCTCCTAAAAAATAAGAGTAATTGAAAGGAAAATATAAATAAATTTAGGTGGGATTCGAAGGTTTTGCATAAATTAAAATATTTTTTTTAGTATTTGCCGACTAAACATCAATGACCTTAACTGACAAATAAAGCTACACTTTATCCTAAAAATCTTTATAAAAAGGTGAAATATTCCAGAATTTAAATTAGGTAGTTAAAATAATTTAATAAAAAAATTAGAAATAATTTTATTTGGATATTAGATTAGATGTACTAAGGATTTTGCCGTCCCAATTTTCCGAAATCGGAAATGAAAAAATTTTTTATAATCCACGATTCCCGAATTGTGAATTTATTTTTTATGTCAGCACGATCCTTGATATCTGTTCATTCCTAAAATATTTTTGAATTTCTTTGATTTTATTTGTAATTATCATAAATTTATATTTTAAAAAGTAAATTAGTTAACTCGTTGATAACTCGTTAACATTTATTAAAATAAAAACATAAATTATCCGAAGCTGCTAAAATTTATTTTTAATATTTAAATTTAATCAAATCTTCATGTCAAGAAAACGCGGTAAATTAAAGGAAAAATATGTATTATAATTTAAAGTATCGGGAAAGGGATGATCTTTGCTTTTTAAACAAAATCAAAAAAAGCAACAAAATTTATTTATATATCCATTCATTTGCATGTTTTAAAAAGAGATGTTTTTGTCTATTTAAAGGCGCCGTTAATCCTTTTTGGCGGCATCAAAAGAATTTTAAATAAAAATAAAGATCAAAAGAATTTACATATGGCCGGTATTTGACCCTTTCAATAGATTAAAGTGGCATAAGGGCGAATGCCAAAAATTCTTATGGGGAGATTAAGAAGGAATGCCACAATTTTGTAGTGTTTTTCTGTTGGATTGACCTAAGAAAAGATTTGAAAGATTTGCAATTCGCGCAAAAAAGCTTTTAGACATTTCCCGACCTTGAAGTATTTTTAAGGATTTTCTTTTTTATATTTTAAAAATAAATATTATGTCTTAAAAACTTTGATTTTTTAACAGCTATTTATTTAGAAGGGATCTCAGATTAAAAATATAGTGTTCGATCCATTTTTATCCTTATTGATGATTAATTAATTCCCAAATTAATTAAGTCTTTATATCTTTATAACCAGATCTATTTTTATTCGTTTTTTAAATTTCTAGACACGAGATTCATTCAAAATAAAATTCTACTACTAATTTATTTCCTATTCTCCTTTAAATAAATCCAAATTTAGTAAATATATACTTCCTTCCTACCGTTTATTTCCTTTCTTTTCTTAATTTCTTTATAAACTACATACTTTTCACCTCTTCAAAAAAAGTCAAAAAGCTACTAATTTGCTTTTCTCAAATTTTATCCCAAAGGGATTTTCCTGTCCGTGACTGATTTTCACCACTTCCCTTTCTTTCAGAAAATTTTCTTTTTTTTCATTTACCGCTGCTTGATTGGCCCAATTCTTGACAAAAGGATGACACGGGAGAGAGTCTTTTAAAGGAGTCAATTTCTTTTATAAATTGTCCCAAAATTTTCGGTGAAAGGCAGGGACCGGTCGGTATTTCCTGGCGTGACTGACAACCAAAACAAGGAAGGAATAAATTAGAGGAGATATAAAATAGGCGGGACCCTAACCATGCTTGAAAATATAAAAATAAAGTAAAGGAGAAGACTATCTATCGGTGAATGGTTGAGAGTCTTTTTGCGCTGAAATATCTTCCTTCCTTATTTCTCCTCATTTTAGATCCTTTTCATTCTTCTTCCCTTTTTTTATTCTTTTATTCAAAATGTTTAGTAGTTTAAGAATATACTCCTCTATTTTAATGAAGCTCTCTTATCTTGTCCTTCCTACAATTTTGAATCATTCACCAGATGCTGGAACAACTCCTTTTTTCAAGGCTATTACTCTTCCTTTTACTAAAAAGTAGAAACGGTATTTTCATTATTCTTGTGTAAATAAACAGATCTGTAAATAGTTCCTGGCATGACAACTAAATTCTGTTAATAAATAAATCATCCAACTCGCCAATTTATTTTATTTTCGTATTAGAGTAAACAGTGATAAATTTAATTTATCGTTACTTAAATAAATTTAATAATTTTTTAATTTGTAAAAAAGGTCTGTTAGCTTTAAAAAATGGTTCTACTTGACTTTATGAGTCCAATCGAACTTTATGAGTCCAATCGAAGTTTATGAGTCCAATCGAACATTATGAGTCCAAATAAAACTTTATGAGTCCAATCAAGATTTATGAGTCCAAACAAAAGTTTATGAGTCCAAACAAATTTTATAAATCCGACATGTCTTATTCTAAGTGAAAATTGTGGCTCTACTACGGTTTATGATACCAATCACAGCTTATGAGTCCAATCGGATTTTTGTAAGCTACGAGGGTAGGTCGTCCGATCAAAGCTGGTGATGAAAAAAGGGATAGGTTTATGTTGCCGACCCAGAACCCAGCGACCGTTGACTCCCGTGAGGCGCGTGCCGAAAACCCCCGCGCGAAGGCGGGGTTTTGCACAAGCGCCTCGCCTATGTTCCATAGGTCTAACAACATAATTCTATTCATTTTAATGTATTATTTAATAAAATCTAATAAAATGTGATTGGACTCAAAATTTATATGGACTCATAAAGTTTTGTTTGGACTCATAAGTTTTGATTGGACTCATAAAGTTTTATTTGGACTCATAAATTTTGTTTGGACTCATAAAGTTCGATTGGACTCATAAACATTGATTGGACTCATAAAGTTCGATTGGACTCATAAAGTCAAGTAGAACCTAAAAAATCGTATGATATATTTCAGTCAGGGACGAGAGACTTGGGAATTAGAAAAATTATTTGGTCGGACTTTGTTTCTAATTACAAACAAAACTCATTTACACTCTCTTATTTACTGAAGAATCTGCGTTAAAGTTGGATAACGTGCATGCAGGTGTCGACTGTATTTAGTATATTTCCTTTAAGAAATTCTGTTCAGATTTTTTATTTAAATATATTTCTTTAAAATTTAATCATTTAAATATTTTAACAAATCTTTTTCAATTAAATTATAATAAATTTCTACCTTTTTTAATATATCCTTGAGGGGATGTAGTCCAGAAATTCCAAATCTTCTCCGATCAACTACCCCAATCTCTCTCTCTCATAAATAAATAAATCGCGCGCCCATTCCAAACAACTCACCACCAGCTGTCCATCTACCCAAATCTTCTTCCTTTTCTTTTCAATTTTCTTTTTACTTTCACTTGCAAACATTTAATTTATATTTATATCACAACAACCTTTAACGTGTGTACAAATAATATTCCCAAGAAAATTCTTTCGCCCCTTATCGCGCTCCCGCTGATTAAAAGACAACAGGAACAAGGTTTGGGACCGGTCCTTAATAATGCCTGCTTTCTTTGTTTTATCCAAATATCCTTTGATTTGTATATTTTTATTTATTTTTATATATTTCCAGTACTCTTTTTAAATTTAAATTTGTTAATATTCATAATTCTCAAACTTAATTATTTTTTTAAGTCAAGATATTTATAGATAAATATGGAAAAATTCTCCAAAGCAGAATAATTTATGTTTAAATTAAAATTTTTTATCAAACGCTGACAAAAGCTATTTATAATTTTCGTCTTTGTTTTCCCAATTTTTTGAAGCACACTTTTTATTTATTCACATTTTCGAAATTTGTTGTTTTTTGTTTAGTTAAAGACTTTATCCCATATTGTTAACTTATCCATTTATCCCATATTACATTCCATATTGCTTAAAAGATGATTTTTATCTTTTTTTATAAAATATAATTTTAAATATTAATTATCCAGAATATTTTTTTTCTATTTAATAATAATGTTTTCTTCACAAAATTATTCATTTTATCAATCCTTATTTCTTCTCATTTTGTATTGGAAAAGGTTGATCAGGTTTTAAGAAAAGGGCGAATCTTCTTCACTTTTCTCCTTCTCATCACCTCCTTTTCTTATCCTTTTTTAACAAAATTTGAATGTACTAACAAAATCAGCAGTTGGGGATTTATGTACTTTTATTCAGAGCTTGATATTTGATGGAAGAACCTGCCCTGTCAGACAAAGGGTAAATACGAGAAAAGGTATTAGAAAAAAAAAGAAGATAAAGTTTGGTGAATGAACCCTTAAATAAATAAATATTTAATTTATTTATCTATGTTTTGATAATCATTGTTTTCATCCTAACATTCATATTAACTATTTATTATTATAGTTAATATTTATTATTATTATGGGTATGGAAAAAAATTTAACAGATTTTTTCAACTACCTCCACACTCTCCTCTAAATTTTATTATACCCAAATAAAAGCGAACCTCAAGTCTTTAGCAGTCTTATTTTATTTAGCTTTATTACAATCGGATCTCGGTTATGCTGATACCCTTGAGCATGAAAAATGATATTTTATTTTCTATAGAAATTAAAATTGTATATGATCAGAGTGAGTACTTTTAAACCCAATTTTGGATCAGAATTGAACTTATTAATGCCTAAAATTCTAAGATTTTCGCCTGCGACGCAGAAAAATGAAGAAATTTGGAGTCTGGCATTATAGACAGCCCCCACATTAACTACAATACCCCTACTTAACCTCTGTAAATTTATATTTATCATTTTATTAAAGTTAATTTTTTAATTAAAACCAACTAAATAGAAATCAAAGAATGTTTTTCATTTCTTCTCCTTTTCCAGTTTCTTTTATTTATTTGAAGGTAAAACAAAAATTATTTGATAGGCAACGAGATTTGGCGAAGAGCCACCGAACCGAATAAAAAAAGAAGAAGCATTAAAAAATAAAAGAAGAAAATCAAAAAAAGGATGACCCATGAAAAGAGAACGGGATTTTTATATTTACCTCTTTTATTTTAAATGAAAAAAGTAAATGATTTACACAAGAATTTCTCCCGAATATTTGAACAAAAAATAAAAAGGAAGAAGAACCGATGATTTTAAATATTTTTTAATAAAGCGAGAATAATTAGGAGATGGAAAGGGCAGAAGATGAAGAAAAAGCTTTAAATGAAGAAGTCTCTTTTTAAAGGGAAAGCTTTAAAAAAAGTTTAGTAATAGAACACGTTTTCCTCCTTTAAATTTTACCTCTTTTATTCTTACTTCTCTGATTTTAAGAGGTTTTCTATTAATAAATGGACAATTAATAGATATTCTTGTACTATCTCTAAAATATTATTTTATTCCAATCAGAGATTACTTAATCAGGTTTTACTAGGGTTTTTCACGGTCGGTTAACCAAACTGAAACTGTGAGGTCAAAACTGGTGATAACTGCAGACCGATGGTACCGATTAATGTCCATTCATCAGCAACCCTTATTTTTACCTCTAATAATTTTAATTTATTTTTTTTTCCTTGGGTCTAATAAAAAGTTTTCTTGAATAATATTAAATAAAGGGATGAGTCTGTGGAAGGAAAACACTCGAGAAAAGCATTGAAGTATAATTAAATAAAGAATATAAAACCCTTTTATTTTTCAAAACCGGCTATATTTAGCTGTCAAATATTAGAAATGACTTCTTGTTCCTTTCACCCATACCCATCCCTCCTTTCTTCGCTTTTTCTAATTACCACCAGAACATTTTTATATATTAAATATACCTTTTTTCTAGTTATTTTACACACGTTCCCGTTCACAATTTTCTTTTTTTACCTTTATTTACTAATTTAGATTTTAATTTATATCTTTTTGCGCGTGCCTTTAATTAAATATATTAGAAATCAAAAATCTTTTCAAACATCCTTTAAATCCAGCTTTTATTCTCTTAATTTTCTAACTAATTAATCTAAAAATTTGGAAGGAACTATAGGTAATTTAATTAAAAATTTAAATTATTTCTTTTTGATCTTCAAAATTATTTATTTGGTTAG
Organism: Meloidogyne incognita; assembly: GCA_036172945.1. NCBI lineage: Eukaryota > Metazoa > Nematoda > Chromadorea > Rhabditida > Meloidogynidae > Meloidogyne > Meloidogyne incognita. The sequence goes on from JARQAC010000035.1 coordinate 652,206, forward strand.
TTGTCAACTTCATTTTTATTTAAATATATTTTTCCAAATAAAATTTTAAAAATATTTTTCGACGCTTCCTCCAGACTTCCCCATTTATATATTTGACCGGTCATTTATCCAAAATAAGATTGATTTGTTTGTTACCAGTCGTTTCTAAAACGATGTGTTTAGATGAGAAAAAGATGTGAAGGAAAGCGCAAGCTAAAGGGGGAAGGGTTATGGCCAGAGGCGGATGATGGAGAGCCGAAGCAATAGGAGGATTTTAGATTTTACCTAAGCTATATAGACTAACAAAGAAAAAGAAAGGAAAGCGCAAATCCAAATTTTTCAGCGAAGTTACTAAGATACTCAATTTTTATTTAAATCTTCCAACTTTTTTCACTAAAATATTTTTTAATGTTTGCCATCATTAAGGGTTGTATTTTAGGCATAAGTTAACAATAGAGGGTCAAAAAAGCTTAAAATTAATCAGAAGTCTCTTACATTTACCTCCTTGTTTTCGCCCTCCCGTCTCTCCCAAATAACAACCATCTTTATTTTAAATATTTTCACAGATTTAAAACCCCAAAATATATTTAAAATGTTCAAAGCTCAAAATCTTTATTTAATTTAAAGCTGTCAATTGTTTTTGTTTATATTTGTTGATTTATTGTTTTTTTTGTTGACAATTAGAAAAAAGTTTTTAAAAACTATTTAACTTAAAATCTTCATTAATTTTTATTTAACTCTTATTGTTTTTAATTCTTGGTCTCTTTACTTTAAAAATATTTTCTCTCATTTTAAACACCGTATACTCCCTCCATTATTTACTTTTTTCCTCATTCGCTCTTTATTTACAATTTTCACACCTGTCTCCAACCTCAACACCTTATTTTCTCTTTTTCCTCACAAGTAAATAAGTTCCACCTGTGCTCTACTACCATATCTTTATAATATGGCTAATAGTCTCTTCCCTTCAATAAATATTCACCTTATTCCCGATTTTAAAGAAACAGCCATAAAAATAAAAGAAATAAATACTGGTAGCTAAAAACTTTTCCAGAAAGTAATCTTTTCAATAAGGAACATAATAAAGTTCGCAAACAAAAAGTCGGGAATGAATATAAGAAAAAAAAGAAAAATGAAAGTAAAAATGGCAGAAAAGTATTCCAGAAAAAGACAGGGGAGCCCAGGAAAACCACCGGGGAAATGATGGTTCACAGCCGGTAAAGATTGCGATTTATTGGTTCCACTCAACTATTGGCCTATATTATATAGTTTTTAGTTTTTCCTTTGGGTCTTTCCTGCCCCATTCTTTTTTTATATTTATTTATTTATTGTGCATCCGTGTGTTTATATGCCTGGTCTCCGCAACTTGCCCACCTATAAAGAAGAGGTAAAGGAGGGTTGGTAGTTAAGCGTTAGCCTAGGGCGCAGTAAAGGCAGAAAGAAGATTGTTAAAGGGGAGATGGCCAATATATAGCTAGAAACGACCAACACAAAAACGGCCGGCTGGCAATAAAAGACAGGAGAGTTTTGACTGGCAGGAGTGTAGATTGACTATTTATATACACTTTGGATTGGAATAATATTAGAATACCTACTATATTGTGTATTAATTATATGGTCTAGTAAAAGTGTGAACTGAAGCTCGGGATTTTATAGTTAGAAGTATTCAATCTAAATTTAAGTCCAAACCTCTCTATTCTCCATTCTATTCGTAGTTTAAACACTTAACAATACCATCCTCTTTAATACAAATTTTAAATAGAGATTTTTGAAGAGGTACTCCCCCCTCCCCCCCTCCCCCCTTTCCAAAAACATTTTATTCTCCTAAATAATGCTTATCTTCATATGTACTATTATTTTTGCTGTTAGGTTGTTGTGAAATAAAATTTTACCTTTTTAATTTTAATTTTTTTATTTTAAAAATTTTCAGATATTTTTTGATTTTTATAAAGTTTTATGATTTGAGTAAAAATCGTATTTTATTTCTCAAACAATACTATAGGAGAATATTGTAAATGTTTATTATTTTTGTTACATTCACTTGCGCAACATCTAAGAATCGAAACATTGTTTATTTTGACAATTTATTTAGTGATTTTATTTATTTTATATGCTTTTTTTATTAATCGAGGAGTGGGAAATATTTAAGGAGATTTTAGTTATAAGTATTTTAACCTTTTTCTTTAACAAAAAAAGACAGAAGGATTTATTTATTTATATTGTTTTCCCCCTATTTTTTTATCCAATTTCCCAAAAACTCGGAAATCTGATCTTTTTTTGATTGTCACTGAAAATTGTGTTATTCTTCACCTCCATCATTGTATTCCTTGACAGGGCATCTGTCCAACAAAAAAAATAAATTAAGGGGGAAGAGGATTATGTAAGTAAACTATAAAATGTTCCCAAACATCTAATTACTAAGTATTTAATTCTCTCAAATATTTTTTGATTAAAAATATTTGTTTATTCCAAGCATAATTAATTGTTCATTTCTCAATATAAACAAATACTTTTGTGTAAAATTTTAAAATTAATCTTTAATTTTAACAGATCCGTCCCCCCTTTTTACAGCAATAATTTGTTTATTATTTTTAATTCTTAATTATTTGAATAAGCTATGGAGCAGCAAGGAGATAATAAACAAACAATTATTAATACAGTAGATTCGAATATTGAATCTAATCAACAGCAGGAACGTAAATTTAAATGTCTGGAATGTCCAAAAGCATTCAAGTGATTTTTCTTTAAAATAAATATTTTAAGAAATAAAATTTAGTTGTTAATAAATAGTAGTTAAATTTAGTTTTTAGATTGTTTAATTGCGTATAAAAATAATAAGTAAATTAATAAAGATATATTATACTCTCTCAATTTTTTAAACATCTCAGAGATTTAAAGAGAATTACCTTCTTTTAATATGATATTCAAACTAGGGTTGTTGGCGACCGGTTTAAAACCGGAATTTGTTGGCGACCGGTTTAAAACCGGAATTTTTGAAACCGAAAACCGGAAATTTGTTATAATGAGTAATTTCATTAAAGATTCCCCTAAAATAAAACCGGCATTTGCCTAAAACTCACAACCGAAAACCGGATTTCTAAATTTAGATTAACCGAAAACCAAGGGTACCGGTTAATAACCGGTCGCCAACAACTCTAATTCAAACTTTTAAAATACAAAAAATTAATTTATTCTTCTATTCAAAATTTGTTAAATCTCATTTTAAGGTTCAAGCACCACCTTAAAGAGCATCTGCGCATTCATTCGGGCGAGAAACCTTTTGAGGTAAGCCTTTAAATTAAACAAGGAAGTTGAATTTAGAATTGAAAATTTATTTTTTAAAGAAAAGAATTAAGGAAATAAACTAAATCTAATTAAGTTGAGAGAATTTTTGTGAGAAAAAAAAATAAAAACAGAAATATGAGTGTTTCTATTCATTCATTGACACTTGACCCATGTCCAGAAGGTAGTGATGGTTATTGGGGAAATATTCAAAACATTTTTCTTTAGATTATGTTTAGGAAAATTTTTGGAGGGGTTGCTTTATTTTAAATGAATTTTAACAGTCGCAAAATTTAGTTAATTTTTAAATTTATTTGTTGTAATAATTGGTAATAATAATATAGACCCCGAGCTAAAAGATACAATAAAAAAAATTTCTCTTTAATATTCTAACATTTATATGAAGATATGTATAAGGGGTGGCCGAAACTGATCTTAAAAAGCGAAAGGTCTAAAGCAAAAGGCGAAACACCAAAAAAGACGAAAATTGGCGATAGACGAAAAGCAAAAATTGGCGATCCCTGATATGTATTTAATAATAAAGTTAAAATATTTGGGGAAAACATTTGTTCAGACCAGCTTATTTTTAATTTTCGGGTAATCTTCGACAAAGTGAAAAATAAACAAAAAATATTTTTAAATAAAAACTATAAATAAAAGTTTAATTAAGACATGTTTTTCAAAGATTTAAGCTTTAGATAATTATTTAAATAATAAATTTAGCAATAAAAACATTTTATAAATACCTAGCTTTGATTTAAATAAATCGATTAGGTAAATATGTATATTTATTTATTTTGCTTTTAATAGCATTTAATTATTTTTATTTAAATTAACTTGTTACAATCGGATATTAATTTTACGGAACTTTCGGAACTGAAAAATACCTAAAATTGGGGCCTGGCTAATTGTTAGTAAATGTAAAATTGAGATAGTATAACTATAGTAATATGCCATTATTTTGGTAATAATTCACAAATTTAAAAGGCTTTCCATTCCATTTTCCCGTGTTTTGTGGAAGTTTGTCTTGGAAATTCTCCCAATAAACTTCCAAAAAAAATTCCTTGTGTTTTTCATTGTATTTTATTTAAATATAAATTCATATTAAGGGGGTTTCTATTTTTTTGGATAAATAAAAAATAAATGAAAGCTTTTGTTAAATTTTTTGAAGATACTCTCCTTAAGTATATTTCTTTGCCAGAAGGCGTTGCTTATTCTCACCTTTTTTGAATAATATTTATATTTTTTTATTTATTCTCCTAATCCTTTAAAAAATAATAGAAAAAATCCTTCTGTCGTCTCAATTTAATTCCACTCAATCATTTAGAATATATTTACCTATTCGAATTTTTTTCTAATCTTTTACCTGAATTTTTGGGAAAAGATTTTGTTTGTTTTCATATTTTTTCAATTATTTTTGTAAATTTAAATTTTGTGTATAATCAAAATGTTCCTTTAAATTGTAAGGATGATTCACCTAGAGCATTTAAAACGCCTAGGCGGGGGTTAAACGATCTAAAAGGATAAAAGGGAAAGCATTAGTCAATGCCCCAAGTAGCTCGTTGGTAGAAATAAATAATAACTGTCTGGCAATAACTGTCAGGAGGTCGCAGGTTCTAAAAAAAATCCGACCCAAAAAATCATGCCCGATGGCTCTAAATTTTATTTAAATAATAATTTAATTATTTTTAATTTTCCAAAGTTCTTCTCAAAATATAAAATCTCCAAAAATATAAAATATTCAATACCTTTCTTTCCCCAACCATTCAACCCTCTTCTTGGTCTCACTTATTTTATGTCCTAAATCAGCTGCAATTTGGGCATCCTTTGGGATTTAATTTTATTATGAAAGAAAGAGAAGATCTCCCCTCCTTTTCCTCCAAAAATAATACAAAGTGTGCCATTCGTTCCTTCTCTCATTTATTTACTTTCTCCTTTTTTTATTAATTTTTAATTCTTCAATTTTTATTCCTAACCTTCCTTTTTTCATTCATTCTTCATTTTTTATTCCTCAAAGATGTATTATAAATCATCAAACAATAAGAGATTTTGTTTAAATTCTGTTTCGAGTATTTCTCTATAATTTACTCCTTTTCGATGATATCTGAAAATACAAATTATACTACAATAATTTTATTTTAATTCCAACTTTTTTCTAAATAAGGGGGAGAAGATTTTCCTCCCTTTTATTTACCATACATCCACCACAGTTTTCCTCCCTTTATATAAAACACAATTTTTATTTTATTTTCATTCATTTGGTAGTCACCGGCTGGCATTTTCTAATGGTTGTCGCTAATTCGTATTTTCCATCATTTTATTCTTTGTTTTCTTCTCCAATTTTTCTCGACTCACCTCTCTTTTCTCGGGAATAACCCCTAACCCTCCTTTTCCCACCTTTTGCTTCATTTTCTTTCATTTTAGAATAGTATTAGAAAATGCCATGCTTATATTCCTAGCTCTTTTTAGTTTCACACGGTAAAGGCAAAGAAGACTCACCTCAGCCACATAAATAAATTGGATTAATCTGCCTCTGGGCAAGCACCGCTGTGCTATCTTCCTCCATCTTTTCTGCGGGCCATCCATCCTTTTCGCTGTTTTCTACCTCAACATGATGGCCAGAATAGTCCAATAGATGGTGCCAGGCGTTGGGACGTGCGCACTTTTTTTATATTTATTCTAGGGAATACTAACTCATTATAGAGGATATAGGCACGCACATTTTGGTTTTATATGGATGGATTTATTAATTATTTTAAAAAGGATGGAGATTATTTGGAACTATTTTTACAGCCGAATTTTGGGGTAATTCTAATTGTTCACTTGGATAGATTAAAAGCTTTGTGATGAACTCGAGTATCCTTAATCACATTTATTTCATAATCGGCTATCCTCATATACGACACTCCAGCATACCTTAGAAAAACGATTTAGACATGTGATTGGAATCAAAATTATTCTTGATTAAATCAGAATTCTCTATTATTTTAGACCAAAAATCTAAATAAATCCCGCCTCTTTTTCATCAATAGTAGATACTATCCAAATTTTTCATTATTATTATTGTCTCTATTTTTCTACAATTATTTTCCCCATTCTTTGCTTTTGATTCTTACAATTCACCCCCATTCGTTTATATTTTTCTATTCTTTTGTCTATTATAACTCCCCCGACTATTTTATTTGATGGGCAACCTTTTTGTTTAATTTTGGGCTCATATCAATATTAAATTATATTTTTATTTTCCATTCTTTAATAAAAATTCATTTAGCCTTTATTCTTTTAATAATGATATAATTTTTCCTTACTACTATATTTTCATTTAATTTTTAATTAGGTATTTAACAATTATTATTGGAAAATAATTATTTTTTGTAATCAACTTTAATCCTAATTTATTAATTTCTTATTAATTATAATGTAAATAAATATTTCTTAATTTTGAGTTTATTTTAAATATTTTCTGATTATGAAAGGGGTTGTCTAAAGAACGAGGAAAGTTAGTTAATACTAGAGTTGAGCCGCAGAAAGATGGAAAGATGGAAAACAATTCTCAAAGAAACCGGGATAATCCCGCCCGATCCCAGCCGGGATCCTGATCCCCTCAACCCTACATAGTTAATGCTTAGTCTTATCCCCCAAAGATCCTAGCCTTATCCAATTATATTTTTATTTATGATAAACCTAGATTTATATTATTATTTTGAATTATTTATAAATTAATATACATATTACACAGTAATATAAAAATATTTTTTATAATTTCCTCACTTTTAATGGGCGTGTAAAGTCTTTACCTCATTGGTTCTTGGTTACCTGCGAAATAACTAATAGTATAAACAAAATTAAAAACAATCCTTTTGTCCAATAAATATTTTAAATTTTAATTCCAATTTTTTATCATTTAGTGTCGCCATTGTTTAAAACGTTTTTCTCATTCTGGTTCATATTCTTCACATATGAGCAGCAAAAAGTGCCAACAACAACAACAAAAACTTGCTGCTGCTTCTGTTATTGTTAACTCTGATAAACAGATAAATAATCAACAAAATTCTTCCTCTTCCTTTTCTTCTTCCACAGCTTCCTCTTCCTCCTCTTCTTCCCCAACTAATTCCTCTTTTATATTTGGAAATAAACAACAAACAATTTCTTCTTCAAATATTTTTAATAATAATAATTATTTATTAGAACAATTACGTTTATATTATTCCCAACAACAACAACAATTAATTAAACAACAAAATGGGAATCCTCCTTCTAATTTATTTTCTTCTTCTTTAGATTCATTACCTAATAATATTTGGGTAATTTAAAAAATAATTTAAAAATTTAATTTAAATTATTTAGAATCCCCAACAACCCCCCTTATTTCCTTTTCAATTTTCGGCTGCTTTAGCCGCTGCAAGCTGTTTACCTTTAAATTATAATAATTTTATCCAACCTGGAATATCCGAATCAGTTAATGGGAAAGATCAGATGGATATTAAATCACCAATAAAAAGTGAGGAGGAATGTCAAATTAGTACAAATGGAAAACAATGTAAATAATAATTTGTGTTTAAAGGGGGGATTAATTTGAGAGTAAATACAGAATTTCAGAATTATGGAATCTCTAGTTATTTTTTTGGAAATTTTTAGGAAATAGAAAATCAAAAAATTTCCAAAAATTATTTTGGAAATCCCATAAAAACTTGTGAATGATAATGGTAGACTTATAATAAAGAAATATCTCCTTTTTCTTTCTCCACCTATAAATTAAACAACCTATGGGATTTTTAATTATCGGCAATTTTTACTGGAAGAATAATTTTAATAAATAAAATTTTCTTAAAATTTAGCCAAAAACATAACATCATTTTTTGACAATCTTTGGCAAACAGCTTCTTCTAACCTAAAAAGAATTTCTACACCTGATACCACAAATGCACTTAAAGCAATAATTTTACAACAACAATTGGCAACGGCTGCACAACAATGGCTATTTAGTGGAAATTTGGTGAAAAATGAGGCTGGAAAGAATAATTGGATTGCTGAAAATAAAAATGGGGAAGAGAAAAATGTAATTAAAGATTTTAAAAAATGAATTATTAAAAAATATTTTTGATTAGGGGGAGGGGTGTAAGAGGTGATTTGGATAATCAAGGCTATATTGATTTTGGGGTATTTTTGGGTTTTGGTCTTTAATGTTTCAATCTTTAATTTTTAGGATGTTGAAAATTGGAGTTTTCAAATAAATAAAAGGATTTCTGGGTTTTTATTAGGGTTGTTGGCGGTCGATTAACCGAACCGAAAACCGTGGGTACCGGTCAATAACCGGTCGCCAACAACCCTAGTTTCTATCTTTAATATTTAAATAAAATTATAATAGAAAGAAATTTCGTTACCTTAATTAATTCTTATAGCATATAAAACATTCTTCTTCTACAACAGTATTTAAAGAAATTAGACAACCAACAAAAAGAACAAATGAAAATAATGAAGAATATAATAATAGCAATAATAATATTTCTGAATTAAATACAAATAATTTATTTAATAATTCTTGTGTTGATTCTATTGAATTAGATGAATGGAGGCATTCTTCTGCAGCGGGTTCTGTCCTCCGTTCACGTTCTTTTCTTTCTGATCAACAATTAAGAATTCTTGCTGAACAATTTAGAAGAAATTCTTTGCCTAGTAAATATGAATTATCTTCTTTGGCAGAGAAAATTGGGGTTAATAAAAGGGTTGTTCAAGTTTGGTTTCAAAATATGAGAGCTAAGGTAATGAGATAATATCTATAGAATTTAGGAGGGCATTTATAAATTTGCTATCTATTGCTATAACAGTTAGATGAAATTTTATTTCGAAAAAAATACTAGGGAATGAGAAGAGCTTTTAACTCAGACCAAGGACATGGACACGGATTTTGGTATCCGTGGGATTGGTATCTAGATAATAATGAAGAATTGGGCGACACCTTAAAAATTCCAAATACTTGTAAAAATAATGTATTTTATTTTAAAAAATATATACAAAAAATCATAAATAAAATGTTATATTTCACTAAATCTGATATCAGATTCGTGATCAGCATTGTCGATTATCTATACAAAATGATTCTCAGAAGAAAAAAAATGATAATTTTTACCCAATTCTTCAAGTTACCGATATCTATTTATATCCGTGTAACTTTTGGGTCATATTCACGGCGTGTATCCTTAATATTATCCACGTCTAAGTCTGATTTAAACTCCTAGTTTTCACAAAAAATTACGACAGATTTATTTTTAAAAAATTTTATATTTAAGGCAAAAAGAGCAAACAGATTAAGTGTTATAAGTGATCGTCTAAGTCGTAATGCAATGAGAAATGCTTCAGCTAAACAACAACTACAAAATAAACAAAAAATAAATAATTTAAATGATTTAAATAAAGAAGAAGAATTAAATAAAAATAATTTTAAATTAAATCCCATCGACCCAGCCTTACTTCAAAAACTTGTAAATAATGTAATTAATGGAGCTAAAAAGACATTAAAGGAAGAAAATAATAATTATTCGAAAGAAGAAATTATTGAAGAGGTAAAGGGGATTTAAATTTTGATATTAAATTTGAACAAAAAAAAATTTTTTTATTTTAATTTATGTGAGATTAGGTAAGCTTTTAAAATCTAAATAATAATTACAAAATTTTCAAAATTACAAAAATTTAAAAATAAAATATTTTACATATTTTTTGTAAGTAATTTATTAATAAGCTTATCGCTTATTTCTCAATGACTTTTCTTAGATTTAAATATTAAACATCTAACCTTCTAATCTTTAATTTTATTTATAATACCTTCAAAATTAATTTTTAAAAAATTCCTTAATTTACTCGTTAATCTCCTTTATTTATTATTTCAATCACTTAACACTTAATTAATTCTTAATAATCTCTAAATAATTTAAAGAGAACATGTTATTTCTAAAATTATTTTTTTCTTGAAAAATTTCGAATTTTCAAGTTTTCCCCTCCTCTTCATTCATCAATTACTTATTTCTTTTATTTTCATTCTACACACCTGCTAAATAGCAACTCTTCATCTTTGAATTACTTCCAACTGTGTAAAATATATAGTAACTGTGTTTTTTGTTTTTATTCAGACAATTTTTAAATATAATTTTCAAGAATACCCACCGACTTGTTCACTTACACATTTTTTAAAGTACTTTACTTATTTTTTAAAATAACAAATATTACCTATACATACATATAAATACTAGATATCCTTAATATCTTTTTACAATTATTATTTCTTTAAATTTACTCAATAATTTAAAGAAGGATACAGTCAATTATGGCATCAAAATAATTTCTTTTAATTTTTAAAATTTATTTTTCTTTGTCCTCAAAAGAATCTTTTATTATTTTTAAATTTTTACATTTTACCTACCTATCAATAAAAAGGAATAAATAGAAAAATATGGATTGTAAAATTTAAATATACATATAATTTTGAGAGAGTGAAGATGAATTACACAAAATTATAAAATAATAATAATAAATGACCATTCGAAGAATAATAATTTTTTTGTTTTTCTTTACCTTTCCTCCTTTTTTGTGACTATGAATGAATTACTTATATGTATGTGGATAGTAGTAATATAGTTTTCTATGGACGGTCATTATCCTGAAAAATTGAAGTTGATGAATTGTTAGGAAAAAAATTCTAAAAAGTAATTAAGTGAATATTAAAAAAGTAAAGAATAATTAGGATTTTGTGATAGAAAAATGATAGTTTTGATAATAAATAAAAATAAATTTAAATTAATTTTGAGGAATCTCCTTTGGATTTATCTTTCAAAAAAGAAGAGCTTCCCGATCTTGAACATAACAATGATGACTTTGAAGGGATTGAACAAGAATTTGAAAGAGAGGAAACTAAAGATGAAATACCAGAAATAATTAAAAATAACCGTCGAAGAAAATTAAGCTTTGGAAGTGAAGTAAAGAAAGAAAAATGTTTAAATGGAGGGGAATTGGATAATAAAAGTTTTGGTTGGTTAATTTGAGATTTAATTTTAAAAAAATTTAAAACTAAATCTGAACTAGTTACTTATTTGAACCAGGGTTGTCTTGTCGAGTTTCAGATTTTGGGTAAAAAGTTTTTTTGGCCATTGGCAAATTTTAAGGAAATTTTAATTTAATTATTAGCTATTTTTAATCTTTAATCTTTTTCAGGTATTCAAAATGAAATAAAAATTAAAAAGGAGCCAAAAGAAAGTAATATTTATTCCCCAACTTCATTTTCACCAAATTATTTTTCAACTACAAGAAGTGATTTGTCTAATATTTCACCTTCCTCTTCTTCCTTTTCTCAATGTTGTAGTGGATCTGCATCTTCTTCCCCTATAATAAATAATCATTTTATTGGGAATGATAATTGTTCAATAAAATCATCCTCCTCTATTTGGCCCACAAATAACGGGAAAACAACCCCAACTATTTCATCTACTTTACTTTCAATAATTGGAAATGGACAGAAAAATATTTTAAATGAATGGCAAAGAGTATTAGAGGTACTACATAAATATAAATTGATAAAATATCTAATATAGATGAAGGACAATAAATATTATCAGGGAGTCCTAGCTAGATAAAGGAGTTGTTTCTATTCTCGTTACTCTATCTCAGGCAATCTAATTTTGACTGGGCCGTGATCAAAATTGTTCACCTATCATTCTTTCTGTTCATAATCCTTAGCACTATCCAACCCTCAAAGCTATTGAGTAGGGTTGTCAGTCTTCGGATATACGGAAACGAGCCGATTTGGAAAACAAGGATTCCACTTGGAATCCTCAGTTCTTTGGACCTTGCTACCTTCTCAAAAATCTAATTAAAATGTAAATTTCTAAAAATATTTTGTTAGTATCCAACTCAACATTTCTCTGAACCTTCATCTCCAAATCACCCAGAAGATAAAGAGGAAAAGTCATATCAACAAATTCCCGAACATTTTGACAATAATAAAAATGAAAATTCTTCTGAAGAAATTATTCAAACAACAAAAAATGGAAATTTTAATAAAAATTCCTTTGGCCCTTCACCTGCAAAAATACGCCGTTTAAATCAAAATGAACATCAAAATAGTCAAAGGGATGAAATTACTGGACTTTATATTTGTGATATTTGTGACAAAACTTTTAATAAACAAAGCTCTTTAGCAAGACACAAATATGAACATTCTGGTTCGTTTTTTAATAATAAAAGAACAATAAAAATAGAAAAAAATAAGTACGTAGATTTTTATAACTTGTCGCGCCTTAACGCGTTCAATTCGATTTTCAACACCGCAGGCGAAGTTTTCTTTAATCTTATCCTACTTAAGGGTTATTTTCTAAAATCCTCCATAAAGCCAATTTCAAGACTTGGCATCTCAACCAACCGAAAAACCCCAAGAAACGTATAAGTTTCATAACCAAGTTTCGCATTTTCTAAAAAATCTTACCTTTAAAGAGTTTTATAAGTATTAAAAACAGAAAATCTAAATTTATTTTTAAAGGCCAAAGACCTCATAAATGTGAACATTGTGAAAAAGCTTTTAAACATAAACATCATCTTACTGAACATAATCGCTTACACAGTGGAGAAAAACCTTTCCAAGTAAGAAATTATTAAAATATAAAAATAAATTTTTCATTTATTTTTAAGTGTAATAAATGTATGAAACGTTTTTCTCATTCTGGTTCTTATTCGCAACATATGAACCATCGATATGGTTATTAATTTTTTTAAAAATAAAATTTTTTTAATTTTTATAGCTTATTGCAAACCTTTTATGAACAAAAATGGATTAATTAAAAATTCTAGTGAATTAATTGAAAATGAAATTGAGAAAATAAATGAAGGAAAAGAAATAAATTTGATAGAAATATCTAAAGATGAAACAGAAAAATAAAAAAAAGTTTTTTGTTACCGTGTATACTTATTAATCGCTCTGGGTAATTATTGTTTCAACCCCTGGGCCGGCAGTATAAGAACGTTGTTGCTGGTTATATGACCAACTAGGTGATCAACTCGGCACTCCCTCTACGAGGTTATCAACCACATTCTTATACTACGGGCCCTGACTGAAGGGATTAATTATTTGAGAGAGGGCAATTAATACAGTATATACGGTATTTTATTTTACCTCATTTACTATTTAAATTCAAATTTATTTATATTTACCTCTAGAATACTTTTTCGATCTTCTTTTGGTGCTAATATTTATACAAAATTATTATTTGTAACAACGCTTCCAAGTCTCTCCTCATTTTAAATATCTTCCTTTTATATTTAAAAGCAATTTTAAAAATATTGTCAAGAAATTCCAAAAATGTTATTCCGATTCTAAAAATTAAAAATTGTTTATGGTTCTTCGAATTTTCGTTTTTTGAATAAAAGAAGGAAGATATTTCTGTCAATATTCTGCCAAATTAAAAAATCCTTTGAAATTTTTTTTCATAAAATCATTAAAAACATTTTTTACTTTCTTTTTTAAAGGCATATTTATAAAATATATTTTTTTATTTTTTTAAAGTTACCCTTATTTAGTTAAAAAACAAAATTATTTTTAATATTTTCAAGCCTTTTTTCAGTGCAATTTATTATTTTAATATTTTTTTGTTTAATTTCACCACAATCAAAACTAAATGAATTCTTCTTGCCATTTTGTGTATATATTTATTATTAAAAATATTTTTTTATTTATAATAATTTTTTAAATAATTTTTTGAAATTTGTTAAGAGTTAAATGAAAAAAATTATTTTAAAAGATTTATTTATAATTTTACTTTTTAATAATTATAGGAAAATTTTTTTTTAATTTCTTAAAAATATTTTTCATTTTTCCTAGTCTTTTCATTCCAAATAAAATTCAAATGAACAATTTTTATTTTTATATACATTTTCTAACTAAGCTTTTAACAATTTGTTTAATCTAATTAGTATGAACAAGATCTCGGTACGAGATAACTGAAACGACATTATATGTACTCTGTTGCATAGATTTAGTGTATTATCCTTAAATTAATGCACTAGCATACGTAAATATACAAACTTGCTCATCCAATTTTATAACTTTGATTACATATGTAAAAACAATTATTTTTATGACTTTTTATTATTATTTAATTTAACAGACTAATCTACTTGAAAAATTATTTATTATTAATTTAATTTTCGAGTTCATTCATCATCCCCACATTCAACATTTAGAGCCTTTGGTTTAGGTGAAGGAAAAGGTTTAAATGTTGGACGATGTTTACGTGTTGGATGTGGACGTTTTGAAGGGTGTGGAGGGTGTTTTGGATGTTTATGGTGGTCGTTATTCTTTAAATTAATTAAAAGGATTTTTAATTTTAAATTTAGAAAAAAACCTTTCCCAAACTTCCAGCAATTATTAAAAGAATTGAAAATAAAATTAAGAAAAATTTAAAATTCATTTTTTTAGATTAATTAATTTAAGAGGAATTTAAGTTTGTGTTAATTATTAACTAAAATTTAATTCTTTATAAATCCAATTAATTAACAGATGTTTAAACAAATATTAAACTTATTTTAACTTATATTTAATATAAACAAATTATTTTCAAAAACATTTTTATAGAAAATGCCCACCTATTTTAAAAAGTACTTAAGTTGGAGATTATTTTTCTAGACATTATTTTCGATAATGTCTATAAAATTTAAATATTTTTAAAATTAAATAAAAACAAAAAATATAAAAATATTTTTTGTAAAATTCCCAAATATTTTAATTTGCACTTAACACACCTGTTACCTAAAATCCTTATTTTTTAAATTATTTATAAAATTAAAAAAACTGTCTGAAAAATCGGTGTATATATAAATTATTTGAAATTAAATATTTTAACCTAATAATTCCCAAATTTAGTAAAAATACCTAAAATTAATTTAAATTAACAACTAAAAATGAACGTTCAGATATACTTTATTCTTTTTGCTTTTCTTCTCGTAATTTCTGGAAGTTTGGCAAAAAATGTAAATTTTTTTAAAAATATTATTTTAAAAATATTTTAAGAATAACAACAATAATATACATCCAATGCCCGTACTTCCTCCACCAAATGCCCAAAATGTTGAATGTGGGGATGATGATGATTAGGATAATATGGATGATAATGATAGGATCAATATATGTTAAATAGAAAATAATAATAAATTTAATAAATAATGAGTACACAGAATAAAACTGAATAAGCTGTTTTTCCTTCAGCTAATAATGTAAAAGGTTTTTTAGGCGGCTGGGAGCGAACTAGCATTAGAGAGTTCAGCAAAAGTTGAGCCACCGGGCAGGATTCGGCCACATACAGGAGCTCTACCATTGAGCTGCCGGGGGTTCGACTAATGCTTTCACTTTTTAAATGCTGCTAGGTGAGCAAAAGGATTGAAATATTAGGCAAATTGGAATTAATTAGTATAAAAGCAGGGCAGCTATTGATGTTAAAACTTTCTGTATTCAGCAAAAATATGGTTTCCGAACCAGATTACGAACATCACTACGATCAAGACCGAGACGTCCGGGAAGCTAATGCGGCCATAATTACGATGCTCTTCATTGTGTCGATCATCGTCAGCTTCTGTTGTGTTATCTACCAAGTAATGAACTATCAAAATGAGAAGGCTGAATTCGAACGCATTCGACGTATGCAATTTATGCAATACAATCTTCGAAAGCAACAGGAACGTCAGTATCAGGAACTTCAACGTCAGCAATATGCTTATGTTCAGCCATATATTGGTTAGTTTTTAAGAAATATTCCCATAAAAATTTTAATAAATATTTTTAGTCTATCCAGTTGTTGCAGCTCAATATCAATGGACGGGAAATGAGCAAAGGTTAAATGAAAATAAAATTTATTTGAATAAATTTAAAAAAAATAATAATTTTTAGCGTTCAAAATCCGCCACAATATGTTCAAGCGCCATATCCGCCAGTCTAAAAAGAAACGGAGGGAAGGAATATTAAGAGATAAATTGATAGGAAATAATATATAGTATTTGTTCTGTTGTTAAATTTGTTCTTGTTTTAAATAAATTTATGTCAAGTACATAACAATTTTAACTAAAACAAATCTCATCCAATAATTTTATTACATTCAAAAAATTGTGAATGTAAAGCTGAAAATTTTCGTTTTTCCCAAGTAGGCATATTTGTGCTTAACAAAGCAATGTCTTTTTCATCCAATGCTGTCATAATAAGATAAGTTGGATAACGTATCCTTCTTTCATCAACCAAAGAGGAAGCAACAACAAATGAAAGTAAACGATGAAATTTTTCTCGATTTTTGACTAATTCCCGACAAACACAGCTTAATGAATGTTCTAGTCTGTCAGGGAATAAGTTTTCGACTAAATAGTTAATGTCACGTGGAGAAGATATTTCGTTGCTATTTAGTGCTTGTTTGCGACGATAATTGCTGCTCTTAAATAATAAAAGTTATATATGTGAGACGCCAGGTAACGCCAAGGTAAACGCGAAAATTTTGGCGCACACCTAATTTTCGCTCCCCCCTTCCCGAAATCGTCCACTTAACTACGCCCTTGTGAGAGGATATGGTTTGAAAATGGAAATGAAGGTCCCATTACTCCATAAATAGGTATATCAAACCATCCGGGGAAACTAAAAAATAGAAATTTCGAAACCATTGTTTCTCATTGTTTTTCGAAAACCTTGAAACAATGAGATGGTAAATGTCTGTTTCGTTCCCTACATGTCCGAAAGAGGATACGCATTTTTCTTCCCTTTTCCTGCATTTTTTTGCGTTAGGAAAAATGCTACATCAACTTCCCTTTCCATAAATAGAGTAAATCACCTGAATAAAGAACTCTGGCAACAATTGTGTAATCACCGGAGAAAATGAATTCAATAAAATAGGCACAGAGACTAAAAAAGTTCTTAAAAAGCTCAATTCAGCCAACAAATATTTCCTTTTAATTGGTTCACTAATTTGTTCAGTCCATGGCTGGTCTAAAGGACGAAACATAGCAAAGCAGAGACCACTCAAATCCCGTAAATCTGCTAACATTTCTGGTTGACGAGTGTGAAACTGAATTTAAATAATTTTTCGAAAAAAGAATTAATTTTAAAAATCATAATAAAACAAATAATCTCTTCTAAATAAAAAGACAAAAACATCTATAAGTAATGTTAAGTAGATGGTTAAAAACTATCATAAAAATTTAATTTTCTAGAACGAGATGTAAATTGGGAGGATAAAGTTGGAATATACACATTCAAAAGTATAATTAATTTACTTTCTTATTTACTGAAAAAAAACATCTACTACATTTACAGCATGGTAAAATAGATTTTTTTGGGTTTTCGAATACAAATTCGTTTTTCCACATAAGACAATTTTTAAAAATTAATTCAATTACCCTTCATTTAAAAAATTCTACAATAAATTCAAACCTTCAATATTCTTTCCACAATTTTTATAGAATAAATTTTTGGCTCCGGTTCTGCCTCCATTAAATTAATTAAATCAATTGTAAAAGGTAATTCAACTTTATGTTGTTGAGAGGCCAGTAAATGTAAAAGTTTTAAAGAAGCACAAATTGTTTTTAGGGGAGAATTGGCCAATTGTTTGAAAGGAACAGATGAAATAATTTGTGTAATCTAAATTACTAATTTATTTTAAATTGAAGTTTAAAAATTAAAAAGAAACCGTTTTTTTGGACAAATTACGAAGCAAAATTCCATCAGTATCACCTTGAACTTCATCATCAATTTTCTCAAAGATTTCTAATAATGAATTCCAATCATTATGGAAGTCGCCTGAAAATTTTAAAAATTTTTTATTTAAAATTATCTAGCCCAAAGCGGTTACTTTTTATCAAGTTACGTAAAACAATCATTTTAGCTCCCATAACAAGAGCGTAGCCAGGAGGTCGATTTCAGAGGGGATAAAATTGTGTGGCTTGTAAGCGTAAAAAAATTCACTTTTCTGATCATTTCCCTCTAAAATTTTTTCGTTTTCCCCATTTCAGTAGGGCTATAACCCCAGAAGCCCCTCCCCGGCTACGCCGTTGTCCCATAACCTAACCCTTTCCAAAATAACATTTGTCCTATAATTAAATCACAAATTAGAAAAAAAAATAATCAAAATACATTTTGGCGTTTTTCTTCTTTTTAAGCGTTCCTTAGCTAATTTAGACCAATTTAAGATTCCATTTTTTATAAAATGCGAAGGCAGAACATTAATTAAAGATGTTTCTATAGATTGCCGAAATTCTCCAAAACGAATAGACGGATTTTTTGCGAGACAAAAAAGGAAATATTTGAGGGAGTTTTTGCTAAATTTGTTAAAAATAAATTAAAAATTTAAATAAAAAAATACTTTTGAGAAAATGTGACTAGAAACTGCATAACAGGAATGTTTAATTTGCTGGGGCAAATTGACCAAAAAGAAGCAAGATTGCGAAAAATCAAATCAAATAACTGCAAACAATTGAAAATGAATTTTTTTATTAATTGAAAGTTCGAAAAAGAAAAAATATTCAGAAATTTCGAGAGAATATTAAATGAAAAAATTTCAAAAGTTATCCCTCATCGATTGGGAAAATATTTATAAATAATTTGAACAAAATGTTGCCTAATCTAAATAACAAGGGAGTAGCCAGGTCGATTTCATGGGGACTAAAATAGGGTGTGCGCCAAAATTTTGGCGTTTAATTTGGCTATAGCCCCAGAAAGCGATAGCACTTTTTGGGGCATATAGTAGCTATAGTCCCAGAACCCTCACCCCCTTGCTAAATAAAAAAATAAAATTACCACAGAATTGTAACTACATAAAATATTATTTTGATTCTCATCAATATTTAATTCCACGATATTAACATTTTCTACACAAACATCATCTTGGATAATTTCCGTACATTTTTCAAATAAACAATTTTTTCTTATTTTTCTAAATATAATTTTACAAATATTATTAATCGTATCCGCTTTCTCTAAAGTAGATGTAATATTTAATAAAATAACAGTACAAATCTGAAGAAATGGGCATTGTTCAAAATTCTGAAAAAAATATTTTTTATTTTGAAAAAAATAATTTTAAACCTGAATATTTATTTTTTCAATTAATTTTGTCCAAATAATAGTTAATTCTTTAATTAATTGTTTTTGAGACTTTTCTGTGCTAACACTAAGAAAGTAATTTAATTCAAAAATAATTATTTGAAATAAACAAAAAGTAAGGTTAGCAGCAATTCCCTGTTCTTTAAATTAAAATAAAATTTTGTAGGAAAATAAACGGTAATATTGAAACGGACAGAGCCCCTTTTTCCTCACCAATTTTCCCCTATATTTTTGCAAAATGGTCAGACATTTTCCTTTCTTCCATCCTTCTCAAAACTCATAGGTACTTGTTAGATACCATAAAATAATCCTCCTTTTACTTGATTGTAGGTAAAAAATAGAAAGGCAATTTGGATGGAGGAAAGGAGTTTTGGATGAGAAGAAAACGTCTGCCCATTTTGCAAAAACATAGGGGAAAAATTGGGAAGGAAAGAAAATGAGTCTGTCCGGTTCAATATTACCAAATAAACAAAATTACCTAAATTCCAAAAATGGGAACATATCTCAATCATCTGATCACTTTTAATTAAATCTCGTGTCTGTCTAGCACTCAAAAGTGGTATATTTTCAATTAATAAACGAAAAATAACAACTAGACTTCTGAAAGAAAATTAAAATTATCAAATAAAAATTTAAACCTTTTCAACATTTTTTTATCATTTCCCAAAGAATTTATTAAATTTAATAAAAGTTTGGAGTATTCATAAGAAACAAGGGGGCTAAGTTCACGAAAATACACAACAAATTCATTTAAAATTAATTGGGAAATTGAAAATTCGGGGACAGAAGATTTTTGAAAAAGTTCAAGAATTGATTGAAATAATTCATCTAAACGTCGTTGATCTCTCAATTTTAATAAAAAATCAGCTATTTTTTGTTGATCTGAAATAAAAATAAAATAACAAAAATTTGTTTTTTAATCAAACCTTTAGAAAGTAAAATCTCCTGTAATTTTTCTTGATCTAACATGTTGAATTATTAAGAATTTCTTAAAAAATGAAAGAAATTTTATAGTATTTTAGACAAAAAAAGGGGAGGACTCAAATTGCCAGACTCAACATTGCGAATATAAATTTGGCAAAATGATTTTTTCAAAATTTTTAATTTTCTTAAATTTTTTTTTCTTTGTTTGCACCAGACATGGTCATGGATACGGATATGGATACAGATAATACCAAAATGCCTGCGGATATCCGCCTGTATCCGTTTGTATCCGCCGTAAATATCCGGATACGGATACCAAAATCCGTGTCCGTGTCCTAGTCTGGTTTGCACAATTCTTGAACTTGCATTTTCGTTGAATTTTGTTTAAAAATCTGCATTTTTTATAAACAATCTTTGAAAATTTTTTAATGCAAATATTTTTCAGGATAAATAATTTTTTAATTTAATTTTCGTCTGAACTTCATTTATGGCTGATAAATTTTATCCTCCTTTTCCTAAAAAACATGTAATTGGTCAATACACATTTGTTGAGCCGGATTATAAAGTTAAATTTCCTGTCTTTCACTGTTGCCCATCTCATCATGCTGGTTGTAATTCTTTTGATACCAATTTTGACTTCAATATTTCTACAACAACAGAAAATCTACATCAAAATCAAAGCAACAATTTACATCAAAACCTCAATAACAACAACAAAACAATTATCAACAACACAAAAAATACCTACACAACCCCAAACAGTACACGAACAAAAATTAACGACAACTCTTCAACCTTCCGAACTGTCAATTTTGTACCTCCACCTCGTCCTATTGCTCCACCTCAAACTATAATAAAACCTCCAGTTTATACAATTTCTTCATCTCCACCTCCAACTGCAAAAATACCTTCAAAAGCTTTCATTACTCCTTCATCTCCACCTTCTATACCTTTTAAAAGGCCTCCAATTCCACCTTATATTGTTCCTTTATCTCCACCTCCTATTGAAGCTAAATCTTCATTTTCTGCCTCATCACTTGCACCATCTACTTCGGAAGTTTCAAAATTGGTAGAACCGAAGAGCGAGATTGAACATGAGGCTATGGATCAATGTATTAATTTTAAATAAATTTTTTCCAAAAATTAATACTTGTATTTTAGTTGTTCTCAGCGAGCAGGGCAACAAATCTGGATTTTGGTGAGTAATATTCTTTTAAGCTTTTTCTGGTATAATTTGAATATTTTTTTTATTAATTATTGTTTGATTTCGTAAATAAAATTTATGAATCTTTTACCGACCTCTGTTGACGGGAAAATTTTGATACAAAATTAGCTTTAAGAGCCCTAATAGTTCTAATTTTCTATTAATTTTTGAGTCTCTAAAAAATTTTCTAGGCTTTCTTTTATTCGTCCAAACGTTGTTTTTGATGTATTGCCTAAATCTTCGTTGCAATTTCGCAGAATTATTTCGCATTTTCAAGGAATTTATCCAAATGGATCTGGAATAATCTTCTGCATGTCAAAGTTTTTTTAGAGGATTTATTTTTATATTTTTTAAATTGTTTTTAAGAAAAGAATGTGACACAGTTACAGATATGGTTGGAGGTGCTCTCCCCTATCATATGGATTTGCCTGATTCAGTCCGTAATGAAACACAACGACGTTGGGAAAAGAATGAAGTTAAAATTCTTTGTGCGACTATAGGTTTTTTAATTTTTTATTAATTTACAATCAACCAAAAAAAGTGAATGATACGGGTTTGTACTTGTGGTACGCCAAATGTTATGGCTATGAAGGAACCTCAACCTTTTTTGATCTAACAATAAATGTTACTTTTTTGGTGTCTTCTTTAAGCAATACCCGAATAGGCCAGAAATTTTTTTCTTTTTAGCTTTTGGCAAGACAGTCAACAAACCAAATGTCCGTTTTGTTATTCACCATACATTACCACAATCCTTGGAGCAATACGAAAGGCAATGTGCTTTAGCTGGAACAGATGGCCAACTTTCCCATTGTGTACTTCTTTATAGCTTTAATGATCATTTACGTGTACTTCGTTTAATCAAAGAAGATATTCCAAAACCTCCGCCAAATGTTATGGCTATGAAGGAATGTTCTTTAAAAAATGTTCTTCGTTATTGCGAAAATGTGGCTGAATGTAGACGAAAGAAGTTGGCTGCGGCTTTTGACGAGGTTAATTTTTTTTACTTTTATTTTTTGGAGTAAGGAATGTTAATTTTATCACGCCGAGTTTCTTTTTTCATAATCTTGGCTTTTAAATGTGGTCCGAAATCGTTTTTTTGTAGTGTCATTTAAGTAACTTTATGAAAAACTTAGTGAGTGTTGAGTAATGTTAAAAATGGGCAATCTCTGTTATATTTTTTAAAGTACGGAAAACTTTTTTGGGGTGGTGAAACATTTCTTTCGCATTGGGGCAGTATTTTCATGCATATTATTTTTTCAAAATTTACGTTTAAATATTTTTTAAAGAAATACAGTGCCGAGCAATGTATTGCAACAGCTGGGCCCTGTACAATTTGCGAAGCTTTAATGGATGGAAAACAACCTTTGAAACTTTATGATTTTACTGGTGAAGCGCTAGCTGTCTTCGCCTCGATGAGAATGCTTCGTAATACTTGTATAAGCTACATGGCCGATATCTTTCGAGGATGTTTAACTAAAAAACGTGTTAAACAAACGGTTGTTTTTTAAATTAATTTAAAAATTTATTTAAATAATTTTAGATGGATGATCACAGTCACGGACGTTTGCCTTTTTTCGGTCTTGGGAGTGGTCTCACTGATACCGATTGTCAACGTTTCATGCAAAAGCTTGTAATTGATGGCTATTTGTATTTGAGATTGACCAGCACTAGACATATGACTGTTATTGGATATGCTGCTTTGGGAAGGAAAGGATCTGATTTACTTAATAAATACAAACAGCAAGAGAATGTACCTCCAAATGAACGAGTATGTTGGAAAATTTTAAAAGACTTGAAACTTTGGATATATTGACTTTCAAATAATTATTCTAACTCATGGGTCTAGCCAAGGGCGTTCAGGGGGGCTAAAATTGGGTGTGCGCCAAAAATTTTTTGTACATATATTTTTATTTTTTCAGCGCCACAGGCGAAAATTTTGAGAATTTTGTGGGTTGTAGTCGTAAAAAATTCACTTTTCTGATCATTTCCCTCTTAAAATTTTTTCACTTATCTCTTTTCAGGGGGCTTCTGGAGCTATGGCCCAGAAGCCCCTCTGGCTACGCCCTTGGGTCTAGCTAACAAGAAACCTCTAATTAACAATAAAATATTTTTTTAGAAATATTTTAATAAAATATAAATATTTTAGATTTATTTACATGTTTCCGATGCAAAAGAAAAAAGGCGTAGTAGCAAAGGCCATACAGACTTAGATGCTGATGACCAAACAAATAACATTGCAAATAAACGAAAAAGACTGAGTTCTGTTTTTTGATTATTTGTTTTGTTTAATTAATTTATTTTTGGATAAAAAAAAACAAAATTTAATATTTGTTTTAATTTTTAGGCCAAGTGACAATGTCTCCTTTTGTGAATTTTTGCTGATCTTTTACATATTTTTCACAATATTTTGATTGTCTTTTCTGTTTAATTGATCTCAAAATATTATATTAAATATTGTGTTTGTCTTTTTCTGTTTTTTTATCAATTAAATCTTTTGATTATCTTCTTTTGGGTTTAAGGTTAATAGAGGAAGGAATTAAGTATTAATAGGTATTTATTAACTATATATTTTGATAACGATTTTGTGACAATTCTTTATTTAAAATATTGCAACTAGGTTTTTATCGAAAAAAAGACTAAAATTATTTCTTAAAAGAAAGTTGGATCATTTTTTGCTCATGCGTGAAATCAATACATAAATAATAAATTATTAACGTTTGAGCGCGTGAAATGATTAATATAATTTTTGTTGTTTCTATTAAATAAACTCCAATTTCTCTTGTTTCAATTTTTTATTTAATCCTTAATTCCTCAAAAATATTCATAAAAAATAATTGTCTTAATTAAAATGCCTTACAAATCTGATTTTCCTCCAGTTGAAATTGCCAGTGAGCCTTATCCGCCTCGATTGCTTTCTGCACTTTGGGAGCATTTCTCAGAATGTCCTGAAAGGATTGCATTGGTTCTTATTAAAATTTATTAAAATTTCTTAAATGTGACTAATTAAAATCAGATCAACTCCAAAGAACCAAACACTGATTTTGTAACATTTGGAGAACTTTATGTATTTTCCCTCGCTACTGCTGCTTTTTTACAAAATAGAGGGTTTTTGTTCGGTGATGTTGCTTGTTTAGTTATGCAGAATTGTTGGGAATATGTACCAATATTTGCGGGTATTGGTCTTCAAGGAGGAGCAACTAGTGGAGCTAATCCTTATTTTACTCAAAGTTGGCAGGGATTTTTAGATCATTTAAAAAATAAATTTGAAAGGTAATAAGGTACTTGTGGGTTATCCCAAACCAGTTTTTGCGGACATATTTATGCGGACTCATTTATGTACGAAAAGGTCAAAAAGGTTCTCCCTTCCTCGATTTCACTCAATTTTCTCTAGGGCATTTTTCAATTAGGGCATCAACAAAGAGAAAATTGAGTGAAATCGAGGAAGGGAGAACATTTATTTGACCTTTTCGTACATAAATGAGTCCGCATAAATATGTCCACAAAAACTGGTTTGGGATAACCCACAAGTACCGGTAATAAGTAAAGTTGTAAGTTCTTGGACATCTTTGGGTATCCAGAACTGGACTGAAAAGTCTTCGGTTCTTCGGTTCCAAACAGTGCTGGGTATGGCTCCGTAGCCAGGCTCCAGGAACGCCCAATACCGAGCACTGCAGAAACCTTAGTTATGTAAAATACAGAAAAATATTATCTCAAAATGCTTTCCAATTAAATATTTAGGAGAACTTCAATATCAATTCAACGAATCTCAAGCTAAAATTGTCTTTTGCTCTGAAACATGCCTTGATAATGTTATTAAGGCTGCTAAAGGTTCTCAAACTGTGAAGGTGTAATTTTTCTTCTCATTTAAATAATATTGCTTTTTTAAAGACAATAGTTCTTGTTGAATCCGGTCATTCCAAAAAGCCTTTAAATCGAAATGAAAATCAGCTTCCTTTTGGAGTTATACGTTTTGGCCAAGTACTTAGAACGGAACCAACAATTGCAATTGAATTTTCATTAGTAAATTGTCGACCTGATAAAGACATTATATTGTTACCATTTTCATCGTGAGTTTAAAAAACTGTGAAAATATAAATACACTCCTTGATATTCGAAGAGATACTTTTTTAAATTATACCTATTATTAACAGGCATTTAATTAAATTTCCCTTAAACTTGTGAAGATATTTTCAGTGGCACAACTGGATCTCCAAAAGGTGTAATTATCACCCACAAAAATATAGGCACGATGTTGAATATTTTAATTGATCATTTCCGAAATCAAATTCACGCTTATATGCGGCCACCATTTATAGAAAAGGAAGAAAATGAACTTCTTCTTCTCCCTTTCTTCCATTGTTATGGCTTTTGTATGTTACAGGCTTGTCTTTTGAATGGGTCGACTGGATTGGTAATGGCTGGTTTTGAGCCAAAACTTTTTTGTGAAACTATACAGAATTTTAAGGTATATAAATTAATTATTAAAATATTTGAGATAAAATGGAAAATTAACGGCTGGAACAATAATACCTAGAAGTGGCAATCTCTTTTTTTAGAAATATGTAGTTATACCAGGGATGGAGAATTTACAATTTTAAAAAGCGGAAGGTGGAAGCAGGAGAAAGCAGAATAAAATCTAAAAAACGAAAGGCGGAAGCGGAAAACTCAAAAAAGACGGAATTCTGCGGAAGGCGGAACGCGGAAGCGGATCCATCCCTGTTAATATGTACCTATTTTCCATAATTTTATCAAATAAATTTTTAATTAAAATTAGTCAAATAAAAATTATTACCAGATTCGCCTCATAAAAACTGTACCCCCGATTCTTGTATTTTTGGCCAAAAACCAAGTTGTTTCAAATTATGATCTTTCTTCGGTAAATGTTATCTTTTCGGGTGCAGCTCCAGCTGGTGCAGATCTATGCGAGGAAGTTTTGTTCAGACTTCCTAATGTTCAACATATTTGTCAAGGCATCTTTTTCAAGATTAAATTGGAGTTAAGTCAATAACCTGACTTTTGGATTACATTAAATCATTTCTGACCTTCATTATAAGATTTACAGGCTATGGCATGACCGAATTGACTGTTGCTTCACATTTCCCTGTGTTAGATAAACAAAGATATAAATCAACTGGAAAACTACTTTCCAATTTGGAAATGAAGGTTTTTCTTGTTTCTAAACACTTGGACTTTTATAGAAATTCTTAGATTGTCGAAATTAATTCTGATGATGAAGTAGAAGTTGAGAAGGGAATGCCTGGGGAGCTTTTACTTCGCGGTCCCACAATTATGTTGGGATATTTGAGAAAACCGGAGGAAACAAAAAGAATAATTAATTCGGATGGATGGTTAAGGACTGGTAGATAATGAACTTTTAGAAAGTTTCTTTAAAAATATTTTTAATTGAAGGTGATGTTGTTTTTGTTGATAATGAAGGATTTATTACTGTACTTGATAGATTGAAAGAATTAATAAAAGTTAATGGACTTCAGGTATTTTTAATGCTATATTTTTAAAGCTCATACTCGGTTAAAAGAAAAAGAATTCCCTTATTTTCAAAAATTTTAATATTAGTACAGGCTGTAAATAAACATGTTTCTATCCTAATGGCATCGTTGTTGATTAGGAAAATGAAATCGGAGACCTCAATAAACCTCCACATAATTTTGGAATTTATTTAAAAATAGTTAGCTTTTCGGAGAATAGAATGTCTCAGAGAACAGACTGGTTATTTTATTTAAAAATTAATTTAAAGGTAGCCCCTGCAGAACTAGAGGATTTACTTCTTTCACATCCGGATATTGAAGATTGTGCTGTTGTTGGAATATCAGATCCCATGTCTGGCGAATTGCCTTTTGGATTTGTTGTTAAAAAAGAGGGGAGTTCTCTTTCAGACAAAGATGTTCAAGAATTTGTTAAAAGTAACTAAATTAGTTAAAATCGGGGCTGCGATTCGTATTGGAAGTACAGTACTTGTAAAATACCTAATAATACTTTTAGCTAGCGCCTTTGGCGCCAGAAATTTTTTTTGAAGAAAACTTATAATTGGAAAATTTTCTCCCCCGTTCACAGCCCTCCTTAAAATAAATAATATTTAAAATTTAATTTTTAGTCAAAGCTGTCTATTATAAACATTTAAAGGGAGGAGTTGAATTTATTGATAAAATTCCAAAAAGTCCATCAGGCAAAATATTAAGAAGATTACTCAGAGAAAGACTTAAAAATAATAATAAATTAATTTCAAAAATTTGATATATTTTTTGTTTCGATATTTTTTATATTTATTTTGTTAAAAACATTTAAATTTTATTTTTTAAAATTTTATTGAATTAAATTGCTGCAAGATTTTAAGGATTTTCTTTTACGAGAAGTTAAATTGTCAATATTATTTACAATTGACAGAATGTCAAAAAACAAATAAAACATTTAATTTTTATTAATTCTGCTATAAATATCATATTTCAAAATTTGTTTAACTAACTTTAATAAATACATAAACATTACTTATTTAACATTTGCTGAAAAATTGTTTTGCAAGTTTTTTCAATCGTTAAAAAATTAAATTTTGATAGTATTTTTAAAATTTTTATTTCTACTAACATGAATTATTTGTAATTGAATTCAACTTTATTTAAAAATTTTAGTTTTAAATATGAAGAGGCACTAATTTAATTTTATTTACATTTCACATAAATTAATCAAAAAATATTTTTGATTTATAATCAAAAGATAGGACAGTTTGATAATTTTTTATTTTTTATTTTTCCGTTTTTTACATAAAAGTTTGACCGTTAAGAAATAAAAATTAATTAATTTTTTACTTTTTATGTTTTAACTTGGTTAAAAAACAAAAAAAAATGAAACTAAAAATACACTTAAATTTTGAACATTAATGTTTTGTATTTTTAATAATTAATTTTGAATTTTCTGGTTTCTCTATAGAAATTGGCAAATTAACCAAACATTAATGTTCACAACATTTAAGTGTATTTTTAGTTTCATTTTTTTTTGTTTTTTAACCTTTCAATTTAATTCTTTTAAAATAATGAAGCCTTTCTTTTACTGAAAACAACAAAAATCCCCTCTTTTTTTAAATAACTAATTTAAACCTCGTGTTTTAAATTAAATGACCTCGTAGCTAGTTATGTTTATATTTTGTCTATCCCCCTACTTTAAATTTATTTGCGCAATTTCCTTCTTATAAATAAATTAGGTATTAGTTAAAAAAATATTCTTATTTTATTTTAAATGTCATAATGCTCCTAAATAATATTCTAAAAAATATTATAAAATAAACAAATTAATATTTATTTATAGCCAAATTAATTTGCAATAATACCCTACATTAAATAAATCCTCTTTAAATTAGAAAATGTTTTTCAGGAAAAAATTAAAATTGAGAAACGTCAACCTGTAATAATAAACAAAAACAATTTATTTTAAATAATTAAATTTGTTACTTCCTCTATTTTAAAATCTTTATAGATGCGCGTAATTATTGACTTTATAGATTAAATAATAGGGTTTCACCGGAAGTTCCGGTTCCGGAAAGTTCCGGTGTTTTTTTGGTTCCGGTTCCGGTTCCGGGAACCGGAACTCAAATTGGTTCCGGTTCCGGTTCCGGTTCTGGTCAAAATTTCGGTTCCGGTGAAACCCTATTAAATAATATTTTATTATCGTTGATTTCCCTAGGAGATTTTTTACAAATTTTTTCGTAAAATTTATTTAAAAATTTGATAAAATTAATTAAAAATTTAACAATTTATGAAAATTATTTTATGTAATACTAATTCTTTTTGTTTTTTTTAAATTTCAGACATTAAAAAAATTCTAAATTTTTTAAAATATTAAAAATGTGAGAGAATTCTTTTAATTAAATTGAGAGCTTTTTAAATATTGTTTTATTTCCATAATTAAAAAAAATTTTTTTTATTCAAAATAATTTTCTCTAGACATAATTTCCGAACACTTCCTAAAAAGTTTTTTCTAGACATTCTTTCTTCTAATTAAAAAAACTAAATTTATTAAAATATGCAAGTCTACACTGACCTTTTTTAATTAAAAATTTTTGTAAAATATTTTTTAAATAATTATTTTTAAATAAAAAAAATTAGAAATAAATTTTATTTCCTTTTTTCTTTTCCAAACATCTGTTCTTTCCGGTTATTTAAATTAAAATTTTTTCAAACTTTGCTCTAAATAATCTTTATAGTTCGTCATTTGAATATTAAAAAAAGATATCTTCTTTTAATGATTAAGAATCTAACTAAAAAATTTTACTGGAAAATTTTTAAAAATTTCTTCGTGTTAATTTTGTAAATTTTGATTATTTTTTAAAAAAGAACCAAGACAGAAAAATAAAAAAAGATAAACAATCAATTTATAGAATATACCTAATATATGTATTGTTCTAAATATTTAATACATTATATCAGGGCTTCGATTTCTGCGGATTTTTCCTCATTTTGTGGCTTTTTGGTGGGTCGATGAGGATTATTTTTAAAAATGCGGATTTGCGGATTTTTGTGGTCTTTTAAAGATTATGAGGATTTTTTGTATTTTCTTGTAGTTTTTAGCATAAAATGTCATTATTTTCTGCTAAGACCTTCTAAAATCCTCAAAATTTTCGCCTGCGGCGCAAAAAAGGAAGAAATGTCTTTTGGCCTTCCAAAAATACTCAAAATTTTCGCCTGCTACTCCGGAAATGGAAGATTTTTGGCTTAAGGATATCCAAAATTCAAAGAAGATTTTTAACTTCTTGGCCTTCCAAAATCTGCAAAATTTTTGTCTGCGGCGCGAAAAAAGAAGATTTTTCGAGTAAACGATGCACTACAACTAGGGACGGTGAAAGCATTGGCTCAAGTTAACTGGAATTTTTCATTTAATAGTTCGGATTTGAATAAAATATGTAGTCATTAGTAGCGTTTCAAATTGATGGAGTCAAATTCAATTGATGGAGTCAAAAAATAAAACGCATAAAGTGATTTTAATTCAATTTTTGTATTTGATAATTTTTTTGCGGATTTTTCATATTAAATGCGGATTTTTTCGATCGAAATTGCGGATTTTTAAAAATTCGAGATCGAAGCCCTGCATTATATGCTAAAATAATTACCGAGGGTAATTATTTTTCCAACCTTTCTCTGAAGGGGGTAATTATTCGAGAGAGGGAGAGACATATTTCGGCATTTACGGTATTTTAGAATTTGGTAATAGTTAAGACCTGGAGTTGATTTTGGTGTCATTCGACACAGACCGACAAGTTCTATAACCTAAGACTGACTGACCATTTTTTAATAATTTATAAAGGAAAAAAGGGGGGTACGAACCGAATTATTACCTAGAATTTTTCTTAAATTTTATTATGTTAAGCAAAACATCTAAATAAACTTATTTAAAGATAATTCTAAAAACATTTTCTCATAATTATCTTCTAAATATTTAAACAAATTTAGAAATTTTGGTTAAAAAATTTTTTCTCAACCGAAATAAGTAGTAGCTAAATATTTCCATTTTAAGAAAATATTAAATAATTTTTTTGGAAGTTTTTGGGAATAATTTGCAATTTATTTTTTAAAGACATTTTTAAAGATTTGTTTTTAAAATATTATTTTTATGGGGATTTTAAAATAAAAAATAAATTTTAGTTAATTTATGAAAGAATTGAAAATAAATATTTTGTTCTGTCAAAGCTTTCAAAAAAATATTTTTAAAAGTTTTTAGACAAATTGGAGTAAAGTTTAGTCTATATTTTCTGGATCTTGTTTCCTCCTCTTTTTTTAAATAAAATTTTTTTCATTGAATAAAATTAATATTTTTAATTATTTTAATTAAATTTGAAAAAAATATTTTTCTTAAAATTAATTTTGAAACAATTCTTTGTATTTATTTAACAAAATTAAAGTCAAAATAAATTAACAATCATTCTTTCTATTTTAGTATTTTTTTAATTTTCCAGAAAATATTTAAATTAAAAAAAGCATTTATCTGGAAATTGTCTTTATTGGGAAAAGGTTAAAATATATACCCTAAATAACCTTTGGTCGGTTAGTTAGTTAAAAAATTTTTTTGTGCGCGTCTCCTTTTCTATTTTAAAGAAAAGTGTTTGTGTCTTCGTTAACGCCTTCTAAAAAAATTTTTTTCCATTTATTTTAGATAAGGCAATTTTGGTTTTTTCATTTTAAATTAGGCAAATAAATATTACATCCCCGTAAATTGCCTGAAAAGCCGTTTAAGCTCTATATTTGGTTTTTTTTATTTTAATAGATAAACGAATGAAAACATTTTTGGTATTTTCATGAATTTTTTATTTTACACGAATTAAAAATTAATTCGTCTAAATTTAAAATTCTTTTTTGTTGAAATAAAAAATACTTCCGTTTCCTTCCATTTTTATTTAAATATCTAAACTTAAATAAAAAATAATTTTTTTTTAACTTTTTTGGAAATAAATTGAAAAAAATAAAGATTAGAACAGATATACTATACGTTTTCTTATCCATATATTTGACCTTACATAAGGTAAATCCTTGGATCTGAGTTAATGTACTTATCGCATATACTCTATTAATTACACTGAGTAATTATTATTTGACCCTCTTGTTGGGTGGGGGGGGGGGTAATAGATTTCAGTATACTACTATATTTATTATGAGTGAGTGATACGTTAAAGGGGTTAGCTCTCGTCACCCAAAGTAAAAAGTGTGGGTTGTATATATCCGATTGTATATAATTTTGTATAAAATTTTTTTAAAGGAGTAAGCCAAACTTTCCAACTTTTTTAAATTTATATTCGAAACTCACAAATTAATTTTAAAATATTTGTCTTTTCTATTATTTCAAAAAATTACCAAGATAATTTTCTGTTTTACTTTTAAAATTTTTTTGTGACGAATTAAGTGTTTATACCAAATCTCCCATAATATTTATTTATTTTAAATATTTTAAATGCGTGTGAACAAAGAAAAAATATTTTTTAAAGTAAAAAAAAAGTACTAGAAATTCTTTTATACTTTTACTTTTTTTTACTAATTCAGTCAAAACTTTTCTTTCTTTTAAGTACTTTTTTACATTTCCTTTCTTTTGCGCGCCATTCTTTTTTCACGAATTTTCTTAGAAATTGGATTAATTTAAAAATTCAATTTATATTAGAAAGAGAATAAGTAAATCATGTGCACTTTGCATTTTTTGACAAAAGAAATAAAATTTATTCAATCCAAATAAAAAATGTTAAATATTACTTCCATTGTATACATTTAATATTTTTTAACTACAGAATATTTGTTTAAATCAGGGCTCGGATCAACAAAATGATAATCAAAAGTACAAAAATCTTGATTTTAAAGTACAATACTTTCAAATAAAGTACGAATCCGAGCCCTGGTTTAAATTAATGACTGAACAAATTATCATTAAATAATTTATATTTTTTTAAATATGACTGTATTAATCAGTACACTCTGTTCGGTTAATCTAAATTTTAAAAACCACGTTTTTCGGATCTGAGTTTGTGTTAAATATCGGGGTTTATTTTGGGGAATTATTTAAAAATCGCGCTAATTTTCAAAAATTTCTATTTTCAGTTTCTAAAATGTCGTAAAAGCGGTTAATTTTTGGCTAGAAATATAGAAATTTTTAAGTTTAAAACCTCAGTGTTTATTCCAATAATGCACCGGGGGTATATTAATTCAACCCATCTCTAGAAGGGCTTTAATAGAGAGTAAGTTTCAATTATTAAATTTGTGGCCCTAACGAGGGCCGTTTGAGATAGGTTTATGAGACAGATCCGGGTGAAGGACCGAAACCGAACTACTCAATATCTTCAGACTATAATTATGTTCGATAATAACAATAATTGAAACTTTCTTCCCGAGATATAAATTCTCTTAATTTTATTGAAAAAAATTTCTTATATTAAATTTTGAATTAAAATTTAAAAAATCTAAATTAAAATCAACATTAAAATTTATTATTTATTAAAAATTATTAAAAATATATTAATTAATTATATGTATTTTTTATTTTCCTTCTTCCCTTTTTCCTTTTAAAAATTAAATTTAAATTATTTATATTAAAAGGAAGTGAAAAAACTTTGAAAATATTTCTTTTGTTTTTTATTTTTTTCTAAATTTTTATTAGCATTTTTCAATGAGGGATTATTTTACCCTTTTTTTTTCCCTTTTCATCATTTACTACATAAAAATAAATTATTTCCTTTTTTTACACTCTTTTATTATGTAAATATATATTATGGCTTTTCTTATTCCATTTGTTTTTAACAAGCTTTTTCTCTCATATTTTCAAATTAATGTTTTTTGGATATATAATAGACTAGGGAATAATAGTTTATTATTATTATTTGGAAGGAAAACCCAAATAAAACAAAATAAAAATATGAAAATATAGTAATATATTCTTAATTAAATAAATCTTTTATTCTTCTGTTTCCGATCTCCTAATTTTAAAAGTATTACTAACTCTAATTTTAAATATACATCCAACAAAAAATACTGACTTGGACATGGAGATTCATACCCTGCGGATGACTCAAAAACTAACGGGGATATAAACGAATACGGACATCGACTTCACGGATCCGTATCTATGTCCAACTCTGAAAAAAGTTTTTTTCTTTAGTTAATTTTTTTTATCCTTTTGAGAATAATTTTTGAATAATTTAAGAAAATATTTATTATGTTAATTTACTAGATAATTTACAAACTTTTAATGTTAAAATGACAAATAAAAGTTTTTGACATTTACCAGACTAATTAGCATTATTATAAATACACAATAAAAGTCCCAATTGGATATATTAAAGGAATAAATATTTGGAAGAAAAATGCTTAATTGTAATGTAAAACATTTTTATATTTATATTTATTTTTTGTAATTTCAAAAATTATCAGTTAATATATTAATTATTAATTTTACTTTAAAATTTTTACTTTAAATTTGTTAGAATTTAATTTATTTATCAAGGTTTCACGGGTTGAGAAAAAATTCGTGTCGGGTTTGGGATTGCGCCGTGATATCCCAAATAACTATATAAATTTGTGAGAAAGTTTTGACATTTATAAAAAAAATATTATTTTATTTACTTTCACACAAAAATACCTTCTTTTAATTCTCTAAACTTCCTTAAAAACATTAAAATTCATTAAAATACCATTTCTAAAATATTTAATAGTAAATTGGCATTTAGATTATTTTTAATGTCATGCCAATATCGTCAAATTTTAGTAATAATTCAAAGGATTAAATAAATAAATATTACAAATAATTTTTTTTACTAATTTTCTATTTAAAGATATTATTTTTAATAATCGTTTAATGACTTAAAAATTATTTTTTTATTTAAAAAACAATTATTTTTTATTTAAAAATAAAAATAAATTTATTAAAAAAATTATATCTTTTAATCATTTAAAATGACTCAACATTATTTTAAATAATTATTTATTTATTTTTTTTATTTTAAAAACAAAACAAAATTGAAATTTGACAGTAACAAAAAAATTCTAAATTTCTTTTTGGAAATTTGAAAATTCGTAATCTTGATGTATATTTTCTGTCCTATTACTGATTTTCGGAAACAAATCACTAACTTAAAAAATTGTAATTTGAGAGTAACAAAATTCCTCTTCCACATATAT
This sequence comes from Meloidogyne incognita, assembly GCA_036172945.1. NCBI lineage: Eukaryota > Metazoa > Nematoda > Chromadorea > Rhabditida > Meloidogynidae > Meloidogyne > Meloidogyne incognita. Next base: position 687,361 of record JARQAC010000035.1, read on the forward strand.
CCTCCTCTCCTCCTTTTTATGACAGTTACAAATTAATTAATTAATTAATTTGGCATTTAAAATATATTTTAACAAACTATTTATTTTCCTTTCCACATATATCCACAATTATTTTTAAAAATTCCATATATCCAGCCACATATAGAATTTCCCAAAATTATTTTTTTAACCAAAAAGTACGCGGGAAAGTGAAGAGTAAAATGAGATGACGCCAATATTTTATTTAATAGTAGAGTGAGTAAAAATAAATAAATTATTATAGGGACGACAAACAAAAAATATTCCCAACACGTTTCTGTTAATTATATTGAAAGGCAAATATTTGTATTAAAAATGGTTGAGGTTATTCCATCGATTTACTTTAAGGATGGGATATATACGTATTTTTAGTTCCTTCTTAAAAAATCTTTTTTTTAATTTAAAAATTAATTAAATATTATTTTTGAATCAGCAACTCATAAAATTTAATTTTTTTGGAAATAAAAATAAGACAAATGTTTAAATTTTTTTATTTCCAGATGTTTTTAATTTTTTAAACATCTTCATTTTATTTTTTAAAAATTTTAACTACTACATATTTAGAGGATTAAAATCAAGTTACCGTATTTCCTAAAATAGTACGGCCTGCTAAATTAGTACGGCCCCCTAAAATAGTACGGCCCTTTGGAAGAGGGTTGAAAAATAGTACGGCCGGCCGTACTATTTTAGGAAATACGGTAAATTGTTGGATTATATTCTCTTTTAAATCTTTATAAAAAATTATTTTTAAACAAAATATGTACTACTTTTAACTTAAACAAAAAATATTTTACCCATTAACCTTCAAATAAAATTTTTACGAATTTTTGATTTTAAGAATTTATTCTCAAATTTATTTTTTTCTTTTTGTTTTAACAAAACATTGTATATAAAAATAAAAACTTTTGAAGTATACATATCATCAATTCTTGTTAAATAAACTTTTTATTTTTATTCTTCTACTTCCTTATTATTATTTTTTTCTTTTACTTAAAATTTTTATTTTTTTATTATTACCAAAACAATGTTTTTATTATTTTATTTTTTTCAAAAATATATTTTCTGCTAATTATTTTTGTTTTTTTAAATAAAAATAATTTTGCGTGACTCATTTCTCCAGGGAACTAGAAAATGAAATAAATTATTATTTTATTTAAAAATAAAAAGTATTTTTAATTTTTAAATTTTATTATTCGTCTACTCATAAAAAATGTCTAAGAAAATTTTTTCAAAAATTATTACTTTAAAATAATTTTTTGAATATAAACTACAATTAAATAAATTTTATTTTAAATTCAAAATATGTAATTCTGTAGAAAATGACATTTTATGTATTGAAATTGAGTAAAATAATAAAAAGTAAAGAAAAAAACAAAATTATTTAAATTTTTAAAATTTTTATAAATATCAATTAAATAAAGATAAAATGTCGTTTGTTATTTATTTATTATTCAAATAACTATTTTGATTACATTCTTTAAGGAATTTTTAAATTTTAAAATATTCTTTATGTTTTACTTTCCTTAATTTGTTGGATTATAAAAATTAAATATGTTTGTCTTTTTTTAACTATTTAAAAGTTTTATTAGAAATGCTCAATTTATGCAAAATTATTAAATAATATCGTCGACATGAATCTGAGGCTAATTTAAATAGCCCTTTAAATAACTTTAATTAAAAATATTTTAATTCCACTTTTTTTAATGTTCAAATTTCCTCATTTTCGTTTCCATTTTATGCAAAATACACCAAATTGTGTCCCTTAGGACTTAACTATTTATTAGATATTATTTTTATTAATTTTCTAACAATAACAAATATTCATTAAAATTAAGTAACTGCTACTTTCCTGTTCTGCCACACCCCAAATTAATGGTAAAAATGTTGTATGTTAATAAGGTAGTCGACATGAATCTGAGGCTAATTTAAATAGCCCTCATAAACATAAAAATCAAAGGAAGAAATTGTTAATATGAGCTTGTGGAGCTTAGGTGAATTCGATCATTTCGATCAAAAAATTCTTGACAAAATTATAATTACTTAATTGTCAGCCAGTTCAAAAGTTACTTAATTTATCAAAACTTTTTAAAGCATATCAAATCACATTAAACTTACAATAGCTGATGAATTTTTCAGATTAGTTATCCTTTGCAAAATCGAAGTTTTTATCCTAATTTTAACTTGCCTCTATATGATTTTGTGGTTTTTAGTACAGGTTTTCAGTACTAAAGTAACAAAAAATATTTTGCAAAAATATATTTACATAAATTTTTAATTTTTTGTTTGGTATGACAAATAATTTAATTATTTAAATTTAAAAGACAATGCCATTTCCAGGAGTTATTTACAAACAAATAATTTTTTCTTTCTCACTATTTAAAAATTTTTTTCCTTCAAGTATCAAGTGCAAACTTTATTTTTCTGTTATTATTCTCACGGTCGAATATTCACGAAAATAATAGATTTTTTTATATATTTTATTTTTTTGAAATTAGAATAAATATTACTGATATACAAATAAATTACTAACGCCATTTTATTATAAATTATTCGTCAAAAATTAATTAAAAAATAATTTTTAATTTTTTGCTACTCGGCCTATTTTAAATACCTAAATATTTTTTAATTTATAAAATTACTTTTGGTACATATACTTCAGCGGTCTAGCCGAACCGATTCCCGATTCCAAAAATTAGTAATTTACTTCTTATGCACGCTTGACCCCTGATAGACTTAATAAAATTACTTCTACATTATATTAGAATATCAGATTTAATATTGATTCTGAACTTTTACATTTGAATATTAAAGAATTTTAATAAACTACATATTTTGATCAAAAAATTATTCCAACACAATTAAAATTTTTTAATTAATTTTTATTTTAATTAATTTTTATTTTTAAAATTATTTACCTATATATTTTTATTTTATCTTTTTAACCTTTCTCTTTTTATTTTTTAATTCCAGTAGATTTTTCATTTTTGTTAGTTTTTCCTGTTCCGTCTAAAAAATTTTTAAGTAAGCAAATACATATATTTAATAATTTCCATTAAATATCCATTAAATTATTTCTCATTGTTTACATATTCCTCCGTCATTTCCCGAATTGTATGTACTTATACCCTTTATTTATATTTTTTATTTTGCGTCAAAATTTGCATGGCTTCAATTTCCTTCATTTTAACCTTCATTTTTTGTTCTCACGCCATTTATTTAGGTTTTGCTTGGCTGTTCGAAGAGATATATTGACTCACACTATCCAAATGATATGCATATAATTTTTATTTGAAGACTAGAACTACTTTAAAATATAGCTGAAAATATTTAATTATTAAAAAACAAATTAATATGTAAATAAAATTAATTTGTTGTCAGGGTAAAAAACGGAACAGACAAGAACACAGTACCTTCTAAGAAACAAAACGACCAAAATGTTCCAGAGAGATAATTCTTGTTTAAAAAATTCTGATTTTAGAAATATATTAAATACATACTACTACAATTTTTTCATTTTTTGGAATAAAATAATTAAATTTATGTATAATTTAATTTGAAAGTATTTTTTAAATTTAAATATTTATTATAATATTAATTCACTAATTTTTAAAAAATATTTATTTACTACTATTTTTTTAAATATTTTTTTACTTAATCTTTTAGCCATTATTTTTAAAATACAAAAATAAAAATTATTTACTTCCTCAAAAATAGAAAAAGATTTTGTACTTTTATTTTATTTCATTTTTAAATTTTTTAAATTTAATTTTTAGAAATAATTAAATTAATGGAATCTCTAATTTCTACTTAATTTTTAAATTTAAAATTATTTTCTACAAAATAAAATGAATTCTTCTTTAAATCAATTAATTTCAAATAATTCTTTAAATAAAAACCAAAACCAATTAATTATTCCCCCTTCACAAGAAGATAAATCAGCCAATTATTTAGCAGCTGCTTCAGCACTTCAATTAGTTGGGGATTCAGAAGAAAGTTCTTTATTGAGAAGAATTCCTGCGGGTATACAACTTTCAGGGACTTTAGCACCTTGGCAACAACAACAAATTAGTGAAGATGAGTAAGTGGATTTATTAAAGATGATAATTATTTTTAAATACCTAATTATTATATCCAATATCTCGCTATAAAATATATCAAGTACAAGTTACCCCTAAATTTAATTTTTTAATTTTTCAAGACTGTATTTGATAGTTAAAAAGTATCTGATTATTAAATATTATTCTCACCCTCTCTTAGTGAATTCTTCTTATTTCTTAAATTAAAAAAATTTTTTTTTAATTTAGATTTTTTGCCACCTTACCTGTATTTGATATGTTCCCGTTAAGCAATGGAGACGAGAATCACGTTATTCTATATGCTTTGGTTTGTTAATTATTTTAAATAAAAATAAAATAATTATTTATAGCTTTATGCTATTCTGTTTCTTGTTGGTGTATGTGGAAATATTAGTGTTATTACTTTAATTAGGTTAATTTAAAATTAAAAATTAATTAAAATATTATTCATTAATCTCTTAAAATTCTATAAAAATATTCCAAATTTATCTAATAATTATTTTAAGACATTTACATTCAAATACAAGCTATGACAATACAATGATTTATGTTCTTTTTCTTTGTTTTGTTGACTTAGCTTCTGTTGTGCCCCTTCCTATGGCTATTATGGATCAAGTAAATTTTAATCAAAAATTCTTAATTAATTTTTGATTTTAGTTACTTGGTTTTTGGATGTTTGGAACAGCTTTATGTAAAGTCTATCGAGCACTTGAACATGTTGGGAGGGCTTTAAGTACTTTTGTACTTGCAGCTATGGCCTTTGGTAAAAATTAAAAAATATTTTCTTAAATTATTTCTTCAATTTTTTAAAGATCGTTTTATGCGTGTTTGTTATCCACACAGAAAAACTAGGCAAATTTTTATTTATTTTTATTTTTTTTAATTAATTTTTTTAGTCGCCGAATGGTCTTTATTCAATTATTATTATTAACTTTGCTTACTTTTGTTCTTCTTTCTCCTTTATTAATTAAATCTTCATCTAGAGAAATTGTTTTAAAAGAAGTTTTATTAGAAAATCCTTACAGATTAGCTAGAGTTAGAATATTTAAATGTATGGATCATTTAGAAGGAACTCTTTTATGTAAGGAAATAAATTAATTTTTTGGAAAAAGAAATGTGTAGTTTATTGAAAGTCGGTTAAATGGTGCTTACGGGATCTCGGATGAGTGATTTTTTTAAATCTTAGCATGTCGGGGTCCCGCGAGATAAATACTGCAAATCCCGGCGAGACGGGATCCTGAAAAAAGAATCCCGTCTCGCACCGAGGGTACACCACAACGTACCGCAGAGCTATAACTTCGTTCAAAATTGTAGAATCTGAAACGCCGTGGCATGGTTCGATTCAGCTCGTATGCATTAAACCAACCCAGGCGTCCTGGATCCGACAATTTTGAAAAAAGTTATAGCTGCTCCCCCTTACCGTATTCTAATTTAAAATTTCTCTAGTATTATTTTTTAATTTTTTAATCTTTTCCTTTTTTAATATTTTTAAATATTCTTCTTAAAAATATTAAAAAAATAAATCTTTAAATCTGTCATTAAAAATTATTTTATTAATTTAAGCATTCTTTATCTCTTATATGTTCCTTGTTGGCTTTTTCTTACCTATTTTATTAATTACTGTCTTTTATGCTTTAATGATGAAAAGATTATTTAAAAGATCTCGATCACTTTCTAGTTCTAAGGTATTTTAATTTGAATATATTTATTTTTAAAAATTCCTTTTAGCTCCCAGTTAATCGGATTGCCGGGTATACAATAGCTATTTCTGTATTTTTTGTTTTATGTTGGAGTCCGTATTGGATTAGTATGCTTTATTTTAATTTTGTTCATTGGGAAAGCGAAGATAATGAAAAACAAAGTGAAGATATTTTTAGGTAAATTTAAACCTAAAAATAAATTAATTTTAAATTTTAAATTTTGATTTTAAAATTATTAGCTTTAATCCCTTTCCCACTTAAATCTTAATTAATTAATAGTCTCCAATCTCCAAACATCCCAAAAATAATTTAATAATCCAGATACCTAAATAAATAATTTATTCAACTTGATTATTAAATTAGTTTGGGATATTTGGAGATAATACTTTTAAGGTTCTTAATTAAAATAATTTGAAATTTATATTCCTTGTAAACTCATTTAAATAATGTAAGGAAGATAAAGACGGCTAGCATTTAAAACGCTCACTAGGCAGGGGTTTAATATCTTTTAAAAGAGAAGGTGAAAGATCAGTCGGTAAAGCACCTGTTTAAAATATTTAAGCACCTAATTTAAAATTTTTATTTTTCCATTAATTTCAAGTTCTGATAAATTTATTTACATAATGTATGGTGTCCATGCCCTCCCTTATGTTAATTCTGCCTCTAATTGGCTTCTTTATGGCCTTTTAAATAGTCAATTAATGCGTCGTGCTAAATATACAAGTGAAACTTTTTACAATAATACAACTGGAATGCCAGAAAATGGCTTTGGAAGTATTCACAGAAATTTTATTGGAAATACAACAACACCCCCACCCCCTTCACAAATAAGAATTGAATCTTCCAGAAATTCTAGTTTAGCTGTTACATCTAAATTAAATGGAAATGGTAGATGTAATTCAACATTATCTACACCTTTATTTGGTGGTAGTAATAGGAAAGGAAGCAAACAAGGTATAAAATAAAGAGGAATTAAATAAATATTTTTGGAAAATTTTTCGAAAATTCTTGAGATGTTTCAATCAAATTACAAAATTATAATAACTGTCAGTTAAACAGTAGATAATAATTAGAGTTGCCAAAATGGACCGACTCAGACCGAAAGATCGAGTCAGGCCTGAGATATTTGGCCCGAAAAAGACTCATGATGCCTCGACCTCGAAAACGGTAACCCTAATAATAATATTGAAATATCTCAATCTTGAAATCTCTCAAAATTTTGCTATCGATATCTCGAATCGATTAACTCAAGAAATTTAATGAGATTATCGTCTTGTGGCGAAATTATAATAAACTTTTGTTAGGGAATAAGAAAAATGTTTCCATATAGAGAATTTTTAAATGAATTTTACAACAGGTCCCAGGGTTTAATTGATGTTTTTAATTTCCCTTTCCTTTTTATTTATTAAATTACAAAAAATTATTTTTAAACTCAAAAAAAATTTAAATACCTAATTCTTTTAGATATTTTTAGTTAGAAAATCAACAATTAATGGGCAAATAATTTGTCACGAGAATGGAAGTGCTTTCTCTCCAAGTTTAAGCAGTCAACGTTCAATTTCTTCAGTATCAGCACCGTTAAGAACAATTACTTTTAGTTCAATTAGACAACCAAATAATTTAAATAATAATTTAAATAATGAAAAAAAAGAATCGAGGCAAAGATTATTAAGTCAAGAAGTTAATAATGATATTTTACTTTAAATAAAGATAGCTTTAGTTAACCTATACATATTAACATACCTTTGAGGGAGAGGGAGTTCTTCGATCTAGAAATGGTCGGATTACTTGATTCCGAAACCCGATCAAAGAATTTTTAAGCCCGACCCGACTTTTTTTCAACTCGAAACAGATCTGATATACCCTATACAAGGTGATAGTGCCAATACAAAACATATCCACTATTTTCGAGAAAACGGGAGGGCATCAAATATTTGTAACCCTTAAAATAATACAAAATAAAGTTAACTAAATATTAAATATTCCCCATTTTATTTTACATTGCTTGTGCCTTTTTTCATCTAAAATTATTGTATAAATATGATGCTTAATACATATAATAAATACCTATAAACTTTCGTTAAAATCCCACCCCCAATGGACTGGCTGATTGTTGGGTGTAGAATCGTGTAGGAATCTACTCCCGACTACTACAACTAAATTAATTTATAACAATTATAAAAATTAAATTTTTAACATAAAATATTTAAAAATATATCTATTAAATAAATCACTTTCCTCCTTCAAAAAAAATTTAAATCGGCATTAACATTACAAACTTTTTTATTATCATCATATTGTTTAATTAACGGCTTTTTCCACCCTCCAAAAGGTTTAAAATCAACAAAATTAGCCTTATTATCATAATGTGGATACCAAAGAGGAAGATCATTAAATTTTGTAGAACCTCCAGTAATTGGTTGCCATTGGGCATTTGAAGTGTAAATACCTATTTTTTGTTTGTTTGCTTTAAGTTCATTAACCATTCCCTTTAAACAAAAATTTTTTTTGTTTTTTTTAATTTATTATTTTACCTGAATAAAATCAACATTTTGTTGTTTATTTGTTTTCCAATATTGCGGGCCTTCAACATCTAACCAAATTCGATCACATTTAACATTTTTTGCTTTTAAATTTTTGAGGAGTATTTCAATAATATTTCTAAATAAATTTTTATTTAAAAAATGATTCATTCTACGCAATTTTTCAGTATCCCTGAGGATAGAACAGCTTTGGGAAATTAATAATTAATATTTTCATAGAAGATGCTTGAACTTATTTGAAAATATCAAAGAATATTATTTTAAAAAATTATAAAAATATTTAAAAAATATTTACTTAGGGTTAGAATTTTTGCATTTAGCACAAGGGAATACATAACAATCAACATTATCAATCCCTGCTGTACGAGCATTTTTAATTGTATTAACAGAATTACTATCAAATTTATTATTTGATTGCCAAACACGAATATAAATAGATTTATATCCATTTTTCTTAAAACATTTTGTTTGTTCTAAATTAGCTGGAGAGCTAATATCTATTCCTTTATCGGAATAAATTAAGTTTATGTTGTTAAGAAAGATTAGTAAATTTAGGAAATAAAAACAAAACATCCTTTTTATTTAATAAAACTAAAAATTATTTTAAAAATCAAAAAATAATTTTTATTGTAAAGGGTAAGTAAAGTTTTGGATCTGTTTAAAATAAAAGATAAAAACGTGCGATATTTAATACACCCACCAAAATCTTTTACAAAATATCTGATCACAAATGGAGGTAAGGAGATCCCTCTAATCTAACGAGGTTTAAATTTTTATACTTTTGAAGCACATCGAAAAACTGATTTTTATAAATAGTAAATACCTTTTTAAAGCATTATTTATTTTTTTTTCCACTAAAACAAAAGAAATAATAAACAAAAAGGTAAGACAAATATTTATGAAATTATTTTTAAAGCAAATAATTTTGATATTTACTATAAAAATATTGTGAGTTTAGGCTTGGAAATGTTTTTATAATTGAGCGCCCAATAGTTAAACTATCCATTATTATTTTCTTATTATTTTAAAAATAATTTAACAAAAAAATAATATTTTCTTAAATTAAGCAGAGGGGGAATTGTTAAGCTGACTAATATTACTTATATTCTTTTATTAGGAAAAATTATAGAAAAATTATTTTTAATTAAATATTTTTGTTGATTATTTTAATTTACTTTATTAATTTATAACAAAATCTATTTCAGACATTTAACACTAAATAAATTTAAATAAACAAAAGTTTCATTAAAATATAAATAAATTAAATATTTTTATCTTCATTTATAAACAAAAAATATATGCACTTTTTACGGGAGCAGGCCAGTGTACCGCGAGCCCAATGTACCGCCGAGCTATAACTTTGTCCAAAATTATCGAATCCGTGGCGCCCTGGTATGGTTCGATGCGTCTCGACATTTTGAATCGAACCATACCAGGGCGCCACGGATTCGACAATTTTGGACAAAGTTATATTTCGGCGGTACATTGGGCTCGCGATACATCGGGGTGTACCCACTTTTTACATTTTCAGTCTGAAAAATATTATTTTTAAATTATTTCTCGTATAACTTAATTTTTATTTTTGAAAATTTTCAACCAAAAAGTACACTTTACACACCTGTATATATTTTTAAAATATTTTTTTCTGTTTTTAAATAAATTTTTTTTTTGATATTTTAAATTTAATTAAATAATTATATAAATATTTTTTACTTATAGTCTGGTTAGAAAATTTTTTTTATTAATTTTATTATTTATTTTTTAATTAAATTATCAATTTACTTGATAAATTTTCATAAAATAATCATAAATAATCAAAATAAAAGTTATAAGAATTATAGTTTTTTTAGCAATTTCTTTTAGGTATTTTGAGGAATTTGTTTTGTTGATGCTACAAATTTGTTCTTTTAAGTTCATTAATAAATCAGATTTGTTTAACTACGATATTAGGTGATGTGTTAGTAAGTGGAATTACTGGAAAGATGTTGGATAAAAATCTGATAAAATTTCATAATTTTATTTATTTTTTAAATTAATAATTTAAAAGTAAATATTTTATAATTATAAATCCAACAAATATTATACGAATATTAATTGTTATTTCTTATCATTTAACACCTGTATTTAACGCAATTATTTGTATTTTAACAAACATACTTTTATCGAAATGCTAATTTTATCGTTATTTTTTCACAAGACAAAAATAAAATTTAGACTTTTTATTAATTTTTTGTAAATTTTTATATTTTTCTCTAGTTTAAATAACCTTTAAAGGCGATAGGTTTTCACATTAAATTCTAATTTTTAATCTAATAAAATGATCAAAACATATACTCTCATCAAAACATTTAAAAAAAATTTTTTAATCTTTAACTTTTCTTACAAGAAATATCTTTTTAATGTCTTTTACTTTTTAAATAAATTTTTATTACATTTTTTATGTGTTGGATTTTGTTTGGAGGTTCATGTCAGGCAATTTAAAAATATAGAGAAGAAAGAACAATTTTTAATATGTACTCTTTCTAGTTTTTATTTAAAAAATTTTCTTCTCAAAAAATAAAAATACTAAATAGTAGGGTAGCTCTCCGAATATTCTCCGACCAGGGAGGGTCTGAGAGCTACCCTACTAAATAGTGCTATTTAAATAAAAAGATTATTTAAAAAATGAATCTTGCAATTATTTTCTTAATATTATTTTCATTATTAATATATTATTCATCATGTCGTGAAATACCTAGTGGATCTAATCCTCTACACAATAAAAAATGAAAATAAATTTTGATTGATGGAAATCGGCAAGAAAAAATAAATAATAAATTATATGTTTATGGATATAATTCTGAATGAGATAAAGTTTAATTGTTTAAAATTGTGTTTTTATCCTTCGAACTCAAAAATATAAAAATTTCATCTGGCTCTAGATATTATCTTCGCCTTTCCACTGATTACTATCTCCGTAGAAGAATTAAATAAGATTAATATTTTTACTAAAATGTTAATTTTAATTTAACTTGTTTAGATTTATCATAATTAGGGTTGTTTGTTTCATACCTAAACCGAGATTTTCGGTTCGGTTTTGGATAAAGAATTTGCTGAAACTGACGAACCTATTCATAAGAACAAAAAGTAAGTTAAATACAAATATTTATATAAACAAAAAGTAAATATACATAGGTAAATATTTACTAAAATAATACTAATTATGTAGTAATTTCCTTTTTGATAAGAGTATGTATAAAATAATAATAATTACTTGTACCTTATTCTTTCTCTTTAATTGTAATTTTTACGCAAAAAATGAAATTCTTTATAATTATTACAAAAAATATTAATTATTATTTTATTCAATTTTTGCTTTTTCCAATTTTTATTTTTTTTTTATCATGTAATATTCTAACAAAACAATTAAACGAAGAAATTCAAATTAAAACACCTCTTGGAATTATTGAAGGGAGAAGATATTGCATTAGTAATTATGGTGATAAAATAGATGTATTTTTTGGTATTCCTTTTGCTTTACCTCCAATTGGAAGTTTAAGATTTGAAGTTTTTTTGAAGTTAAAAAATATTAATATTAAAAATAATTTAAAGAAGCCAAAATCTGTTCCAAAATGGAAAGGTATTCGTTTAGCTACACAACCACCCCCAGCTTGCATTTATCACGCGTGGCCTGAAGGTTTTGATAAAAAGGAAAAGAATTATTCTGAGGATTGTCTTTATTTGAATATATTTGCCCCTAAAATTGTAAAGGTTTTTAATAAAAGGATTGATTTACATAATTAATATGATTTAAAAATTTCGAATCGAAAAAATTTCTAATCTTAATTAATCAGTAGGATTGTTTGAGGTTCAAAAATTAGGTATCTTTGATGAAAATTAGGTATCTTGATCCTCGGTTCGTTCCAACCGACATCCCAAATGATGAGGTTTAACTTATTCCAAGCTTTTTCAATGATGTTCTTAAACTACATAATTGCTTTCAATTTCCAAAAATTCACTTTTAACAAAACACTTTATTACAAAATTTTTTACAATTAAATTTAAAGAGTAAAACACCCGAACCTATTCAATTATATCCAATTTTGTTTATAATTCATGGTGGTGGTTTTGATGTAGGTTCATCACATGAGTATCACAATTATACCGAAATTGGAAAAAAATTTGTTTCTCAAGGAATTATTGTTATTTCCATTCATTACCGGCTTGGTTGGATTGGTAAATATTAAATAAATAAATTTTAAAAATAATTTTGTTAGGTTTTGGGTCTACTGGTAATGATGAATTGCCCGGTTTTTATAAAATATTTTTATTAATTATTTAATAAAATTTTAGGAAATTTGGGTTTATGGGATATGGTTGCAGCATTAAAGTATGTCCGTCAAAATATTAAATCATTCGGAGGAGATAAAGATAAAATAACTATTTATGGTTATAGTGCTGGAGGAGCAAGTGTTTCTCTTTTGGCAGCTTCTCCTCATAGTCAAGGTATTTAATTAAATTTTGGTACTCAAATTATTAAATTATAGTTTGAAATTATTTTTTATTATTACCAATTTTAATCCACATTTCCATTTCTTCTTGTAATAAATAATTTAAAAAAAATATTTTTAAGGTCTTTTCAAACGAGTTATTCAAATGAGTGGTTCTCCTCTTGCTGCTTGGGCATTAAACGAAAGAACAGTAAATGAAACAATTAATTTGGCTAAAGCAATTGGTTGCTCTAAAACAAATTCAATTAAACAATGTTTGACTAAAATTAATATTTCCGATGCTTGGAATTTTGTTGATAAAATAGTTTTGTTGAGTTTATGTTTTATATATTTTTTCTAATTTTCGGGAACAACACGTAATGAAGATGTTAATTTTTCAAAATGGAGTCCTCGTATTGATGGAGACTTTCTACCTAAAGATTTTCCTCAATTAATTGCTAATTCTGAACCTAAACAAACAATAATGGGATTTGTTGATTTGGAGACATTATTGTGGAGTTAGTTAAATATTAATTTGTTGGATATATTTAAACAAATTCCAAACAGAATTTTAATAAAAAATTTTAAGCACAATTCATGGGGCGTAACAATACATTGGCTTCTTATGCCATTCCATGGGAAGAATCAAAATATTTTGATATTCACGAATTTAAGGACAAAGTTAAAAGAGTTGTTGCAAAAACTGAATTTTTTGGAGAAAATATAGCTAATGAATTGGCTAATGAAATTGTGGAATTTTATTTAAATAATGATCCCCTTATAGAATTTAATCGACTTGAAAATACAACAACAACACCCTATTATTATTTACAACGATATACTTTGGTAATTAGTAATTGGATTAGGAAAAAATAATTTTAAAAATAATTATATGTATATAAAATAATTTTCTTGATTTAAAATTAAAAACCGTTGACTTAAAAAATATTTGAGAATAGGTTTAATGAATTGTGTACATATTAGAATTTTATTCCCTCAAGGTAAAATGGTCCTTATTAGTAGTTATTATTGTTTAATTAAGTAGTTTTAGAAGGTTTTTTATACGCTCTGTTCCACAAATATATGTCTTAAAAATATTATAATATATCAAAAATAAAAATAATTTTGAAAAGATTTTTTTGACATTTACATACTTATAAAAAATGTAAAGATAAATCTCTCCAAAATGTAAAAAGAAGGTGACGTGGGAGAGGGAGTTATATCCACCTTATTCCCATATAGATTAACTCACGTGCATTTCCAATTAAAAATAATTTCAAAAAATTTATTTTAAATTTAGCTATTAACTGATCTTCAATTTATAATATCAGTGATTAACGATGCTCAATTAAAAATTAAAAATGGTTGGCCTATTTATTTATATTATAATCTTCATTATAATATTGAAGAATTTCCTAAAGAAGTTAAAATACATCGTAAGAAAATTAAAAATAAAATATTTTTTTAGTAAAATTTTATTTTTAAAGAAAATTTTCACACAAACGACGAAAATTTTATTTTCCATTATTCTCCTTTTAATTTTACATTAAACGAAGAGGATTTGTCTGTCGAAAGATTTTTAGTGCAATCTTTTGTTAATTTTATTAAATTTGGGTAAAATTAATTTATTTAGAAATATTTTCTTTTTTTAAAGAAATCCTTCAATATACGAAATTAAATGGCATAAAGCTACACAAAAAATGCCAACAAGACATATCAGAATAAATGGACAACAAACACTTGAGAAGCATTATGATTTGGATTTATTAGCTAGACACGTGTTTTTTCAAAGAATTTCAATTAAATATGGAAATATTTGGGATTTGGTTAGGGGAGGGCCTGAAAAATAGGAAAAGGAAAATGACAAATTTAATTAATAAATTCAATTAAAAAAATTTCATGCTTACAATCTTTCTATATCTATTTCAATTCTGAATAAAAAGTTGTTAATATTTATATTAAAATTTTATTAAAAATCTTTAAAAATAAATAAAATTAATTTTATTTTTCAAAAATTAATTAAAATATTCGTGAGTTAAAAATAACAATAAAATTTCATGTACATAAATATTTAATTCAAAATTTTATTTTTTTTAAATTTATTTGTTTAACAAAGTTCACAACTTTGAATACAAAATTTAAGCCGAATTTCTGGTTTATAAAATTTATTTTTGCAAAACCCATTCTTTGCCCAATATTGACAACTAAAAAATATTTAAATAAGTATTTTTTAAATTAAAAAAACTTTTTGTGTTCATCTGTACAATTTACTGAAGGTTTTGGTAATATTATGGGTAAATCTGGTGGAGGTAAAATAACTGGCTCTTCTGGTTGAACACCGATCAAAGAATCTGTTGTTGCTAATATATTTTCTGTTGTTGCTGTTTTATTTAAAAACCCCCCTCCTCCACCTTCCAAAGGAATTAAGGATAATAATTCTTTTATATTTTGGTTTGGTAATAAATTAGAGGGAATTGAATTTGTTTTGTTGTTAACTTTTTAAATTGAAAATTTATTTTTTTAAATAAAAATTAAAATTTCTATTTTATATTTAGTAATTGTAATTTGAAGATGAAAATCTTCAATAAGATTTTAGTTTAATAAGGCTGAATTATTTCTTTTTAAGCTCATGCAGAAGGTTTTTCTTGTAGCTGGCAAGAGTATGTCTGAAATGACGAAGATGTTGGAAGTTGGAACTGTCGGAAATCAGCCTAAATTTTCGGAAGTCGGGAATAGGAATTCCGACTGATAGGAATTCCGACTATAAATATGTATACATAGCTATGTGCTTTACTACAATAATTCTACCGCTATTTAAACTTTATTATATTTTTACCTCTATCTAGTCCTAAAGTATTGTTATTCTCAACACTTTTATTTTTATTCTTTAATCCTTCCAACATATGTGGAGCATTATCTAATGGTTGTTGATTTTGTTCATTTATTTTTTCTTCTTTTTTAATTTCTTTTTGAAAATTAAATGGTTTAATAATTTGTTGTTTTTGTGTTAAAACAAAAATAAATAAATTAATAATTATTAAATAAAAATATAAAAACATTTTTTGAAATTAATTTTTAATTTAAAAAAATCCTTTAAATAAATTTTATTTTGTTAAATTTTAAAAATAAATGAAATTTCCAAATTTAGAGAACAATTAAATACTAAATAAGCTAATAATGACAATGATAATATAAAATCTTTTGTACAATTTTTGTTTTTATTTTAAATAAAAATCTGTTGAATAAACAAAACAAAAAAACATAAAAAAAATAAAAATGTCTAAATTGATTGATGGTTGTTATTATTTAATTATATTTGTTAATTATTAATGTAAAAATAGAAAGATTCAAGTTTTTTAGAATTTGTATAGCATGGTTGTCGGATAGTTGGAAATCTTCGGATATCCGGATCCGACAACCTTATTGTATAGGCCTTTAAATGAGTTAGGAAATTTGAAAGAAATTCTATATTAAAAAAATTTTAGGTCTGGAATTAATAATTTAAAAATTTTATATAAGAAATGTTTGTAGAAATTAGTAAATTTAAAAAAGAAAAATTTAATTAATTTTTTTCCAGAAAATTCCAATTTTTTATCAAGAAATACTGTTTACATTTTTAATAATTTTCTAAATATTTTTCAAATATATTTTAGTAAATAATTGCCTTTAATTTTTCTTATTTTTCAACAAAGAAAGAAATATTTGGTAAAAACATAATGTAACTAATTTAATAAAATATTTTGATTTAAAAAATAGAAAAGTTTAGTTTGAAATCATTTTTAAATAATAATTTCTTTGTATAAAAATAATAAAACACGCATCTACAACAGGGCTGGTGAATTTTGAATTTTAGAAAGCGGAAGACTGAAGGCTGATCCAGAGGGATCCAGGCTGATCCAGCCCTGATTTATGTACAATTAGAAAATTTAAATTACTATTTAATTTTAAGTCAAATAATTTTTAAATTATTATTTTAATAAAAACTTTTATTAAATGCCCTCAATCATTGAAAAATATTTCCATCTACAAATTCTAAAATCAGCTGAATATTTTGATAATGATATTGCAATTGTAATCTAATTAAATATAAAATAAATTTAAAAATTATTTATTTAATTTATTATAATAATGACAATATGTAATGACACGCCTTGATGGCGCGAATCTTTGGATTATTTTTGATATAAAAAATAATTTTAAATGATTAAAATTAATTTAAAATATTATTTATTTAATTAAATAGATAGACATATCAACTGGGCGTAGTCTAACATTTTTTGATATTTACAACAAATCCATTCAATTATCTTCTGTTTTACATCAATTTAAATTTTTAAAACCTAAAGATGTTGTATTATGTATTTTATATAACAATATTTATTTTCCTGTTATTTTATTAGGATTTGCTTTAAATGGAATTTTAGTAACAGGAGCATCTCCAAATTCAACAATAGGTTAATGAAATTAAATAAATAATTTATTGAAAAATGTTGAGAGTTAGAGAATTGTTTAAAATCATTAATATTTTTTTAAATTTATTTAGTTAAAAATTTGGGGAGAAAATTTTGGTCGTAAAAAAATAATTTTTTATTAAAATAATTTTTAATAAAAAATCTGCACGATAATCCTTAGAACTGGCTATCAGTGCTGGTAGGTATTTGCCATTTGTTGGCTCCGGCTCCGGGCTCCGGGGTTTGAAATTCTTGGCTCCGGCTCCGGGCTCCAGGCTCCGGCTCCGCCGGAGCCGGAGCCATACCCAGCATTGCTGGCTATTATTCATAATGCCTGATAATTTTATAAAATTAGTGTACTTTGTCGATTTTTACCCTATTTAATTATTATTTAAAACTCTCAGTAGAGGAATAATTGAAATAAAGTACAATTCAATATCTTCAATCAAAAATATTATTTTTATTTTTTAGAAGAATTAAATCATTTTATAAACAAAACTGGTTGTAGAATTATTTTAACTGAAAATGGAAAACATCTTGATTGGTTAACTTCAAAAACTGAAGAATTGGACATTACACTAATTTTGCTTGACAAAAAGAAAGAACAAAAAGGAATTAACTTTTTTGAATTTTTAGAATCTAATAAAAATATTGAAAATAGGGAAAGAAATAAATTTTTGGAAGAATTTGAATTAAATAAATTTTTGGGAAGAAGTAATAGGGATGACGAAGATGATCCTCTTTTTGTTGCTCTTTTAAGTAGTTCAACAAGGTAAAATTAAAATAATAACTCTGATAATATATACGTATTTTTTAAATTTAAAGTGAATCTGCTAAAGTTATTTTATTGGTAAGTTTATTTAAAAATATGCAAGTAACCATTCTTCCAAATTTTCTGGTAAAATTATAAAATCTAAATGAAATATTTTTTAAAATATTTCATTTTATAATACAATTTTTTTGAAGGATTTGCGAATAAAAAAAGAGCCCAATTTTCCAAAAAATCTTAAAGCCAAATTTTCCAGAGCCGAATTTTCCGGACACCCTTAAAAATAATGAAACAAAATTATCCATCCTCATAATTCCCTAAAATAACGAAATCAATTTAGCTTCATACAACTTCTTTATCTTATTCCTGATAACTTTTATTAAATTATTTTGTGTTATATGTACCTTTGCTTTTCGGAAGATTGGGCGTTTTAAATACATTTTAAATAATCTTAATTTAGACGCATAGAAATTATATTAATACAACTGAAATTCTCAAGTAAAATATATAAATAATTTTTAAATAATGTTTTTTTTAATTCTAGGCCAATTTTTGACAAAATAACTAACGGTAAAAGAGGCACAACAATTGCTGCTCAGCCATTCTACCATGCTTCTGGTAGATAAAATAAATTTAAATCAAGGATCTATTTAGGTCTATGGATTCTTTGCTATTGTTTATTATCTGGACATCGTTCATTAGTAATGAATGAATTTGAACCAATTAAATATTTAAATGTCGTAGAGGAAAATAAAGTAAAAAATAATTTTAAAAAAACTTTAATTTAATTTAGATTGAAACTCTTCCACTTAATCCATTAATGATTGCATCAATTGTTGAGCAAATAGAAATAGATAAGGAAAAATTTAATTTAGTTTGTTAACTTAATTATCTTTAATTTCCTTTTTAAAATCCTTTAGTCTTCAGTAAAAACAATAATAAGTGGAGGTTGGATGGATCCAACCAATGCTAGCGAAAAACTAATTAATTATTGTTCTTCATTAAAAAATTTTGTTAACGGTAACACATAAATATATTTAAAATAACCAATATTTATTTAAAAAAAAAGGTTATGGAATGACTGAAATTGTGTTGGTTAGCCATATGATTCCTTTAGGAATGGATAAAACAGATAAGAGAATTACTAAATCTGTTGGGCGTTTATTGCCTGGATTTGAATATAAGGTCCACTCTTTGAGATAATATGAAATCCTTAAAATATTTATTTACTTCCATAGATTGTGGATTGCCTTTCTAATGAGGATTTGGTTTCAAATAAAAATTATTCTCCTGGTACAAAAGGCGAACTTCGGCTTCGATCAGCAAGCATTATGCATGGATATTTAAATGACCCTATTTTAAATAAAAAGGCGATTGATAGTGATGGGTGGTTTCATACTGGTAATTTTTATTAGTTGGTATTATAGAAGAATTTCTTTATAAAGGCGATATCGTTTATGAAGATCATGACGGATTTTTCTTTGTTCTAGACCGAATTTCTAATTTAATTATTGTTGATGGACATCAAGTTTGGCCGACTGAATTAGTCGGGAAAAATAAAAATATTTTAGAAAATTATTATTTCAGGAAGCTATTTTACTTTTACATCCGAGAGTACAAGAAGCTTGTGTAGTTGGAGTTAAAATAAAAGTAAATGAAAATTTTGTGGATGCACCAAAGGCTATAGTTGTTTTATTAAAAATTGATAATGAAGAAGAGAATGAGGAAACAATAACTCTAATATTAAAAGAAATATTGCTTTTTACAAATGGTAATTAATTTTAAATGGGAAATAAAATTACTGGTTACTCTAAAAAAATATTTTTAATAGAACGGCTCGAACGTCGTCAACAAATTACTGGAGGCATTATGTCTGTGGATGTTTGTTTTCTTGAATTTTAAATTTTGTAATTCTTTAAATTATTCAGAGTTTGCCAAAAACGCCTTTTGGAAAGATTGCTAGAGGAAAAGTTCGTGGAATGTTTCTGAAAGACTGATTTGGAACAATTAATTTTAGAGAATCAAAAAATGATTTTAGAATCTAAAAAAATTAATTTTAATCTTTACTTATTATCCAGTTTAAAAAAGTAATGCTTCTTGTACGTAATATTTTTTGATTCGGGATTTTTTGATTCCTACTAACAAATAAGTTAATACATAAGTTGTAGGTTTTTTTTAACTTATACAAAAAAAAAGAATAATTGTATTTAAAAATAAACCGAGGTTTTATTATAGTTGTATGACATAAAAAAAAATAAAAAAATTTTTTATAGAAATTTAATAAGAATTATTTTAGAATATTTTGCAGCATAAAAAAAATAATTTTTAAATAAAGAAGCAAAATTTTATTTACTTTTTGCCACGGTGGAATAAAGTAAATAAAATTTATTTTTGAAATCTTGCCAAAATCTAAAAATAATATTCATAATAAAATGAAAAACATGTGAAATATTGTAAAGACTTGTGATTTTGAATCGTCAACATAAAAAATATAAAAATCCCTATAATAATGTTTATTGCCAAAAAAGCTAAAAAAAAGTTCATAAATCGCCAAAAAGCTCATAAAGAGTCACTTCTGAATATGTCTAATTGTTCATCTGGTGAATTTTTATTTATTAAATTTTTAAAATTCTTAAATAGTAAATAAAAAAAGTAAAAAAAAAGTAAATAAAAACAGCAATTTACTTAAATTTTCTTCATTTTAAGATAATAAACTTACGAAAAAGAATATTTACATATTTTATTAAATTGAAGGAAAAAAATATAAAATAATGAAATTAATTAAATTATTCTTTATTTTATTAATTATTTTCTTATTTTCTATTCAATTTATATCGAGTCGTTGTGTACCTACGGGGTCAAACCCAATACACAACTGTAATGGAAAATAAATTTCAGGTAAAAATTAAATAGATGAATATGTATATAATAATTAAACAATTTAGTATTGAGGAAGAATATGAAAAAAGAAAGGACAAAAGAAAATAATTAACATTATAGGAAAACAAATTTTTAACCAAATTAATCGGGAACAAATAATAATTGGTTAGATAAATGCTAAATTTTAAATAAATTTTAATGGTTTTCTCAAATTGCGGATCAGAATTTTTAGCACGTGTTGTTATCGTTTGAAATTAATTTTTGAAATCCTGCCAAAATTTAAAAATAATATTCATAATAAAATGAAAAACATGTGAAATTGCTGCTAGACTACACCTTTGGACTGAATTTTTCTGTCATAAAAAATGCTATGACGGGATTTTTGATTAATCTTCGTTATTACTTTTTTATAAAATTAATTATATAAAAATTGTACGATGACTGATCAAAATTTAGACAAATTATTAAATAAAATAACTAAAAGTTTTCATCCTTACAAAATTGAATTTTGCTAAAAATTTCTATTTTAATTTATTAGAAAAATAATTTTGAATTTAATTCTAATCCAAAGTTTTATCTATTTTTAAAAACAAAAATTTTTTATAAATTATTGTTTATAATTTAAGTAAAAATTTAAAAAAAAATTTTTAGCTGAGGTATTATGCATAAATGTCCAAGTATTTTTATTTATACCAATTAAATGGTATAGGTATTTTCTTTACATTGTTAATTTTTGTTAGATACGTACATAAACATATTTTTATACAAACTTTGTTTGCCAATAAAAGGATATTATTTTCTTTTTTTATTAATAAAAAATATATCTTAATTATTTTTACTTATTTTAACAAAATTATTTTTTCTAGTCTTTAAAATTAAATTAAAACAATTAACAACAAAAATTCAAATTAAAACTTTAAAAATGATTAATAAATTAAATAAAGTCTATTCTTCGTTTAATTTATTTTCCCAAAATAAAAATGAAATTTTAATGAATGCAGATTTGTTAAAAACAGATTTAATACCTATTGATATAATGACAAAAAATTTAAATAAAAATATAATGATGGAAGGAAAAGGAAAGGAAATTAAATGTACATGTAGATATTTATGGAATGCTGAATTACATGGATTGACTGCTTTTTTAAGAGTAATGAAATATAAATATTAATTAATTAATTTATTTAATATTTATACAAAAAAACTAGAATATTGTAAGGAAGAGAAAGAGAGAGAAAAGATCCAGCTGGCTAGCATTTAAAACGCTGACTGCGGGGGTTTAAGATCTAATAAAAAAGAGAAGGTGAAAGCAGCGTCCCGGTAGCTCAGTTGGTAGAGCACCTGTACGTGGTGAGCGAAAGCGCCTAGCAATAACTGCCAGGAGGTCGCAGGATCGAAGCCTGCCCGGGATTAAACGTTTACCTCGCTCTTACTATATTTAGAGTTTTGTTTTATCATAGGTAGACTGACTCCGCTTCGGCACGTTATCTAGTAAATTTGTTAGGACCAATTCCTCCTGTTTTTATGTATTGAGGGATTAAAAGGATTAATTATTATATATTTTTCCTTTCCTTTTCTAATCAAAGTTTTTTAAATAATAAACAAATTTCTACCAAAATATTTTTAAAAATTCTCTTAATAATTTAATTAGTGCCGTACAATGGCTGAAAGAATATTTTGGGGTTGTATTATTGCTATTTGTGTTTTAATGTCAATAATTACGACAGAATGGATGTTTAATGATTATTTAGAACATCAAACAGCTACTTTAATTACTATAGAGCAAAGGCAACGAAATCAGGGGTTTGGACAATGACTTATATAAATTATTATGATTTCTTGGTTTTTAGAGAAAGAGGGTTGCCAATGCCTGTTTTAGTTATTTGTCCAAAAAACCCAGATGCTTTAAAATATAATTTAATACTTAAAGATATTAATCGCCGCCTTCCTCGTATGGATCGAGTAACGATAGGGCGATTAATTAGTTTTGCTATTGCTGGTGCAGGTTTTAGTAATGTTGGTCAATTTATGAGAAGAAGAATCATAGAAAATATTAGTGATCATCAGGTAATAAAAATTAAATTGAAAAATTAATCTCTATCGATATGGAGATTAATATTAAAAAGATTTAAAAATTCTAAATTTTAATTAAAATACATAATAGACCCAACATCTTTATTCATTATTTCGCCGCTGGCGTGGTTATCGAAGTCTCAGTGAATTTTATGATACTTTATTCGATAAATATGGATATACATGCAAAGATGTTTTTTTAAATAATTTTTTTATTTTGGATTTTTATTTTTAAAAAGTTATTCCAAAAATGTTTATATGGATATGAGGAAATACCTTGTTGTGATATTTTTCGCCCTCATTATGTTATGTTGCGAGGACGTTGTATGAGATTACGTTATATTATGCATCAATCTGATCCTGCTGATATTGGAAGAATTGATGTTTATTTGGTTAAAAAATTTTTTTAAATTGTTGAAAATTAATTTAATTTATAGAATCAATTAACTAGTCGTCTCACCGAAAAATCGGGCATGCAAGTCACTTAATTATTTATTTAATTTTATTTTTAAATGAATAATAATTTAAGCCACAAATTGTAGCCTATATAACAGATGAACATCAAGCAGTCGGTACATTCCCTCGTTATTATGTCCATTTTCATTCTGCTGTATTATTACGTGCTAGAAATAGACAAATAAGTATGTTACCTGATAATGATCAATGTTATAGTAATTATGGGAAAGATGTAAATCTAATTAAGTAAATAATTATTTAAAATTATTTTTAGTATAAAGGGAGAAGTTCTTGTTGGGTAAAACGTTGGTTACATGAAAAAATTGTAGAACCGTTTAATTGTACAGTTTTCTATCTTGGCAGAAATAGATACAATTATTTACCTATATGTGAACCTATTACTATTGTTAGAAATTATTTAGATGTTACAAATTTAAGATTGGATAATGATACACGGAAAAGAGTAAGGAGAATTTTATTTCTAGATTTTAGTAATTTTCTTAAATTTTTATATTTTCTTAATTACATAGAAATGATTGTTATGAATTAACTAACAAGAAATTCAGATAGAATATAAAAAATTCTATTTTAGTGTAAACCTGCCTGTATTCGGTCTGAACATACATTTCAAGAGTTTAGACCAAAAGGTTCTGTAATGAAACGTAATTATATGCCGGCATTTCGAATTGAAATATCTTTTACTAATTTAGAGGTATTTTTGAAAGGAAAACAAAAATAAATATTTTAATTTAATTTAAAGATAGAGGTATATCAAGAAGTATTGACAACAACCTTACCTGGATTTGTTTCTCAATTGGGGGGACAATCTGGATTATTTGTTGGACTTTCTGTTTGTTCTATAATACAAATAGGTATTTCAATTGCTTGGAAATTACATTTGTGGTATAAAAGATTTTTGAAGGAAGGAGAAATGAATAAATTTGAAAAAAATTTTTGGGGTGATGGAAATTGAGGAATTCTTTTTAAAAATATTTTCATTTTAAAAGTTTATAAAGTTTTTCTATGTTTCATCACATTTGAGTATTTACTATCTTTTAAATGTTTTGCCCCTTAATTTTCAGACTATTCCCTCAACATAATTGAGAGTTTTAAATAAATAAAAAATAGACTTGTATAAATCTTGGGCACTCGGTCACAACAAAATTAAAAAATTAAAAAAATTTTTTTATTAAAATTCTTTTAACTTTTCATTTGGGAGCCGGAAAGTTGTGCACTGGAAAATTGTGCACCGGAAAATTGTGCACTGGAAAGTTGTGCACCAAGGCAGAAATCTGTGCACAAGCAGAAATCTGTGCACTAAATTGGAATTTTGTTCACTACAGCGGAAATCAATAAAAATGGCTGCACTACAGCGGAAATCGATAATAATCATCTTTTTTTGTGCTTTCCTTTTGGAGTAGAATTTTTATTTTGTGGTAGATATATGAAACTATTATTATTTACCTTTATAGATGAATAGACTAAGGTTGTCGGATAGTTGGAAATCTTCGGATATCCGGATCCGATATCCGAACCGAAAATTTCGGATATCCGGATCCGGTATCCGAACCGAAAATTTCCGGATATCCGGCCTTTTTTCGGATCCGGATATCCGGATCCGACAACCTTAGAATAGACAAAGTAATTCAAGTCGTGAAGACGGTGAAATCAGAGATATTTCTGATGAAATTAAGTATGATTTAAATGTGGACGATGACGAAACGGTGGAAGAAAATACACTTGTTCGTTTTTATTCAAATATTAGTACACGAGGTAAAGAACTTTTACGACGTGATGGATACGAATTTACGTTCGATAAGCCAAGTAAGCTTGAAGAAGGTAGAAAATTTATTTTATAATTTGATATATAGAATCTAAGGTACTGAACAATGGAAGTGTGTTAGGCAGAAGCCATATTGTCTGGATTCCATCCTAAATTAAGTGAAGTCGTAAAAAAATTGAATTTGAGGAAACTCATTGGAAGTTACTTGTTGAGGAGTTTCAGATTTCTCCAGCAAATGGAATTAGAGGCAGAGGACAAAAGCGACGTGCAGCTTACGTCGAACAAGATGCAAATTTATTAGAACTTTACAATACCCGCTGTGAAAGACATCCTTTTGAATATTTGAAATCTGTGGCTCATCGAATGCCAGATCCGATTTAATATGATTTTATTTTTTTAAATATTTATAAAATAACTATTTTTAAATTAGTTTTTGATAAATTATTAGTAATTTTTAATAATTAAGTACTTTTTGCCAGTGTTTTGCTGATGTGCACAAAATTCCAATTTAGTGCACAGATTTCTGCTTGTGCACAGATTTCTGCCTTAGTGCACAACTTTCCAGTGCACAATTTTCCGGTGCACAATTTTCCAGTGCACAACTTTCCGGGAGCCTTTCATTTAACAACATGTTTTTATTTAAAGAAAAATAACATTTTAAAAAGGAAGGTCATCGCCATTCGACAGTCATCAAGACAATTTATCTTTCAAATTTAGTTTACTTTGAAAGGGAAATTTTTATTTTAAAGAAATGCATGAATTTATTTAAAATTAATTTATAATCAATTAAATATAAATTTCTACAAAAATCTTGTTAAGTTTATTTTTTTAATTTAGTATAATCTGTTCAAAAATTCCCAGTAATTTAAGGAAAAAATGCACTAATATTTGTTTATATAATAGCCATTACTTTAGGGTCATATGATTTTTTGTGTTTATCCCGTGCTAGGCTGGATAAAATAAAAAGATTTTCTTTTAATCTGTAATAAAAATAGCTTGATTGATTGTCATTTTCTGATTCCACTTTAAACATAAATTTACTTTTAGCTTCCTTCCTCCTTTATTTCTTACTATATTTTTAATGTTTTAAATATTTTTTTATATTTAAGTTTTAAATTTAAGAAAATATATTTTTAAGATTTAAAAAACATTCTTTATGGGCAACCGGGATGATCTCTCTTTCATTCCCGCCTTCCACAGAATCCTACCCTCTTTTTGACTATTCTGCTTCTAAGTACCGTTTTCTACTTTTAAAATTTTACATTAAAAAATTTAATAAAATATTTTTTAAATAGAATATATTTAATTAAAATTATAATGAAAAATAAACATTTTTTGTTTGATTTTTCTTTATTTCTGCTAATCTCTGAAATTTTAACAATGACAATTGGCAGACAACGAGAATTAAATTATATTATTTCTTGGATAAATAATAATCATTTAAATGATGATTTTCTTTGGAAATTAGATAAACAATTATATATTTGTGGAAAAGAATATAATAAAAATGATGAAAATCAGCAGGAGATTGAAATAAATAGTCAAATAAGTCGCTTACAATTTGAGTTTACAATTGTACAGACTACATGCTCTAAACAATTAAATGTAAGTCTAATTAATTTTAAATTTTTCCTCAGAATCTAGATTATTCTGAAAAACTGGGCAATCTTGAAACACCCAGATTTTTCAAATCCATTTTCTATTAAATTTTACTTTTATTTTTCTTTTAAAATTTAAATTTACAATAATACCCATAGTAAAGCAGCTGGGCTATAGCTATTTCTCTCCTTCAGCCATTGCAGAGGTTATTCGGCGGCTGCGAGCGACCAGCATCTTCAATAGACCGGACTGATGTGGTATCTATTACACCACGCCGCCTACTGCACAGCGCCTTAGGAATTAGATAGCTATCTGCCTTAAACTAATTTTTAATCAGAAAAGATTAATCATTATTAAGTTTTATTGAAATTTTAGACATATGGAGATATTAATTATTGTCCTGTAAATGAGTTGACGAATAATAAAAAGGTTAAATAATCAAATTAAAAATATATTTAAATATTTTCCTTTATTAGGAATGTTCTTTTGATATAATTAAAGATCAAAAAGAAATTGAAATATTAGATTGGGAATGTTTTACTTTAAATAATGATGATAAAATAATTGATAATGAAAGTGATGAAGACTATATGTTTATTATTTGTTCTAAAGCTAAGGAATTAACAAACACATTAGTTGATTCTGTTGGTCGTTTAGATGGAATTGATAAACAAGGATGGACTAAATTTAGAAGATTTGTTCGAAAGTAAAATTTAAAATTATTAATAATTGAGACAAAAGAGAAAGTCTGTGTTATGAGAGAAATTTAAAGATTTTTGGATAATTCGTGTTGATTATTTATTTTAGATATGGCCCTAATTATACAAAAGCATCAGAAGTATTGAGCCGTTTCAATAATTATGTTAAAAACTTAGGGAGAGCTAAGAAGTATCAAAAAAAGGAATTAGGTACAGCAATTTATGGAGAAACACAATTTATGGATTTAAGTAAAGATGAATTTAGAAAAGTAATTAAGATTAGTTAAACTAAAAATGATTATTAAAAAAGATTTATTTGCCCTTTCAATGGCCTTTAAATGTTGAAAATACACAAATAGCACCTCATATTGATGATAAAGATATACCAAGTTCTTGGGATTGGCGTACAAAGGGTGCTGTTACTGACGTGAAAAATCAGGTAAATTATTCGATAAAAAATTTTTAAATTTAATTTTGAGGGTCAATGTGGAAGTTGTTGGGCATTTAGTGTTACTGGGAATATTGAAGGACAATGGGCGTTAAAAAAGGGTAAATTACAGGCATTATCTGAACAGGAACTTTTGGTTTGTAAATAAATAATTGAATTATTTTGGTATACCGTATTTTATTAAATAGTTGTTACCCTTAGTATTCGAGTATTGAAGTTTAATATTGTGGTAGGAAATTGAGAGGGGATAATTATTTTTTCAACTTCTAGCTGGAGGGAGTAATTAATAGAGGGGGGTTAATTATTCGAAGGAGGATAATTAATCGAGAAAATAGTGTATTCTTAATTAACAAGAAAAAGTAACTTATTAAAAAAATAATGACTTGGAAAATAAATAAATATATTTAATTTAAAAGGATTGTGATCGTGTTGATATGGCTTGTAATGGTGGACTACCATTACAAGCATACAAGTTTATTTACATATTTAAATATATTTATAAAATTAATTAAAGAGAAATAATACGTATTGGAGGTATTGAACTAGAAAATGATTATCCTTATAATGCCAAAAAAGAGAATTGTAATTTAAATCGTTCTGATCTTGCTGCATATATTAATGGGTCTTTACAATTAGAAAAAGATGAAATACAAATGGCTAAATGGCTGGTTAAAAATGGGCCTATATCTGTCGGTAAATAATTTTTTTAACTTCAAAAAATATTTAAATAATTAAAGGAGTAAATGCTTTCCCTTTACAATTTTATCGTCATGGAATTTCTCATCCTTTGCGTTTTCTTTGTTCCCCAAAAATGTTAAATCATGGAGTTCTTATTGTTGGCTTTGGCCAAGAAGGAAATAAGCCTTTTTGGATAATTAAAAATAGTTGGGGCAGAAATTGGGGTAAATTATTTTTATTTAAAATATTTTAAAAAAACATTTATAAAGGTGAGCATGGATATTATCGCCTTTACAGAGGCAGCAATGTTTGTGGCATTCATGAAATGGCTACAAGTGCTGTTGTTAATTAAGGATTTTTGGAATTGAAAAAATTTTCATTGAAATTAATATTTTAATTGATAAATTTGTTTTTTAATTATAAGAAAATATACAAAGCGAATTTATCTATTACAAAATTAATACAAAATATTTTTATTTAGAAAAATTAAGAAATACAAAAATTGAGAGATATAATTCGATTAAAATATAAAAGAAAATTAAATTATGCAAAATAAAAATAAATAAACGTATAAATAGAGAGAAAAATATAGATTAGATAATATAAAATATTTATTAGAAAATATGTATATAAAATGGAGATTTAAATAAAAATGCCGTTTTCGAGTAAAGGCTTTTTTTGGTTAATTTTCTCTATTTTTGATTAATAATTAAACTTAAATATATTATTTAGATAAACATGCAAAATTAAATATTCATTAGCACTCCGTCACTCAAATAACTTTTTCTGATTTAATTTTCCCTGTCATCTCCTATTAAATAGGCTCTGGTGACAACCGTGGATAAATGCGCCTTCTTGGTTCCTTAAAATTTTTTAAAAATAATTTAAGAAGAAAAATAAATATGCACCTTTTCTCCCTCCCTTTCTCCCTTTTCCTCTTCATCTGTATCTATTAATTGTTCAACTGTCGGAGCACTTGGTGTGTAAGGTGGTGGAGGTGTTCCAAATTTAGTATTTTTATTTAATGAAGTTCTAGCTATACGTTGTACTAAATTATCTTTAATTATTGGAGTTGAAGGTAACGGTTCTTCACTTCGACGACGGAATTGAGTATTAGTAATTTGTTTTGTTGGAGGAATAAGACGAGGCAAATGAATCTAAAAGAAAGTTATAAAAAATAATAAAATATTAATTAATTAAGACATCCAAATACGCGTAAAGAATTCGAGAGCAGACGAAATCTTTGTGAGGAAGTATTTCGCAAAAACTAAACATTTGCCAATTCATATTAAATTCACCAAAAAATTTACATGTCAGTGTACGGTATTTTTCGATACACGCTTTTAATTAGTCTAAATACTACATAAGGTTGTCGGTTCTGGACCGAACCGAAGAATTTTACAAGAACCGACAACCCTACTAAATACATAAAAAGTACCCAACATCCAATTCACTAATTAAGGAGGGTATAAAATACTAATAGTATTAAATTCAAATAAATAATAGATAAAAGTATATAATTTTTTATCCATTTTTATTTCCTAATCACCTCTTTATCAAAAAGTGCCTTCTCTAATTTTTCCATACGTTTTCGAGTTTTAGGTATTCCATCATAGAACATATTTTTAATGTTTTTAATGGTTGATATTTGAGGCACACATTCAGCCAAATCCTTTTGACAAGAAAATATTAAATTTGTTGTTGTTGCAAAATTACAATGTGAATCAGCAATTCCCTTTTTAATTAAAAAAAATAATTTTTTTAATATTTTTATTTTTACTTTAATAGCTTCTTTAAATTGTTTCATTTTAATTATGTCAGCCTCTGCTCTCTTTTTCTTCACTTCTTCCTTTCTCACCATTAATTCTCCTACAACTTCATACCAAATACCTTTAACTTCATTTGGGTCTTTTGGAATAGAGGAAGTACTCGATTTCCGACTCCAAAACTTTTTATTATTTTCTCCCTTATTTTCATTATTATTACAAGCTAAATTTAATTGACGTTCACGTTCTTCCAAATCTTCAAGTTTTTCTTCTTCTGTTTGTACAGGGTGCGTAAAAAGTCCTTGCCCACACTCTTTTGGGCATAAAAATTTATCCAAATGGAATTTTGACAAATAAATTCACACATACAATCACAAGAATGTGTGTTATTAGAAAATTAAAAAAGATCTGCAAAATTTTACACATTTGAGGAAATACAAGCATCTAAAGCTCGTGGAAATTGACTTCGATGGTCGCAACTTCATCATCACTAATAGTTTTGTCCCAGGCACGCTTTAATGAAGTTTTAAAATTCCCATTTATTTTTTATATTTTCCGCCTAATAATTTGCTTCAAAATTTCCCAAAAAGAATAGTGCAAAGGATTAGGATCTGGTGAGTTAAGATCCGGTTAAGATCTGGTAAGATATGGCGAAGGATTAAGGTCTGTTGACCTCTTATTTAATTTTTTTAGAGTTAAATTGATATGTAAAATTAAAAAAGAGCGAATTAATCATAAAAAAATTAATATCGGCCTTAGACAAGACTGGTCGCCTGCTCATGGGGCAAAAACAACAATTCAGCTGTGTGAAAATTTGTATCTCGTTTTTGGGTTGCTGTTATTTGGCCTTCAAACTCACCTTATCTTAATCCTTTGGAAAATTATTTTTGGTCACTTTTGTAGCAAATGATTAGGCGGAAAAGATAAAAAATAATTAAAAATCTAAAAATTTCATTAAAGCGTGCCCGGGACCAAAAAAGTGAAATGACTGTGCGACCATCGTAGGTAATTTCCACAAATGTTTAGATGCTTGTATTTCTGCACATGTGTAAAATTTTGCAAATCTTTTTTAATTTTCTAATAACACACATTATTGTGATTGTATGTGTGAATTTATTTGGCAAAATTCCACTTTAATAAATTTTTATGCCCAAAAGAGTGTGGGCAAGGACTTTTTACGCACCCTGTATATTCCTTTCTGTGTCAGCAACTTTTCTAAGTTTCTAAAAATTTTTAGAAAATTTTTTAAAAAAATTATTCAATCACTTCAAGAAAATTTTCATAATTTTTTGCAAATGTTCGTTGATTTTCAGCCTGTACACGAAGAAGTTCACAAGTCCATCCTACAACATCACCAATTGCATTATTTGGTGTTTGTTTTGCCCATTCTTCCAAATAATCTGCACTTAATTCTTGAGCATCAGCTGTTTGAAGGGTTAATTTTCTACAAAAGAATAAAAAGAATTTAATAATAAATGGAGATTCTCGTTATATTTTAATGAATGTGTAAAGCAAGTAGCTATTTAATTCCTAAGGCTATGCAGTAGGCGGCGTGTGTAATGGCTAATACATAAGTCCGGTCTACTAAAGATGCTGGTCGCTCCCAGCCGCCGAATAACCTTTTGCACTAGCTAAATAGCCCAGCTGCTTTACTAATGGGAAAATTGAAAAAAATTTTAAAAGAACATACGTAGTTGAACGTAATGTTTCAATGCTTATTAATAACTAAAAATTAGGTGTATTTTTTTATTTAAAAATTATTTTTAATACTTGACTCATGTCTTCTGGTTCTTTTAATTTTAATTTGTTTGTGTTTTGTGTTGTTTTATTGAAAATAGTTGAGAACTTGGAAGGTGAATTTGAGGTAAGATTGGAAGGGGCACTGTGTCGAGGCATTTTATTTGTTTTAATGCCCTCCTGAAGATGGGAATTTTATAAGGGGAATTAGTAAGTTTATTTATAATGAGCGGCACTTCATAGAAAGTTTAATAAGGAAAAGATTCGGAAAAATACAAAAAGAAAAACTTCAATCAAATTTTAACTTAAGAAAGGAAAATTGATAACATGTAAATTAAAATACCAATTAATATTTATAATTTATAAAAGCTTATCATTTATTTTGAAAGGTTTTTGAAGTTTTTTTCAGTGAAAACATACCTTTCTCTTATGTTTTCTTTTATTTAATGTAGGTATTTGAGTAACATTTAGAAAGAGAAGAGAAAGCATTTTAATAAAGTTTAACAAAAATTACAGTGGAATTATTAGTTTATTTTTTAAGCTTTAGTTTTATTTTTTTTTGATTTTGTTTTTAAATGTATCTACAAGTTATTATTTTTTATAAAAATGAAGATATGTAAAAAATAAAAAAATATAGTTGTAATTCCCCAAGGAGATCAAAAAGATTTTTATAAAAACGTGAAAAACGTTAAAAAATTTTTCAAAAAATAAACTAACGTCTCAGATTTAAATGGATCAAATTATGTCAGTTTAGGCACGTAATCAGGGAAAAGGGAGGAATTTTTATACCGTGAAGTGGAGCCAACTTTATAGGGTTAACTTCTGGCGTTTTTGGCACAAAATTATTTTTCTTAGGCCAAATTAAAAAAAAACATTTTTAAAATCGATTCTTAACGAAAAAATAGTACAGAATAAAAATATGTATACCCAACATAATTGATTGAACCACATAGGCATGCTTGCGGGGCCTGCTGCCAACAGTGCAAATGCAAAATAAATGGGGTTTTCCTCCCTTCGGTGACCGCTATATTTATTTATCGACAAATGGTCAACCCAGTTGACCAAAACGCTTTTTGGTGGGAGAGGAGGCAAAGGAATGAAAAAACGGAAAAACAAATTTGCTATATTTCTTAAATTATCCGCGGTTTATTTTTATCAAACCATTATTTCTTAAATTTTTAATCCAAATAGAGAAAAATTTATTTAGATAAAATCAAAATTATCCAATTTTGAAATTGAGATTTATATACTAATTTAAAAATATAAAAAAATAATAATAAATTATACTATAGAGAATTCAATAAATTAATTTGTCATTTTAATTGTTGAGGGAAGCCAAGAAGGCCCTTCAATGTCTTCAGTCTTCAAATTTGTATAATAAAGTCGAGAACGTTTCAAACAAGTCTCCCAATCATAAAAAGGTTTAACGTCAAAAAATACTCGAAGTTTATAACCAGAATAAAAAGTCCAATGGCGCAATAGAAGATAAATAAGATTTGGAGATGGCAACTTAAAAAAATTTTAAATTAAAAATTTTTAAAAAAATTAAAAAAAATACATAATTAAGACTCAAATGCAAATTGGATATATTTGTAATTAATTGCACCAACCAACAAATAAATAAATATGGAAAGAAGATAAGCCAAAAAGGAATTGTCCAAGTACTAAAAATAAATAATTTTTTAAAAATCTTTCAACTTCATTTTAAATTAACCTCTTTGTAATCTCCGTATGTCCATTATCAATCTCTTTTGAATCCAACATCCCATCCAGAATTAAAGAATAAAAGTCATGTAAAGGAGTATCATCACAAATAAGAACAGTCTCACAAGAAGTTTTTTCAGAATTCATTAACTTTTGGCCACACGAAAATAGAGAAAATGCAACATTTCCAGCATATGTAAACTGTGGAAATAATAAGATAAAAAATACTTGGGAAGGGCTTTATAATAAATTATTAAAGATTAAAAGGAATAGGGAAGTTGTAGAAAAATGGGAATTTTTTAATTTCATATTGCTACAGGAAAAATTAGTCAGATAATTAACGAAGTTTCTTTTTACATTTTAGAAAGGAAAAGTAAATACAAAAAAAATTTTACCTGAAGTACACCCATATCCTTATGATTTCCAATTCGAGGAAAAAATCCAAAATATTTGTTAACCAAAAGTGTATCGCAAACCAATGAGCGCCGGTCACCTTCACCATATATTGGACCAACACGAGAAATAACAATTGAAATTTTATTGTCTAAAATATTTATAAAGGTGTGAAAAAACAATTAAAAAATTCAAGCAGGGAAATTCCTAAAGGCCTATGCCATAAGTAGGATTCTCGAAAATAGGATTCTTCAATCAAAAAATTTGTATTTATCAACATAAAAACAAACCTAAATCATTTCTCAAAAATTCCTCGGCCATAAGTTTACTTTTGCAATAAGATGGGAAAGGAAAGTCATTCAAAAATTGCCCAAAATCCTCAGATTCTCTTCCATAAACATTTGGCCATTTTGTTGAACATTGAAGATAAGTGGTACTTAAATGGACTAATACAGAAACATTTGAAGTTTTGCAATAAGAAATCAATTCGGAAACAACTAAAATTTAAGGGATAATCAAATTTCAAAAAAATTAGAAAATCAACATTCAACGTTATTTTTGTTTAATTCCTCCATATTTGGTGTCAAAGACAAATCTTGTAACTCATGCAAATTAATAACCTTTGAAAAATTTTAATATAAAAATAATTCAAATTAAAAAACCATTCCTGATCCTTCAATTGCTTCTTTTAATCCATCCCGTTTGTCATTATAATTCCAAAGAGTTTTGTCAATACCAGAAAAAACGTTGTCAACCACAGTAACTAGATGATGTCCCAAAAGTGTATTTGCCCCAAGAATTGTAATTTTCTTCATTTTTAATAAAAAAGTTGTAATAAATAATTTTAACTCTTTAGCTCGATGAGAGGAATCGTTTAATACTAAATTTTGAAAGATTAGGAAATCTTGAAGCAAGTAATCGCTTTGACCCTACTTGGCCGCTTAAATAGCAAAATTATTCGGTAAAGGAGTACGGGACGTTTCAGGGTAGCCGTTTCAGAGTAGGGACGTTTCAGAGTGCCGTTTCAGAGTCGCCGATTCAGAGTAACCGACGAACGGCATTGGGCAAGGTTAATTTACGAAAGGTTGGGCCACCAATAATTTTGCATTTTGATTTTTTTTTTTAAAATAGAAACAAGGAATAAAAGAGAGAGAATAGTCATTAGAGAAAACAATTTCTTGAAGAAATTTTGTTCCGAAATAATTTTCTATTTTTCAGAATCGTCCCATTCTTTTGCAAAATTTATTATTGAAATTTACTAGATGGACATGGACACTGTGAAAAAGAAGGTATTTCTGTATATTTATTTAATTAAAAAATTTTTTTCTTGCAGGTTTATGTGCCCGGTATAAGCCGCTCAGTGAAAGAAACGGAAGAACTTACTTATGATCCAAAGGCTTATCTCCTTTTGCACACATTTGAAACAGGTTAAATTTTTTATCTTTTTATTATTTAATTTGATAAACTTTAAAGAATATCCTTGTCTAAGTTTTGACGTTATTCCTGATTCTGTCGGTGTTAATAGGCAAAATTTTCCTATGACAGCTTGGATTGTTACAGGAACTCAGGTTTTAATATTTTTATGCTGATTGGGTTTTTATTTCTTAAATTATGTTTTGGCAATTCTTTGAAACTTGATCTTACATTGTAGTAAAAATTATTAAAAATTCGTTTTTAGGCAGACAAATTACATTCAAATCAACTTATGGTTATGCGGTTATCTAATATGCATGCGAATAAAAGTGCCTTAAAATCCAAAGCAAAAGGATCTAAGAATGATGATGGTGAAAGTAGTTCTAGCAGTGATGATAGTAGTGAAGAGGAAGATGAAGAAGACGAAGCAAATCTTGTTAATGATCGACCTGGAAAGAAAGAACCAAGAATGCATGCTTCTTTAGTTTCTCACCATGGCGGCGTTAATCGGATTAAGGTTTTAATTTTTAAATAATAATTTTCTCCCTAAATCATTTTCTTTGTGCAAAAGGTTATCAAAATTTTGGTATTCATTTTCGGGGCCTCCGATATGAATTCTAATTCCTTTGATGTTTTTGTTTTCAATTTACTCTGTTTAAGTTCTATCTTCACATTTTTACTTGGCTGCTCTTTTCATATATTTTCCTCTCTAAAAATTTTTAATTTAAGTTTCAACGTCTCGGGTCAAGCGATGTTTGTGCTGTTTGGAATGATCAACGAAAAGTTCAAATTTGGAATTTAAACCCTTTTATTTCTTGTATTGAAAATATTTCTCTTTCTGAATCTACCAAAAGTATTGCATTGAAAAATGAGAAACCTCTCTTCAGTAAAGAATATTCGGCTGAAGGTTTTGCACTTGCCTGGTCACCTTTACAAACTGGTTCTTTGGCAACTGGAGATCATCATAGAAAGGTAATTTTCTTCTGTGTGAATATTCTTAAAGTATTTCATCAAAATTACTTTTAATAAATAAGTTATTTAGATTTTTCTTTGGAAAATGACAGAAGGAGGAAAATGGATAGTTGATGCTAATGCTTTATCTGATCATCGTGGATCTGTTGAAGATTTAGGTTATTTTAACTATTTTCATTACTGATGTGAATATTTTTTAGTTTGGTCGCCAACCGAAGAATCATTGCTTGTATCATGTTCTACTGATAGAACGATGTATTTATACAAATAAAACATTTTTTGATTAAAATTTAGTCGCCTATGGGATGTTCGTTCTCCGCCGAGACAGGCTTGTGTTTGCACAATTAAAGATGCCCATGAAGCTGATGTGAATGTATTGAGTTGGAATGCAGGTACTGATCCACTAATTGTATCGGGAGGGGATGATGGTGCTTTGTTTGTTTGGTCATTAAAAACAATTCAAGTAAGTACATATATTGATCAGAAATTTATTTGGTTAGAGAAATTCTATTTTAAAAACTGAAATTTTTATTTCATTCATTTTTTTCTTTATCTTTCGAATAATATGGAGATAAATTTTAAATCTTGAATTTGTTTCCTTAATTTCAGTACAACCAGCCAGTTGCCAAATTCATTCACCATCGCAAGCCTGTAACTTCTGTTGAATGGAGCCCTCATGACAGTACAGTGTTTATGGCTTCTGGAGAAGATGATCAGACAACTATTTGGGATTTGGCTTTAGAAGCAGATGAACCAAAATATTCTAATGGAAATGAAGAAGACGAAGGGATGGAAGAGGACGACGGAGAAGAAAAGAAAACGAAGGTTGATGGAGTTGAACAACTTCCACCACAGCTTCTCTTTATTCATATGGGCCAAAAAGGTTGATAAAATTTTTATTTATCTAAATTTTTTTATTTTTCAAATTCAGAAATAAAAGAAGTTCATTGGCATCAACAATGCCCTGGTTTAGCATTGACTACATCACTTGATGGATTTCATGTATTTAAGACAATTAATTGTTGATTAGAATGTTTTTTTGTTACAAAATTTATAATAATTTATACAATCTTTTAATAAAATAGAATGTTAAATGGTTTGCTTTCTTCTGTTTGTGTTAAACCATTCCAAATTTACCCCAAAAAATTTATTATAGATTTAAATTATTTTTAGCTACCATGAACTCTAACGTTCTATTTCTGACGACAACGTTCAAAACCGGTAAGAATTTGATTAGAAGAGTAGCTATAAAACTGTTAATTATTTATTCCCAGGTAAATTCATCACGGCACAATTAAGAAATTTTTCTGCTACTTCTGCGTCTTCTATTTCTGACGGAGAGGTTCTGATTGATCGGATTAAACAAAAATTGGTGATTACATTAAATCGTCCAAAGGCTTTGCATGCAGTTAATTTGCCAATGATAAAGAAAATTTACGAGGCATTGCAGGTTATTTATAAAAAGGCCTTAATAAAATTGCATTGTTCTATTTAGGAGCCTTCTGATCTTGTTATTATTAAAGGTCAAGGATTAAGAGCATTTTGTGCAGGTGGAGATGTTGTTGGTTAGATTGAATCTCAAATATTTTTTAACAGTTTTATTTTTTAGCAGTTTCAAAATCTTATCAATCTGGTGATAAAACTGAACGGATTTATGACCAATTTTTTAGACACGAATATCAATTAAATCATCTTATTGGTACACTAAAGAAGCCTTACATTGCATTAATTAATGGCATTACTATGGGTGGGGTAAGGATATTTTATTTATATTTTTTAGTTGATAATTTTTTTATTAAAAGGGTTGTGGACTTTCAATAAATGGCCCTTTCCGTGTGGCTACAGAACGAACAGTACTGGCTATGCCAGAAACGGCTCTTGGATTATTTCCTGATGTTGGGGCAACACATTTTCTTCCCAGGCTTCCTGGGCATCTTGGAATGTTTTTGGGATTGACTGGTAGGTTTTTTGTGAAATTTATTTAAATTAAAAAATTGAGAGTAATTTTGATTATGTTCTAAATTTTACTTGATTTGAATTCTTCGAATAACCACGATTCCTAGGAAAATTTAAACTGAAAATTATTTTTTCTTAAAAATCTAGGATATCGCCTTTACGGCTCGGATGTTTTTCATTCTGGACTTGCTACTCACTATATTGAATCTTGCGACACTACTCGTCTTAGCACCGATCTAATTTCTTTGCCCACTGACGAATGCACAAATGACAACGTTAATTCAATTATTAAAAAATTCCAACCTCAAAATATTGCTTCTTTTTCTTTGGACCCTTATTTGGATTTAATTGATGAATGTTTTGATGCTAATAGTGTTGAAGAAATTATGGATAAATTAAATAAAAAAGTTTTAAAAAAAGAAGAGGGAAGTGATTTTGCTTTAGAACAATTAGAAGCTCTTGAAAAAATGGTTAGTGAAAAAAAAACTAAAAATAAATATGACACTTAAAAAATAAAATTCTTCGGCTAAATTTTAAAATCTTCTAATATTTTCATATTTAGAGTCCTACATCTCTAAAGATCACATTCCGGCAAATTCTTCTAGGCAAAAAATTGAAATTCTCTGAGGTTGATTTTTATAAATAATTTTTGAAATATTAATTTTTAAATTAAGGTCTTTCCCATCGAATTTCGACTTTCTCAACGTTTTATTTTTGACCATGATTTTCATGAGGGATGTCGAGCCAGTAAGAAATGATTGAACTTGTCTTTATATATATTTTTTTATTTTTATAGTTTTAATTGACAAAGATAAAAATCCTAAATGGCAACCCTCAACACTTAAAGAAGTTAGTGAATCAAAAGTTGAATATTATTTTTCAAAATTTGATGAAGTTGGGAAGGAATTAATTGTTTAGTAACCTTTTAGAAAAGTTTTGGCATCAAGATTTTACAAGTTTAGTAGATGAATGTAAAATATTTAATTTAATAAAAAGTCTAGATTCTGTGACCATCGTTTTGGTCTTTATTGAGAGTCTGACTTTAAACGAATTTTAGAGCCATTGAGATATTTATCCTTTCCATTTTTACAAACTTATTTACTAAGCACTTTAAAGTAGAGATTGGGCCTATGAGTATTCGATCAAGTTTCTAGTTTTCAAGTAATTCCCAAGTCCCTATTTTAAACGAACTAAAAATACTATCACTTTGCTAAAAATTATTTATTATTTTAGTTTAAAATTTTATAATTTGCAAAAATAAATGGTTGTAATTTTTTGTGTTAGTTGGAAAGGTTAAGACAAAACACAAAATTAAAAGTCAAAAATTAAAAGGAAATATGTAACTTATTTGCAAAATTATTCAGAAAAATAATATATATAAATACAAACCATATCGAAGAACATTCTTATTTATGTTCATTTGCCAGAAATTATTAGATTTTTTAAAATTATTCTCATATGATATAGTGCATGTTGTAAGAAAGTGCATATGATAAAGTGCTTTTTTTCTACATATGACAGTCTGCCTTTTCTATTGTATACTACAGTTGTCTGAATTTTTTCAGACGTCTGACATTTCTAGACTGGTCATATGAAAATTATAATAAAGGAAAGACCTTTAAAGGTCTTGAAAAAATTTATTCTCTTTCATTTAATTCTTTAATTATCTCGTCTTGGGGGAAGTCAAAAGCAGAAGGCAAGG
Organism: Meloidogyne incognita; assembly: GCA_036172945.1. Taxonomy (NCBI): domain Eukaryota; kingdom Metazoa; phylum Nematoda; class Chromadorea; order Rhabditida; family Meloidogynidae; genus Meloidogyne; species Meloidogyne incognita. Next base: position 727,645 of record JARQAC010000035.1, read on the forward strand.
CTATGAAATTTTTCCTAGAAAATCCTAATTACTTATAAATAGGAATAAATAATAATACCTATTTTTATATTTTTGTTTTAAATTTTTCTAAAATAATTACAAAAATTAAATAATTTTTTAAATAAAAACCCAAAACTTTTACTAGCCACTCAAAATCTTTTATTTTTCAGAAAATGATTATTCAAAAGATAATTCAATTGTTTATATTATTTATACTTTTAATTAAATTTGTTAAAGCTAAAGAAAATGATGTAGAAATATTTATTGAAAAACATCAAGATAGCTTTAATAAAATTGATAATTTTGTTTCAACTATAAATGATGATAAATTGAATGAAATTAAAATTTATTTGAATAATATAAAAAATAGTAATAAGAAAGAGTTTTATTTTGAAAATTATGAAGAGTTTTTGGAGTTGAGTAGAAAGAAATACGCTCTGGAAATTCAAAAACAAAGATCACAGGTTCTTTTTAAATTTTAAATTAAATTATTCTTTAAACGAAAAAATTATTTTGAATTTATGTGAAGTTAGAAAGAGTTTATTTAGAACCAGGTTGTTAAAAATTAAATAAAATTCCTCAAACGTCATTGATGGAATGGGAAAGAGAAAAACCATTAATAACGGGAAGGATATGTTAGCGGTTGTTGTTTCAAACCCCTGTATAATTAAAGGAAAAAATAATTTCGAAATATTTTTAAATTATATTTAGGAAACAGAAGACAAAATTAAATTAATAGAAGAAATTCAAAATAATTCTGAAAAACTTGGAATAAAAGATGTTTTGTATGCAATAGATTTTTGTTCAACATTTATGAAAAAAGAAATGATAGAAAAGATTAAAAAATTTCTAAAGAATTATTGCAATAAAATTGTTAAGATAAACGAAATAAAGGCAAAAATATTTGAAGAAGAAACAATTGATAATCAAAAATTAAAAGAAAATAAAAATACAAAACCTTCATTGCCTAAAAGTAAAACCTACAAAAAATGGCCTATAAATTTGAATTTAATTAAACCACTTCGAAAAACAAATTCTTTTGACATTAATTCCTCTTTTAAAGAAAAATCTGATAAATTATTAAATTCATTTCGTAAAAGTTCATCGGAGAGAAGTCTTTTTAGATATCATTCTACTGACAATGATACAAAAAAAGATTTTCTCAATAATTCTTTTCGTAAAGTAAAATCTGCAGAAAATATTGAATCAAAAGAGGAATATATTGAAGAAATGGTAAAAAATAGTATAGAAAATCTGACTTTTGGTGAATTTAACGAACTTTTTAATGAAAAGAAAAGCTTGAAGAAATTGTATTAAAAAGCTTAAAACATTAAGGTTGTCCGGATCTGAAAAGGCCGGATATCCTGAAATTTTCGGTTCGGATATCCGGAAATTTCCAACTATCCGACAACTTTATTAAACATCTTTTCTTTTTTTATTTAATCATTTTTTGTACATAATTAAAAATATTCTATTATGTATAAATTATGAATTTGAAAAGAACATAAATATTTTTGGTACTAAAAATTCCAGGTTAGGTAATCAAATTGGTTAATTAATAATTTAATTAATTAATTTATTTATCTCCTACCTTCCGCTTTATACATCCCTAATGTAGTATAAAGCGGGAAGCGTGAAGTGTAAAAAAAGCGGAATTCTGCAGAATCCCTTTTGTATAACTAATTCTCAATTATTTGTTTTATTTCTGGTTAATTAATTTGATTAACAATTTATTCACTATAACAAAGTCAAAAATGGAACAAGCAAAAGATTAAAATTCCATTATTTTCTTTTGCTCTTTTTTCTTTTCTCTTTGTTCTTTTTTTATTTTCTTCATCAATACTAAATTATTTTTATCTGTTATTAAATTCAGTTAATCAATTATTTTTACCTCAAGTTTACTTTCCAGGAATACATAAACCATTGTGTAGTTTATTTGACCCTGTAGGTATACAACGACTTGCTATAAATTTAATAGAATATAAGAAAATATTAATTAATAAAAAAAAGAATAATTTAATTAATTTCATTATTTTATATTTTTTTCTTCAATTTAATAAAATAAAAATTTTTTTGAATTTGCTGAGTTTATTACCTGAAAATGAAAAAAATTCAAGTAAAAAATTTAATTATTTTTTCTATTTTAAGTTTTTGATTTATTTAATTTACACAATAATTAAATATTTTGTATCTTCATTAATATTTTATTTAGTAAAATATCAACATTTTCTTAATTTGAGTGAATTTAAATTATAAATTAATTTACTAAAAAATGAGAATTTATTTTATAAGATTAATAAAATAAAGGTATTATAACACAAAATCCATTATAGGTAAATATAAATATTTAATTTAAAAATAAAAAAACAACAATTTTTATTCACAAAAAAAATTAAAAAAAAAATCAGAGAAAACTTATAATTAAATAAATTAAAAATTTTCGCTAATACTACAGGCGGCCCTCGAATTTAAATACACACAAAACTTGACTTTAATTATGGGTTACTACTGCGTTGGGGCATTTGATTAAGCGATAATTCTCTTTTAAGATAATTCTCATTCTTCATCTTCAACAGTATTTAAAATCGAGGACCGACTGTACTTGTATACTTTGTGATTATTTTTAGTTCCTTTTATTTCCCTATATTTATGTTATCTTTCTTTTCTGAACATTTTATTAACAATAATTATGCAGGTTTTTGTGTGGTATTATAAAAATAGTTTCTATTTTTGTTGTGTATTGGATCAGGAATAGAAGGTACTTTACGGCATGATGTAAATATAAAGTAAAAAAATAATAAAAAGAAAAATTTAATTAATTTCATAATTATTTTGGGCAATGATTTAAATTAAAATTTCTAAAATGATTATAAAAAACTGAAAAAATGTTAAAATTATTATTTTTATAAAAAAAAAGAATTTTTTGTTTTAATTTGTTTTTATGTATTTAAATGTTAAGATTAAAGTTGAGGTTAAAATGTAGTATAAAATTATTATTTTTTTGTGTTTTAGTATATAAATATGTTAGAAAAACAAGATCATGAGTCTGAAAATATTAAAATAAATATTTTAAAAGATTACCAAAAATATTTCAGAAAAATTGCAAAATATGGAAAAAATTGAAAAATCAATTTTATTTTTTTAAAAGAATTTCTGGTATTAAATATGATAGGTAAATAATTTTTTATTTAAAAATTATTCTATGAAGTTTAATTTAAAAAAATATGGAAATGAAGACGAAAATAATGAAATCTTGAATAATGAAAAATATAAAAATAAAATTATAACATAAATTAAATTTTTCTCCAAAGTAGAAGAAAAATAAATTACAAAATTTGTGCTAACCTTAATTTTTCAATTATTTTAATGAGTATTTAAAGTAATTTTTAATGTTTAATGCTAAAAATAAAAATAATTTTTTTTTCAAAATAAAATACTCTCTATCTTAAATTAATTTATTCACATGTTTTTCATTTAAAATTTATTTTGGTTCCCAAATCCTTTTATTTACTAAAACGAAACAGAAAATATATACAAGACTTAAATTTGGGTTTTCTGTTTTGCTCTTTCTCGATTAGATACCAAAAATAAATAAATATTTATTTTTAATTACTAAATATTTATTCTTAATTAAAAAATAATTAATAATTCTCAATTTTTATACTTGGATTTTATCTATTTTAAATTTTCTATTTAATTGAAATTTTAAAATAAATCAGTGCTTATATCCATTTTTTAGCACTTTTATGAATAATATTGGAAATAATTTTGGGAAAAAATAATGTTGGAAATAAAAAAAAGTAAAAAAACGTCCAAACGTCCACAATTTTTTGGTTGAGCTAACGAGAGTGGTAGTAGATATTTCATTTTTAATTTTACTTCAATTTCCTTATAAAATTTAATACCAAAATTAATTTTCTATTCTAAATTTAAATAAAATTCAAAATTAATTTTAACAAATATTATTTTTACATAATTAAAAAAAAATTTGTATATAATTTTCAATATAAAATCCAATTACATTGATGAATCACATTAGATAATTTATTTAAAAATTATACATATCTAAATATAGTTTATTTAAAACAATTTAAATAGATTTTACTTTTTAAAAAAAATTATTTCAAAAAAATGTTTAACAAAAATTCCAATTTATTTATTTATTTTTTGTTTTTCCAATGTTTACTATTAATTTTTAATATTTTCACTCCAACATTGGGTTTGTTAAAAAATAGAGAGATAATTTCTTGGAAAATTTTTGGATACTCGGAACCGGACCGAAGATTTTCCAAGAACTCCTTTTATTTGAGATAACTTTAATTAAATTACTATTAAATTAAAGAATTCTTTGATTATATAAATTATTTTTTAAATTTTATTTTTAAAAGCTCTTCAATGTTACAGCACAGAAAAGAAAAAAGAAATTCATTGTAAACATCAGTTTCTCCATGATGAAGAAATTATGGGAGAAATAATGAAATGCTATACAGCTCTATGTTTTGAAATTACAAATAAAATATATAAAAGTTTTTATAATTATTTTTAAATTAAAATTTAAATAAATTAGTTAAAAAGGGCTGTGTTGAACCAATGTATGGTAAATGCCGTCCTTTAATGTGTGGATTTAATTATCACGATGAAGTGTGTAATTTGTGTTCAGGGAATAATTGTAATTTAAATGGAAGTGAAACAATTGAATTTAAAAATAAAATTGAGAAGAATAAAGAAGAGGGGAAAGGTTAATAAAAATAAATTTTTAAATTTTAAATAATTATTTAAAATTTAAAAATTTTTAGGAAAACCAAAGCAACTTCCAACTGATGTACTAAATCAAAATCCTTTAAAAGACAATAATGCTGCAATAGCGAAGCCAAAAGAAAAGATTATAAATGAAACAAAAAATTATAAAGGTGTTAAATAAATAAATTTAATTTGTAAAATTTTTTAATAAAATAATGGAAAGACAAATTTAGGCAAAATATATGTTCTAAAGTTTGCAAATTATCGATAGGATTTGTGAGGAATTTACCTTGGGAAAGATACAATGCTATCCGATTATCTCCCCGCATTAGTTTTTTTCTGCTTATTTTCTAAAGGAATTAAATGAATTATTAGGTTACCGTAAATCCTCTAAAATAGCCCCCGGGGGCTATTTTTTTCGATCGACCTCTAGAGGGGGACTATTTTAGAGGGAGGGCCTATTTTAGAGGAAATACGGAATCTGTCATCTCAGATTGAATCGAAAATTTATTTATGTACTGAACAATATGCCAGACCATAATTATACGCTAAGAAAATTTTTAATTTTTAGAAAAAAAAGAAGAGAAAGGAAATGGGGAAAAATAGAACCAAAAATTCCCATAAAAATATTTTTTAAATCAAGTTAACTTATAAAAATAGTCTTCAATTTTCAATAATAAAACTACCAAAGCATATTTCAATAAAAAATTCTAGTAATTAACTGTCTTGTTTATAACCCCTATTCTGATAAACAAAAAACAGAAGAATGTCCGGGAGGTGTTTGCTATGTTCAAAGATGCATAGATTCAGAGAATAAACCAGGCATAAATAATTTAAAAAATACCTAATTATTTTAGAATATTTTTAGGTTTTTGGCATGGATGTATAAAATGGAAACAAGATTTTAATTGTTTATCAATTGGATGTGCATACGATAATTATAAACGTAAATTTAAACCAAAAGCTTGTTTTAAATGTTCGACAGATTTGTGTAATGGAATTGGAAGGAATTGTAGTATTGGAAATATTTTTATGATAATTTTATTTACAATTTTAGCAAATAAGTTTTTAGTGAATAAATAAATTCTAAATTATAATTTAAATAAATTAAAATAAATAAATATATTTAATTTCATTTTAATACAAAATAAATTAACTTATTTTAAAAAATATTAATGTTAAGAAAAATTAAAAATAATTTAATCAAAAAAAAATAAATTAAAAATTTTTTATTCAATTATTTAAAATAAAATAAGTCTAAATAATTTATAAATTAAAATTACAAAAATAAATATCATTTTTAAAAATATTTCTCTAATCGAGTAATAATAAATCATTTTGTGATAAATAAAATGTTTGAATATTATTTCTATCATTTTTCAATATTTTTGGAATTCTTTCACGTATTTCTTCTGAAAATTTTTCTACTTTAACAGATTCATTTAATTCCTTTGTTTCTTCCATTTCCATACCAACTAACCAAAATTTACATATTGAACCACTAAAAATTAATTAATATTAAAATTAGGAAATTTATGGTTTAAGAACAAAAATTATCAAATTTGTAAACAGAAAACTGCAACTGTTTCCGAAATCTACATATGTCAACAAATATAGTCAGATCACGATTTTACATACTTCCAAAAGTGTATATAGAATCGAGATCCATCTGAAAAAACACAAATCAAAGCAGGGATTGGTGGTTGTGAAAAGGTTGGGTCGGGTTTTAGATCCATCCCGTTTTCAAAATTTGGATTTGGGTGAAAAAGGCCGGGTTTCGGGTAACATGCCCACCACCTTTTCATTCTTTAGCTTGCTTAATTTTTCAGTTATATTTATTCAATTTTTGAAGAATGAGTTTTATCTTTAAAAAATTAAAATTACTTTTCCATTTTCTCAACAAATTTTTTTCCATTTTTAACAAAACATTTATTAATTGGTTCTTCCCAAAAATGTGTATGACGTAAATTAATATTTTCAATAATTAAATTAATTAATTGAATTCTAATTGTGCTCTCAATAAAAAAACAAAATTTTTCTAAATTTTTGTTGTTTTCAGAAATACAGGAAATTAACATAAAATGTTTGTACTAAAAATTGAATATTTTTTTTAATTTTTAAATTAAAAAAGTCTCTTTTACTTTCTGTATAAATTTATTTTCAGTTCCAATTAATTCTTTTAAAGCCAATGTAATTTCATTTTCATTTTTTATTTTGTTTAATTTTTTTATTGTTAAATAACCTTTAAAATTATAAAATATTTGTATTTACTTGAATATAATAATTTTTAAGAATAAATTCACCAATTTATTTTACTAATCATCCTGGGAGTAAAGTTAAATAAAATGAGAATTAAATTCGTAATAGATATCCGATCTGAATCTATAAGGTTATAATCACGACCATGAATTCAATTCTAATTTTGCTCTCAATAAAAGAAACGGTTACTGTTTTCATGTAGAAAAACACAAAAATGCATAGAACATACAAACAATTATTAAATTGTTTTATTCATTTTTTTAGAATTAATTCCATAGCTGTTGTAATTTGTTGTGTTGTGGTTCACTTACTTTTTCTACACCACACCACCAACAGGAAATTCAGACAAATTTTTGAGTAATCTTCAAAAATCAAAAATAAATTAGTTAAAAACTAATTGAAATATTTTAAAACACAAAACATGGAATTTCATTTATTTAATTAAGAACCAGATTAATTTAAAAACAAATATTACGAAAACACACAGCTTTAGTTTAAGAAGCATTTTTTGTTTGTGTTGTCACTCCCCCATTTTTGTTTTTTTTAAATACAGGGTGCGGCAAATTCGAGCAACTTTTTGTTTTCGACATAACTTTCTTCATTCTCATCGAAAATCGATAATTCTTTTTTTGTTTTAAACCTAACACTTTAGCAAATTTATTGATAACAAATACAATCATAAATAAAAACAATAACGGTATAAAATTTCTATCTAAGTTCTACACTTTTTCCATTATTTTCTATGCATTTCTCAAGGCGATTTTCATAGGTACTAATGGCGCTATTGATGATTTCTTGTGGCAGTTCGTTAAATGCATGCTGAATGCGTGCTTGTAGCTCATCAAGGTCGGCCGGCTGTGTCCGATAAATTTGGCTCTTAACCCACCCCCACAGAAAGAAGTCACACGGGGTGAGATCAGGCGAATAGGGTGGCCAGGAAAATGGGGCTACAAAATTAGCAGAACTTCGCCCCATCCATCTAAGAGGAAAGTTCTGATTCAGCCAATCGTGTACCTGAATCGTTAATAACACAGTGGCTGATAAGAATGAGTACCTGCGCTTGGTGATGTGGAGGGGCTCCGTCTTGCATAAAGATGATATTGGCGAATCCTGGCCAAGTTTGAACAACAGGGAGAAGACGTTCTCGAAGAAGTTCAAGATAGGACGCTGCAGTCACATTATTGAAAAAGAAAACTGGGCCAACAATTCCTTGACGACCAATTGCGGCCCAAACGCTCACCTAAACACGAAGATGGGCTTGAAACAAGTGAAACAAAACTCTTGGCGAGTGGAGCTAAAGTGTTAGGTTTAAAACAAAAAAAGAATTATCGATTTTCGATGAGAATGAAGAAAGTTATGTCGAAAACAAAAAGTTGCGCGAATTTGCCGCACCCTGTAAAATGACCTTTTATAATTTAGTGAAATTAAGGGTTTCCTGATATACCCCAAACTTTTGATTTAATTTTTAATCGAGCCCCCGATTTGGAGTTTTCATGAACTAGACACGAAAAAGAAATTTTCGAAAAAATGCCCATGACAACCCAATTTTTACCCTTTTTTTAAATTTTGGTTTAGTTGAGAAAATAAAAAAATCCTTTCGTTTTTTTCAAAAATAAGGGAGGACAACAACCACATGTGAAGGATAATTCAGAAAATAATTATTAAAGTGAGAAGGTATATTTTAGAAAAGAGCAACAATTAATAAACAAGTTCATCAACAAATTCATACCAAAAAAGAACATTTTTTAGCCAGCTGACCATTTTACGTCTTATTTTCTAAAATATTAATTTGTCAAAAAATTTGTGTTTAGACTGGCTCAAAAGTCGGAAATCGGAATTTTTTTCGGAAATCGGAATACAAAAAACTACGGATGGGTTTTTATGGGTCAATAAATTTTTAGGGTGTAACCCCAAATACACACAAATCTTTTAGTGTTTTCCTTACGGAGTGTTTTCCTTTCCAATGGGAAGACGAGCATTTTTGCTTTTGTCAACTAAAAATTAGTAATTTTAATTTGTTAGAATTTTTTCAGAAAATTTTGAATTTTTACCACCTTTCCCGATCATCTTGTTACTCTTGCTGTTATTAACACGAATTTGTTCACTACTTAATTTAGAAGAACCGCCTTTTCCAGACCCAACTTGGACGAAAAAAATTTAAAAAAATTTTTTTTTTAAATTTTTTACTATTCGTCTCAGCAGTCTTTATTGGCTTCACCAATTTATTTGCAATAGAGGAAGCCTAAAAAAATTGTCATTTTAATTTTAAAAAATTTTTCAAACAGTTTTGCGGCCATTAGCGGTAGCAGCAACTCCTCCTTGCTCGGCAGTAACAATTGGAGTTGGAGCAGCTAAGAATGCAGTTCCATTGGCAGACGACGATGTACCGCCAGAAACTCTTCCACCAACTCCATTCGTACCTAAAAAATTTTTCTTCGACTAAAAAAATTTTTTTTTCACCATTAGGCGAAATTCCAGTTTCAGCTAACGATCCACCATTCGGAACTTCATCTGGATTTCCTTCTTCTTCAATATCTAAACCAGCTAAAAAGGGGACCCATTCTTATTTATATTTTTGACTATTTTATTTCCAAGTCTTTACCACTTTGTTCAGCTAAAAAAGACGGCTCTCGGCTACGCATCGGGTAAGGTGAAGTACGGTAATTCGGATTAAATCCTTAAAATCAAAAAATTTAAGTATGTTTTTAATTAAAAAATTGTTAACCCGGAAATGCGGGGAAATATGGGAAACGGGGGAAACGAGGGAAATCCGGGAAACGGGGGAAACCCGGGAAACGAGGGAAATCCGGGAAACGGGAGAAACCCGGGAAACGAGGGAAATCCGGGAAAAGGGGGAAACCTGGGAAACGAGGGAAATCCGGGAAACGGGGGAAACCCGGGAAATCCGGGAAACGGGGGAAACCCGGGAAACGAGGGAAATCCGGGAAAAGGGGGGAACCCGGGAAACGAGGGAAATCCGGGAAACGGGGGAAACCCGGGAAACGAGGGAAACAAGGGAAATTTTCCGAGTTGTGATACACGAGCATCTATAGTCCGAGGGCCCGGATTCCAATATGAACGATACATAAAAAGGAACAAAGTTTTGGTGCTACTACAAAATAAACACCTGCAGTATATATATCAGATATATTTCCATATACTCGAAATAACTGTTGTCTTTCTTGCATGGTAAATAAAGTTATATTTTTGCTCGCAAGTTTATTCATCATTTTGGTTTGTTCTAACTAGAGACCGGCGCGGGACAGGATCCCGCGCGGGATTTTGCGGGATCCCGCGTCCGCAATCCCGCACTTTTTGTGATTTGCGGGATTTTGCGGGATGCGGGATTTTTGCGGGATTTATCCCGCAAATCCTGTCCCGCAAAAGTTTTGAAAAAAAATCCCGCATGCGGGATCCCGCAAAATATTTTGTATTTTGCGGGATTTTTGGAAAATTGAGTATTTTCTGTCTTGACCTCTAGAAATTCCAAAAATTTCGCCTGCGGCGCTAGAAAAGTGAGAATTTTGGCTACTCAGCCTTCCCTAAATTTCAAAATTTTTGCCTGTGGCGCTGATGAAGGAAGAAATCTGGATAAATAATCCCCCAAAATTTTCGCCTGCGCCGCGTTAAACATTTTGTTTTCGTCAAAATTAAATTGTCCAAATTGTTAGATCACGATATCCTTGTTAAACCACCGATATCAATTTTAGTTCACCGAAATTCACCATTTTTAAGTTTCTCAAACCACCAAAATCCTTTTTAATCCCCCGATATCTCCCTTGGTCCTCACAACTCCAACGTTATTTCCCTTAATCCCATAAATCCTCAGGTATCCATCCAACGCCTACAAATCCTCCAAAATCCTTTTTAATTTTTCCAAATCCATAGATATCTCTCAACCCCCAAATAACTTAACTTCTAATCCTTCTATATCCTACATGTGGAGGATATTATAGTTGAGGATCTAAATTGAGGTGCAAAAGCAGATCCTCAGGTGTCGTGCCACGGGATCAGCAAAGGCTGGATCCTCAAAGGTCAATCCTAAAAAGTCGGGGTTTTGCATTAGAAAGTGGTAATATTTCATTTAGCTCACTAAGAAGTATCGTTAGCTTGTTTTTCAGACTAATCTTTACCGTCCTGCGTAATTTTTCGAATTTTTTTCAAAATTTTAAAAAATCCCGCAATCCCGCGCGGGATCCCGCAACTTTAAAATGCGGGATTTTGCGGGATGCGGGATTTTTGCGGGATTTATCCCGCAAATCCTGTCCCGCAAAAGTTTTGAAAAAAAATCCCGCATGCGGGATCCCGCAAACACGATTTTGCCGGTCTCTAGTTCTAACATAACTTTGTCACTCATATTATTATTTCCTGATTGAGAATTGCCTCTGAAAATTAATTTTATGATTAAAATGTATGAATAAATTCTAAAAAGAATAAAGAATGAGATTATTAAACATTTAAAAAAAATTTTCAATATTTAAAAATATTTTTATTAAAAATAAAAATTGAGATTTTCTCTTCTTTTTTGTACAATTTTTGGTCCTTTTATTTTTAAAAGCTTTTTTTTTAATTTCCAACTTTTTGATTCCAAAAATGTTAGATGGAAGAACATTTCCATAGCCACAATCAATTACTTGAGAAATGGCAAATTCAAACAATCCATCATAACCAACAAAGGGTTGTTGATGTTGTTGAGCTTCGAAAACTTGACAATCCGTTGGCTAGTATATTGAAAAAAAATTTAAAAAATAAAATCAGATATAAGGTTAACTATATGTTATTTTGACAATCAAGGTTTGAAATTAACTAGAGAATTTTAAAAATAAAATTAGCCAAAAAAATCCTTGGCAATTATAATTTATTTTTCACCTCTAATTTCACTTCTTTTTTGATTGGTTTATATTTTTTTAGAATTTTGTTGATTGTTGAATCATCAATTTTTAACAATTTTAACTGATTAGACAATTTATCCAAATCGTCTTGGTCTACTAGAAGTTGAGAAGGGTTTGTTGTTGTTGTTTTATTGTTTGGGGACAATGAATGAACGGACGTCATTTTTTCCATTTGTTGGAAGGTCAAGAGGAAAATAGTTTTTTTTTAATTTTTTAGAAGTAAAAAAAAATTTTTTTTGATGTTTTTTTAAATTTTTTGTAATTTTTTTTGTTGTTTTTTTTATTTTTTTTGTCAAAATTTTTTTGTAGTTTTTTAAAAATTTTTTTGATGTCACCAAAAGTACTTAAATACAATAAAGTTGTTCACTAGAAAAATTCAAAAAATTTATTTTAATTAATTTTTAAAGGCTTGGAAAATAAATCAGTTAAAAAACTGACTGAAAATATAAAACGAAAAGAAAATATTTTAATAAAATAGGGATTGAACGGAAAATAAAATCAAGCATAATAAAACTTTTCCCAAAACACTGCAAGAAATCTTCACAAAAAGTTCAATCCCAATTTTTAAATTTAAAATAAAAAAATAAATATAAATGAGAGCCAAAATTATTTTAATGATTTAAAAAAATAATCTTTCCTTTTCTTAAAATTTCTCCTTTTTTCAATTTATGTAAACTTTGCATTAAAAAAGTCCATTTCTGGATGTTGTTCCATTATCTGAAAAAATCTTTAATTAATTGAAATGTTATATTTTATTTTTTAGACCATGCCAAACGAAACCCCCCCCCCCCCCCAACACCTCTTATTATAGTAGAAATAAAAACAAGCTTAAAAAGTCGCCCAGTATTGTTATCATCAGTGATAAGTTACAAGGAGTGAAGAAAGGTTCTCAGAAAGAAAAGATAAATTTAGAAACATTAAGAAATTAATTTTTGTTTTTTATTTAGTCTCAATTTCTCCTTAAATAAAATTTAATAATTCAAAAAGAATGGAGATAAATTAAAATGAATAGCACAAAAACAAAAATTATTCCCTAAATAATTTCAAGTTTTGGACGAAAAAAAATCAAAAAAAATTTTTTTAATAAAAGAAGCTTTCAGAAAATTAAAATATTCAAAAATAATTAAATTATAACCAATTCTAAAGTAATTGGATTCGAACCTTTACCCCCTTTACACTATAAAACATGAAATTATCCAACTACACCATACTAAAATACAAATCAATTGTATAAAAATAAAAGTGAGGAAAATAAGGGTGAGGGGAAAGGGTGAGGAAAATGAAACGAAAAATCAACAAAAAAAGAAATATTTCAAAATAATTTTTGTTAAAGGAAGAAAAGGGTTTCCCTGTCTTATAATCATAATTTAGTTGAATAACCAAAAAAGACCCATCAATTAGAGAGGGACATTAATTTATTAAAATCTTCCCCAGAAATCTCCATAGTGCAGTGGGAAATGCTCAATTTCGATTAAAGGGTGACTCAAGTTCGATGCCTATAGCAGCAGATTATGTTCGTGAGAAATGAAAAAAAGAAAAGAAACGAAAAATAATTAAACGAGAAATAAAGGAGAGTAGAAAGGTCAGCAGAGTGGGTACAGCCCACTTTGGCGCGGGCCACATTGGCGCGCCCACATTGGCGCGACCACATTGGCGCCGGCCACTTTGGCGCCCGCCCACTTTGGCGCCCGGACACTTTGGCGCCCGAAGACAAAAATAAATAAAAAATATCGAAAATTTTTGGCAATTTTTAAAAAAAAACTTTCATATTAAAAAAAGAATAACAATTAAAAGACAAATCCAACGTAAAGATTTTGAGACGGCGGCCGCCGCGAGCGAAGCGAGCACGGCCGTTGCAAAGCACGGGAATCTGCTTCGAAGACATTCGGGGTTCTAAACTAAACAAAGTTTAACAAAGATATCTAAGGGTTTTGAGATAGAGCTAATAATGTTATGCTACGATTAATAGTGAAATGAGAGATATGTCGGTATAACGTGGTTTTGCGGATCAATTTGAGATAAAACGGATTGAGGAATTAAGAGAGATGACAAGGGATTCCCCAAACAAGAATATTGAGGGATCTTAGGGGAGAAATAAGATGAATATCTGCCGACTTGGAAGGTGAACGGGTGTTAAACAGTTTTAGATTTAAGTTTAATAATTCATTATCGCAAAACTATTTTTTAATAATTCAGTATTTACAAAACTATTTATCTAAAATAAGCCATGTTAAATGGTTAAGCAAGCCAGTATAGTTGAGTAGACCTAAACACAGAGTATTTACGGGATTATGAGGTATATTGGGGGATTTTAGGCGGATTAAGGATTATGTTTAGGAGAATTTAGGATTAAGAGGGGTATCGGGATTTGCGAGGGCTTAAGAGGCATTTTGATGTTTTGGAGGTTAGAAAACTTCGAATCTATGGGAAAATTATAAATTTAACTGCTGATATATGCTTAAAAACGATGTTTATCTTAAGTAATTTTCTATTTTAAAAAGCTTCGAGTAATACATAGATCAGAGTTTTAAATTTTGTGTAAAGGAGGAAAACGAGATTGAACAAATATTTGATCAAATTACTTGATAATGACAATATTTGAAAAAAATTGATCAAAAATTTCAAATATTTGATAAAATACTCCGAACTCTCGTGAGCAGGCATTTCGGGGTTTCGGGGCTCCCCGCACCGAACCAATTTTCGAAGTGTATCGGTGCGGGACAAATTTTTCAAATTGGTTAAGGATTTGAAGGAAATAAGGAAGATAACAAGAGATTTGGAATGATCCTTCTTTAATCACATAATATATTACTTCAAAGCAGCCGCACTTTAAGCAGCTTCACTCTAAAATTTTGAAATTTTATGAGATCAAACAGCAGATTTCGTACTAAAATACAAAGCAGGCAAAAATTTTGAGCTATATTTAATCAAATATTTTTCAACTATATTTAATCATATAGTTGATTTTCCGAGGTTAAATATTTGTTTGCTCTAATCTCTAGCAGCAATGTGAATTTTATGTGTCTTTGTTACATAATTTAATAAAAACTGCCCTTCATGACCTACTAAATCTAGAAGGTTAATTTGCATAAATTTTATAAAAGTTTGCTAAGTTTTCCTTATGCTTTGAAAGCACCAAAAAAATTTTTTTTCAAACCCTTAAAAACTAAAAATAGACTGAAATTAGTGCCAAAACGCCTTGCAACGAAAAAAAAATTAAAGCAAAGGCCGGGCTTTCTTTGGGTGCTTTTGCTAGCTTCGAATCCACCATCACTTTTTGCTAGCTACGAAACCACCTTTTGCTAGCTACGCTTAGCTAGCGTAGCTAGCGTAGCTACCCTCTTTCTCCACCCAAATCCCAAAACGAAAATCCAACAAAATTACACTTCTATTCTACAGAAATGTTTTGGAAGCGAGGTACAGACTTTAGAATATCCTAAAATAAAGGATATAAAATAAAGGATGGAACCTGGCTTATGACTGATATTCCCTCAAATCCGTTGATATATATCTCGGATGCCCATCGAAATTCTAGAGACAGTTGAGGCTGTGATTAGCAACAAAGCGCTGAGTTGACAGATCTTTAAAGTTCTCTCATCATATCAGAAAAATTTTAAGAATTTCGTGTTTCGCGTTTCGCGGATTTTCGCGTTTTAGGACTAATATACGAGCGTTTTTAGGACTAATATACGAGCGTTAGGACTAATATACGAGCGTTTAGGTGCCGCGAAGCGGCACCTAAACGCTCGTAAGAGAATAAAAACTGAAATTATTTTTATGGCTTCTCTTTGTGTCCAATAAATTTCTAAATATTTACATTTTTTGTTTGAAAGTAAACTTTTTTTTAAAAAAATTTAAACCGAAAGAAGAACTCTTCTAATTGATTAAATTATTTTTGAAAGAAATTGCCACACCTATTAAATTTAATATTTCCTTTCAACCAGAAAAGTTTATTCCAAACAAAATTTAAGAAAATTCAAATATGATGTATTTTTTGGTTTTATTGATAAATATTTTTTACACAAATACTCACCTCATTTAATATTTTTCCGATTAAAATATTGTTCGTTAATTGAAAATTTTATAAAAATTCTATAAACTTAATTATAAATATCAATGCACAATGCTTTGATTTATCGAGCTTTTGTATTAACTATTGAACGATCATAATTTATTAAATTAATTAATTTTATTTTCAAGTAACAAATAACATAAAAATTTTTATATAGCGTTAAATTCTGGGAGAAAATAATATTTTTAAATTATAGTTATTATAAATTATGGGATAAAATTTTAAACTATTTTTTCTTTTTAATTATTTTCCTCTTTAGACCAAATGTAGCACAAAACACCATCCCATGTTGGAATAGTAAGTGGAGGTTGTAATGTTGTGTTTACTGTTATAATGGTATCTAAAAATAAAAAATAACTTTTTTAACATTTTCGTACTATATTTTCTGTAATAGAAACTGGACATATTTTTAAACCATGCTCCAAAGGGATGCTTAATTATAGAGGGGGTTAATGCAAAGGGAGGTTCTAATTCAGAAGGTACTATAATTTTCAATCATCTACATAAGAGGCTATAATTTAGAGAGAGAGAGGGGGGGTGCTTTTATACATAATTGTTTACCCATTTCCACCAAATGCCAATAACGTCTAATTGCCAAATTAGCCCCGCATTGGCCTTCCTTCTTTGAACAATAAAATATTTCCCCAGTTGGAGAGTAAAAAGTATCGGCACTTTCTTTTCCCATTAAAACAATTTTGTGGTCATTCATTGCTTTTTTAAATTAAAAATTTAAAAATAAAATTTCAAAAAATTACGAAATATTCCAAGTGCTTCACTTCTATTTGTTAACATCTGGCCTAGTTTAATTAGACATTTTTCTGGGCATTTTGAACGAACAGGTTCTGTCAAAACGTATCCTAATTGACTCTTAATATTTAATATTTTAATTAAACTATTTTTATAGAAATTTTATTTACATTATTTTTATATTCAGAATTAACAGAATTGTTTGTTGTATATAAATGATCGTGTAGTGTTCCTTTATATCAAAGAAATAATTTTTAAATTAATTGTTTATTTAAAAGCAAGTTTTGTAAAATATCCGTATTTCCTCTAATTTAATGCCCATTTAATAGAGGGGCATTCAATCCCCTCTCTAGGAGAATGATAGAAATCCTATTGATTCACACTCTAATAGAATGCCCCATTGTAAGCTGAGTGAGAGTGAAGGTCATTCATTTAGAAAAAATACCTAATTTTCCATTATCATATTCTGTTAATTTTGCAAATTTACTATTTTCTTCAATTAAATTATTTGAAGGAGAAATATTTAAGCATTCATCTATTTCCTTCAAATTTATCATTTCATCATCCTCTTTTTTATTTTCATCCATTTCCATAATTATTTTTACTCCTTTATTCTCGTTAATTTTTAAATTATTATTAATTTCTTCATTTTCTTCAATTTTATTTTTCTTTGTTTTTTTCTCCTTCTTTTCTTCATTTATTTTATTTTTATTTAAAGGGGAAGCCTCTCGGTTTTTCAATTTAATTAAAGATTCTGGCGAAGGCCTTTCTAAACTCCAACCGAAACACATTGGCATTTGCTCTCGAGTAAAATTACCCGGAATTTCGACATCAGGCGATGTCGAATAGGCATAATCTAATATTTAAAGATTTAAGGGAGAGAGATCAGCTGAGGTTTATGATTTATTAAGAAAACGTAAAAGAGCGCCCCGATAGCTTGGTCGTAGAGCAGTGTAGTGCTGAAAGGCGACTAGCGATAACTGCAGGTCGTTCCTGACCTAAATGTCGAACGTAATATGGAGAGAGATGTGCTATCGGGACAATATGTCTTCAATTTTATTTTTCTTTGTATTTAAATGAATTTATTTTTCTTTGTATTTAAATGAATGTATTAAAATGAATTTCGCCTAAAATTTAATTTCTGGTTGAATTGATAACATTAAGGCTCATTCTAGTTAAATATATCGATGAAAATCGAAGTTGTTTTATATTGTAGTTAAAATTAAAATTCTCACACACACGAGGTCCAACCATCTTAAAATGTCGATATATTGGAACATTGGCACCTTAATAAATTAAAGAATTTTCCAACAGCATAGCCGAAATTAGCTACCACAATCGTCACTCACAATTGCACAATAAAGCCTTGGATTTGCCTCAACAGTTAAAAATCCAGGAGGAATTACTTTACCCATTATTGTGTCCGTATGGTAAAAAAGAGTCCCTTCAATTATTAAAAATTGTTATAAAAATTTTCTTATCTAAGATAAATTAATAACCGGGCACTCTAGGTTCAGCCAAAGCCAATTCATGCAAACACCCTCGTTTTGGACATTCCGAACTCAAAGCACGAGTAAACAAACGGAAAGGTTTTTCTCCAATAGGAGAATAAAATCCGTCTTTCTCTTCACTCCCAATATCTTCTTCAAAGTCAAGATTGATAGATGCAGCTCTCTTTAAACGATAAATAGGTTGACCTAATTGAATTGGGTCATCAAGTGTTTGGGCTTCTACACGCAATTTTTCTGTTCAAAAGTAATTGAATTATGATTTAAAATATTTTATTTAAATTAATTCAGGAAAAAATGAATATATGATATTTTGTTTATCACGTTATAACAAACGCTAAACTAACGTAAATGCTCAAATGTGCAACCCGGCCCTTCGGGTCGGCGAAGAAAGGTGAATGTAAAATAAACTATTCGATAGCGGACCCCTGGCTTCCCATTTAAAAATGATTTCAAAACTGACTGGGCCAGGTTATGCCTTAAAATTCGGACGAAAGGCTGAATTAAAGGGAAAAATGTTCTTGTCAACATAAAAATTTAAATACCAAAATCAGTATCAGACGAAGGATATGCAGTATAAGGACAAAAAAGAGAAGAAAAGCTTGGAGAAATAATTAAAATAAAATTAAAAATAATTAAATTAAAATGATTTAAAAATGAATTAATATTTAAAATATATTTCATTTATAATAAATTAAGTGTAGGTTATAAAAAGTCTTTTTTGATATTTGTTAGATCAAAAAAGAATGAAGGAAATTGTTTTTTGTATTAAATGTTTAAAGAAGCTAAAAATAATTGAAACGCCGTAATAAACAAACAAAAGATATATTTGTAGGGAATGTGACCTTGTAACAAATAAATAAAATAAAGATACTATATTTAGCTTTAGCAGTAAACGAAATCCTTTGCATTGTATTAAAAAATAAATAAGTTAAACTTTTAAAAAAGATAAGCCTCCTCTTTATCAGGGTTTCTCTGATACCCTTCAAAGCTTAAATGAAGGGGGGCGTACTCTGAAGGCGAATCCAGGACAAATATAGCCGAGACTCTGCCAAAAAAAAGGTGATAGCCGGAGGCCTAAAGCCATACAAAATGAAAGCAGAGTGACTAAAGCCCGATGCAACCTCAAAGAAGCTGACGAGATCCGAAATGGAACCAACAAATGAGGCGAAGTCCAGAAAAAAATATTTTTTGATTTCGCCCCATTTTTTGAGAAAAATGTTATCAAATAAAAAAGATTCTTACTCAGATGTTATTAAAATTTATTTTCAGTAAATTTTAATTAGAGTTCGATATTAGGGACGGGGATTATCTTACGGAGAACTGCACGGAGGGAGAACGAGGGAACCGAGCCTAGACCCTAGTCGATGCGCGATAAAAAGCACTTGTCGACTACCTTTAGTGGTACACAAACGCCGTCACCCTTAAATCCCCTTAAAGATATTTAATAATATGTACTTACCAGGTTCATGGGAAACTAAATAAGGAAGGAATAGGTATCTTGTGATTTTAATCAAAACAAATAAACCAAAAACCTACTTTAATCCATCTTTATTCAAATTAGTGGACATTGTAGTTATAAAAATATTTAGATGCTATTCTGATATTTCCAATTTTAATTTTTAAGTAATTTACATTATGTTTTACGAAGCTTGTGTGGAGGATTAATTTATATACACAATGTTTTTGAATAAATTTAATTGATAAACATTTAATTTTTAAGAAAGCAATTTTAAATATACATACTAAATTAAATAATTTGCTCAATTAAATAAATTGATGCCCGTATTTATCTAATTTAAAATTTCTTTAATTTTTTAAATGCTAAATATAAGCTTTAGGTACAAAAACAAATGTACCTATATTGTCCTTAACTGCATAAGAATCTGTGAGATTTTCTAATTTTGTAAAATTGTCATTAATATTAAAGAGGCCGATAAAACTGAATCCTCGAGATCCGTAACAGGATTGAATTTTAAAAGTCGAACAAGAGAGATCCCGTGGGGTTAATCCAACGAAGCGTGTTAACGGAGCTGTATCTCGTAAAATCACTTAAGGGCTCCGTTTGTGCTGAACTTTAATATAAATGATTTTCGATTCAGCCCTTTAAGTTGTATGAGAGAAAAATTATCTAATTTTTATGGGGCAAAAAGCAAAACTTAGGTAAATACTTCGATTAAACAATCAGTTAAAAATGTTTAAAAATATGTCAAAAATATTATTTCAAAAAATTTAAACTTGATTTAAAACAAAAACGTTTAAAAGCGGCTTGTTTTAAAATGTCTTTATTGATGGATTTTGCATAACATATAGAAAGAATTGACGTAAAAACAAGCTGGATACACTTTCCGTTTTATGTGTTTTGTTAGAGTAGAAACAGCCAGCTGGTAAATAATAGAGGGGATTAGATAAATGGACTAACGGAAGTGAAAAGCTTCCATTTTTCTTTATTTAACGTTTATTTTCAAATTTTGGCCCATCTTAGAATTTAAGCAAATTTAGGGTTGGCGTATCCTGGAAAATTATGAATATCCTGATAAGATACGAAAATTTTTAGGTATCCGGCTTTATTTCAGAACCGGATACTGATCATTGAGTTTGTAATAGTTGGAGATCCTAAACCAATATTACCTTCAAGCACCAGAAATATCCATTCATTAAGACTCAATACCAAAAATTAGAATTGGTGCGATACGAAATTATAGGCTTTTTATAAATTCTTCAGTCATCAACATTCGATTCCCATGAGTTTAGGTCATTACCCGACGCAACTCCCCGAAATGCTATTCCGTTCCCTGAAAAGTTTTCCCAGGGGGTCCGGGGATTAACCATACTATGAATTTAAAAGAATTTAAACAAAAAATTTTTTTATAAAATGATTTAAAAAATAATTTAGAGTACAAAATCAAATTGAATATATTTAATAAAATTCGTAAAATTCTTCAGCAACCAAATGCTTTGAAATATCATAGCTAAAAGGTTTAGCTTCCAAGTCCTGTCCAAAGTTAGTTTCAACGGAATATCCCGTAATTTGTATAAATGGCTGGTAATAATCATTATTCCCTTCCAATACAATTGCCTTACCTATGTATTAAAAAAATAAATAGTTAACTATCCTTTCAAAAAATTTTAAAAGAAGTAGTTTAAAAAAAAACAAAGAACATTGATAAATTATCATTTTAAAAGAACACTAATAATTTACTGGTCTAGCGAGAGATTGAAGTAGAATCAATTTAGAATCTACATACTAGTTCCTTACATACCATAACTATCTCTATCTATCATATAATAGCTAAATAGTCCCCAAATTACCATCTAACTTGTTTAACCGTAATAGATTTAATTTCTTACAAATTTGCTTTCCATTTTGAGTGTAGAAAACGTATGGCATTTTATTCTCAAGTCTCGAAGCTGGATAAACAAGACAACACCCAACAACATCTTCATCACTCCAAATGAAATTTTCAAGTTTAAAACTTTGAGGAATATTCTCATTTTGCATATGGTAATGAATAATGCTACTAAGTGGCCACATTTTGATTGTATCGCTGTTATTGGCAATCCCAAATGTCAACGATTTCTGATCAGAAGTAAACCCTTCTTCCAAATTAAGTTTGAGTTCGAAGTAATATAACGAGAGAACATTACAATTGACAGGCTTTTTAAATTGATTTGCAGCCGTTATCAATGGAAATTTGTTAACTTAAATAAAGAATTAAAGATTATTAGAGTTTGAAGGAAAAAAGCATATATAAGTATCAATTTTGGATCTACATTATTTTTTATATTTCTCAAGGTCCGATTGCCAAAATAATCTGAAATTTTTATGGAGAAAAAATCACTGTATATGCTTGAAACATTAATCCCTAATCGTTTTAAGTGTCGGCTTGATCTATCAATTAGATTCTCTCAAAAATGTTGGGGGTTTGGAGGAGCGTAAGCAACCTAGTCTAATAATACATACAGTATATGCTCGAATAATTACCCGAGTAATTATTACTTTAACCTCTTAATGGAGGAATTAAGATGGACACGAAAAACATACCCTTTCCTTCTGCACATTTAATATATCTAATAGTCCCATCAGTAGTCAATTGAATAAATCCATTTCTTGACTTACAAGTACCATAAGGAGACTCATTATTTACACATTTAGTCCCACAACATGGATATTTAGTAGTAACTTTCCATTCGTTATCAATATTTACAAAAGACTAAAAAATATTTTTTTCTAATTTTAAATATATGAACTAACCCCTTTTTTAAATGTTGAACTATTTAAATATTTTAATTCAACTTTCATAGAGTCAACCGAATTTTTAGTTGTAACATTCGAATCATCGACCTTTGATAAAATTAAATTAATTTTTTTATTAATTATAGTGAGGATTGAACAAACTATTTAGATTAGAAAAACACGGAAATACACGACCCAGATTCAACTTATAAGGAAACGAGACGTCTCAAAAATTCGGAATTTCTGACGCTTTTGTGCCAGGGATTAAAAATTTCTTGAAAATTCGGAAGGCTTCCCTCCGAGCTTCCGAGTAAGGCTACCCCGAGAGAATGAGAATCGTTTAGAATGAGAACTCTACTACTTCGACAGATACCTTTTTAATTTTTTCAACTTGATCATGATGTAAATTGAAAAATTCATTTCTAAGGTCACCGATCTTCTTATTCAAATCAGTTTGAATATTTAAGAGTTTTGAATGTTGAAGTTTCTTTTCCTCCTAAAATAAAATTAATTCAAAAAATTATTTTAATAATTCAATCACTTTCTCCTTAGCTTTCTCATCAATCAAATTTTGAAGAGTTTTTCCAAATTCCTCAATTTTAGTTAATTGATCTGATCCATTGATATCAAACTGTAAAATTATTATAATATAGGATTTACAGCCTAACTTGAATTTTAAGTACTCTCAAACTTAAATAAAACGTAAGTGCTGCATTCGCTTAATCAAATAAACAATTTGCATTTTCACATGCAAATATAAAGTGACCTATTTCTAAATAAAAAGGTCTCCCGACATTCCCAACCAATTCTTGACTCTTATCTAATCCTTGTTATTCACTTTCTGTTTATATTTTGACCCTTAAATTGTCTCTATAAATATCCCTGCCTTTTACTCATTATTAGAAAAAAAAATGCACAACTAATTGCCCTCCCTTGAGTAACATCACTCTCTAAAGTGATCGGACCAAGAAGGTGTTTTTCGGTATACAAGTAATAATTGCCCCTATTTTATCGAAACTAATTTTGAAATATTTAAATAATATTCAATTTTAATATAGAATTTTATGAATCAATAGAAAAAATAAATTATCTGTCTCCAAGCTATTGAAATTCACCACAAACTACCTATATCCGGATACCGATTAATACACCCTCATATTATTCGCAAATAAGGTACAATTTTTCTAATTTGATGTGAACGGTGTGGGGTTGGTAGGAGTTGATGATATCAACAAAATTAGTAAGTACCCTTTCACTTATGTATATTCCATTCCCAAGAGTATACTTAAAATCAAGGTTTGACTGTTATTCATTTTTAATACCTTCGTAATCTTGTTTTCCAAATCTTTACATTTATTATCAGTCTTACGCATAGCTTGATCAAGGCCTTGAATTTTTTGTCCAAAATCTTGGTCAACTTCATTAAGTTTCATTCCAATCGACTGAATAATCCCATTGGTCTGAAATAAATTAAATTTAAAAAATAGTAGGAGAGGAGTAGGAATTTCTAAATTATGTTGTAGATGTGCAAATATGCATGTGAGGGCCGAAGTACGGGGGTTAGCATTAAAAACTGGGTTCTAAAAAGTAAGGACAAACTTAAAAACATTATTTGGACTTTTGACTTGAAGGCATATCCACAAACATAGTATGGTTTGGAGTACCTTAATAATGATAAAATTACCTTCATATTAGCTTGATTAATATTTTGTCTTATCGTTAACATTTCCTCATAATTTCTTGTTATAGTTCCTTGCAAAGAAACAATAAGTTCATCTTTTTGTTGAATAATTTGTTTTAAAGAAGCAAATTCTTTAGAATTTTCATTCTTTATTTGCTGGATTTTTGTATCCATAGAACGAGATTTCTCAGAAAACTAAACCAGAATGGATGATTAAGTAGGTATAATTAAATTACAGACTTTTTCCTCAATTATTTTAAGAAGAATTTGTCGCATTCTATTTTCTTCTGGATCTCGTTGCTTCTAAATTTTAGCACATATTAAAAATGTTTGTGTTCAAATTTGTAAAAATTAAAAATGAAGTAGTATTCTTAAAAATTATCTACTAGTGATTCTTAACCACCCATCGCTTTATGCTTAATATGTAAGAAAGAGGACTGAGATACTATATTTAGGAACTCTTGCCATTCTATCTTTATCAGGCCCGATAGTTATTAATTAATAGCAGAGATGTCACAGTCTCTTCACCAGAAAATCCTTCTCTGATAAACTTACATTCTTAACTTCCTTCTCAAGCAACAATGTTTTTTCTTCGAGCTGAATCATTTTCAATTCAAGTTCATCCTTATTATCCTTCTTTCCCATATTCTTTTCAAGTTCTAATAAACTACTTTGAACATCCAAAACATTACTCCCTTGTTTAAGTACCAATTCTTTTAATTCCTTCACTTCCTTCGATTCCTTCGCCTCTATTAATTCCATCATTTCCTTGGGTTTAAAATAGATTTAATTTGTTTAAATTCAAATACCTTCAAATTCATTTTTCAAACAATGTGTACACCTTTTAAAAAACGAATTATAACTAAATTAATAAATTATGGTAGAATGAGACCAAAAGTTAATCCTCGAGTGAGGATATCGCAATTAACTCTGAGAAATTCGAGAGATCTTAAAATATTTTTATCTTGTTTTAAAGTATATTTTACTTCATTTAATTGAAAAAATGAAGTTTTTTTCTTTATTTATTGAATAATTTTTATTTTAGTTAAAAATATTCAAATTAAAAAATAATCATTTTATGCCAAAACTAGAGACCGGCACGGGATCTAGTAAACACGACTTGCCCGTTCTCTATTCAAAATTCCCCGTTTATGTATAGGTATTTTACATTAATTTATATAAATTTTATCCTAGAATATTCCCAATTCTTGCCGTAATAAAAAATCTCATTTCGGTCTCAAGCTACCTAGTTTACTTTACTTGCAATTGTTCAAAGAAATACAATTTTAGAAAGAAAAAAAAATAAAATTTAGTAAATGATTGAGCTTGGTTCTAAAATAGATATAAAATTTTAAAATTATTTTAATATTAATTAAACAATAATAAATTAATTTTTGGAGAATTTTGTGGAAAATCAGCAAAAAGTAACAAATGAATGCAGCAAAACATCATACTACCACATAAATACATCTCCAACTTCTCTCCCTTTCCAAAAAAAGTAGGGCAAAATTACGCCTTTATTCTTCCAATTTAGGCAGACAGACATTGCCTTAAAAGAATTTAGTAAAGGTTAGGTCACAACGTCTATTTTTAAATATTATCATTTTCAAAACATTCAATTTGCTTTGAGGAATTAATCATTTTTGAATTGTTAAGAAAATATTTTATTTTATACCTTTTTTGTTAAGGGGATATATCGGGATTGCGGCGACAAAAATAACTTTTAAGGTATTTACGTTGGGTGCATATTGAAATATCTTTCCGTCACGATATGTCTGGATCCTTTTTCTATAATAAAATAAGAGCAATTCTATTTTTTTCTAATCTCATGTTTCGAATTCCATAAACTCTAACAAGGATTCGTCAGCAATAATCTGCCGAATTACGTCACTTTTACCCTTCTCGTTTTCTGTCGATTTGCGGGTAATTTGCGTTTTCTTCTCAAAATTTTGCAAAAAATTTTCATGTTCTTCATTAATTCATGTTTTTGATTCGGGCTCACCCCTAAATATCGACACCCAAAATATCGTCAATCAACTTTCGGTTAACCTAAGAATTTAATCATACCGACAACCCTATTCTCAATGTATGTATTGAGAATAATAATTTAAAAAAACAAATGTAAATTTTAATTATTTTTCATTTTTTTCTTGAAATTATAACATCAACAACCAGTCAGGTTAATAACCATATCAATAGTAGACATATTCCTGATATTATAATCACCAATTTTATGTCCATCTTCTAGGCTTTTAAATCCGTACACCTAAAAAATTATTTAGATTAAATTTAAGTATTTAATTTTTTTATTCAATTATTAACCGGTATCATCAGTATTTCATTAATCAAAATTTAAATAGTTTTCGGTTTTGTAAATATCGTTTTTGAGGGTTGTTTTATAATGAATTTCAAGTGACTTTTATAAACAATACAAATTACAAACCAAGCGATATGAACATCTATCAGTAATGCCAGTTTTGAATTCAATCATAGATTTGAGTATCTCAACATTATCTGTTTCTTTCACTTCGTAACACCTAAAACCTTGATAATCTCGAATAGTTATTTGCATTTTGTTTAATATTTATTTTTCTAGACTATATTGTCTGCTTAAAAAGATTTTAATAGAATAAATTTAGCTGCTCTTAATCTTAAAGTTATTTAAAATTATTCTTTTTATCATAGGTTTATTGAAAATATAGCTCGAATGTTCGGGTATTACTGGAGACCTGAGAGGGTTTTTATTCTCAAATTAACATTAAGTATAATAGTAATTTTGGTATAAAAATACTAAAAAGATGCGAAAAATGAGATTAAAAATGAACGAGCTTCAAAAAAACATTTTATGAATATGCATCTATCTACTATATGAGGCATCGGAGTGAGCCGTTCAATAACATTTATAAAACTACCGCTAGTGAAAGAACTTTATAAATAATAATTTTTACTACAAGAAGCATTAATGTTTGCCGCTTTATATTTTATACATAAAAGGCTAATACATAAATTGTAGTTTTCCCACAATAAACTTTTATGGGTCAAGCAATTTTCATAATTTATAAATACTTTTTGCCTTCTGCAACAATTCAAATAATCGGGGAATAAATTATGATTGTTATGAGTGCACCTCTAAATATCGACATCCAAAATATCGTCCCTAAATGTCGACAACCTTACCTATTGTCGTTAACAAATTAAAATTCTATGGTAAACTCACACGACTCATCAAGCTCGATTCAGATCCGTGATTCGAAATAAAATTTAAACTCATATTCGAACTTATATGAGCTCAAATTCTCTATTTAGAGTCGATCCCATTGCAATTAGAGACTTATAGTGAACATTCAAGAAAGACTCAATCAAGAAATAGAAGATAACCGGGTCAGTTTGTGAAAATTACTGGTGAAATCGAAAACCCTAATTCAACATAATCTAATTTAACAAATTTATTTCAAGATGTACAGGGTGCGGCAAATTCGCGCAACTTTTTATTTTTAACATAACTTTCTTCATTCTTATCGAAGATTGATAATTCTTTTTTTATTTTACACCTAACACTTTAGGAAATTTATTGATACCAAATAATAAACATTTTGTTTTCGGATAGCAGAGAAAAACGAGCCCAAACATTTTTGTAAAAGTTTATTTGATCATAACTTTGTTCAAGATCATCAAATCCCAATAATTTGTTACCAATCGACTTATCTCGTTCAGGCGTATCGAAATAGCTTATAATCTCATTTTCGAAAATTTCAAACAAAAAATTCATTTTTTTCAAAGTTTGTTTAATTTATCATTCAGTCAGCCGTATCTCGGTTCATATATGTGATAGCGGAATGATTTTTACGTCATTCGAATCGGATTTCGGAGCTGATTCGAATGATATATAGATTTTAGTTATCGAAATCATACCCTCGACTTCAGGCCAATTTTTATCGAAAAAATTTTGCTTAAGTTTTGACGGGAAATTAATCATACTGAATTGTAAAATTCAAAAGCGATTTTGGTATCAATAAATTTCCTAAAGTGTTAGGTGTAAAATAAAAAAAGAATTATCAATTTTCGATAAAAATGAAGAAAGTTATGTTAAAAACAAAAAGTTGCGCAAATTTGCCGCACCCTTTACTAAAACAAATGTAAATTTTAAGTATTTTTTTCTTGAAATTATAGCATCAACAACCAGTAATTGTAAGAATCATATGAATAACAGAATAATCCCTGATATTATAATCAACAATTTTACGACTATCTTTCAGGTTTTGACCATTGTAGATCTGAAAATTGTTTGATTAATGATGAGGATCAGATGCAGGCCTTTGGGTGTTAATTATTCTACTGTGGGTAATAGTTATGTTTCCCCTTTTCTTCTTTCGGCTGTAGTGTAGTGTAACGAGTTAAAAGTTTAGGACGTGGCATGTCATTCGATTCGTCTCGACGAGCTGAGTCGACGGTACCACTCCCAATTTCATAAAATGATTCTGGACCGAGTTATATTATACCAAAATCGACCTTACGCCCCCATGGTTTTTCAATATTTCGGGACCTATAACTCGGTCCAGAATCATTTCCTGAAATTGAGAGTGGCAACGTTCGACTCAGCTCGTCGAGACGAATCGAGTGACATATGTCTCGTCCTGATCTTTTACCAGCGGTACTTACACTACAGCCGAAAGAAAAAAAGGGGAAACACAAACTTAACTATTACCCTAATGTGCTTAAAAGGAGCTTTAATAAAAATAAACAAATTACAAACCAAACGTTGTGAGCACGTCGTGTTGCCTGTTTTGAGTTCGATCATAGCCTTGAGTGTTTTAATAGTGTCTGTATCCTTCACTTTGAACGTAAAATTATGGGCACAAATATCTCGAATAATTACAATCATTTTGGTTAAGATTTTATAGAAAATTTAAGAATTTTATTAAAAAGATTTTTTATTAAAATTATTGTTTTTATCTAAAAGTTATTCAAAATTAATGTCTATTAGTCCTAGTATTTATGTCCGTCCTCGAAAGTCCGTCCTCATATGTCTCACCACCCTTTAGATTGCTGAAAATTTTTAAAAAATTTTATTTTTATTTTACGATTAATTCTTAATCAGAATCGGAAGATATGTCTTCTTTCATTACTTGGTTAAGCAAAGTTTTACTTTAAAAAATCCAAAAATTTTATGTTACGAAAGTAGACTCCCTCTAAAATGAACACCGAGGTATCTAAAACTTGAATAATTTCGTGAAATATTTTTTAAAAAATACTATTTTTATTTAAAAAATTTTTAAACGAGTATAGACTTAAGCTTTATTGAAATACTTATAAAAATATAAAATAAGTTAATTATTAAATAATTTTTGTAAATAGACACGCCTAGTTTACAGTAGAAATAAAAAAAAATTTTTTTTTACATAATTTTATATATTTTCCCAGACAAAAAGTAATTGCTTTTATTTTCTAATAAGGATAAAAAAAACAAAAACAGGACGGAGGCAAATCTCTAAAATATAAAAAAAAGCATCTTGTTCATTTTTAGGTAGATAAAATAAGAAAAAAGGGTCAGATAAAAGACAATTTTACCTCTATTCTATCTGTAATGGAGTACAAGTTAAAGAAAAATGTCCAAGTTTGCCCAAGTTAAAAAGTACTTAGTTTGTAAAGTTGCCTTTTTCCTTCAAATTTAAATTTTTCCTTTGTATCACCCTCATAATTTTATATTATTTTCCATCCTTTAAATTTCCTTTAATATATTTAAATAACCGACAATCAACATGTTCGCTTACCCCATTGTTCATTTATTCTTGCACAAATTCAGAAGAATTGGATTTATAATCGGCATGCATATGTTTATCAATTTTTTAATTCGTAGAAAATCTTATAGTGTTCAAGAAAGTTATAAAAATTTCTTTGGACATTTCCATTGATAATGATTAGAAGTGAAAATAGAACGAGGTCAGTATCGGGGGTGCTGCTCGTCTCATGTCTCGCATCTCGTGGAATCTCGTGTTTTTTAAAGGTTCGTGGGAACTTATATTGTTTAAGGGCGCTTTTTTTAACCACGCCCCTTTTTCCTTTCACATGTCAATCAACCACACTACGTACAGAATGGTCATCTTTTCCTCCCATTACTTTTCACTTTCTCAATTAAAAAAATAACTTTTTTATGCAACAATTATCGATAGTGTAAATTAAGCTAAATAAAGTTAGCTTAATTTACAAGCAGCGTTATGGGACACATCGGGGATTATTAAACAGTTATATGGAAGAGTTCTTATGGAGAAAGAAATTTGGAGGGAAAGACATTTATTTCCACTTTTGGAACCAAATAAGAGAAATTTACCCAATTAATACTTAATTTGATACTTTATTTAGCTTAATTTACACTATCGATAATTGTTGCATAAAAAAGTTATTTTTTTAATTGAGAAAGTGAAAAGTAATGGGAGGAAAAGATGACCATTCTGTACGTAGTGTGGTTGATTGACATGTGAAAGGAAAAAGGGGCGTGGTTAAAAAAAGCGCCCTTAAACAATATAAGTTCCGGTTCGTGTCTCGTATCTCGTATTTTGCCACGAGACAGAGATATTTTCAATCGATTTTAGAAAAAATGTCAAAAATTTGGGATTATTTTAAGATCCTAGAATTAGGAAAAAAGGAAGAAATCTTGCCCATTGGTCTTCCAAAATTCTCAAAATTTTCGCCTGCGACGCTGAAAAAGGAGGAAGGATACGGTGGGTAAAATGGGAAATATCGGTGGACCTGAAGGGATAGAAGAATATCGGGCGATTTACTGGGATTAAGGTAATTTAAATAGATATGAGGATTTGGATGGATATCTGGGAATCCATCAATTTCGAGAGATATTAATGGATTGTGAGAATTAAGTAGGATATCGAGTGACTAAGAGGATATGATAAATCATGGAGTAGCCATAAAAACCT
Organism: Meloidogyne incognita; assembly: GCA_036172945.1. Taxonomy (NCBI): domain Eukaryota; kingdom Metazoa; phylum Nematoda; class Chromadorea; order Rhabditida; family Meloidogynidae; genus Meloidogyne; species Meloidogyne incognita. The sequence continues at coordinate 758,710 of JARQAC010000035.1, forward strand.
TGCCCCATATCTCCCGGTATCCGATATCACTCAAATCAGTTGACAACCTCAATAATACCATGGTATCTGTTTCCTTAGCTCACCTTGATCCTTCCAAATCCCACAATATTCTCCGTAATCCCCGATATCTCAATAAATTCCATTGATCCTCTAAATCCCCAATATTCTTCATAAGCCAGCTGTAATCATTAATCATTCAAACCCTTATATTTTCGACTTTACAATTTTATGTAAGAATAATTTTGAAAAACAATAAATATTTAATATCTCGTGTCTCGTGAAATCTCGTATTTTTTGAGAGATCTAGTAGCTCGTTTTATCTTGTGTCTCGTATTTTGTGCCACGAGCTGCACCCCTGGTCAGTACCTCTTCATTGAGATCTTATTTGCGGCACGCGTCATTGGAACAACTTCCCCCGTTGTTATACAACGTTTTCCATCATTTAGACAACTTACCCTGTCGATTAAGCTCGTTGAGGTGCATCGAATCATACCGAGGCGTCACGGATTCGTCGATTTCGAACAAAGTTATAGCTCTGCTATACGATGGCCTGCTCCCATTGATTCGACGGGGGATATTGCCTAAGAACTGGAGATAAATAAAGTAAATAAATCTCTCAACAAAAGCAACTTTATTTAAAAACGTTATCTTGAAGTAAAAACAACGAATTAATTATTTTTAGGAAAAATATCATTTAAATCTTCAGAAACAATTTTTTTAATTCCTCCAGATGCCAACAATATTTGTTTAATTCCTTCTTTAGTAATTAGTGGAAACATTTCAATTAATTCATTTAAATCTTTTTCTTAAATTATGGAAATTAATGTTTCTTTTAAATAAAAATTTTAGAAATAAAATTGACTATTAATGTCTATTGCAATTAGAGTTGCCGTTCTCGAATAGGGCCGACGTTCGAGTCATTTTTTCGGGCTGGACCGGTTGAGTTTTTTCGGGCCAAAGATCGAAGTCCGAGTCGATCTTTCGAACAGAACTGGGACCCCAATCCTAATCAATCGTTATTCGAATTTTAGGTTGAAAGGTTTGATTTGTAAGGTGAAAATGGTTGATTTCTTCCTTTTTTAGCGCCGCAGGCGAAAATTTTGAGAATTTTGGAGGCAAAGAAGCCAGACTTCTGCCATTTTTGTATATTATTATTATCGAGTCTTTTTCGAATCGGCCCTTATTTTTAACGAGACGTGACAATCGAGTCTTTTTCGGGCCAAAAATCGAAGCCCGTTTCTATCTTTCAAACCGAACCGGGCCGGCAACCCTAATATTTTAATCTTGGAACATAATTATGATCAACTTTTTTATAATTATTTAAATATAATTTACCAAAATCAGAATATTTATGAAATTTATGTTTTGAAAAATCAAAAGCAAAAGGCTTTGCTTTCAAATCTTTCCCAAAATTTGTTTCTACTGAACAACACTGTATTCGTATATATGGTTTATAACCATCACAATTGTCATTCAACAGTATTGGGTTGCCTTTAAAAATTAAATTTAGGAAAATATTCTTTAAATTTTGGTAATTTTACGTCATGTTCACTCAAATTCTTTTTTAATTTCCTTCACTCATTTTTTTTATAAAAGCGCAAATGGTCCAAGTTATTTTGTCTTTTACTTACTTGACCCACAGAGTCTGGGGCCGTTCCTTACCCTATTCCTCGAAATTTCTGAAAGTTATAGCCAAATGTTTAAAATTTCAGAAAAAGGGTATAACTTTAAGAAATTTCGAGTTAAGGGTACATGAAGAAAACTGTTACGAAATTTAACCGCAAATCCATCCGCCCATTCAAAATGTAAAGAAAAATCCAAATTTTTTTGACTGGACGCATAAAGTGTGAGTGATTGGACGTATAAATGTCGACTGGACGTATACTGTGTAATAAAGCCATCTTTATTGTCACCCTCTATAAAGGAGAAGTACAAAAAATTTTAATACCAATTTGTTTTCCATTATGTGTAAAGAAAATATAAGAAAAGTCGTTAGTAGTAGATGGTGGATAAACTAATCCACATCCGAAAATATCATTGTTGTTCCAAAGAATATTTTTAAGTCTAAGGACACCATCTTGATTCTTTTGATTTTGAACATTAAACCAGATATTTTTAGAAAAATCTGTTTCAAAATCTAATCTGGCATAATTATTGCTGGAATTTTCAAGCGCGACACTAATTTTTCTATAATTAATTTTCTCTTCATTAATTTTGCTAATATATTTAACTTCAAAATAAAATAAGGAATAGGTAGAACTGTCCTTTGGTTTGTTAAATGAGTTTTCAGCATAAATGGTAGTTGAATTATCAAATCCTTTATTAAATTTTAAAATTTATTATTTGTTTAAAGAATATTTGTTAAAGAATAATTTCAAGAATAACCATAACAATTATCATCCCTCTTGGCATCAATATATTCAATATTTTCATCATCAACTAAATTAGCAAATCCATTTCCCTTAACACAATTACCAACAGGTTTTTCTGTATTTATACATTTAGCTTCACAACAATCATCCGTAAGCCAAGGAGCTTCTTTACTCTTTTCTTTAATTTCTTTCCATTTATTTGCAAGTTGAACAAAACACAATTGTTTATTGTTTAAATTTATTTGTTCCAATTCTTTAGTCAATTCACCGAACTTTTTGTCAGTTGATCCTTCCATCTTTTACAATTTAAATATTAGTATATTAAATGTTCTAGTTTCTCTAGATTTTCTATCCCTCGTATCGACTCTACACCCATAGATAAGAAAAGTAAATAATTATATGTGCGTTGATGGGTTCCTTTTTATCATTTAATTTAATAGACATTGCGACGTAAAATTATGCGACCAACCCCTATTTTAGAAAAATTTTTAACTGCAGTGATACAAATTTTGGTCTAAAAATTTTTAAAATAAAAAAATCAGGCAAAAATACAACACATCTTGTTATTTGTTCACTAAAAAGTGTTTATTTAAAATTTCAAAAAATTTGGTTAACTACAAATGAAAAAATTTTCGAAAAAATTTCCCTTTATTGCATCTCTCGCGTTTTGCGTTTTTGCGTTGTTTTTTTCGCGATTATCTCATGCGCCCACCCCTGGTCAAAGTGTATTTTTGTTATTTAAATTTAATAATTTTTGCCCAATTGTCATAAAATCACCTGTTTAACTTTATTTTCTAAACAAATTATTTTCTCATCTTTCTGCTCAATAATTTCTTTCAAAACAGAATTTTGTTTAGAATTTTCAATTTTAATTTCATCAATCATTTGTTGAAAAGTTTGTTTTAATTCTTCAACATTTATTTGATTTTCTGGCTTGAATTTTATCAAAAAATTAAAATTTAAACAATAAAATACCACCTTCTCAAAAACATTTTTATTCTCCATTTCATTCTCTTGTTTTAAATCACCTTTAGGTTGCTGAAAATTTTAAAATAAAATTTTTAAAAAATTTAATTTTTATTTTACAATTAATTCATAATCAGAATCGGAAGATATGTCTTCTTTCATTTACTTAATTAAGCAAAGTTAGATTTTAAAAATCTAAAAAAAATATATCAGAAACTGAGTATACAAAACTTGAATAATTTCCTAAAATATTTTATGAAAATTTTTATTAATTTTTATTAAATAAATTATTTATATAAGTAAACTAAAACTTCATTAAAATGAAAAAAAATATAAATAAAGTTCCTCTTAAATAATTTTTTGTAAATATACACGCCTAGTTTACAGTAGAAATATTTAAAAATATTTTTTTTATTTTTTATAATTTCCCAGACAGAAAATAAATCCTTCATCGGATTTTCATCCTCATCTCTTAAATCATTAGGCTATTTCCTTTCACAAAATGCGCGGAATTTTACAGGGAAAGAAAAAAAATAATTTTTTATGGAAAAGTAATTTTACGATAAAATATTTAAAGGCAATAAAACCGACAGAACTGCTTGCATTGAGTGTCCTGTCTGGAGCCTTGTTTTTAAATTTTTCTCTTATTAAAAATTATGGCGCAAAGCAAATAGTACTTATAATGTCTGGGAAATTATAAAAAATAAAAAAAATATTTTTAAATATTTCTACTGTAAACTAGGCGTGTATATTTACAAAAAATTATTTAAGAGGAACCTTATTTATATTTTTTTTCATTTTAATGAAGTTTTAGTTTACTTATATAAATAATTTATTTAATAAAAATTTAGTAATTTTCATAAAATATTTTAGGAAATTATTCAAGTTTTGTATACTCAGTTTCTGATATATTTTTTTTAGATTTTTAAAATCTAACTTTGCTTAATTAAGTAAGATGAAAGAAGACATATCTTCCGATTCTGATTATGAATTAATTGTAAAATATTAAAAATTAAATTTTTTTAAATTATTTTAAAATTTTCAGCAACCTAAAGGTGATTTAGAACAAGAGAATGAAATTGAGAATAAAAATGTTTTTGAAAAGGTGTTTAAAAAATAATTTAAATTTTCATTTTTTTGATAAAATTCAAGCAAGAAAATCAAATAAATGTTGAAGAATTAAAACAAACTTTTCAACAAATGATTGATGAAATTAAAATTGAAAATTCTAAACAAAATTCTGTTTTGAAAGAAATTATTGAGCAGAAAGATGAGAAAATAATTTGTTTAGAAAATAAAGTTAAACAGGTGTAGAAAGTAAATTTAAATAACAAAAATTAAAAAGGAGACAACCAGTGATGGAAAACTTCCAAAATTTCTCTGGAACCGGTTCCGGTTCCGGAACCGCTTTGCTAATTTTGGCGGTTCCGGTTCCGGTTCTGGAACCGCCCGGTTCCGGAACCGGAACTGGAACCTTTCCATCACTGGAGACAACCCATCAACGTAGTTCTTTTAAGTAATAGTTCTTTTGTACGGACACGATATCGGGGTAATCTTCTAGTTTACTGTTCCCTAGAAAAAAATTTAGCAAGAAGTGATTCCTTCATCGGATTTTAACCCTCATCTCTTAATCATTAGGATCAACTCCGGTAAAATTCCGAAACTATCTGGAGTCCAGTTAGTATTTTTCTCCCCTCTTTTTTACAATCGCAAGATGGCCGATTTTTATGTAACCGTAGCATTAATATTTAAATTTATATAAAAGATGGAAGGATCAACTGACAAAAAGTTTGGTGAAAAAACTGAAGAATTGGAGCAAATTAATAATTTAAATAATAAAGAATTCTGTTTTGTTCAAGTTGCAAATAAATGGAAGGAAATTAAAGGAAAGTGTCCTGAAGCTCCTTGGCTTACGGATGATTGTTGTGAAGCTAAATGTATAAATACAGAAAACCCTGTTGGTAATTGTGTTAAGGGGAATGGATTTGCTAATATAATTGATGATGAAAATATTGAATATATTGATGCCAAGAGGGATGATAATTGTTATGGTTATTATTTATTAAATTTTAATTTTGGGGTAAACCCTGAAGACATGCACTCCGAACACCTAGACATTAATATACAACTTGAAGACCTATTGCCCTAAAACCTACAACTTTTCAATTGAGAATCGAGATATTTAGAGAGATTAAATGGTTAAGTACCATGCTCTATGGAGATGTATATCATTTCTTTATTTTAGGCATCTGGTGTGGTCATATCAGGGATCTAGCCGCATAAAAATCCAATCCCCGATTTTCTGGAATCGGGAATTCTCGATTTTTTTCAACTCCCGTTTTTCGATAATCGGGTCGGCTAAATTCCTGGTACATATTGTGAGTGTGTACCATAACTCTGAGTGAGTAGATCTCTATTCAGTGTCAATCTGCATTGAGGTGTAGGTCTTCAACGTGGTGTAGGTCTTCGAGGGTGACTAGTAAAATTAATTTTTTTAATTTAATAAAGGACATGATAAGTCATCTACAATTTATGCTGAAAATTTATTTACTAAACCAAAAGACAGTTCGAACTATTCCTTATTTTATTTTGAAATTAAATATATAAGCAAAATTAAAGAAGAGCATATTAATGATAGAAAAATTAATATCGGCCTTGAAAATTCAAAGAATAGTTATGCCAGATTAGAGTTCAATATACATGGTAGTAAAAATATCTGGTTTAATGCTCAAAATCAAAAGTATCAAGATGGTGTCCTTAGACTTAAAAATATTCTTTGGAACAACAATGATATTTTCGGGTGTGGAATAGCTTATCCACCATCTACTACTAACGACTTTTCTTATATTTTCTTTACACATAATGGAAAACAAATTGGTATTAAAATTTTTTGTACATTATATACCCGAAAATTATTTTTTCCCTTATAATAAATAATAATTTAAAATTTTTATCGGCCGGTATTATCGGTTGAAGTGGTATATAGTATTTCCAATTTAAGATTTTTCCGAAATAGTTAAAATTTTCGTCTGTGACGCTGAAATTGAAAAATTATGTAGCAAATCGGATACTAAGCGCACTTGAAGAAATCACAGGGGATTAAGGGGATATCGTGAGATCTGGATATGTTAGTATGAATTAAGGTGGATATCGGTGGATTCTATTTGATCTACTGAAGTAAAACATTTTGAACCATCTTTGACTTTCTAATGAAATGAGTTGCTGGTCCAAAGGAAAAATACCAAAAATTTGAATATTTTCCTAAATTTAATTTTTAAAGGCAACCCAATACTGTTGAATGAGAATTGTGATGGTTATAAACCATATATACGAATACAGTGTTGTTCAGTAGAAACAAATTTTGGGAAAGATTTGGAATCTAAGCCTTTTGTTTATGACTTTTCAAAACATAAAATTCATAAATATTCTGACTTTGGTAAATTTTATATATAATAATTTTATAAAAATAAATTTTTAAGAAAAAGATTTAAATGAATTAATTGAAATGTTTCCATTAATTGCTAAAGAAGGAATTAAACAAATATTGTTGGCATCTGGAGGAATTAGAGAAATTGTTGAGAGTAAATTGCTTAATATTTTTCCTAAAAATGATTAAATCATTGATTTTAATGTAAAGTTTTGTTGAATAAAGTTAATTTTGTTGAAGATTTAATTAGTTTATTTGAATTTTGGATTCAATTAAAAATGGGCTGGTAAAAATTGAAGCATATAAAGGGATCAGGAAAATATAGAGGGATTAGGAGCAATTATAAATGGATTTGGGGATTAAAAGAGGATTTTCCTCCCCCCGTGACATTCACGCCAAATACTACAATTCGCAAACCCCGTACACCGACATACCCGCCCCACAGCGTTCGGGGTACAACCCTAGTTAGAGGACACACACTTAATTTTTGTCCCTTAAAGGCCCAAAATGTCCCACTGAACCTTCAAAATGCACAAACCAAGACATTCGACAAAGTAAGAATACTCGATTCGACGAACTATAAACCTACATAATGTGCAATTTTGATAACGTGTTTATCAAAGTCAAACTTTTTATTTTGATAATTAACCCATAATTTATTTCAATATTTCACTAATTTTTGGCATATTTTGTCAGTAGTTCATCAGTTAATTACAATATTTTATGTCCATAGTTTGCGATTTTTATTTCAATACAAATCCGGCCAAAAGTTATGATATAAAAATCCGTTCCCTAATTACTAAGGCGCGGATTTATAGGCAAATGCCTTTTTTTCTGCGAGCTTGGCATAATGTAATACGTTCAAAAAACGTGTTTTTAGCATGGTCAGAAGAGTCTAGCATGACTTTTATTTTGCCTATTTTTGCCTATTTTGGACTTTTTGAGCCTTTTTGCCTATTTTGGACTTTTTGTGCCTTTTTGCCTATTTTGGAATTTTCGGTACTATTTTTGCCTTTTTTACCGATTTTTCCTAAATATTGCCTAAAAATCAGTGCAAAATCTAAAAAATCACCCCGGATTTAAAAAAAATCGGTGCAAACTCCCATTTTTAATTTATAGTTCGACAAATTGAGTATTTTTACTCTGTTGGACATTTTGAGATGAGATGTTTTGGTGGTGGGACATTTTGGGGTGGACGTTTTGTGGGTTGGGTGAGATTTCCCTTTTGTCGATTATCAACTTTTTAAAAAAAAATTACGCATTTTTGGTCAAAAAATAATACAAATGACGAAAAAATGGTAAAATTTGTTTAATTAATAGTTTATAATGCAAAAAATGTTGAATAAATGGTTATTTTATTGTTTTATCTTAATTTTATAGGTCTGATAACCTTTTTTGCTTGCCTATTTTTGTGCCTATTTTGGCCTTTTGGTGCCTATTTTAGGCGCCTATTTAGCAGTTTTTACTTGCCTATAAATCCGCGCCTTACTAATTACTATAACAAAATTTATAAAATAATTTATGTCCAAATAACGACGAATATTACCAATTATAACAAAAAACTATTCTCAGATTTAACTCTTTAAAGTTTAGCAGTTATATAAATTATATAGAAATTAATTTATATAAAGGCTTTTAATTTATTTTGCAAAAAATATTTTATTAAAAATTTAAATCAATATTGCAATAATCTTTATTGCCATTAAATTAAAAAATCAATTTCCCTTTAAAATCGACAATGGAGATAGAGAAAAAATTTAAAATAAAATCCCACTTAAATCTTAACTCCCCTCTATACAATTTAAAAAATTGCATTGAAGGCTGTACAGAATATATAAAAATCCCCAATGAATTCTTCTTAACATTAAAAAAGTTTAACAATTATTAATATTTTTAAATTTTAAATATTCAATTTAAATTTAAATAATTAAATATTTTAATTATTTAATTATTTTTAATAAATTAATTATAATTAATTAACAAACATATTTTTTAAATATAGATTTCTATTAAATTTAATTAAAATGAAATACAAAAAATTATTCTTGTTATTTTATTTTATTTTGCAATTAAATTCTACATTATCAGTGGATTCTAAAGTAATTAATTATTTGTGGGGAGGGGGGGGGTGGCTGTCCTGACATGAAAAATTTCAGCCGTCCGCAATTGCGGTTGGCCTGTTTGTAACACTTTCGGCACGATAAAGACCTACCACTTAGCGGCGAGAAAAATGTCTCGCCGAAGATGTATTTCCCTTTAATTTGTATTTAAGTTAATTTCGTAATAAATAGTTTCAATAATTTTTATAATATTAATTTATTAGAACACATCTGATCATTCTGAAAACAAAGAAGAAAATCAAACGAATTCTGGAAATGCAAGAGAACTAAACCTTGACCTTAGTCTTGCCTTACCAAGTAAACAAATAAGTTATCTAATCACAGTTTTATTAAAAATTCTAAAAAACCAAATTTTCATATAGATTTTGAGCCGCAAAGAAATCGGACTAGTCAAAATATACAAGGAATAAATTTCAATGAACCAAATGAAAATGACCGTAAACATCAAGACCGTGGTAAAGGTAAATCAAAGGTGCAACAAGATGAGAAAGCAACACAAATCGCTCGAAGAAAACAGCAAGCCTTGGAAGTTCAGAATGGTGCAGGTCCAAGTACTTTACATGGGGGTTTACTTTCGAGTTCTTTGAGAGGTCAAAGTCCACAAATACAACGTCCACAACAAACAGGTTCATTGGCAACTCTTTTACAAAAACTCAATGATACAACTAATCAACGACACACTTATCCTGTTCAACCTCCAACTTATTTGACTCCATCTCATCATTACCAGTTGTATAATTACAGACCAATTCAATTTCCACAAACACTTGATGAAATACAACGGCAGCAACAAATACCATCTGGAAATTATAGACCACTTCAATATCCACAAACACTTGATGAAATACAATGGGTGCAACAAATACCATCTGGAAATTACAGACCAATTCAATTTCCACAAACACTTGATGAGATACAACGGCAGAAACAAATACCATCTGGAAATTATAGACCACTTCAATATCCACAAACACTTGATGAAATACAATGGGTGCAACAAATACCATCTGGAAATTACAGACCAATTCAATTTCCACAAACACTTGATGAGATACAACGGCAGAAACAAATACCATCTGGAAATTACATACCAATTCCACATCCACATATACTTGATGAAATACAACAACAGCAACAAGCACAATCAGGAAATTACAGACCAATTCAATTGCCACAAACACTTAATGAAATACAACGACAGCAACAAAGAGCATCTGGAAATGCGCAAGTGATAATGCATCAGCCAATTAATTACCAAGCGCAACCGTTAAATACTGCTGAAAATTTAAACATTCGTCCACAGATAAATCGTAATCCGACAATTCCTCTAGCTCTAGCTTCTGGTAATTATTATTTGTAAACCTAATTGAAGTTGAGTATTTTGTTTTATAAAAAATAATTAATTTTAGCCCCCAATACAACCAACATAAATCCCACATCTCAATTAACTCTTAATCAAACGTTTCAAGATCCAAGTCAAAGCCCTGCCTTATCTGGAAGAAAGCGTCAGTTTTTAGGTAATCTTGGCCCTGGACTAGAAATAACACCAGCAAATATGCAACAACATCAACCACAACCATCCCGCCAAACTGTTCATGGACTATTTCAACCAGGAGCATCACAACCACACCAATTCCAACAACAACAGTTCCAATCACAACTCCCTTCACAACAAACATCACATGAATCGACTAACACTCCAAGAAATGATGCAAATGAAAACAATTCAAATACTGGTGATGGAAATACTGGTAAGAGAAATAAATATTCTGTTGTAACTATTAATTTAATAATTACTAATATGTAGAGGGCGGGTTTTTTGAAATAAAATCGCAAAATATGGCCATAAAATATTGAAATATTTGTTAAAATATTGACAAAAAGTGCCAAAAATTACTGGAGTATTGAGATAAATTATTGTTTATTAATACCAAAAAAGGTTGAAATTTATCAAAAAATTAATCCGTTATTCACAATTTTATACATATTACGCACATTTCCGAATTTTCTGGAGTTTAGTTGTTTTTATATCGGTAAAAATGTTCACCTTTTAATAAATTATTCACCTTTTAAAAAAGGAAAAAATATTTTACCCATCTCAACATTCCTTCGATCTTAACTTTTTGCTCGCAGTCTTTATTTTTAATTTTTAAAAATATTTTTAAAATAATATTAAATAAATTTTTGAAAAAAGACTAGATGTTATTGGATGTTGAAAAACCTATACTGATGACGTTTAACGGAAAATAAATTTGAATTTTTTACATTATTTTCGATAAGATTATTTTGATAAAGATTGCTATTTGTTTTACATACATATACATGATTGGATAAAGTATTAGTAATTGATAGATACAATCAGGGTACTATCCAATAATCTCTCCGCAATGTTTACTGCAAGAGCTTTTTTACTGCAAAATCGTTGCATTAAATTTTAAGAATGAAATTAATACTTAAGGGTTTATAGGTTAGGTATTTGATTTCTTAGGGCGATAATGGGGGATTAGGCGGGATTAAGGTGGATATTGATGGATTTGGAGGGAATAAAGTAAAGTTTTACACCATGAAAACCTAGTGGATTTTTAAAAATTATTATTGATGTACTTATTCTTAACAAAAATAAAAAGAAAACAATAGCTTTTAGTCCAATAAAGCATATATTTGATCAAATGCTGGTTTAAATATAATAAAATTGTACATCTCCATAAGACAATGATATTTTATATAATATTATTTTTGCACATATAATAAAAAATGTCTAAAATTTATCCAAAAAATTTATTAAAAATATTTACTAATTTTATTTTTTACTTTATATTTTCTATCAGTTCCGGTAAAAAATGTGCCGATAAAAATTTTCCTGGAAGGCCTTCAGACTGTCCAATGTTAAAATATCTTTGTGAACGTCCACTTTATAAAGATATAATGTCTAAAGAATGTCCAAGGTAGATTTTTAAAAGTTGGTTTATCCAAAACTTGTAAGGAGTCATTCAACATTTATATTTTTTTAAATTATAAAACATTCAATTGCGGATAGCGGTAATGAATGGTAATGTATGATAATTGTAATATATAGTAAGAGCGAGGTAAAACTTTAATTCAAGGCAGGCTTCGATCCTGCGACCTCCTGGCAGTTATTGCTAGGCGCTTTTGCTCACCACTAAAATGTTCTCTTCTGACAGAGCTTCTTCTTTTAAATGCTAGCCAGCTGGATCTCTTCTTTACAATATGAATGTAATTTTTTATTCTATGTAATTTTTTATAGAACATGTGATTTATGTGATTTATTCAAAATAAACTTGTGTTCTGACAATATTGGTCCAAACGGTATTTCTGAATGCCCAAAATTCAAAGAACGCTGTAATGACAAAATATGGGGAGATTTTATGAAAAAAGAATGTCGTTTAACTTGTGGAACATGCAAACAATTTATCTATTATTTAGAAAATGGTTACGAAAGGAAATCAAAAATGAAGATTAAAAAAGAGAAAATCGGAGCAGGTAAATATCTCTTTTTACATACACATAAGTGGTGCGCCATTACTGCTTTAAAAAACTCTCTCTATTAGACCGACCCCTTCTAAAAAACCGGCTCCTTAGGGGAAGGTTGAAAAAAAACCCCAGAATGTAGAGGGAGTTGAAAAAAACTCCCTCTACATTCTATTAAACCGATCCCTTAATTTCAACGTTGATGTTGTGTCTTCTATATTATATAACCATACTGTTTTCTAGGGCGGAATTTGAATTTTCTTCTTTTTCTTCAGAGGTTTTTTTTCTATTTCTATAGAGGTCTGTGGCAATTTTGAAATCAGATCACACCTCATAGCTAAAAATGATTCTTCATATTTGTAGAAAATTTTGCTTTTCTCCCATCCTGTTTGAGGACTTAGTTTTTACAGAGTCCTTTTGCGAAAAAACGAAATCAAAATTCAATGTTTTGATTTAGCTTGATTTATCATTATCTCATTGTTAGTAATGCACCTTATATTTCTTAATCTTTCCGATAAAAAAGCAGACGATAATATAAAATATCATTAAAAAAGATTTTTTGCCCTTTTCTGTCTAAAAATCATTTATTTCCTCTTTAAAATTTTTAAATAAATTTTTTATATCAGGACCTATTAAGTTTAAAGATAAGAGATTTCCCAGTATCTCCCAGAACAATATTATTTTATTTAAATATTTTATTGTTGGCAAACATTGCTTTGTCAGTAATTTATTCAAAAACACAAAGCATTGCAGGCGGACCTTCTCCATCCGTTATGGGTAAACAATTAGAGATTTATTACTTATTATTTATTTTATGTTTTTCTATTTTTGATTTTATTATGTACTAGCGGAGAGGGTCGTCCTTCGGGCGAGTAAATCATTGCAAAAACTTAAAAATAAAAACAACTCCTACTCATACACGTCAATGTCAAACTATTAAGTAACAGTCAATTACTGATACATCACAAAAGTGATCACACATCTTTCCGTAATCTATCTAGTACTGCAGATACAATTTAGTATCATATATTGGCAATACATCTGATATCAAAAACTATTACAGACCTCTCATCGATTAACCTACAGATCTTAGCGATTCTGGACTTACTCTTTAATTCATCAACCATCGGACTCTTTTGGTAATTGCTAATTCTACTCTCAGACATAAACAATATACCTATAACCAGTTAAAACCCAAACTATCTAGTATTATCAACTATTTAGTATATCTGTCAATGTCTAGTAGAATCAACTATAAAACTAAGTCAATTTTTCAATTATCAACTTTAAATTCTTAATTTTCAATTCTCTTGACTTTGATCAAACTATCTAGTACACTCTGTTTATGTCAACTATCAAATATCTATCCAAGATATGAACTATCAAATATGAACTATCAAATTATGTTAATATCTAGTCGACTCTAAAAATTGCTTCTAAAAGATTCCCTCTCTAGGATAATTCCTCTTTAGATAACCTTGATTCCAACTCGTTCTCATTCCCTAAAATCAACTCCAACATGAGAGGATCGAAAAATCATCTTCATATTAAAAGAATATAAATATGCGGCTAGCTTAATTTAATATTTTCAGCTGATCAAGAAAGTCCTTCTGACAGAAATTCTCCAGATAAATCAAGTACATAATTTTAATAAAAATAAATTGTGTTCATGCTTAGGAAAGATCATTTAATTTGAGATGGAATAGAGATAAGCAGAGCAGGGTAGTATAGTATAGTAGTATAAGTACTATATACAGAGCAGTATCATAGATTTTCTGGACTTTATTTGCAGTGTGGGGAATATATATATTTGCAGTGTGGAAAAAATATTAATTTATTTTTAAAGTAGATTATACGTGAATATCAATATCTAATTAATTTTTATTAATAGTTTATTTAAATTTTAGATAATTTGTGGGGCTGTACTTCAATTAATTGTTCTTTAAATACATTACTAGATCCTTGTGATGATTTTTATGATTATGTTTGTTATGGATTTGTTAAACATACTAGTAATTTATCTGAAGGGTATACAAGAAAAAGTCAATTTAATATTTTATGGGATAAAAGTGAAAAGGAAGTTATTAGTTAGTTTTTTGTAGTCGGACCTCGCTGTAGTGTATCCCCAATAATATGTACACCTTATGAATGTTGGTCACTATGGTTCTGTTGAAAAAATTCTGTTGAAAATTTTTTCACATTTAATTATTAAAAGATATTTGATTACAAAGAATTTTAATATGCTTTAACAAGCACTGAATGGTTTTGATTTATTTTTTAAATAATTACTATCTTTTTTATAAAACCTACTACTATTGTATGTATAAAAATCCTATGTATATAGTGTAGACCTCAAAATAATGTACAATATATTCAGCCTACACTTTAGCGATGTTCTATTTTATTTTATTATCGGCTCTTTTTTTGTAAAACGAGCCGATAATTTAAAAACAGATCTACTTTGAACTAAATTACCCGTATAATTTTTTCAGGTTTATTAAATAATAAAGAATTACGGAAAGAATCAAATAAAATAGATAATTCATTATTTAAACAAATGTTTCAATTTTATGATTCATGTTTAAATAAACAAAGTCGTGAAGAAATTAAAAGTCAACCTTTACTTGAATTTATTGAAAAAATAATTGGGGGTAGTGGAGCTGTTGGAAAATTAAGAAAATTTGAAACAGAATGGTTTATAAAAGTACAAAATTAAAATTAAAAAATTGTTATTTAGATAATAATTAGGGCTGGGAAAAATATGCACGCAAAATAGCCAAATATGCGTATATATATGCACCGAAAACCCCCAAAATATGCACCAAAATATGCAGGGATACGCAATATGCTCGAGAGAGTCGAAATATGCAAAAATATGCATTAATAATCGGGTCCTAAAGTGCTCGTCCAAATGTAAATAATTAAACAATTTTTAACAATTTCCAATAAGCACCATTTTTGAGCTTCTCTTATCAAGGCTTATCCGCATACAAAACATGCATTTGCATGTTTTTCACAGTCCTAATAATAATACAGCCTAATAATAATATGTTGTATTCGTGGTGCGACACTTGGGGACGGACTTTTACGGACCGACATTTGAGGATGGACATTTGGGGATTGCGGACTGACATTTGAGGACTGACATTTGAGGATCGAATTTGAGGATTGAGGATAGACATTTGGGGACCGACTTTTAAGGACCGACATTTGAGGATTGCCGTTTGAGTATAAGAATATTAGTATCTTAAAACAGAAATTATCACAAATTATGTACTACGGTGAAGTTGTTCCACAAGCGGTGGAAGTTGATTTGTCGGCGGGGGATGTTGTTCCTTCAACGGGGGATGTTGTTCCAGCAACGGGGGAAGTTGTTCCATCAACGGTGGATGTTGTCAAACGACGGGGGATGTTGTTCAACAACGGGGGATGTTGTTCCATCAACGGTGGATGTTGTTCAAACGACGGGGGATGTTGTTCCAGCAACGGGGGAAGTTGTTCCATTAACGGTGGATGTTGTTCAAACGACGGGGGATGTTGTTCAACAACGGGGGATGTTGTTCCATCAACGGTGGATGTTGTTCAAACGACGGGGGATGTTGTTCCAGCAACGGGGGAAGTTGTTCCATTAACGGTGGATGTTGTTCAAACGACGGGGGATGTTGTTCAACAACGGGGGATGTTGTTCCATCAACGGTGGATGTTGTTCAAACGACGGGGGATGTTGTTCCAGCAACGGGGGAAGTTGTTCCATTAACGGTGGATGTTGTTCAAACGACGGGGGATGTTGTTCAACAACGGGGGATGTTGTTCCATCAACGGTGGATGTTGTTCAAACGACGGGGGATGTTGTTCCAGCAACGGGGGAAGTTGTTCCATTAACGGTGGATGTTGTTCAAACTAGAGACCGGCGCGGGACAGGATCCCGCGCGGGATTTTGCGGGATCCCGCGTCCGCAATCCCGCACTTTTTGTGATTTGCGGGATTTTGCGGGATGCGGGATTTTTGCGGGATTTATCCCGCAAATCCTGTCCCGCAAAAGTTTTGAAAAAAAATCCCGCATGCGGGATCCCGCAAAATATTTTGTATTTTGCGGGATTTTTGGAAAATTGAGTATTTTCTGTCTTGACCTCTAGAAATTCCAAAAATTTCGCCTGCGGCGCTAGAAAAGTGAGAATTTTGGCTACTCAGCCTTCCCTAAATTTCAAAATTTTTGCCTGTGGCGCTGATGAAGGAAGAAATCTGGATAAATAATCCCCCAAAATTTTCGCCTGCGCCGCGTTAAACATTTTGTTTTCGTCAAAATTAAATTGTCCAAATTGTTAGATCACGATATCCTTGTTAAACCACCGATATCAATTTTAGTTCACCGAAATTCACCATTTTTAAGTTTCTCAAACCACCAAAATCCTTTTTAATCCCCCGATATCTCCCTTGGTCCTCACAACTCCAACGTTATTTCCCTTAATCCCATAAATCCTCAGGTATCCATCCAACGCCTACAAATCCTCCAAAATCCTTTTTAATATTTCCAAATCCATAGATATCTCTCAACCCCCAAATAACTTAACTTCTAATCCTTCTATATCCTACATGTGGAGGATATTATAGTTGAGGATCTAAATTGAGGTGCAAAAGCAGATCCTCAGGTGTCGTGCCACGGGATCAGCAAAGGCTGGATCCTCAAAGGTCAATCCTAAAAAGTCGGGGTTTTGCATTAGAAAGTGGTAATATTTCATTTAGCTCACTAAGAAGTATCGTTAGCTTGTTTTTCAGACTAATCTTTACCGTCCTGCGTAATTTTTCGAATTTTTTTCAAAATTTTAAAAAATCCCGCAATCCCGCGCGGGATCCCGCAACTTTAAAATGCGGGATTTTGCGGGATGCGGGATTTTTGCGGGATTTATCCCGCAAATCCTGTCCCGCAAAAGTTTTGAAAAAAAATCCCGCATGCGGGATCCCGCAAACACGATTTTGCCGGTCTCTAGTTCAAACGACGGGGGATGTTGTTCAAACGACGGGGGATGTTGATCAACAACGGGGGATGTTGTTCCAACGACGGGGGAGGTTATTTCAACACGCAGATTACCTTCCCCCATTGACGAAACAAAATCAAGCCGTTGCTGAAACAACATCCCCGCCGACAAATTAACTTCCCTTGCTTGTGGAACAACAACACCGTAGTACATAATTTGTGATAATTTCTGTTTTAAGATACTAATATTCTTATACTCAAACGGCAATCCTCAAATGTCGGTCCTCAAAAGTCGGTCCCCAAATGTCTATCCTCAATCCTCAAATTCGATCCTCAAATGTCGGTCCTCAAATGTCAGTCCGCAATCCCCAAATGTCCATCCTCAAATGTCGGTCCGCAAAAGTCCGTCCCCAAGTGTCGTATAACCGTTGTATTATTATCAGCCTAATACTTAATAATAGTATTTTTAAAGGCATTTCCATTTGTGCCATTCTTTGATTTTGAGACTACTTGGGATGTTAGAAAAGAATCTTTAGAAAAAAGTTTATTTTATTTACAAAAATATTTTTATTTATTAAAAAAAGGTATGTTTATGTTACAACCAAAATCAACATTTTCAATTTATTTATTGAAAGACAATGAAAAAATTAATTTTGAAAATAAATTAAAGAAAATTCTACGCTATTTAGTTGATGATTCTTTGGAAATATATAATAAACTTCCAGCATTTATGGAAAAAGGATTAAATGAAGATGAAATTAATTGTATTTTGTCACCAGTTTAATAAAAAATTTCATCGGATACTGGAAATTCTCTCAGGATTTCCTAGGAGTACAAATACATTTAGGCCAACAAGGGAGATTTCTGGGTATAGGGAAAATAGAAAATCAAAGTGCACTTAACAAAAGGGTTTTTAAGGATTTCTCACCATATCGGACTAAAAAATTTCGCCTTCGCTTTTCGCCTTTTACGAGATCTCGATTATCGTACGACAAATTTTTTGGTTTTTCGAGATTTTCGAGATCGAAATTTTTTGTCGTACGACACTCCAAGTTCAGTCCTTATATGAGAGGCATGCTGGACATTAACCTAAAATTGGAAATTTAAATAAAATTGTGAAGATAAGGCATAAAAACTAAATTAAAATTAATTCAAAAAATAAATTAAAACAAAATATTTATTTATTTTTAAAGTAAATATTGAAAGACGTGTCAAAAATTTGATTCTCGTGGAACAAAAAATGTCAAAAGCATATAGTAGTGGTAATGTAGAAAGATTTTCTAATTGGGATGAACCAGAATTGTATATAGAATTAGGAGAATTATCTTCTCTATATTTACCTTCAAGAATTTCTATAGATTTTGTCAAAATTTTAAATGAAATTGCTAGGTACTTAGTATAAAATATAATTAATTTTTAATTCTTTTTTTAGTGAAGGAAATCCTTTAATTAATGAAAAAACAAAAATATTAATATTAGGGAATGATATATTAAAAGAATATCGTTTAATAATTGAATGGGCACAAAATGAAGATGGAGGAAAAGTTTTATCTGATTATTTGGATTGGGCATTAATTTGGAGAATTTTATATGAATTAGATTCTAGATTTTCTAATTTATTAAATTCTTACAAAAAAGATGAAATTGGATGTATGAGAAATTTTGTTAGAATTTATTTTAAACATTGGCTTGATAAATTATATGTAGAGAATTTTGTTAATAAAAAAATTATTGGACAAGTGGAAAATATTTTTAGGTAGTAAATTATTTTTTGATTTAAATATGTAGTTGGGAAAACGAAACAAAAATTATAAATATTCCTTGCCGTAAAAATAAGCAAATAAACAAGCTTTTACAAAGACAGTTCTAAAAATTTTAA
This sequence comes from Meloidogyne incognita, assembly GCA_036172945.1. Taxonomy (NCBI): domain Eukaryota; kingdom Metazoa; phylum Nematoda; class Chromadorea; order Rhabditida; family Meloidogynidae; genus Meloidogyne; species Meloidogyne incognita. The sequence goes on from JARQAC010000035.1 coordinate 777,938, forward strand.
AATCAAAGGAAAATAAGCTACCGTAAATGCTCGAATAATTACTCTCTCTCTAATAATTACCCCCTTTAATAGGGTAATTTTTTCCCGATTAATTACCACCTCCAGCGAAAAGTCGAAAAAATAACTATTAAGAGTAATTATTCGAGCATATACGGTATTTAAAATTTTCTACCCCAAATGGAGTTTTGTAATTTTTAGTTTAATACTTGTTTAAGAGCCTATTAAATTTACTATAAAATACACTTGGAGGTATTATATTTTAACATTATCTTATGATCTTATGAAAATTCAGACAAATTTTTCGTTAAAAATTTTTTAATATTGCTAAAAATAACAGAGAAAAAATTTTTATTTTCAGTTTTATTAAACAAGGTTTTGGTCAATTAATTGATGAAGCTGATTGGATTGGAGATGAATCTAAAAATAAAGCTAAAATTAAATTATCAAAAATGAAACAAAATATTGGATATTATAAATTAATTGAGGATAATATATTTTTAAATAAATTGTATAAAAAATATAAAATTAATGAAAATATGCCTTGGATTGAGATGTTTGTACAATTAGAAAGAAATTATTATTTATGGCCAACAATTGATTATCAAGTAATATTTTAAATAAATACAGTTAATTTTTTAATAAATATTCACTAATAAATAAATATAATTAATACAGGGCTCTTATTTGTTAGCTCGACTTTTTATAAATCCGCAATTTTAATCTAAAAAATCCGCATTTTATATAAAAAATGTAAAAAGATTATTAATCACAAAAATTAAATTAAAATCACTTTACGCATTATATTTGTTGACTCAACAATTGAAAAATTTTTCTTCTCCTAATTACCCTAGGTATATTTTTCCCAAATGAGTATTTTAAGCGTGGCCGTAATTTTGAGGATTTTGGAAGGCCATAAGAGATAAAAATCACATTTTATTCTTAAAACTATGAAGTATATAAACATCCTCATAATCTTTAAAAAACCACATAAATCCATAGTTTTAAAAATAATCCTCATCGTCCTATCAAAAAACCAGAAAATAAGGCAAAATCCGCACATCCTTTTCCTGATGAAGTTTTTAAAAATTATTCATAACTCATTCTCTCAAATAACGAAGGAGAGAGAGTTAAATAAAAAACAAATATTTTTCTAATTAAAAGATTAATGTTTTATAATTATAATTAAAAAATTATTAAGGCATCTTTCTTTGTTGATGGTTATTATAAATGGGCATTTAATTCCTTAGCTATTTATGGCGGAATTATGCATTCGCCTTGGTTTGACCCAACAGTTCCACAGCCTTTAAATTTTGGGGGTATAGGAACTTTATTAGGTCACGAAATTTCTCATGGATTTGATTCTTCTGGTTTTCACTTTGATGAAATTGGTGATAGAATTGATCAAAAAGATGTAGATAAAGAAACATACAAAAAGATGGAAGAAAGATTTGAATGTTTTATTAAACAATATAATAATTATGAGGTAATTAAAAAATTTTATTAAAAATAAAGAAAGGGTTTGCAAAAGTTTAGCCACCGGTCAGAATTCGGACCTGTGACCTCCAGGCCTCCTGGAGCTCTACCACTGAGCTATCCAATAGCTCGACCGCTTATCCTTTTAGATGGTTTAACCCCCGATGCTTTAGGTGAATAATTCTGACAATAATAAACTCCCTGACAAAGGAGAGGCTGTTGTTTAAAAAAATTTTTGGCTAAAAATATTCGGATTAATATCACAAATTTAATAAAAAACCAAAATTATGTTAAGATAAATTAATTTCCACAATAAGGATTCTAACTACGGGGAAAAATTATATGCAAGAACGTTACAACTGCATCACCGAAGAAAACATTTGTATCGAAAAAGAAATTGTTTATATGCGATGGATCCCAAAACTTTGTGGGCTTATAACTCGGTCCCTGTACCCCGAAGCGAAAATGGTAAAAATTTCGCAAAAAGTAGGGTATGATCTATCTGTCTGCCAAATTTCATCCCGAAGTCACACGGACACCCAAAAGTCTCTCCTTTGACTGACATAAATTTAAAATATCTGTTAAATGTTAAAATAAAAATTTCAAAAAATTTTCTACATAAAATTAAGCATTATAAAATTAAATAAAAATTTATTTAGAACAACAAATTACGTCCAAATACTCGTTTTACATTATCAGAAAATATAGCTGACAATGCAGGTATTCGGGCATCATATAGAGCTTTGAAATTAATTACAACTTCTCAAAGAAAAATTAAACATTTAAAAGATTCTTTAAATAAATTTACTGATGAACAAATGTTTTTCATTGGAAATGCATTTGTAAGTAAAAAATTAAAATAAAAAATTTTTTTACTTTAAAAGACTTATTGTTCCGTAATGACAGAAGAAGACGCAAATAATTATGCAAAAACAGATAATCATGCTTTTCCAAAAGCAAGAGTTAATTTGCCACTCAGCAATTTCCAAGCATTTGCAAACGCATTTGAATGCCCTTCTGGAACAAAAATGAATAATAATGAACAAAAATGTCAACTTTGGTAAAAAAATTTGCATTTTTTGTTTTTATTTTTTTATTTTTTAAATCTTATTTTTTCAAAGTATTTTTAGAAGGATATTTATTGTCATAATTATTCGGATTCTTTCAAATCCATTATTTAATCTTTATTATTATCCCGCTTCCACCCCTATTTAAGTCTCAGATTAATTTTCCTTTTCTTTGCTGTCAATCATTTTTTCCTTCTAACATTACAGGTAAAAGGCGGGTATTAGGAATGAAAAAATAGACGGCAAAGCATAAATCAGATAGGGGTGGGGGAGGGGGGGGGGGCGGGATATGTATAAAGTACCCAATTATTATCATGTTGATATTTCATTCTATATTCTGATTTTTGTCTAGATATTATTTCAGTTTTGAGATAAAAAGTTCCTGTTGTATATTTATTTTTTCTCTCTCTCAGCAACATTTCTACTCTCTAAAATAGACACTCCCACCACCTTTGACACTCCCACCACCCAAAATCTTGCTTTTTCTATCTTTATATTTAAATTATTAGCCCTTTTCTTTAAATTGGCGAAATCGGATTGAATGATTTTGAAAAAAGTTATGGATAAATAATTGGCATAAAAATGTTTTTAAATTTTCCAGAAGTTCGGATTCGTTTTCTTTGAAAATATTGAAACAAATTTTCTGTATTTGGTACCAACAATCTTCCTAAAGTGTCATGAATCCAGAAAAAAAAAAGAATTAACAATTTCCGTTAAGAATGACAAAAGTTATAACCTAAACAAAGGCGGCCCGAGTCGGGATTTTATTTTTTAACCGATGCCGGTACGGGATCCCGAGAGATAAATCCCGAAAAAATTTCTGATCCCGAAAATCAAAAAAAAATCCAGGATTTCGGGATCGGGATCTCGGAAAATCCCGTCGGGATCCCGTCCCGAGCCGGCCTCTAGTACATATACTAAAATATCATTTCGACACTCCCAACCACCTATATGTTTTTCAAATTTTAAAATGATTGAGTTTATTTAATTTTTAATGACTAAAATATATTTTGAGATGAGTCAGATTGTACAAATGTCTTAAATATTTCCTCGACTTTATTTCCTCAAGTTTAGTTTTACAAAAATCTTTCCCGAATTTAAAACACCTTGGCCAGTCAAATTGGGCTTTACCTAAAATAAATTTTAATTATTTTTATATTTTAATTTTCTTACAAATGTTTCAGAACATCTCTCCAATTCAAATGAACGTAGTAAATGAACTAAAACCATTTTAATGTCCATCATTGCTAAACGCATTCCAATACAAATTCTAGGTCCTCCTCCAAAAGGATAATAATTTTCTGTTCGTGTATTTATATTCTCATTTAATAACCATCTTTCCGGTTTAAATTCTTCAGCATCTTCTCCCCAAACTTTTTTATCTCTATGTAAAGTGAATAAATCAGCAGAAACATATGTTCCTTTCTCTATTGTTATATCTCCAAGGGTTGTAGTCTCTTCACATCTTCTATTGACCACACTTAAAATTTTTGATTTTTATTAGATGTACAAACGATTTTTTCACAATTATCCAAGACTTGAACCCCACCCCCGAAAAATCAATATTTATTAAAAAATTATTTTTCAAGAGGGAGATGGAACCCCAACTTGTAAAGTCTGTTCCTGAAACAAGAGGAGCATCACTTTCCTACTAGCTTTGTATATTTATTTAATTTCCAAAATTGGTAATAGTTAAGTTTGTGTTTCCCTTTTTTTCTAGTTAATAATGTACATAATGGTCAGACTTCCTTCCTTAATGTTTTCCCTTTTTCTTAAAATTCTCTCTTTTTGCCGTCGTCTTGGACTGAAGAAGTTCAAGAGTCTCAAGCCATGCATAAAAATCATTATCATTTAAACTACCCTTAAACGAAGCTTTTCATGCAGATGAGAAGTTTTAAAAATCGTTTATTGTTCCATTTTTAGAAGAAATGATACGCATGTGCCATCGTTTCCACATTTTATGCAAAAAATTTTATACCTTTTGAACGCAAAAAGAGGGAATTTTGGAAAATAAGTAAAAAAGGGGTAACACAAACTTAACTATTGCCCCAAAATTTTATTAAAAATAATTAACCAACTCATTCGCGATTGGACATAATCTTAAAGTCTCTTTTAATACGGCATCTGTATATTTCAATTTAGACAGTTGTTCATAATCAATCATTTCCCCCTCTTCTAATCCACAAATTTCTTCAATTTCTTCAAATAAACGTTTTTGAACTTGCGGGTTAAAAACTAAATTGTGTGCTATTAAGCTTAATGTATTTGCTGTTGTATCAAATCCAGCCATAAGGAAGAGAACACAATTAAGTACCATTTCTTCTATAGTATTACAACGTTCAAACTGAAGATAAAAAAATTTTGAAATTACTAATTAAAATAAAAATTTTAAATTTTTCTAACAATTTTTCTCAATATAAAATTTTTTTAAATTTATCGAGTTTATCGTTAAAATCTCTTTATTAGAGTTTCACCGGAAGTTCCGGTGTTCTTTTCTTCCGGGAACCGGAACTCAGATTGGATCCGGTTCCGGCTTACAAATCGGTTCCAGGCAAACCTGGACTATTTTACACCATTAAGGATATGTTTCTTTTAAAAATATGGGTTATCCTTTCAATATCCACCCGGTTGGCTCTTACATTATTCTCAATTGTATATCTGGGGATTTGTCTTTCCAAAACTTGGCATTTCTCACTTAGCCTCCCGAAATTGACTAGAAAGGAAGCTTTTAATACTTTGAGAAAGGAAAAAGGAGCGGGGGGGGGGGGGGACGAAGTTGAATTTTACCAGATTTTGTACTATTTTTACATGGGGGCCGTACTAATAAAGGGAGCCGTACTATTTTGCAACCCTCATCGAAAGGGCCGTAGTAATAGAGGGGCCGTTCTAATAAAGGGGCCCTACTATTTCAGTAAATACGGTATGTACCTTTTCTTTTTTGTTATAAGTCCCATTGCTTATTTTAAAATCAATTTCATTATTTTCGGCCTCTGATTCCAAAAAGAGGTCAATAAAATCAACCCATATTTTATTATTTAAATTTTCTTCATTTTCTTCTTCTTGCCTTTCAATTTTCTTCATTCTCTCTTCTTTTCTTTGTTTAACAGCTTTAGCAAGCTTATCTATCAAAATCATATTTGGATCTCCTCTGATTTTTCCTGTAGCTCTTACGAAAGGTTCAAGTATATTTTCTCCGATCCAAGGGAATATAAAGGAAATATAATCAAAAATATTATTGTTAACATAAGCAAAAGTATCTACAGCTATTTGACAATATTCTGATTTAAATTGTTTAGAGTCTCTTTGTCCCATTGCGATACGAGCGATAATATCGAAAGCAAGTTCTACGAAATATCTGAAAATAGATTTTATTTAACTAGACTTATATTAAATATATCCAATTATCCCTAACCCCCATTTTTTTGCTTCCTTGATATGCCTTTAAGAAGAATGAAGGCAAATAATGGCCAAGGAAATATGGTAATAAATACCCTTTGATTTTAAAATGGTCCTACCATCACTCTGGGTGAATACAACTTTCAATTCCACTAAGTATTTAAGAATAAGGCGTACCTATCGCCAATTGACCTATTTTATGAGAATCCCTAATATGTATGGTGGGAGTTTGAGCTTGCGATTTTTCTTATACTCGCCTTGGATAAAGTATTAGTCCTCTATTATTTTTTTAATAACTCACTCATGTAGATCAACACATTTTCCTGATGATTTTGCTTCTTTTAATAAATTAATATTTATTTTAATCGAATCCTCGATTATTGGCATAATCTTAAAAATTATTATTTTTAATTAAAAATTAGTCTTTATTTACTCTTTTTAAATTAGAAACTGAAAATGCTGGATTAGCAATTGAACGAAGTCGCTTCCATCGCTTTCCTTTTGCGAAAAATAGATGAATAAATTTTTTTTGTATCTACATCACCAACAATAGGGCAAAGCTTTAAAAATTATTATATTTAAAACTATTTTTTATTTTCAATAAATTTTTGTGTTCATAATTTCAGAAGGCGTCCCAGGACGAGCTAAATCTTATTATAATGGACGTCCTATACTCGAAAATTTCATACCAAACTGAATGTTTCGCATTTATTCTTATAAATATTTATAATAATAATTAAGGCCAGAGTTGGTAATGTCTTCTTCTTTTTAGGGACCGTATCCGGATATTACGGCGGATATAGACGGATATCCGCAGGCATCTTGAATTCTCTGTATCCATATCCTTATCCATTGCCAAGTCTGATTAAGGCAGTAGTTTTACTTCATAAATTCTGCGTGGATGAAAAAGTGAAGAATGAGAAAGTCAGTAATGTTTAAGTCATTCATGTTCAGTTAGAGCTTATTCACACTTAAAAATCCGGGACCTAATAATAATTATTAGCCCAATTCGATTAGTGAGAATAAACCCTAATCTATTTGATTTTTTAATTTACAAAATTTTTAAAAATTTACAAATCTTCCATGAAAATATTCAAATTTTTCAACAAGCAATTCTTTAACCATTTTTGGTTCACTAACAACTAAAACATTATTCCATCCATGTTTAATTCCATAAATTCTTCCATATTTTTTACTCCAATTAAATAATTGCAATGAAAATGGATTTTTCTTTCCAAAAATTAAATCTATATTCCCTTTTATTGGAAGAGGTTCTGGTCCTGGAATTCCTCTATTTTTCCAATAATTACTTTTCCTTCTTGCAGTCCAGAATAATAATAGAGAAGATATTGTTATTAATAATAATATTAATAAAAACATTTTTTCTTATTAAAAATAAAATATATTCAAGTAAAAATAGGATAGAAAAATATAAATTTATTCTGAGATCAGGGATGTCCGCAAATGAAAAAAAATTTTGCGCAGCCGTAATCCGCAATTTTTATTTTAAAATCCGCAGCCGCAATCTGAGTCCGCATGTCCGAAAAAACAGAGAATTTACGCAATCCACAGTCCGTAATCGAGGATAGCTCTGCCTGCTATACTATTAATATTTTTTAATATTCAGTAGTTAAGTATTTAAGAATTAATAATAAAAATATTAAAATAAGAAATAAATATGTATAACAATCAATTTTTGTCTATTACTATATAACAAATTTGCTAGTTTATTGTTTGATTTATTGTTTAAATATATCTTAAATTATTAAAAAAGTATTTTGTAGTTTGTTTAATTAAAATTTAATATTTTATCATTAATATTAAAGTTATACGTCTTTGCGGTATTTGTCGTTTCGCCGATTTTTGCCTTTTTTGGAAATTTTCCTTTCGCAGTTCGATTTTTTGCAGGAAGACTAAAAAGACTAAAAATAAAATATTAAACTTAAAAACAGATATGTGAAAGATAGTGAACGTGAGAAGGAAAGAAAGAAAATAATGAGAAAATTTCATGAGGAACCCGACTCGAAAATTTTCTGCTTTCTTCTTTTGCCTTTCTGTCACGAATGGTGTTTATAATATTAATTTCAAATAATTATTTAAAAAACAATCATAAACTACAATTATTAATTGATAATTTATTAACATTATAAAAAAGAACATCGATAAACGTAAAAGGAAAAATAAAATAAAAAATATAACAAATGATTATGGGTTAATATCAGCTGTGCGTCGTTTCGTAATTACAACGCAACACTGTTCGAGATGACAACTATTTTTAACTAAAGTGCATTTTTGCTAGAATGGCAAGATTATGAAACTACCGTACCTTACAATGAATTTACTCATTAGCTGGTTTTAATTTGAACTAAACATGGTCTTTACAAAGCAAAAAGCTTTTAGCTCAAGTTTACATTTTTATTTTCCATTATTCCAATCAACCATGTGAAATAATTGTTTACACAATTCAAGCATTAAAAGTCTAATTTGTTTGATAGTTTTCTGAGGATTTTTGATATAAACTCAGGATTTTTTCGATCAAAATTGCTGATTTTTAAAAATTCGAGATCGGAACCTGATTTAAATCTTTTTATTTTAAATTTATCGAAAGAAATCGAAGATATCCGAGTAGTTGGTTGAATATCCCTCTTAATCCTCCAAACTCCCTGGATATCCCTTCGAATCCCTCAAATCCACAATATCCGTCTTAACCACTCTAAATTTCTTGATATCCACCTATATCCCCTTTAATCGCTTAAAATTCATTGAGAGAGAATTATATTCAATTATCCCTCGTATCCATGCAAATCAATTAATGACTCAATTAATGTATATACAAGGGGGACTCAAAATTCATAACGGAAAAATACCAAATTTAAATAAAATTTTCTCAAACATGGCATTTTACTGTTTTGTCGGCATTTTACATAAATTGTCGGCATTTGACTTTGGGAAAATTTTCTTTTCATGTTTTATAAGTCAAAGAAATGTTCTTTAGTCTTTTTATTTTTATGTATTTTTGTCTAATAAATAGTAAAAAACTTGTCAATGAAAACTTTTTATCTGACTGGGAAAATCTATCCACAAAATCTATCCACAAAATGCGCGGAATTTTACTTAAAGAAAAATAAGTATGTATAATTTTTACGGAAAAGTAGCTTTGTTTAAGGGCAATATAAATATAGGTAATTGCAAGTCCGTCCTGTCTGGGGGTTTTTTATTTTTCCTTTATCAAAAAATTGAGGGCTATACTTATAATGTCTGGGAAATTATAAAAATTAAAAAAAATTTTTCTACTGTAGACGAGGCGTGTCTATTTATTTCAAAAAATTATTTAAGAGGAATCTTATTTATAGCTTTATACACTTAAATAAACATTTAGTTTACTCAACTACATAGTTTTTATATAAAACTATAATTTAAAAATATTTTAAGGAAATTACTCAAGTTTAATATACCTCAGTTTAATTTCTGATATAATTTTTCTAGATATTATAAAGTAAAACTTTACTTAAGTGGAATGAAAGAACCGATTCTACCGATTTTGATTATGAACTCTACCGATTCTGATTATGAATTAATTGTAAAATAAAAATTAAAAATATAAAAATTTTTTTAATTTTCAGCAATCTAATAGTAATTTAAAACAAGGGAATGAAAAGGAGAATAAAAAGGTTTTGGTAATAGTGATGTTTTGGCTTCTGTCCAGATTATGGTCCCAATCCCAGTTTTACTCGTCCAATGAAAAGTTTAAGCATCCAACAGAAACGCTATGCGTCCACACAAATTTTTATACGTCGTTATGTGTGTTAAAACCTGTGGTCAGTATTTTACGTTTGTCGCATAACTCTGGTGAGTAGAGCAGTCGGACCGTAATCTGATCAAGAGCCGTTATTTTTTGGTTAAAAATTTAATTTTTGATAAAATTCAAGACAGAAAATCAAATAAATGTTGAAGAATTAAAACAAACTTTTCAACAAATGATTGATGAATTAAAAATTGAAAATTCTAAACAGAATTCTGTTTTGAAAGAAATAATTGAGAAAAAAGATGAAAAAATAGTTTGCTTAGAAAATAAAGTTAAACAGGTAATTTTAAGAAAATGTAAGAAAATTTTTGCCTGATTCTGTTGAGCTCGAGGGCTGTTGAGCTCCGTGGTGGGGTCCGAGTCGTAGGAGAAAAATAAAATTTGTAATGAATTAGGAACAAAATTTCCTGAAAATTATACAGAATTTTGGGCAGTAAGATTTTTTGGATTATGAGCGAAAAAGACCATAATGGTCAGGAACACGGGGAAAAGGGAAGTGGTTAAAAGTAATATGTTTTTTGATAACGATAATACCTAAAGTTACCTGTAAAGATTAGTACTGCCATTTCAATACTTTACTGTACGTTAACGCAAAGTAACGATACCGGCTGTGCCTAACACTAATTAAGCCCATAGGTTCAAAAAGTTTTCTTTTATTTCAAAAGTTTTTCCAAAAAGTTTTCAAGGGACCGGGATGGACTATAAGAAGATTTGGAGTGTTTTTCCAGATATCCCTAAGCCTCCAAACAGTTTAATATATTTAAATTTATAAAAGATGGAAGAATCTTCTGACAAAAAGGTTGGTAAATTGACTGAAGAATTGGAACAAATAAATTTAAACAATAAACAATTGTATTTTGTTCAAGTTGCAAATAAATGGAAGGAAATTAAAGAAAAGAGTAGTGAAGCTCCATGGTTTACACAAGATTGTTGTGAAGCTAAGTGTATAAATACAGAAAACCCTGTTGGTAATTGTGTTAAGGGGAATGGATTTGCTAATATAATTGATGATGAAACTATTGAATATATTGATGCTAAGAGGGATGATAATTGTTATGGTTATTATTTAGGTAGATATTCGTTGGTAAAGAAATCGGCATGATTTGGGGATTGGGACATGCCCGTTTCTCCTTTTGGGGGGATGGGAAGTCTCTTCCTTCCTTATGCACTTTGGGACAAAGTCATAGTTTGGCATTGTTTGCTAAAGGCATAGTTTAAGGCATAGTAAAGGCATAGTTTGCTAGTCCCGAGAAAACATTGACGAAGAAATAAATGTTTTTTCGGTATTTTTGAGGTTGTCTTTAGGTGGGTAGAAGAAATACCGAAAGAGCATTACATCCTAATTTCTTTCGAGACCAGTAATCTATTATAACTTTACCTATTAATTTTTAAATTAAATTTTATAAAGGAATTGATAACTCAACTACGATTTACGCTGAAAATTCATTTAATAAACCAAAGGAGAGTTCTAATTATTCCATATTTTATTTTGAAGTTAAATATTTAAGTAAAATTCAAGAAGAGAGAATTAATCATAAAAGCATTGATATTGGTCTTGCAAATTCCAGCAATAATTTTGCTAGATTGAATTTCAGTGTATATGGCAAGGAAATACGTTTTAATGTTCAAAATAAGAAAGGTCAAACTGGTAGCCTTTATCTTCAAAATATTCTTTGGAATAACAATGATATTCTTGGGTGTGGATTAGTCTATCCACCATCTACTACTGACAACTTTTCTTATATTTTCTTTACTCATAATGGAAAACAAATTGGTATTAAAAACTTTGATAATTTCTTTTATATTCTCGCAAATTATTTTAAATTAATAAAACATGGGGCGACAAAAACACGAATATTTTTTAACCATACAAGAATTATCATTTCTCTGCACCATGTTTTGATCTTTCCGTGTCTTGAATGTTCCTTATTTTTGATTCCTTTTTTGCCCCTCACCCAAAATAAGATACTCAGACATATGAAATCAGAAAACAATTTGGCCCGTTCTGGTCTCACACACAATCTTGAATGAAGGAAAATAATAAGAATTTGCGTGAATATTAAAAAAGTACCAGAATCTAAAAAATATTTTTTTAATAAAATTTTTAAAGGCAGCCCAATATTGTTGAATGAAAATTGTGATGGTTTTAAACCATTTGTTCAGCTACAGTCTTGTTCTGTAGAAACGAATTTTGGAAAGGATTTGAAAGCTAATCCTTTTGTTTATGACTTATCAAAACATGTATTTCATAAATATTCTGACTACGGTATTTTATTTAAATATTTACTAAAAGTTAATCATGATCATGGTGCAAATCCTAATCAGATTACTCATAAAAAATTTCAATTCAAACGCGTAATCTTGCATATTTTTCACTAGTTTTAACTGAATCGAGCAAATCGGGCCGCAATGTAATAAATGCAGGGATTAAGGTATATTGTGGGGCATTCTTTAATCGGTCCACCCCTTAATAGATGATGTAATCATTTTTCTCGATTTAAAATTAAAAGAACAATAAATTTGTACTTAAAGAAAATTAATTTTTAAGAAAAAGATTTGAATGAGTTAATTGAAATGTTTCCATTAATTACTAAAGAAGGAATTGAACAAATATTGTTGGCAAAAGGAGGAATTAAAGAAATTGTTTCGGAAAATTTAAATGCTATTTTTCCTAAAAATAATTGATTCATTGTTTTAATTCAAAATAACGCTTTTGAATAAAGTTAATTTTGTTGAGAGATTTATTAATTAATTTTTCATTCCCGTTGTTAAAGGCATCGAAATGGATCGAGTCGAAGACCCTTGAACCTTCTGAAGCCAATTGAATTTGGCCGGCCAGATTCAATTTGAGTTAAAATTTTTACTTCGCAATTTGGAATTATGCAAAGCAATGTTTCCCCCGTCAACCAGTTTTCCCAACAACCATTGCCTTTTGCAACAATTTAGAGAAATCTGGGCTAATTTTTAAAAAATAATCTTTATTTAACTTTGTATTTTTAAAAGAGGCAATTAAAATATTTATAAAGAAAAGGTCAAAAAACGAGATTTAAAGAAATTTATGTTTAAAATTTTATTTAAAAATCTATGCATATATTTTGAATTTTATATATTTCCCTCAGAAAATCCAGCAGCTTTTTTTCCTTTTCAGCACATTTATTTGTATTGTTAGTAAAACTGGTACAATAAATAGACCATGAATTGTGCCAATAATTCTAGTAAATTAAAAAAGGTCAATTTTTTATTGACCTTTTTTAAAAAGGTCAATTGCTAAAATTGAGAATTCTTAACTAGGAGTTGAACAAAGGATTTTTCGTTAGTTCTGGAAATCAGAAGATTTTCCAAGTCTATTTATTGATAAAAACATTTGGACTAGTAACTAGTAAGTCTTTAATCCATTTTGATCCCCCAATTAAACTAGATAAGAAATAAAAAGGAATAAATGGGTTTGACAAAATTTGTAGGTCTTCAAGGTGTAAGTCTTCAGGTTTACCCCATCATAAGTATATGTTCGAATAATTACCCTCCCGCAAATATAAGTGATCACTAATGATTGAAACAATAATTACTATGGTATCACACACCACCCAGCAGTAGTGACCGGCACCGGACCGGATCCGGCCGGATTTTTCCGGAGTCCGGGTCCCAAATCCGGGTTTTTTCGAAATTTCCGGATTAAAACCGGACCGGATTAATCCGGAGAAATCCGGCCGGATCCGGTCCGGCTCTAGATGGAAATCCGGAATCCGGATCCGGGTCCGGCAAATTTTGAGCACCGGATTTGGGATTTTTACATTTTGAAATATACTTTATTTTCTATTATGGCATAATGTTTTAATAAATTCTACGTCAGACAGTTAGATTATAAATTAAAGAGGCGGCGAGAGAACGCAATTTAATTATACATATTTTAATTCCGTTTTCCTTTACTTTATTCAAATTCCAACTACTTTTTTTTCATAAAATGTCTAGTATTAATTTAGAAACAACAATGGTACATAAAATATTTCAAATTGGCTTATTTGAAAAGTGTTCAGAGGACACTGCTGAATGCATCGAATGTAAAAAAAACAAAACTGGGAAATACATATTTCAACTTTCTAAGGGTAGTGTAAAATCATTGATTGTTCACCTTGGCTCAGCAATACACTCGGAAAGCGAATTTGCCAAAAAATATAATTATTTAAATAAAACAAATAAAGAAGAGAAAATTGAACAATTTTTGATAAGCGAAAATAATGAAATAAGTAAATTGGATAAAAAAGTCATCAATTTCATTTGCGAAAACAATCTTCCATTTAACATAATTAATAAACAAAGTTTTCGCATTCTCTTTAAACAAACAACAGAAAAAATAAATGAAGAATCACATTATAGACGGCTGCTTCCAAATATTTACAAAATAGTGAAAAAGAAGGTACTTTCTCAATTAGACGAGTGTCTACATGTTTCATGTACTACAGATTGTTGGAGTGGAGTGACAGAGAATTTTATTAGGTTTTTAAGATAAAAAATACGTCTTATAAAAAATCAATTTAGTTTAACGGCTCAAGGTATCACTTCTCAATGGACTCGAAAAAAGTTTGTGCTTTCAATTAGAAAATTTTCTGACGCACATACTGGCGAGAACATGGCAAAATTGCTCCGAGCTCTTATTGAAGAATGGAAAATTACCGGAAAGATACATTGTTTTGTGACTGACTCGGCTCGGAATGTTAGAAAGGTTTATAAGTAATAAGCTTAATTATCTCTACAATTATAACTTAAGGCATTTGAAGAATTGCCATACAATCATGCTTTGTGTTCGGCACATCAAATAAATTTAATTGTTAGGAATTCTTTGATTGAGAAAGAAGGAGAGATTGCAAAATTGTTTGCGCGCTGCAGACGTATTGTGTCACATGTACGTCACTCTAATAAAGCATTTTCTGAACTTAAAGAAATGCAAGCCGAAAATTCTCTTCCCCGGCATCAATTAGTACAGGTTTTTAATGTAATTTTATAAATTTAATTTAAATAAAATTAGGAAGTTACTACTCGTTGGAATAGTAGTTTAAAGATGATTGAGCGCCTTTTTGAGCAAAGAAAAGCTGTAGATCAATATTTAATTGAAAAAAGAATGTTTGAACATGTTTTGTCAGAGCAGGAATGGAAACTTTTACAATCACTTATTAACTTATTATCGCCGTTTGAAGAAATTACAAAACTATTCTGTGCTTCTTCTCTGTCTGTTGTAATTCCTTATGCAAAGCAGATAGAAAGGTTTCTTTTTACCCTTAAATGCATATAAAATTTTAAATTGAAGAGATATTCGGACTATCGATTTAACGGTAGAATCAATGGAAAATGAAAATATTAAACTTACAATTTTTGAAATGGAGAACTTAAGAAAAAGTGCGATTAATGGCATAAATGAACGTTTAATATGTATGGAAAAATCAAAAATTTATTGTCTAGCAATGTTTTGTGATCCACGATTTAAACATAATTTTGCAAATGATCCACGTCTTTTTATTGTTCAGGTTTCTAATTGGATTAAGGAGGAAATTATTGCATCAAGTGATGAGGTAGTTTATTAAAAACGAACAATTAATATTAGTAACAATTTCAGGATGAGATAAGTGAACAAATTGAGATTTGTGACGAGCCACCCAAGAAGAAATCTTTTCTTGATACTTTAGACGAGCAGAGTAATATAAATGGTAGATTTAATATAAATATTTATGTATCTATTTTTTTCTTTTAGTAATAGCTGAACCAAACGATCTTGATGAGGAGATCAACAGCTACGTTTCAACAGAAAAGTGCCCGCAGCGAGCTGATCCTTTGGAATGGTGGCAGAAGAATCATCAAAAGTATCCAAAAATATCTAAATTTGCGACAAAATATTTGACAACGCCTTCTACAAGTATTGAAAGTGAAGAAATTTTTAGTGTAGCAAGGGACGTGTTTGATTACAGGAGGTCAAATCTTACACCGGAAAATGCTGAATATTTGATTTTTCTTAATAAAGCGATTCCACAATTGAATTATTCATATTGGTAAATATATATACTCATCTGATTTTGCAGTATTAGTATGAAAAGTTAACCTTTCTTCTATTTATTTTTTTTGAAAAATCCGGAAAAAAACCGGAGTCCGGTCCGGAATCCGGATAATTTCTGCCGGACTCCGGAAATTATTTTTACCGGATTAAAACCGGACCGGATTTATCCGGAAAAATCCGGCCGGATCCGGTCCGGTTCAAGTTGCAAATCCGGAATCCGGATCCGGTTCCGGAAAAATCGATTTTGCCGGTCACTACCCAGCAGCAAATTATTTTTGGAGTTACAAAGAAAGACGGGTTGGGGTCGTTTTGGCGCGGCCGGTTTGGCGCCTGCCGGTTTGGCGCTGCCGTTTTGGCGCGCCCAGTTTGGCGCGGCCGTTTTGGCGCGAGTCCTTTTTGGCGCGGCCGTTTTGGCGCGGGGGTCGTTTTGGCGCGAGTATAAAAATTTGCAAAACTAGTTTAAAATATGGGAATTATCCATGTATATGTTCCAATATTGGTTAATAATAAAATATTCTACTAGGGTAATTCTCCTTTATTATGAGATATGTAAGGGTTTTATTATTTAACCATAAATAATTGACCCGATCACATGTATATGTTCCAATATGGAGGATTTGTTCAGAAACTGAATGGAATTAAACGACGGTGCAAATCCTACAACATTGTTACGATATCGGGGGAAGTTGACACAAACATGGGGGAAGTTAACCCAGACATGGGGAAGTTGACCCGATAACGGTTGGAAGTTGATCCGAACATGGGGGAAGTTGACCCGAACATGGGAGAAGTTGACCCAAACATGGGGGAAGTTGACCCGATCACGGGGGAAGTTGACCCGTTAACTGGGGAAGTTGTTCCGATCACGGTTGGGTTGCTCAGAGAAGGGAGCAATATTTAAATTATATATTTATATTTCCACTGTGGCGCCAAAACGACCCCCGCGCCAAACCGGCATGCGCCAAAACGACTCGCGCCAAAACGGCCGCGCCAAACTGATCGCGCCAAAACGGCAGCGCCAAACCGGGTCGCGCCAAACCGGCCGCGCCAAAACGTCCCAGTCCCAGAAAGACCGGACCTGGAAAGAGAATCTCGGCAAAGGTCAATCGCTATAATTGAGATTTTTGTTCGAGATCCCTTTATATAAAATTAAATTACCCTAAAAATAAAACAGTTCTAGCAAACGAAGCAATAATTTCAATTGAGATAAAGAAAAGCGGGAAAATACAAATTATTGTTGAGATAACAGCCTTTAATCAAAATTATTTTTTTTAATTAAAATTATTTATACCTCAAGCATCGGCCTACCAACAACCTTTAGTATTTGTTCTATCCTTTTTTCAATTTCTTTTTCTTCAAAAATTTTGATATTTTTGATTGGAGATTCTGTTTGAACTTTTTGTTTTTCTTGCAAAATATCAAAATGATAACAAATATGAGCTGAGAAATCAACAGAGAGACCGATAGCCATTAATAAATTGATCATTGTGACCTTTAAATTTTTAAAAAATTTTATTTGAAAAATTACTCAGGCTTTCTTTCATACTGATCAATAATACCCGCAAACCTCAAAAAGCCTTATTTTTTAAAATACAACACCCCGGAAACCCTGTCTTAGTACAGGCCGAGTGGGCCGAAAAACCTTTGTCATGGATCCAGCCTGCGGTCCTGAAAACCTTGATCTGGATCCGGCCCAGTGGTCCGGAAAGCCTTTTCCTGGCTCCGGCCCGGTGTCAAATATAACTTAAAATAAATATATCTTTATAACTAAAATATTTAAATAAAAAATTAAATTTCTACCGGGTCAATGTTTTGACCGCTCCAACCGAGTGTGCCCAACAATGCTTAAAATTTTAAATATATTTTTTAATTTTTATAAAATTATTAACTATAAGAAATTGAAAGAACGGAAAAAGTAGCAATTCCTGTACATCGTAATGTGGGAATGACAAAAAAACAGATTAAAGCCATACATGTTAAGGTTACAAAAACTGCTTTGAGCATTTCGGTCTAAAATTTAAAATGAAATGGGGAATAAAGGGGTAGAATTAGCGACTGTACAAAGCTGAAAGACCGAATAAAAATTCCAATTCTTGAGATCAAGATTTTTCGACTCCCATTCCGATCTCAATTAAGATTACTTTTGACTGTAGGGCAATGCTTTACTTGATATTCTGCGTCCCTATTTTTTAAATTACGGGATTTTAATTTTGATAAAAATCTATACAAAATTCTATATTCTCGAATGGTATCCACGTTCAAATTTTGAAACTCGAATAATTGCCTCTTCTCAAATAATCACCCACTATAGCGTGGGGGGAAAGCTAATTATTTAAGCAGATACATTAGTTAGTCAATTAAGATAATACAGTTTTATTTTTTAAATTGTAGCTTAAAAATTTAATAATTACCTTAACTCCCAAGATTAAATCATAGATAGTCGAATCATAATCAAAGACCGTAACATTAAATTTTGGAAATAGATCAACAATATGTCTTATTTTATCAACAAAAAATGCTCTTTCAAGCCAATTCAAATCTCCTTTAATTATTCAAAAAAATATTAATTTTTTTATTTTACTCATACCCCCACGAGAAATTCCAAAAACAAAACTGTCAACAGATATATTTCCTCTTTAAATAAAATTTTTTGATAAAAAATAAACTTAAACTAACAATCCAAAATCTCTAAATTGTACAATTCTTTTATCATCCATTCTTCTCTCTTTTAAAAATTGCGGAACAAAAGAATAGTTTGGTTGGTAATTAATTGAATTGTTTAAATTTACTTTGGTTTTGTGATACTAAAAATAACTTTTGTTAGGAGGATCAAATATTTTATTACACAAATAAAAATTTCACAATACTTTGGCTAATTCCTTCTAAAAATAATAAACTCCCGCCCTCTCCCTCTTTTACCCTCCACTCTCTCGCTGTTTCTCTTCCCCTCACTCCCTCCCTGTTTCTCAACTTACTACCTCCGTATCTTTCTCACACTCCCTCCTAGCGTCCCTCCATCACACCATCCGTCTTTAAATGCCTCTCTAACTCCTCTGCGCCTTTCATTCCGTATTCCTCACTTACTTCCAAATAGCCATTAAGCCAAATTTGAACATGCAAAGTATTTGGCAAATTCTGTATAATATTAATCATTTTGTTGAAATTGTTTAATTCTACAGGATCAGAAATATTTGGAGGGTGAAAGACAAAAAAAGAAATTGGAGAATGCTAAAATTTTAAAAATATTTATTTTCCTAAAATTATATTTTTACATATTTCATAATTCTATTAAATATTTTGATTGTATCCTGAAGTGGAGAATCGCCAGGAAATGTTCTTTCTGGAATAAAGCTGGTCTCCATCTGATTAATTCCAAAATAAGCTAAAATATATGAGACAAAGAGTAGAACAAATATAGATATTTTAGCTCGAAATGAAACAAGAAATTTTGAATAAAAACGTAGAAATGATGAAGAAAATGAAGAAGAAGATCTGAAGATTAATAATAATTATTTTTATTTTTTTTGACTCAGATTTTATTTTGAAACTTTTTGGAATTCTAACTCTAAAAGTCAAATCGGTAGATGACATTTAGAAAAATTTTTCAATGGCAATGATCCGCATTTTTCGAAAAGTTGAATACACTCCTTTTGGTGGGTTGGATGGGACTTGGTTAGGTTTGTTGGGAGTGATGAGTCAGATGGGACTTGATCCTGAGAACACTCCAATGCAACTTTTTTAGCTCTCAACAATCCCTTCCTTCTATTTTTGCTTTATTTGCTAGACTGTAAGGAAATCTCGCCGGTTTTAAATTTTGGTGTCCCTAAAAATTGTCTTGAATAGAGCATAATAATATTTTTATGATAAATTTCAAAGCAGATATTTTAATTTAATTACAAAATTCTTTTTACCTTTCTTTTTTCAATTTTATTATTCCAAAAAGCGGCCAATTTTCTCTTTTTATTGTAATCTCGTTTTCTTCAATTTTCCATTTAATAAAAGGAAGACAAGGTGCAAATATTAAAAATTCAAATAAAAAATCCAAAAATATAGCAATAGAAGTACACAAACAAAAATTAGACATTAAAGACGATGGAGAGAAAATACCAACTCCAAAAGCAATTCCATTAGTTAATGAAGTTATTGCTATAGAAGAACCCATTTCTCCGAAAACATTTGACATTCTTTGAGCAAATATATCTTTTTAAAAATTATTTTGAAATTAATTAAATGCTTTGATTTTTAAGTATAGAATTAAGAAGCTAAAGGTAATGCTCAATGAATTATCTAACTCTAATTGAATGTCCGAGCATTCTATTTTCAATCATCCAACAGAGGGCAATTTATTATAAGTGAGGGCATTCTATTAGGTGGGGGCATTTAATTGAGGGGGAGCGCTTCTGAGTCAATTTTCGAGTCCGGTTTCGTGTTTCTGCTACCAAGCCCTTTTATATGTTGTACTATTAAATTTTTACCTATTCTTTGATTATTTTCTTTATTTTCATTTAATTCCCTTTGTTCAATCAAAGCCCATTTTCTCCAAGAATGTATTAATAAAAAGGCATTATCCACTCCAATACCAAAAACAAGAAATGGCATTATGGGCATGATTGAATTAAATTTAATTCCAATCCATCCAATAATTGAAAAAGCAACAAAAATTGATAAAAGAGGTGAAAGTAATGAAGAAGTAATTAAAATAAACTTAAATAAAAAATAACTTTTTTGATATCCTGATCCGTCTCAGGTCGGGGGGCAATTTATTATAAGTGAGGGCATTTTTTGGTATTGGAGTGGATCCAATTAAAATGCCCAAAAGCCACAACCAAAAATAAAATCATCGCAACCACCCCAATACCCAATAAGCTTGTGTGGTCCAGATCCATCCAATAATTGAGAAAGCGACAGAAATTGATAAAAGAGGAGAAAGTAATGAAGAGGTAATTAAAATAAACTTAAGTAAAAAAATGAATTTTTTACATATCCTAACTCAGTCTCAGGTCGGGGTGGGTCCGGATCAGCTAATGCAAATATTATTCAAGGTTCTACATAGATGCTCCAAAAATCTGACTATGTACATTTCGCTTTGAGGATCCAATAAATACTGACGCTTATTATCATTTAAATTACTCTAGAAGCAATAATTAATTGTTTTAATAAAAAATTGCCTGAGATTTCCAATTAAAATGCCAAAAAGCCACAACCAAAAATAAAATCATTGCAACCACTCCAATACCCAATAAGCTTGTTATTTTCTTAGCACCCCTCATCATTTCATAATTAGCCAACTGATCAGTATAAATTAAAATTTTGAATGTTAAATTATTCAAATCTCCATTATTTATATTATTAAGCAATTTTAATTCCAAATTATTTAAAATTTCCATTTGATTTTTATTTTTATTGTTTCCATCAAGTAAATAACTTTAAACTAATTAATTAAAAAATCTTGTAAATTTTTTTACTAAATTCCAATAGTTTCCACAGATTCAATTTTTGAAGGAAACTTTTCTGAATTATTTCCTTCTCTTAATTTAACACCAAAAAAATGAGAATCCAAAAGAACATCAAAACCATAAATTAGAGATATTGGAAAGTCCAAATTAATTTGTTTATTTAATTTTGAGGTTAATAAAAGTGATGTACTTTGTAATTGATAGGCCCATTTGAATGCATGAAAAAGATAATTCATATCCCCTTTGCTTGTCTAGTAATTAAATAAAATTATTTAGTTACTTCTCGATGGAGGTAATATAGTGGCAGGGTATCCGAGGATATATAGAGCACCCACACTTTAGCAATCCGAAAGCACCCCCGCTATAACTATTTTAAATGGGTAATATTTTTCATCCTCTGTTTAGAGAGGGTATTTATTGGAGCATATACGTTATTCAAAAACCTGAAAATCCTTTAAACGAACAACTCTTTGACTATCATTTTTTCCTTCAGAAAGACCCTCAGAATTAATTTCCAAAGAAAGTTCTTTTATATATCTATCTAAAGTATCAACATCTGAAAGCAATTTATCATTCATAATTAAGCGTTTGTCTGAAGTTTTTGGTTCCAAAAAGATCAAAACAAGATCTACTCCGTCTATAGAGACATTATAAAATTCAGCAAATGCCTGTAAATTAAAAATTTATTTTTTAATTTTAATAAGCATATGGTTTTCAGAAAAATGTGGAAGAAGATCGCTCAATCTTGGAATACAAAAAGGGATGTTTTTAATTATCATTAATAGTCTCTGTTGTGTATGGGCGTCAGCCCTTAAAGTGTTTAGTATAAAAGCCAGTGAAAGCGTCAGTCTATTTGGATCATACTAGCGGGGCTAGTCACTGATCTCCTTCGTCTGTCCCATTCCCTTCGCCTACTTTGTTTATTTCTCTTCGTGATAAAGTGTTATTATTGTGCTCGTTGGCATTAGTGAAATCCCGGACACCTCGGGTCGTAACAATCTCTCAGGCCGAGTTTAGTCGGTCGAGAAGCTTCCTGTGGAATCTCCGTATGGTACTTTTGGATTCTCACCCTTAATCTGAGTGTCAGTTATTCATTCATTCGTCATTAATGTTCCGGACTTAATTTTCACTTGTAAATCATGATAGACATGAAGATGGAAAGATAACTGAGATTCAAATGAGGAGGTGGAGGTCTAAAAAGGTACCTCTGAATATCCGAACCAGAGTCACCATAATCAAGCCAGACTTTTCCGATTTCGCATACCCGGAACCGCCAACCCTAGAAGA
This sequence comes from Meloidogyne incognita, assembly GCA_036172945.1. NCBI lineage: Eukaryota > Metazoa > Nematoda > Chromadorea > Rhabditida > Meloidogynidae > Meloidogyne > Meloidogyne incognita. Next base: position 800,465 of record JARQAC010000035.1, read on the forward strand.
TGGTAAAGGTCTATTCCAAGTCTACTCTTAGTTAAGAAAAATATTTTAAATTATAATTTCTACCTTTGTCTCACTAGTTGCCCTTCCATTTTTAGGGGAAAACCCTCTCCTTACATCAGTTTCTACTTTAATATCACTAATTAAATAATAGGATAATGATGGAAGAAATAAAAATAAATTTGTTAGGAAAACAGTTTTGGGCCTTTTGCCAACTATAAAACCAATTTTTCGAAATAAAGATGATAAACTCATAAATAATCTTGAAAAATAATTTATTTATTTATTTACTTTTTATAAAATTTGATTAATTAATTTATTTAAATCTTGTTCAGAATTATGATTAATAATTTAGATAAAATAACATCTACATTGTGTAATAAAATATTTCTAATTAATTTTTAAAGGAAATTAAAAAATAATTTAAAAGGGAAGTTTAAGAAAAATAATATTGTTCTGGAAAAATTATCATAATTGGAAACAATCAGTAATTAACCCTTACCATGATTTTAGGTTAATCCAAATCTAAAAAACTGGGGTTTCCTTTTGAGTTTTAGTTTAATATCCGTTTTATTTTGGTGAAATTTTTTAAATTATAATTTCAAAAAATATTTTTACTTTAATGAAATCGGCATATTTTTGGCAAGAAATATCAAAATTTTCGCATCTTAAACAAGTCAGATCCACCCCCACCCTTACATAATAATTATTTACTATTTACTATATTTTGCAAATATTAAAAAATCGGTTTCTATAACAACAAATTTTTCATAAAATATAATTTTAAAATTAAAAAAATATAAATATATTTTTAAATGTCAAGAAAGAGTCAAAATTCATTAATTAATCAAATATTATAAGTTTATTAAAAAGATTTATTAAAGTGTTTAAATTATGAATTGTGGGTGTACTCGAAAAATAAAATTGCAGTTTCTATTGAATTAAAGCCAATAAGAAAAATAAATGTTTTTATTCAAATAAATAATTTAAAAAAGCCTTTAGAACATTAACTTTTTTATAAAATTAAAAGTTAATTTATCAATTGTTAGGCGAATGAATTAGTCAGAAAGAAAATAAATTTTACTAAGAATAAGTTTATCTTCTTTGTTCTCTCTTGCAAAAAAAAAAGAAAACAAAAATTAAATTTTATCGCGAACAACCAGGTTTTAAAAATGTAATAGGAAGTTGAAATTTACAGAAACGGCGCGAAAAATTTTTAAAATAGTGAATATAATAAAGTATAGATAATAATAATAAATAATTATTTACTGAGGATTTTTTTGGTATTCAAGACTGAAGTTCGAATCAAAAATTTTCACATGATCGGGAAATATATTCGGCCTATGATTAGAATTTGACACCCTTTGGTCTAAAATAATTCATTAGAATATTTACAATATACCGTATTTATTCTGATATAACGACTTGTCGTTTTATTTCTCAACCCTTTTCTAGAGTGTTGTTATATTAGAAACTGTCGTTATAATAGAGATTGTCGTTATATTTTTCAACCCTTTTTTATAAAATATTTCAAAAAAATCCACAAAAGATTTGACTATTATTCAATGGAAATATTACTATCAATCACATTTTTCGAATCTTCTACAAGATTAGTTTTTTCTAAAATTCCTCCCCTCTACCCCAACATTAATTAATACTGGCTAGAGATCGGCTAGAGATCGAGATGGACCTGGACCAATGGCTGTAGCTGGACCTTGATCTAGTTGATCATTTTTAAATTAAATTTGGCATAACACTAACTGAGGAATGTTGTTTTAATTTAAAAATACTATCTAGTTTTGATGAAATATAAAAAAAATTTTCCTTCTTTTTCTTAACATTTAAAATGGCCAACAAGTAAAATAATTGTTTTGAGGGAAATTGCACTTTAATTGTAAACCCCCTCGTTCTTTTCTAAATTGCTCACTTAATCTTTTAATTTAAACAAGTTTTGATGTTTTTATTGTTTTTTTTATTAATTTTGGCGATAATTTTTGTTTTAATAAAAGTACGAAATTTTTATTAAAGAATGTTTTTAAATTTTAGTAATTTTACGTAAATATTATTATTTTTTATTATAAAATTTTTTTGAGAAGTTTAAACATTAACTAAAAAACTAAAACAAAAAAATAAGTTAAAAATACATTAGAAAATTTTGTTCGAGATTTTCGGTTTAAAGAAGATTAATTTTAACTTCTTAAATTCTGTCAAATATGTATTTTAATAAAAATTTCTACGAGCATTTCTATCCATATTGAGAAGAAATATAAAATGAACGAAGTCCGAAAATGATTTTTCATCAAGATCCAAAATCTCGAAAATCAACGTGAAATTGGAGTAAATTTGTTTCAGATCAATGAAAATCTTTAATATTCCATACCCAGTTCATATGAGATTCCAAATTTCCATTAAAATTCTATTCTATTTCTGATTATTCATGTTTCAATTGTAATATTATAGTAAAGCTTGTGATGGGCCAGGATGGTGTTGGGATGTTGGGCGGGTTGCGTGCGATGTTAAGGTCCCGAGAGGCGATGCCGGTGGGTATGAGCAGAGCGGAGGGTAGGCCTATCTATGCGCTTGTATAACGCTGGTCGGTTACGAGACCGACTTGCCCGGGAATAGTATGCGCTGAATAATAAGCTCTTAGCTTCTGCAGGATTAATGAATAAGCATTTAGCTTCTTCGGCCGGTTATTCACTTCTCTATTGATTACTTTCCAACTGACTGGTGAACAGTCGACTGATCCCATTTCTCCTATTTTCCACTAGCTTTTATCTTACGGCCTTATTTGTCAATCTCCACCCCTTATTCAATCCTTTCCCAAAGGAACTAAAGTTCCTTTTTCCAAGTTCCTTTTTCACATTATTAAGGATCTCAAAAGATCCGTAAAATTTACAATCTACGAATGTAAAGGAGTATTTAGGTATATAATAAGAATGTTTCTATGAAAAGCGGCAATGTTTCAAATTTTGTTTTTCCATATCTCGCTTCAAACTTTTTCTTAAACAACGACTAAAAACAAGCTTCAACAAATAACTGTCAGCGTTTAATAAATATTGAATTTTTTATAAAAATTTATATAAAAACATTTTTTAACACCGTAATATTAGCTTAAATAAATACAGTGCTGTTCAAAGGTATAGCTCGGTTGTTTGACTCGGTACTTGTTTACCCAAATGTTATCAAATTTTGTTAAAAAAATTTAGATTAGAAAGATATTATATTTTCGTTTTTCAACCCCCTATGGATATTTAAAATTTTATTTTAAGCTCATTAGTAGCCCCTGATGCTACTTGCTAGCAAAAAATTTTTTCCAGAAAAATTTTAAAGTAAGATTCAGGCAGCTAAACTACCAAGGCAAACTGTACTATTTTTTAGCAAGATTCTCCTTTTAGCCAGAATTTTTCCACGCGCCTTCGACTCACCTTCGACTCTGCGCGTGGAAAAAAATATAGTAAGATAAAGATGTGTACTTATAAAATTCTTGATTATTTTTGTTCATTATCTAATTCTTTAAAATATAATCTCTAGTTGGTCTCATTATCTTTAATAAGTAAAAAGTTATGATGGAATGAAGAGTGTGCAATAATATACTGGTTACCCTGTAATATTTGGACACCCAAATAACAGCGATTTACGTTACAAAAATATTTGTTTTACGAAAACAAACCCTTTTAAAGATACAACATTAAATTATGTATATGTATACAGACTTTACTTTTTCTCTTTACTCTCACATTCTTATAAATTTTACAAATTTCTTATGCACATACATAGCTGTAAACATTATTTCTTACAACATCAAATAATTTGGACCATTTCGAATTTCTGCTAATAAATTTTCTCTCGACACTTTAAACTTTGTCATCAGCGCATCTGATAAATTAATTTGATCGTCACTTTCATCGTATTCTCTGATCGTGTAAACGGCATTCTCAACTGCTAATCTAGCTAAAAAAGTGCATATTTATATGCTTAAGGAAGAAATAAAATAAAAGAACGGCAAATAAAAAACTTGCCTGTGCTCAAACCAATAGCTGCCATAAAATGAGCTTTTGGATTTAAATCACTTATATCTGCAATGATTGCCGAACTTTTTATTGCTTTAATCTCTTTTACTCGATTTTCTATTTGTTTAGTTTCTAACCAAGATGTACTGGAATAATCTAAGTAAAGAATTTGGTCTTGATTGTTTATATTTCTTGCTCCTTTTTTTACTTTTTTTTCTCTTGATTTAATTATTACTTTAACTTTATCATTATCATCATATATCTCATTATATACTATTAGGTTCCCCGGATCTAACTTATTTAATTTCTTATTAAATCTCCAAATTCTTTATTTGGGTTTTAATCTATTTATCTTATATTAAACTCTTATTCAAAGTTAATTTTTAGAAAACAAGTTTATAAATTTACTTTAAAAAATATATAGTTTCAGTTCAGGAGAACATAGAAAGGGGTAGGATTAAATGGTTTATATAGAGTGGCATATGGGGCGGGAAAGGTCAATGTATATGAGTTATAAAATAAATATGATTGGGAAGGTATTTAAAATAAACAAAGAAGGAAAGGTTGGTAAATTTAAATATAAGCTTGAAGGAAGTAAAATGAGAGGAAGTTAAAAGGTTAACATTTTAATAAAGAATATTTAAATATGATTGAGGGGAATGGGAATTAAAGATAAGAAAAATTTTTAAACAAAATATAAATATTATTCAAATAATAATCCATCAAAACCAATACACAACACTCCTCCCTTCCTCAATTTAGTATCCACGACGATAGTAGTCACGACGATGTCCACCACCATTACTTCCACCTCCATATCCGCCACGGCTATGACGATATGGGCTAAAGCGTTCATTTGCTCTCTCACGCTCTAATTGGCGTAAGAGGAAAAACAATCGAGCATCTCTGGCACTACGGCCGACTCGCGGTCGCCCGCGGTCATTTCCACGTCCTCTCGCCTCACGGCGGTTTTGTGGCCCATCTCTCGCATCAATACGGTTGTTTTGCTGATTTTCTATAGGAACATGTCGTTGAGCATTTTGTTGTTGTTCCTCATTTACTATAGGCTCTCCCTCAACTTCCTCCTCTTCCGGACCCATAACAGAAACAGAATCAGAGGAAATCTCGCTTTCCGCGGATAAGGCTTGAACTGCATTTTTTAATTCCAAAATGGAGTTCTCAATCTCAATAAAACGTGGATTTACTTGTTGTAAGATTTCTTTTACTACTTCTTTTGATTGATCTACAATAGCTTCACGAATAAAATCGTGAGTTTTTTTAATAACCTCTTTAATTTGCTCGTTCTCTTTTTGAACTAGTTCAAAAAGGTTATTGTTCTTCTTTTTGTTGTTGGAGGTTGTTGTTGTTTTTTGCCCACCATCTAGATGGTGGGCAAAAAACAACAACAACCTCCAACAACAAAAAGAAGAACAATAACCTTTTTTAATGGCCTAAAATCTACACAAGGGCGTAATTTTCCGTCACTTTTCTGAACAAGGACCAAATTACTAACCCATGGTGTATTACTCTCCTCAATAATTCCAGTCTCCAACATTCTCTGAATTTGAGCTTTAAGCTCAGATCTGTATTTTTCAGGCGTTCTAAAAGCTCTCGATTGAATCGGTATTTCAGTATTTGTTAAAATTGTTGGGGCAGTTATCTTACATTTACCTAAATCAAAGTCGTCTTTCGCAAAATTCTCCTCATTTTTTAAAATAAATTCGGTAAATTTTTGTTTATCTTGAGGGTCCATTAATTCAATTTTAGAAATTATGCCTTTGATTTGTGCAGAAAAGGCTAATCGATTTCCTTTCTCTTGAATAAACACTTCAGGGTTATAAAGGTTTATTAATTCTCCAGTTCTAAAATTTAAGGCAAACGGGAGCTTTTTTAACGTTTCTCTTCCAATTATTCCACTATAAGATCCATTTTTATTTACTTCATCTTTAACTACAGTTACTTTTGTTTGGATTTCAATATTTGCTATTTTTATCTTTATTTTGGCTTGACCTAATGCTGGGATTATGTTATTGCCAATTCCAATAACACCGGAGAAATCTGGTTGATAAAGGTCAGTTACTTTTAATCTTCTTGCGGTTTTCTGCCCAATTAATGTAACATGAGCGCCAGTATCTAAAAGACAGATTAATTTTATTCCATTAATTTCAACTAATATGCGCATATTTTCATCGCATTCGAAACCAGCAATCATAATCTCCGCATTTTTAATTTCGGGAATTTTTTGTTTTTCTTCTTCAAAGTGCTGAGAAGGCCATCTTTGTGAAATGGGTAGGGTTTTACCATATTTACCAGGTCTACTCTTAAATTCATTAAGGGTTATTTCTTCATTTTGTTCTTCTCTTTTAGTTCTATTTCTTTTAGAAATATATTGAAAAATCCTTTCTCCTACATTTAAATATCCAATAGTTTGTGCTAAAATGGCTGGGAGTATAAATTGGACCAAAAATTGTAGGGTAACATAGCAACAACAGATAAATACCCATACTTGATTTATTGAAAAAATTCCTCCAGTTAAAAATGCAAAAAGTCCTTTTGCAACGATATTTGCTGCGAATGCTTCTGTTCTTGTACTAGGGTTTTGCCATAACGATCCTTTACTGGTTAATCGCGTGATTTCATGGGTTATAGCAGCTGTTTCGATTGTCTCCGAGAAGTGTTCGGGTGAATAAATTTCTGTAAGGTTAGTTAAAATCTTATTTTTAAAGATAGTAATTCCCATGTCTGGTAGATCAATCTTTCCAAAACGAGCTATTTTTTTAATACCCTCTTCAGAAATCTCTTTCTGATCTCCTGTTGATTGATCATAAAGGATCGTTCTGCCGTTTAAAGTAACATACATATATTTATTTATCTCACAATCAGATTCTCCTGCACTCGAATGAATTATTAGGGTCTTAGTATCCAAAAATCCATGCTTTTCATGTCCATGTAAATTAAAGGAAACAGGGAGTCTATCAAAACAAAAGCCTAGTCTCCAGTTAAAATGTATCTTCTGATCTTGTATTGGGTAACAGGGTCTAATTTCCATGATTTTTTCTGTCACTAACCTCGCTGTTATATAATCAATTTTTAAAAAGTATCTCGCTAACAAAGTAGGATTAGCGGCTGCCAAAGCGAGAGTTTGATCAGCTACTGCCTGTAATGTATTACAAATTTGGCGTACTGACTCTATAAACAATTTTTGAGTTGTTCGTGTAAGTTTTGTACTTAAAGCGGTTAGCTGAGACTCTAGTTGTGGTGAATAAACTACTCCTGTTAACTTTACTACGTCTGATTCAATTAATTTACTGCTTACCGCTTCCCTTTTATTGCGGGAGTTTTCACTTCTATTAATTAAATTTAAAACAATTTTATACTCATCCTTTGAGATAGCATACCCTTGGTCAGTAATTATCATTTCCTTTTGACCACAATCAATCTTTTTAGTAATATTTTCAAAAGTTAATGCGAACTCATTAAATTCGGATATCCAAATTCTCGAAGCGAATTCTCCATGCCAATTGGCTATGGGTATAAAAGCGCACTGTTGGGTTTTATCTGGCGTCCATACCAGGCTTCCCTGGCTACATTTGCATGTGCCCGATTTATAATTACATTCTGGGCAGCTCCCAATTGGGGTATTTAAAGAATCTACTCCGAAATGGGTAAATACGACTGTTTCATAAACGTAACAGTTTATTACTTCTTTGGTTGACCAAGCTATCCCAAGTGGCCAAATATTCCAGCCTACTTCTAAACTATTGTTTGTAGCCCTTAAATTCCCATTTTTCTCAAATAATTTTCCGGCTTGTGAATTATTGGTCTCTTTCATTTTAGTACATAGGGAGATTGGAACATTTATATTTTCAGTTTCTATTTCTTCATATTGGGATCCAAAAATACCTAATCTCCTAGAAATTTTACTTTTAATGCATTTGCAAACAGTGGCCGGTGTTTTATATTCTAATGTATTAGCTCTGTAAACATACAAATTTAGTGATACAGGTGATTCAGATGGTTGCCAAGATGGACAAATAGGGTCTTCCGGGAACTTCCATAAGGAGGTAGGTGAATTATTTAGGCAAATCATGGGATTTTGAGCAACAGCACAGCAAAGTACGGATAAAAGAGCAATAAACATAAATAAAATTGGGCTTACAGCTTTAATACCCGGACTTGATCTGCGTTGAAAACGAACGCGCGGCGATGAACCTCTCTCAGAAGACTGGCTACTTTCTCTCGAGTTTGAATTTCCTCGGCGATTTTGATAATTACCGTAATTTCTGTAATTATTTTGACTCGATGCTTGTCTATTATTATATTGTCTATAATTATTTCCCTCCCGTCTGTTTGAGTATCTATTATTATTTTGATATCCACCATTATAATTGGGTCTTGCATTATTGTCATACCTTGGTCTATTTTCAAAGTTTCGAGGACCATAGTTTACTCTCGGATCATAATTACTGTTTCTATTCCCACTAATATTTCTTGGGTTTTCTGTACAATAACGAGCAATATGACCTGGTTTTCTACAACTGTAACAGGTAACAACGTCGGGTTTATTTTTAGAGACAACAAGCGCGTCCACCTTCTCTGCTAGTTCAGTCATTGAAATGTTTATAGCAGGCTTTCTCGCAGACAGTAGTAATTCAAAATGCTGTGCCAATTCATAAGCTCCTACATAATCTGTGGGTCTCTGCGATTTTACCTGGAATTGTAGTTCGGGGACTAATCTATCCAAAAATTCTTCTAAGAGACGCTTTTTAATACTTTCCTCGGCATCGCCACTAAGGGCAGTCCTCACAGCTTCATTCAGTCTATTAGAAAAATCAAAGACCGGCTCTCCTGGGGCTTGTTTACAAATCGACAGGGTTTGTCTAGCAATAATTTTCGTATTACCATTTTCGAATCTATTCTTTAAAAATATAATCGTGTCTTCCAATCTAGTCGGAGCGGGGTTTATTGAATCATATACGGTCCTAGCCTGGCCATTTAAACAAAATCTTAAGCGCGCTAATTTTTGCTCTTCCGTAAGCGGAGTGGTTATTAAGCTCAGAATATCCTTAAATTTTTCTATCCATTTAGAAAAAGAGATGGATGGATTCCCGTCATATCCCGAAATGAAACTCCCTCCATTAAGAAATGGGTCCCCCATTTTAATTTCTGCTCCTAAAGTAAGATCTAAATCAGCCTCTTCATTTATTTCAATTTCATCCTCAGATTCGTTTTGGGGTACAACTAAATTTAAATTTCCTTTAAAATTATTTTCCATATTTTTTAAAGAATTTCTCAATTTTGTGATGGAACCTTTAGTCCCTGACAAACTATTTTTATTGCTTTTAACGTTCTCCTCAATTTGGTCAATTCTTTTTTCAAGGGTGCGGAACGAATGCGCAACCGTCTTTTCGAATGTTCTCAAACGAGTTAAAATCGTTTGGAAATTGTTTAGCTCTGTAGCAGTGAAAAATTTAGGATCAAAATCTGATCCAGCCATTTAAACAATTAAAATTAAAAATGTAAGAACTACAAAAAAATTTATTAAAAAAACAATTTAAAATTACTCAAAAATTTCCAATACTTCGTCCGTAGACGGTTCTAATTTTACTTCGGTTTGCCCGCACACAGCTCAGGACACCGGATTTTTATTTCTCAAGGGTTTGCCCGCACACAGCTCAGGACACCCAAATGTATTTTTCAAAGGATCGCCCGCACACAGCACAGGACGCCTGATTAAAAGCTTTTTAAATGGGGCTCGCCCGCACACAGCTCAGGACACCCGAAAAATTATTTTTTTTTAAATACACTTGAGGGGTCCGCACACAGCTCAGAACTCCCTTATTTTTCAATAAAATGATCCGCACACAGCTAAGATATTTCACACAGAAATATCCTTATTAATTTACTTTTAGTTTTTGGATCTCCGTTTATCGCGACGGGTCGTGGCACCAGTATTAGGTTCCCCGGATCTAACTTATTTAATTTCTTATTAAATCTCCAAATTCTTTATTTGGGTTTTAATCTATTTATCTTATATTAAACTCTTATTCAAAGTTAATTTTTAGAAAACAAGTTTATAAATTTACTTTAAAAAATATATAGTTTCAGTTCAGGAGAACATAGAAAGGGGTAGGATTAAATGGTTTATATAGAGTGGCATATGGGGCGGGAAAGGTCAATGTATATGAGTTATAAAATAAATATGATTGGGAAGGTATTTAAAATAAACAAAGAAGGAAAGGTTGGTAAATTTAAATATAAGCTTGAAGGAAGTAAAATGAGAGGAAGTTAAAAGGTTAACATTTTAATAAAGAATATTTAAATATGATTGAGGGGAATGGGAATTAAAGATAAGAAAAATTTTTAAACAAAATATAAATATTATTCAAATAATAATCCATCAAAACCAATACACAACAATACAAAATTAAAAAGTGCTTTAAACCATCGTTTTTGTAATTCAACAATAAAATCATCAAATTGTTTCATTGTTTTCTCATGATTTTCTTCAGCCTTATTTAAAGATATTTATCTCGTTTATGTCGATATTCTATATACATAGGTACGTTCACGAATAAATTATAGAGGAATAAGTCTCGAATTTGTACTAAATATCCTGCCGTCCTGATGCCCGAAAATCAAAAATTCCTGACTATTATGATCATGCTGTGGAATAATTGATTGGATGGAAGATGGGATTTAATCATCCGGAATGAGCTCAGACCAATTGGTTATTTATTTTAATTTATATTCTTTCTGCAAGTGCGAACACAACACTTAAGTTTTTTGGGGTCGGGAATACCGACTCAGGATACTGATTTCTTGGAATCTGGATTTAAAATTTACTCAGAAATTTCCACCGAGCATTAGATGTTATTTCTAAATCGGTAGGATCCCTGGTTTTTTACTATTTCATGGCATGAGTTGCTATCGACTCTTCGCTATTTGTTAGTGAAGAGTTTGTTTCAGGTCAAACTTAAAGATCAACTGGCAATTTGATCTGATTCTTTAAGATGACACCAGATAAATACCTTTCTTAATTTATTATTCCGAATTGAAGATTTCGATTTTTCTTTAAATTCATCATCAAGCATTTTTCTTTCATTTTTAATTTCTTCAATAAATTCCACGATTGCCATCGGCGTTCTTGATTCGATTTGTATTTTTGATTTTTCCTCAAATATTCGTACAAAGGTATATGATGCATAATTTGAACAACAAATACTCCCATCATTTGATGTTCTATAAGTTTTGCCTGTCCTAGTTAAAGGTTCACCACCAAAATATTCAGATGCCATTCCATACGAAATTAAAGAAGAAATACCTTCATAACGTTTTCTAAGTTTTTTAGAAAGAAAATCTGATTCTTCAACCAGTTTATCTATATTTTCCTTATCTAAATAACTCCAGCTATATTCAAGCATGTCTTTGTAGAAAAAGTAACCGTTTTTAAATATCTTTTTGTTATGAAATTTTTTGTCAAATATAGCAAAAGCATAGTTAACTGATGTTGTTTTTGATTCTAAAGTTTTTTAATTAATATACAATTTTGCATGAAAGATTATTTGAGGGGCTCCTTCAATAGCATTAGTAACAATGTTTATGCAAAAAATTTTCGTATCTAAATAGTATGTACATACCGGGAATGAGCCAACAAGAAAAACAAAATTCCCGATTTCGGGAATCGGTTAATTTACTTTTTTCCTTTTTTCTTGTCAAATTAACAGTAGAAAAGGAAAATTAATCTGAGACTCAAATACGGTGTGGGACAGGAAATTAATAAAATAACGAAAGTAGGCCCAAAAATATTAAAAAATTGATATGGAAAATTTGCCAGTTTAAAATTTACCTAAAAATTTATTTCGAATATTGTCATTAACACTATCTGCACAAAAAAATAAATCAAATGTAATTCCTTGAACCTCAGATCCATAAAGTGTTTTAATTGATTTTCCTCTTAAATCATTGATTTCGTTTTCAATTATTTTATTGCCTTTAAAGGCCTTTTCATTTGTGAGGATAGCCTTTTTATTTTTATTCTTCTTGCTTTTAAAATTTAATTTTGATTTCAATTTTTTAAAAAAGGATGCTTTTTGTTTTTCCGGTAAAATATTGTCAAAATTATTTAATTCACCGGCTTTTCTCAAAATTGCCAAAGGGTTTTCCTGTGTCAAATTAATGTCAACAATCTCTGTGTTGCTAAGAATTCTCAAGAATGATTTTCCTTCATAATTTGCCTCTTGGTTTCCTTCATGATCATTTACATATTCAATTAATTTATTTAACCTATCCCTTAACGCAATCTCCAAATTTTTACTTTCAATAATTACCCCAATATCATTATTAACATCTTTTAACAATGATTTATCTTCAACAAAAAGTTGATCAAATCTGGTACCCAAAATGTATCGTAATTGTGACATCCATTTTCGATCAACAAATATAAAATGATTGCGAGTGTACTCTTCAGGACTATCATCTATTAGAGTTAAATTCATACCTTCTAAAAATTATTGAGAAATAAAATGAAGTATGTGAAAGGTTTGAATTTATTTACCGATAAAAAGCATGATAGTAGCATATAGTCCAATCGGACCACCACCTTCCACAACTACATTTTCATATTGCTTATTCGATTTTTTATTGGAAAGATGATCAGAGTAGATCTGCTCTATTATAATTTTATCCATTTCTTCGCTTTGGAATTTTGATAAAACAAAAATTGACTTTAATGCACACAAAGCGGAAATAGTCAAAAGAAGCTCTTGTTTATTTGTACGAAACCATTCTTTAATAAGCCTCCGAGACGAAGGCCCCTTTTCCATAAAAGAGTATATGTCGATCAACGACCCTTCTGAGCCATTTGAATGTAGATCAATTATGAAGAGTTTGCAAATTATAATTGAATTTATCATGTTTTCATAGTATTCTATGGATTGATTAGACATGGAACATGCTTTAAAATTTGGTATATTAAATAGTTGCCTTCTCTCTAATAGAATTCTATTAATATGATCAAATGTTTACTAAAGCAAAATGTTTACACTCTACTAATACCTAATTATCAATTCGAATCTTATCTCCATTTAAGTGCGAGCTATCTACCTGAAACTTCAGCCTTTTCTTTTCCATTTTTATTTTCCTCTAACAGAACTCGACAATTTTTTATGTAGTGATCATAATCATTCAATTCTTTTGCAATATCATTAGATAACTTAACATTCTTCAAATAGACTTCACCGAAATCAGATACTTTACGTACAAGACTCTGAAAAGCATTTTGGTATATTTGAAAGGAAACTTCATCTTTTATTTTTTCATCAGCATCCAAAAGATATTTAAATTCTTCAAATAAAAGAACAACCTTTGATCGTTTATTACTTTGTGATTGTTTATCAGCTTTCTTTTTTAACTTTTCTTTGCGCCTGTGATCTAAGCCTTTCTCTGAAAAATTTATGATTTTATGGAAGTATTATGTTGAAACTTAAATTGTATCTGAACACTTTGATCCTTTAATCGAAAAATAACTGTGAAAGAAAGACTATAGGAATACACATATTTTATGTTCAATTATTCAACCTTACGGGTACTGCAGAGCAGCAAGGGAAATAATGGAATTGAAAATTTGTCTAGGTAGAATACAAAATTGTCCTAATTACAAAATAGTTTTAAAAAATGCGATAATATTCACGAAAGTCCTTTCAATTTTTTTAGAAATGGGTAAAAATTCTTTTAATTGTTCGGCGTTCGCCCAATACATTTAATTTTATTTCCCATAGCTGGACTGTTGCGCAAGGGTGTTCGTAAAATATACCTATAAGGCAGCGGAAAAGTCTCATACTTTTAGAAAAATCTAGCATTTTACCTTTATCAAATATATATCTCGGCCAAGCTTGTTGCAGTGAGTCGTATATAAATTTGCTTTGTATTGCTTTAGGTAGTTCTTTTTTATTTTCATTATTAGTTTCATTTCCTTTAAAATCAAATAAAACTGGGAAACTTTTAATAAACAAAAATAGGTATTTTAGTTTTGCTTCTTATTTATTTTTTAAATGAAATACATAAATATTCGAGTTTTTGTGCAAGAAATATTTAAATTAACCGATAAGGATTTTGGAATCCGTATTCGGATATATCTGTGAGGTTAATATACGTATATCTGTATATCTAAGAAATATTTACAATATAAATTAAAGACCGGAATATGATTGGCTTGCGAGAATCTAGATCGATAGATTCTTGATCTTCTCTTAAATGACCTTCATTAACATCTTCCCTTTCTTTTTGTTATAAAAGATTTGAATGTTCTTGCAAACCTATTTCAAAAATTTTTTAAAATTTATTTTACCATTAGCATCTTCATTATAATTCAACTCCAACAATATTTCTCGATTTTCATCTATTATTTGTTTTCCTTTAGATGAAGAAGAGCTTCCATACAAAATCTTTTTTTTATTTTTATTATTTTCATCCTTTGTATTATTTAATTTATTAGTTCCGTATAATAAATTAATTATACTTAAACAAGTTAATAAAATAATAATTTTCATTACAATTAAAATTTTTTCTAAATTTTCATAGGGTGCGGCGAATTAAGGGCACTTTTTCTTTTCGGTGATTGAAATATGTAGATATTTTATTCTTTTTATTTTATTCTCAACACTATAAGAAACTTGTTGATACCAAATAATGAAAATTTAGATAAATTATAGCAAAGAAAAATGAGCCTGAAAGCCTGGAATATCTAAAAACATTTTTCATGCCAAAGATCATAACTTAGTTAAACATCATTAAATGCGAGTAATTTTTTACTAAACGACTCTTATCGTTCAGCAGTATCGATTTAACTTATGATATCATTTCTGAAGTGTTACCCAAGAAATGATATTTGCCAAAATTAAACGTCATCGGATAGGAATAAAGAGCTGTGTCGAATGATTACATATTTCCGATATCAAATCTTAATCATGATCCCTGGCCAACTTTTATCAAAAATCTTGCTCAAAATTTATTGGAAAATTAGTCAACCTATATTATAAAATCCAGAAGTAATTTTAATATGAACATGTTTCATAAGGTGTTTGGAAAAATAATTACTGATTTTCATAAATTTTGAAGGTTATGACAAAAATAAAAAGTGCCCATAATTTGCCGCACCATGTATTTAATAAAATAAAAATTATTTGTTAATTATTAGAAATGATAAAACAATTAATTTTTATTAAAATAAAATTGCTTTACTAAAAGTTGTAACAAAAACATTTTAACTAATTTTTCACTAATTTTTGTTAGAATTTCTCTATCGGCAGTGACAGTAAATGTCGCTTCGTGGAATAGGCACATGGACGGAATCAAGTAAAATCGCGTATAATACCCCGTCATTAACTGATACAGATATACACCAGACTTGGTTCTGGATATGAATATGGCTACAGATATTTTCAAAATGCCTGCGAATATCGTCTTAAACAATCCGGATACATTTATAAAATTATTGTCAATTATCATTTACCAAGTCTGTTATACACTTCGTTTCATAACCCACTTTAAATTTTCTTCCATAATATATAGTATTTGATAGAATTATAATATGTATTAAAATTTAAGAAAATTTAACTATTAAGAAAATAATTAAAAGGTCAATTAAAGAAAACTGAGTAATAATTTAATCTTTAAATTATGTCTTTCATAATAAGAATTACGCAATTTTGTCTTACTTAGAAAAATAAAGAAAATATTGTCTGGAAAAATATTTGTTATTGTTTACATTTACGACATACCGTATTTTCTCTATTAGAATGCCACTCCCCAGTTGAATGCCAGTCTTTAATAGAATGCCACTTTGGAAGGCGATCGAAAAATAGAATGCCATGGCATTCTAATAGAGAAAATACGGTATTTTAATTTAAAAAATAGAAAATTATTTACTTAATATTATTTTTTAATAAAGATAGAGCAGAATTTTAGATTTAAAAAAATAAAATTTTAAATGAGAATACAAATTAAATTTTGAATATTTAATTAATAAAGCTAAACTAGTTGTTTATAGTTTTTTATTGAGAAGCTATAAGTAAAAAATTTTGCACTTTGTCATTAATAGAATTGATTTTGAGAATATTGACTGCGCTATTTCAATATTAAAATACAAAATGTATAATTTATTGAGTGAATTCACTTAAACTCTCCATGTTAATATTATTTTTATTTTTAAACCCCGCTAAGTAATATGTAGACAGGGACCATTTCAATTTCCGGTTGAACGGTATGAGGGAGTCGGGAGAGGAGGGGTCCGAGAGCGGTTAGGTTTTTTAGGAAATAATAAAGGAAAAATAGTCAACAAACTTCAAAAAATATAATATTTTAAAACATCAGTTTTATTAGAATGACAGATTTTAAAGAAAAATATGTTTAAAAAATAACAGGGTTGGACAACAAAGAGAACGTTTTTTATATTTCACAGTTGGGTGGGTGCGAATTCAACTACGGAGCAGGACGAGTTCTGGGTTCAGGGCCTACGGCCGGTTGGTTTGAATGAGTACTTGACCCTATTCCTTAGCAGTATACTGTGAATTGGTCCAAATTGTTTGGTCCGATTGAGTTAAATTTGATAAAGAAACCCTTCTCTTACCACTAACAGTTGGGCGACAATCAAAGGGAGATTGTGCAATTATTTCCTGGTTGCACTGTAATTTTAGGTATAAATATTAAATTAAAAATTATTTCTTATTCATTTAATTCTTCAATTTCATCATCTTTCTCTTCCTCAATAATTGTATCCAGTTTTTCTTGCAAAGGATAAAATTTGACTTTTTTCTCAATATCCTCTTCTTCTTCTAACCATTCCTCTATCTTATCTAATTTTTCTTTTTTATTAAGAAATGGAAATATTTTGTTAATTAATTTAATAAAATGCCCTCCTTGTCTATTCTTATCTATTTTTATTTTAAACCTTCCAAATTTGTATTCGGTCCCAGCATAATTTAATATTTCTCTAGCTTTGGGTAATATATCATTTTTACAATATTTATCTAATACTTGTTTATATTCTGCATAATTTCTCTTAATTGTGGCACAAAATTGAAGTAAATCCAAAAAATATTTAACAGTCAAGAAATCACCATATTCTTCAATGGTTTTTTGCTAAATTTATTATTTTTAAAATTTCAATCGCGGATTTGTTAATTTTTTGTGCAAAGTTTATTAACTTTTAAACTTTTTTTAAATTTTTTATTAACAAATTTTTTGATTTATTCTACTTAAATGTCAGGGGTCCTGCCGACAAAAAATACAAAATTCCCGATTTCCGGAAATCGGGATCCCGCCCAAAAATACATCAGGATTTCTGATTTTCGGGAATCGGGACGGCAGGATCTATGATAAATTTTACAGTTAATTAACATATTAAAAAATTTTCTAAACTTTTCAGGAAAATTTCCCCCAAAAAAGTGACGCTAAAAACGTGACGATGCCTTTCCACTAGAGATCAAACCGAACCGAGATTTCGAAAAAAACTTAGTTTATGTAGATCGAGATTTTCGTAAATCTCATACGATTTTCGTACTATACTCTCAGCCTAAACAATACACTCCATTCTATTCTATTTATCTTAAACTTTGTATCATATCTTAATATGTACAACTTTGCCTATTAAATAATATTTTTATCTGATATCTTTTCTAATAATAATTTAAAGTTTACATGTTCATTAACTGACAGTCCTTTTCTAAAATTTTCACACATTTTTTCTATTTCCTCTTTTTCTTCCAAATAAAATTTTTTCAAAATTAATTTGCCCTTTTCATTTTTGTTTAATTTCTTAATTAATTTTGCTAAATTTTTCATTTCCTCCTTTTTAAATAAATGTTTTTCGATAGTCCCAATATATTTAATTTCTTTTGTTAAACGATTAAAATTTCTCGAATGTATTTTCTGCTTTTTAGGATCATCAGCAATTTCTATTTGATTTTTGACAATAATTAGTTTTAATATAATTTCTTCAATTTTAAGCTCTGAATTTTTAATTATGAAATAAATATTTTGCAATATTAAGAGATAAATTGCAAGGAGCAGGCATAGATTCTGCGACCCTTGGACAGTTCTTGCTAGGAGCTTTCGCTCACATCTTACAGGTCCACTACCGACAGAGCTATTGAGGCGTTGCCTTAATTTTCTCATTTAATACATCTTAACCCCTACCTATAAAGCGTTTTAAATCTTTTCTAATAATTTTTATCGCAGTTCGACACATGGCTGAGTGTCTCTTCTACCATGTAATTAATAGGATAAGCTTTAAACTAAGCTAAAAATTACAAATTAATCATATAACCTTCATTAACACCTTCCCTTCCTCCTTGTTCTGAATCCGATGAATTCGAATGTTCTTGTAAATTTATTTAAGAATTAAATTTTTTGAATAAATTAGAAAAATATTTACCATTAACTTCCTCATTATAATTCTTTGACTCTAACAATATTTCCTTATCTTCATCTATTATTTGTTTTCCTTTAGATGAAGAAGAGCTTCCATACAAAATCTTATTTTTATATGTATTATTTTCATCTTTTATATTATTTAATTTATTTGTTCCATATATTAAATTAATAAAATTTAAGTAAATTATTAAAATAATTATTTTCATTAAAATTAGAATTTGCTTTAGATTTGTAATTCAATAAAAATTATTTTTTAATTATTTTAATTTGTAAACAATTTAAGATTGATCCGAATAAGAGTAACAGACAAGAAGTTAATTCAAAATCTTTTAGTGATAAATAATGAGAAGAAAAATAATAATTTTCTGAAAGTCACTTGGATTGTTAGCATGGAGATAAGCAAAATCTCATTCACGGGAACCCATAACAAGATTTATTTTCAAAGATCAAAAGGAGCGATACCAAGCAATTAATCACTTAAGACCTGGAAACTTTTTGATGCTTAAACCTGGCATTATAAGACGAGGTCAATAAAATCAAGTATGAAGTCTCTCAACACATGTTTATTACATTTCGTTTCAAAACTATGACCGACTTAAAATTTATTGTAATTTTTATCTAATATCAGAAATATTTAAAAAACAAGAATGGGTTATAATTATAAAATCATCTGTTTTGGGAAAAACTAGGTAAAGAAATTATTTAAAAATTTTGTATTGAACAAAAATTCATGAAAATTTTGGAAAGATTCGTCGATTATTTAAATATATCGATATAATAAATTTCAGAAAGATACAGTAGTCGACATAAAGATAGGGACAAGAGTAATTTAAATGAAAATTAACTATTTTTCGGTCAAAAAATACGTTCTATATAGCATTAGAAAGCTCTATTTATATCTCAGTTGACATGTTTCTGCATTTTTCATGAAAATGAAAATTGGCCGAGATAATCCGGATCTACCGGATATACCAAAAAAAATTTTCGGAAAAAGAAAAAAATTAAATAATTTTTTGGAATTATTTAAAAAAATTAGTAGATTTATTAAATTATAAATTATATTCAAAAATATTTTTATTTTTAATATTTTTAAAAAAATTTAGCTATAATATTAACCTCGCGGAATTAATCAAGTATAACAATAATTATTATTTTAAATTATTTGAAGGTCGATTAAAGAAAATTAAAGTCTAATTTAATTTTTAAATTACTTATATACATGTCTGGTCAAAATATATAATTCATAATTTTTTTTTATTTTCAAAGAAAAATAAAGAAAAATATTGTCTGGAAAAATATTTGTTATTGTTTTCATATGTACATATGTACATATAAGAAAGATTTTTAACAAATAATTAGGAAATTGTCTATTCGATTTTATTTTTAAATAAATAAAGGAAGATAAAAATTTTAAATAAAAATTAAATTTTGTGGAAATTCAATATTTATAGCAATGTCCAAGACTTTTTTCTTTTGTCTTTCAAATTTTTTTTTGCATTTTTTCTGTCTTGTTACTTCTGCTACTTGCAATAGGTTAACTTATTCCCAGAAAATTTTTTGGTCATGTAGTAAGAATTAAGAAAATTTTGTTACCAAATTTGCATTGTAATAATCAGTCAACAATTAAATAGCTGAAATAACTAAAAAGAATAATGTTGATTCAAATGTTATTTTTTAATAAAAGGAGGTGAGAAGAAAATTGGGGCTGGGCTTATGGGGTTAAACTACCCAAGTAAAAGGTCCTAAAAATCCGTTTGTTTATACAACAATCAACAATTAAGCAACAAAAAAGACTACATACTTCCTAATAAGCATGCCAGAAAACATGCCATAGAAACGTAGTGAACGATGACTCGACTCGAAACCGACAATCTTGTTAATAGGAGAGATAATTTTAATTGCATAATTATTATTTTTGTTTTTGCACTTTCTTTAATTTTTTTGCTACTTATTATTCGGCATTTATAAAAAGACAAAAATATTTATTTGCACTTTGTCATAACCTTTTAATATCATTTGATTTTGAGAGTCTTGCCTCCACTCATTCATTATTAAAACACAAAAAAATGTAGTCTAATGTCAATTCCTCTCTTTAACTCTTAATAAATAAATAGCTATCATTGCGCAATTATTTTTATTTATTAATTAAAGTGCCTGGGCATTTTTTTATTCATGGGCAAAATATTTAAAAAAAAATATTTAAATATTCAAATAATAATTGTCAATTATTCTATGTTTATGCCAAAATTTCAATTTATATTTGTTGTTTTTGAATGACTCCTATACAATCGAAAGCCCTCGATAAGATCTATCTTCTTTCCAACTATATGGATCAAGTCTGATCTCCCGTTAAAAAGTTACAAGTAAATAAGTGTGAAAACAATTTCTTTCATCTATCGAGTTGTAACTTTTACATAAATGGGAGATTTTTTATTAACTTTTAAATGCGAGATTAGATTAGATAAAAAGTTACAAAGTTAAAGTTGATCCTTCAATTTTGGATCCTTCCAGTTTATATTCAATTAAATATTCGATCAAATTTAAAAAAATTCTGTAAAAATTCCTGTGAAAATTTTCATCAATATTAAGTAGAAAAGCAAAAAGAACGAAGTCTGTAAAGGCTTTCTTCATTGAGATCTCAAAACCCAAAAATCAACGGAAAAGGGGGGTCTCTCCCCCTCAAGCTAGTGTTTAAATGGTTAATAATTACCCAAGATTATTAATTAAATATTCGATTAAATTTTATTAATTAAATATAAATATTTTTTTACTTTTCTGTTTTATTTCTTTTAGTTTTGAATATGGTAATAAATTCTGTTATTATCAAAGAAAATATTATCATTTAAATATTATAAATTATTTTTAAGCAGAATTTAAATGCACCTCTACTATTTCCTCCTTTTATTTTTTATTTGCTCTATTATTTTAAATAGTATTGAGGCTCCGAAAATAAAATCAAAAAAAGCAAAAACTTCTCAAGATGATAATGCTAATGTTCAGGGTAAACATTAAAGCAAAAACTTTAACTTTAATAAATATTTGCCGTATTACCTCTAATTGAATGCATTGGCATTCTACATATTTCTCAAGTCGTTCTATCGTTTCTGTATTAGTGAGTGCATTCTATTGGAGTAGGCTCATTCAAGTTTTCAATCACATACCAAAGGGGCAGGTGATTGAACGGGACATTCTAGTTCTCTATCATCCTCCCAAAAGGCATTCTATTCGGCATTTTATTAGAGGGGTTACTCAGATCCGGATTAGAGTAAATCCGGAAGTTAATATTAAATTTTATAGGCAAAGAATACGCCTTTAATCAACTCAATTGGTTTATTGACAAAAGTTATAGACTTATTTCTGTTGTATTGAACAACAAAATAGATAAGGAAATCGAATACTCGATCAAATTTTCTATTTTTGAGTTTCAAGAAAAATATGATTATTTTATTAAAATTATTGAATCAAAAAAAGGAATGATTTTACCAATAAATATGAATAGAAATATTTATACTCCAGAATATTTAAAGAATATTGCAGCAATTATGGCGAGATTTGAAACAAATAAACCTTTTAATTTAAAAAATTTTATTAAAACAATAAATTTTTATAAGGAGGGAATAAAGGAAAATGGAGTTATTTCAATAAAAAAATTATCCCCGTTTATGGTGCTGGATAAAGTAAGCATTTGTTTAGTAATTTAATTTGTTGTCTTACTCTTAAATAAAATTTTTCAACATACTGGGGAATGTACCATTCAGATTCTCGAAAGTTGGGAATACTCGATCTTTTTGAGCCGGGTCTGCCAATGCCATAAAATAGGGAATTGAAAAAATTAGGGTATTACTGATTGCCTATCGTCAATCTATTTTATAAGTAGACACATTCCCTGATAATACTGACAATAATAGCAATAATTAGTGAGATGAACTATATACCTAAGCATTTTAAAAATTTCAGGCTGAACTAGTTGTATATTGAAACTAGAACCTTTAAGCCTTCTTATCCCTAACATACTTTAATTAATAATTTAATTTTAAGAAAATGCAACATCTTACCCAGGCATTAAGAAACGCAATTTTCAACACTTGTGAAATTTACCTAAATAACCAAATTAATTATACTTTATGTGTATTTTCTCACCTTTACATTTTTACCTCAATGATTCAAACATCTTTATTTGATCTTGGACTGTATAAGGGTCTTATAAATGTAAATTTGACAATAGATACTCTTAAGAAGTGGTTTGATATGGGCCCAGGTATGTTCAAGTAAAAGTTTTCTAGGAATAATGGAAATATTCATTTCTTCCTGAAGTCCCCTCATTGTGTCTTTAACATCTAGTTAATTAATAATTTGAGTCCCATGAAAACTAAGAACCTTTGAAACACATAGCAAATTTTTTTGCTCAAACGCAGCCTTCATATAGGAGTAAAGAAGAATCTGGGCATTCGTTCCGATTGCGATTCTAGGTTAAGATTCGAAAAATCTTAATTCTCAAAAGATAAAATACTTCAATTAGTTAAAAAATTGTTCCAATTACCTATTTTATCCAAATTTTAGGTGGCCGAATATCGAATAATATACAATTATCTGCAATTCAGCAACAATTTTATACTGAATGGATGTGTGATGCAGGGAGTAAAATGCTTGATTATTTAAAAGTTGAAACAAATAAGAGAGAATGCACAGAGAGAATTGAATCTGGCTATAAAGATTTAGCCAAAATTTTTGTTGAATCAGTTAGTATAGACTATTCAGAAGATAATATTGTCGAAGAATTATCCAAATTAAGAAAGAATAATACTGAATATAAGTAAAAATTTTATAATAAAAGAGTTTTTAAAATACGTAATTGCTTAAATAATTATCCTGGGTAATTATTGTTGATAATTAATAGAGAAAAAATAAAACTGTAAACCTAAAAAACTCCCACCTCCTTCCGTTTTCTGCTTTTTAAAAAATCGAAATTATACAGTTTATTTTTTAAAATAAATTCAAAAAATTATAATTATGTATAAACTCAAAATTATGCATCCCTTTGTACATATGTATATTATAGCTTGGTGAGAGGATTAGGGGGTAAATGTCCAGCTCAGCGTACACATGTCCGCAAAGGGAATTCTGCAAAAATGATTTTTTGCTGCATTCTTCTCCTCTCCTTCTCTCTACCATAATTCTCCACAGCTTATTAAATGATAGGTGACAGTTTGGCGTAGACAATAAAGGAAGTAGATATAAATAATATAAGAAGTAAAAATAATAAAAGAAGTAAAATTGAAAGAATATTTATTTACAATAAATAAAAATTTAAATTAAAATATTTAAAAAAAATTAAAAAAATAAAGAAAATCTTTTCTTTTTATTTCTTTAAATTAAATTATTATAAAGAAAAGAAAGAGTTTTACTTCTTTTTACTTCTTTTATTATTTTTACTTCTTATATTATTTATATCTACTTCCTTTATTGTCTACGCCAAACTGTCACCTATCATTTAATAAGCTGCGGAGAATTATGGTAGAGAGAAGGAGAGGAGAAGAATGCAGCAAAAAATCATTTTTGCAGAATTCCCTTTGCGGACATGTGTACGCTGAGCTGGACATTTACCGGATTAGGGTTTAAAAAATTGGAAGCAGAAATTTTAAAACTTATTTAGCTATGCAATGGAAGAGTATGATAAATTGATGGTGCACGGTGAAGACAAGAATTTAAATCTATTAGGGTCGGTAAAATAAGGAAAGACCTTTGATAATCATAGGGAATTTTTACAACGCTAACCTAAGAGGAGGGGGGGTGTAATTTTTGATAATTTAAAAAATCCAATCTTTTTTTAGAAATATTATGGATGATTTTGATAAATGGTATGATGCAGGGCATATAAAGGAAGCAAATTTAAACTTAACAGGAAAAAATATTATGCCAGTCCAAAATGATAAAGGTATGAGTTGAGTTTTAAGTGTGATTGAAAAATTAATAGAAACATTAAATTCATTCACGTTACAAGTAGACGTTTTTTCCGGATTTTCAAACTCTTAAGGAAATGTTTCATTAAAATAATAAAAAAAATTAAAACAGAAAAAGGATTTAGTAGATTAAATTTTTGATCGAAAGTAGTTGGGAACAAATTATAATTTAACAAATTATAATAGAACCACACTCTGATTAAACTTAGAACCACAACTAATATAACTTTTTTGTTTCCTGAAGGCCAAATTTAATTCTGGGCAAATATAGTTCGAAATCGTGAATTTAACAGAAATATAAGCAAGCCTACGAGAGTGATTATAAATTAAAAAATGTCCTATTAGAGGATTTAAGTTATATGAACTTTTACTTTTCATAATTAAAAATTTTAAGAACAATTATAAAAATAAATCGAAAATTTTCAGGGAAAAAATGTGGGCCAACCCAATGTGAAACTTCATCAAAAAATGAGCTAAGTACTGATAGAATGTTGGATATAGATGAACACAAATATATTGAAAACAATGAAATAAATAATGAACAAATAAACAATGAAAATGAAAATTTAAAAATGGATGAGGAGGAAGAAACAGACTGGCTGAAATATTTAGATTTTTGCTAGAAATATCCAAGAAATTTTTTTTATTTTAACATATGTAGATATGTAAATAGGTAGAAAGACCGGACTGGAAGTGTCGCGTAGATTTTTGTTCGAAATTCTACCAGAGAGAGTATTCTTCAATGAATGTATCTCTCTAAAATTTTTATTTTTCATATTTAGACACAACCGGTTATAACCAGTAAATATTGTTCCAGTTCCTGGAGCAACCTTCTCTTAATTTATACAAATCCAATTTTATTCCCTTTAATTCATCCAGATCTTCCGATTAAACTTGTAAAGAAATCGAAAAAATGGTGTTGATAAAACTTTTCAATGTAATTAGCATGGTAATAGGCAATTAGGGGTGTATCTAGGTCTTAGGGTGTAAGTCTTAAAGTTGCCTCCAAAATGTTAAATGTAAATTAAATTAAATCAACTTATCAAACTACATATAATTTTTCGTAGAATAAAGCCTCAAACATTAAAACCAAAAATATAAAAATGTACCGAGAATAATCATCCCAATATAGAATTATTTATTATTTTTTTTTGCAAATTTCCCAATGTTTTCTATTTATTTATAAAATTTGAAAAAAATATTTTTTTATTTTGAAATAAATTTCTATTTCGGTAATATTTACTCAAAATAAAAAAAAAGAATATTTTGAGATTTAAGTTTATATTAAATTAATGAAGGAGGGAGGGTATGCGGGTTTGCGGATCGACATTTGTAGATATTGAGCATATCCTATTCTGAGAAGGTTGTACAAATGCTTTTTTAAATTTTTTTTTAAATTTCAGAGATAAAGTTCAGAGATAAAAGTTTTCGAGCAAATTCCCTAGTTTTTAGTAAAGTTAGTCGAGAAAAGGAAGAATTTTGGCCTTCGAAAAGTCTCTCTCCCTTCAAACTTCTTCGCATTAGACAACTTAACTACAACAATAAAAATTTCTGTTTAAATCCGGATATCCGAAATCTTTGTGTCGGCTCCATGTACGGATCAAGATATTCTGGGATTTCTTAGGATCCGCCAACATAGCCTCTACGTTTAGTCTTTTTTCGATAAATTGACTTCACCTTAATTCGAATTATCAAAATATCCTGAGATAAAATTCAAAATCAAGCTAACTTTATATTCTCGAGTTAACAATTTAAATTAACTAAACAATTACTTATTAATTTAATTTATTTATTAAATTTAAGTTAACAATTTAAATTAATTTAATTCAAATTTGTATAATTTTAATAATAAAAATATTTTTTGCAAAAATATTTTTAAATTAATAAAAAAAGTTTTTTATTAATTTTTATTTTTAGCGAATGAATAAAGCATCAAACATTAAATGCAAAAACAAAATATAAAAATAAACTAAAAATGATTTTTTTCCATAAAAAATTATTTTTTTTTTTGCAAGTTTCTCAATATTTATTTAAAAATAAATTGAGTAAAAATTACGCAATTAAATCTATTTTGGTAATATTTTGGAAAAGCTTACCTGCTTAGATAAAAAAATTTAAATGGACAAAAATGTGAAATAAATCCTAAACAGAATTTGATGTGTTTTGGATATTCACGTGAATTTATTGATGAATAAAAAATTTGCTGATGGAAAATTTTTATATAAAAATAAATTTTTACACTGTATTTTTTAGGCATCTTTTAATTTCGGATTATTTTAAAAATTTATTTTATATTTTTTAATTGAAATTTTTTATTACCCTTTATTTTAATATCAAATACATGGCGATAAGTACGTATTGTGCAGGTATACAAGTAATGGCGCAGGTCCGCTTACCGAAATCGGGATTTATTTTTTATAACCCTTGATTAACCTTGATTTATTAATTTCTAAAAAATTATCTTAAAACCACAGAATTGTTTTAAATAAAAAAATATTATTTTGACAATTAACATTTATAATCAAAAAAGAAATTTTTTAAGAAAACATTTTAAACTCAAAATTATTGCTCGTTGTTAGATCGAATTATTGGAAAATTATTTAATTTAAATTAGTAAACCCTAATTAATGGAGATCTGTCCTACCCCCGCCACGATCCTAAAAAAAACCGAACCGAAATTTCCGGTTACCGGACGATTTGTAATTTAGTGACGCATGCGAAAATTTATGAATTTGGAGAACAACCAGATTTATTGAAGCCTAAAATTATTTTCGAACAAGTATGGAATTAAAAATTTACGAAATTCTCCAATTGTTCAACAAGCTTGATTGAAAAATAAATCAGTCTCCATTTGCCCACTAATAGTACCACATAAAATAGAGGGTTAAGAAAATAGAACCATAGTGGTTAGACTCATTCATTGTTATCTTAAATGGGTAAATTTAACCGTTAAATCAGGGTGAATCCTATAGATAAAAACGTAATCAACAAAAATTATGAAGATGGATCGCAAAATTGTTTTCATTTAAAAATTACTTATTTTTTAAGAAAAACGTTAAAAATAGTTTAAAATCAAAATTATATATAATAAATTATTTAAAAATGGCGATTATAATTTTGTTTATTATTTCTGCAATTTTTATTGCTGAGTCTAATCTTGCTGCTATAAAGAATGGTGACGATTGTGTAATTCTGAAAAATGGAGGTTGATTTACTGATTATAAAAAATATAATTTTTGAAATTTGTATTCTATAAATTTTTAAAAACAAACAAAATTAGCGTTTCTAAAAAATTCTAAAGAAGGGCAATTATAAAATAAAATTAAATTTATTTTTGTTAGGATGTATGTCAAAGAGTGGAGGAAAAGACTGCTGTTCGTTAGGTCATAAAAAATGTTGTAGTGGTAGCATAGGTATTCCTGCACATCCAAAACCTGAATGTATTGGTAAAGGAAGTAAGTTAAAATTAAACAACATTAATAAATTTTAAATATTTTAATTTGGACAATTAGAAAATTAACAAAATAATTTATGTTTAACTAAGGATAAATGAAATTTTGAGAATTAATTTAAATGATTTTTAATTTTCAGGAACACCAACTAAAGGACAAAAATGCTGCAAAGGAAAAACTGATAGTAAAGGGAAATGCATCTAAATTTGTCTTAAGAAATGTGGAAATATCTAAATAATTGGGAAAATATTTTTAACTAAAAGAAATTGGAATTTTAACATTTTATTTTAATAATCAAAAATTCAATATTTTTTGTGTTCCTGAAATTCTAACACAAAACCTAATTATTTCTTTTATAAAACAATTTTCTTTTTAATCGCATAAATAAAATGAAAGGAAATTTAAATGACGATTTATTTGTAAAATAGTAGTTTAAACAAGAGTATGTCGAGGCAGATATGTACCTCGCCGATTTTTCGACCTCGAATTCGATTTTGCTAAAATCGACCACTTTTTGCGCAGCAGGCGCAAATTAGGGGATGAGCTCTTTTTCAGCATTAACAATTTTGCGTTTCTTTTCCTCTCACATTTCCTTTCGCTTCGTTCGCTCACTTAATTATTTTGTTTCACTAATATTCTCACTAATTTATAAAATCCCGATTTGCATCGGGACCCGATAGGGACCGGAATTCCCGGTTCCTATCCCTGCTCGGGATTGGCCGAAACCGGGATCGGGATTTGTCTTTCGGCCTCGGGATCGGCAAAATCGGGATCGCAAATCGGGATCCGTTCGACTTAGCACCCTTTATCACCCTATATATGACATTTTGAGCATTGATTTAGGGGCAGGTGGCATAACGGAAAAGTACCTGCTCCTTATCAATTAATTATACCCTCTAGCTAAAAGGTCAAGCAATAATTTCACAGGATAATTATTTGAGTAATATCTATAGTGGATACCTATGTACTAAAAATCCAAACACAAAACCAAATCCTGAATAAAGTTTATTGTATCTTTAATTTTATTGAGGGAAACAAAAATTATTTTTGTTTTCGAACCAAAAATTTTGAAAAAAAACTAATGCTTTTTTAGTAAAGTCATATGCAAATTCACGTGGAAATAGATTCAAAATATGTTGGAGAATTTGAAACTCTTCATTTTTTTAAATTAAAATATAAAAATCAAATGAAATGCACGTGGATTTACATGTAAATATATCCAAAATTAGTGAATTAATTATTATTTTTTATAAAAAAATAAAATATTATACCAAAAAACTTTTTTTTTAGCTGAATTAAATCTTTTTTGTAATAACCCAGCGTTGCTAAAAAAATTTTTTTTGTTGGGTTTGCCAAAAATATTTTTTTTTGCTGTATCTGCCAAAAAATATATTTTGGCTTTTTATAATCATTTGAATAAATAATTTAAAATTAAATAAATTTATTTTTTTTTAAATTAATCTTTAATTCTTTAATCGTTTTATAAAAATGAGATAATTTTAAATAAATCAACAAAAAAAATTTATTTTAAGAAAAATATTTTTAAAAATTTAAATAATTTTTAATGACTAAAATTATCTTGATTGATAATAAAGTTGGAGCTGGTAACTTAAATTTTTTTTTAAAATTATCTAAATAAATACAATAATGTTAATTTGAGCTTGTAATATTGCAAAACAAGATTGTTGTGCTCCAAAGCTACAATGTTGTCAAAATGGGTTGCCTTGCGAACCTGGATTATGTTGTATCAAAAATGGCCGTAAGTATATTAAAAATATTCTACAAAGAATTCTCGAAATTTATTTATGTTAAAAATTGATTTGACCGGCAATTTCCATTAAATTCCGAAATTATTATATTTTTTGACCGCTGTCGCCAGCTTCAACTCAATTAGAGAAACTTTATTTGATGAATGTTTCTAGAAAATAAGAATGACTCGAAAAATTAGGATAACCGATCAGTAGGGAAAACATGCAAATGGATATTTTGCATGCGAACGAACATTAGGGACCGGGTTCCTATAGCATATTTTTGCATATTTCGTTACTTAGGTGCATATTTGCATATCGATGCATATTCTGGAAAATACATATTTTTACCTAAATTTTTGCATATTTTGGAATTTTTTGAGAAATTTTAGTAAAACTGGGATAATTTTAAAAATTTTAAATTTTTTAGGCAAAAAATAGTTTAATAAAAATTTGTTGAAAAAATTTTTTCGAAAAAAAATTTTATCGGTTGAATTTAAATTCATAAAAACCAATTTAAATGCTAAATTATTATTTTTTACTTGAAATATTGATTTTTACAGCTCATTTTCATTATTTTTGCTGAATATTTCGTGCATATTTTTGCAAATTTTTCATATTTTGGGTTTTTTCTGTGCATATATATGCGCATATTTTGGGATTATCCGTGCATATTTTGCCACTCTCAGATATTTGAAAAGCATAACTTTAAAAATATCGTCCCTTTTTTCAGCTTTGATTTATGAAAGATGTGGTTAAAATTTAGAAATTAAAATAATTTTTAAATCAAAATATATAGTAAAGCAGCTGGTCTATAGCTATTTATCTCCTTTAGCTAGTGCAAAAGGTTAATCGGCGGCTGGGAGCGAACCAGCATCTTCAGTAGACCGGACTGATGTATTAGCCATTAACCACGCCGCCTACTGCATAGCCATAGAAATTAAATAGCTATATGCTTTACAATATCATTTTTAGAACAAGCAGCAGATTCAAGTCACTGTTGTTCAAAATACATGGCTAAAGGGTTATGCACAATGAAGCCCGGAAATTAACAAGATCAGGAAAAATGGACCTATGAGGACAAGCAATATAAATATAACATATTTTGGGAGGTCAAATTTATTCAAATTGGATGGGAAAAATTAGTAAAAAGAATTTCCGTTTATAATAATCGACCAAATACTTCTAGTTGATGATATATCTAAATTTAATTATAAAACAATTAACAAGCATAAACTAACAATAGAGCGGAAAAATATTTAACCCCAATCGCACTAACAATCTTCAATTTCAACACCGAATAATCACCATCTCTTAATTAATTATTCCCTTCAGCGTGAGGTTGAAATAATAATTACTCATGGTAGTTATTCATAAAATAATCCATAAGGGTCGAAAATATTTTTTAAACAACCTTAACCCTGTTTTACGTTGATTTTTGAGGTTTTGAGGTTTATTTTTTTATAAATCAATATTAGAGTTTCATCTGAAATTCCGGTTCATGTTAACTCTAATCAATATACATGTTTGCTTGAATTTTTGTAGATTTTTCCTAATGGTGAAAATAATTGTGGAATTTCTTACTTTTTCAGCGCCGCATGCGAAAATTTTGAGAATTGTGGAAGGCCTGCAAGCTAGATTTCTTACTATTTTTTGAATTTAGTGTTTTTTGAATTTAGTGTGTCAGAAGTCAAAAATTCACGTTTTAAGCCAATAATTCTAAGAGAAAATTAGACGAATTAAACGCCGCTTAGAGGACCGTATACCGTATATGCCATTTATCTGAGACCCGTATATATCTGAGATTACGTTTAATTTTACCAAAAACCCCGTTTACCGAATAGTTAAACGGTTTTGTCTCATCCTTTTTGAAAAATAAAACGACATCTGTTATTTGATGAAATAAGATGGAGATATTTACATAATTAAATAATTAACATTTAAATAAAAATATGTCTTTGAAAATTAAATAAAAATTATAATTCATCACATGTTTTAAATTTTATTTTCATTTCAAATTAATTAATTTTAGTTTTTTACCGAGTTTTGAATTTATTTAGTTAATTCATTAATAAGATAAATAGATTTAGCTTCAAGTTTCTCCAGATATTCATTATCATGCTTAATATATTTAAAATAATTATCAATTCTTTCATTTTTAGCATTATCAATTAATTCATCAATTGCAGAACTGCTATTTTTATAAATATATTTCAAAAAATTTTGTGAATTGTTTATTGCTATAGAGCAATCTTGTAGATGTTTGTGTGCATCATTGATAATGTTGTTAAATGATTTTTCTGAAATTTATTTTTAATTATCTTGTCGAAGCTATATAACATTAATGAACAAATTTCATGCGAATTGGTGACTATAATCTTAGGTGTCTTATTATTATAGCTAGATATTAGACTAAGACAAATCTTATAAAAATTTTAATCTTATACAAATCTGCCTATTTTATTTCGCTATGTTTCAGTCATAGTAATTTTAAACGTTATCCATTATTTGAGAGCACACTCAGATATCTGTCATAGCTAATTTAAACGTTATCTATTATGCAAGATCTCTATATCATGAATATTATATTCCATCGCCCTTAAGATAATTTATACTTTTATTATTAGTGCTAATAGGTTCTCGTTCAATTTGCTCATGAATAACCTTACTTTGTTGGCCTTTGCTCGTTTTTTCTACACCAGTTGCTTAAAATATAAATTAGGAAATAAATAAAAATTAAAAAAATAATTATTAATGGATAAAATTAGTTTAATTATTACTATCACAATTTTATTTTCTCTAATTAATTTCGCATCTAGTAGTTGTGTTAAAGTTGGTGGAAGTATGTTTAATACTTTATTTGATAAAATTATTTTAAAAATCAGATTGTGATACAGTGGCACAAAATTGTTGTGGTCCAACTTTACAATGCTGTCAAATTGGATTGAGTTCTTGCCGCGCTGGTACATGTTGTATTGCAAATGGCCGTAAGATTAATACATACATTTACCGCAAATGCTCGAATTGAAGCCCGGCTCTATAAGAAGCTTATATCTAATATAAGCCCACCCATGGAGGCCTATCGAAAAATAAACGCCCATTCCCTAGTAGAAGCCCACCATAATAGAAGCCCAGGGCCGTTAATTAAGGCATTTACGGTAATATAATTAAATTGAAATACTTAATTAAAAAGTGTACGATATTTTGAGCAAAATTTGAAAGAAAATTGAGGAAAGGAAAATGTTGAATTAAAAATGAAAAGACATTTAGTTTTAGAAAGTTTTGGAAAATAAATATGTAATAAATAAAAATGAATCAAAAATTCAAGAATAAACAATCAGATAGTCTGAAAGCAATTTAAACATTTCAATCAGTTTTTTGATATTAGACTGCATGTTAAATGTGTACGCATTCCACTCTCATTTAATTATAAATTTTTACGAGAGGTTGAAGCAATAATTACCGAATATAATTATTTGATTATATACGAAAAAATATAAAATTTAAAAAATTAAATGACGTTTAAATCGAAATCTTAATATTTTTAGAACCATCAACAAATCCAACTCAATGTTGTTCAGGCTACGTCAAAAACAAAAAATGTACAATGCAGTCAGGAAAATAAAAAGATGAAGAAGAATTTGGGGTCTTTATATTTCGGGATATGACGATAAAATTATAAAATATAATGGGAAGTCAAATATATTCAAATTGTATGGGCAAAATAACTAAAAAAATTTCCGTTTCTAATAATTAAGTAAATCTAATTTCTGAAATATATTAATTTAATTATAAACATTGTTAACATGCATAAACATAAAATTAAAAATATTTTTGATTAAATTAAAATAATCTAGGAGATAATTTATTGATATGCCTTTATTTTAAAATTTTGACCATAATGTTTCTTAGAATAAAAGAATTTAAGAGAAAATTATCCCACCCATATACATATGTTCATACCTCTTAATTATTATGTGCCCTTTCTCAAATAAATATTACCACAGTCTGTGTTGAATTTTATTTAGATTTGTATTAGCTTGCTTTTTGTTGTAAATCGACTCATAACGTAACTCTATTAAACGTAAACTCTAATTTAACGTAACTCTAATTTGGTTTTAGGATAATCTAATATTTTGCAGAAATCGCATTACTAAAGTAGTTCGAAATTTAGACTTTATCATTGAAGAAACAAATAAATTTAGCAGTGTTATTTGAATTTTTATAACATAAGCTTAGCAAACTTAAATCGTTCAAATAAATAAATCGTTTCAAATCTTTTCTTGAATGGCCACCTCCATCTTATCAATCAACCTTTAGGGGGAATTAGAAAATAGAATGAATGACCAATCTAAATTACTTTAATAGTTCATGGTTATCACTGCCGTAGAGTATTAGTGTTGGTAACATCATAAAAGTTTTTGGGCATTAACTTTCCTTCGCGCCTTTTAAAAAATACAATGGCCAAATTTTACGGGTGGACAATCGTTACTAGAATATAGGCCTTAATGCATACATAACATAAGCTTAGCTAACAAATACCCATTAATTTTTCAGCCAAATATTTATTAAATCCCTTAGTAGTAATAATGGAATGTGGCCACTCAATAAGATTGACTTAATTGCTCGTAAAGTTCTTCAGCTTCTGGACGTTCGTATGGATTTGGTTTCAAACATCGCTATAATTTATTAAATTTGTGAATAATAATTCGTATTATTTAATCAAATACCTCAATAATACCCATTAATTTTTCAGCCAAATATTTATTTGTTTCACGATATTGCTCTAGCTTTCCAACTACTTTTGTGTAATCAACAACCTCATCCGGATTTTTTCCCTCAAAATACACAACTTGTCGGAAGATATTATCCATAACACTATAAGGGTATTGATCAAAACCAAAAAGCATTTGATATATTATAACACCTATAGCCCATATATCAGGCTTAGTTGCTGCATATTCGATATCCTAAATTAATACAATAAAATGGTGTTCTATTTGAAAATTTTTTCAGTCTAAGCTATACGCATACAATGGTTCTAAGGGGAATTATCCGGAAACGAAAACCCCGATCTGAAAAATTTTCCAAAACCCGGCCCAACTTTTTCTTAACCCGTCCCATCCCTGGTATTCATATAAATTATTCTACGGTTAGACTCACAAAATAATGGGAAATCGAAGTAAAATCATGTAAATCTTCTAATAGAACCACAATCTCTAAAAGAATCACACTCCCTAATTGTTGGGTATTGGCTAGACATAGAAGCCTTCCTTGTACATAACACTAATATAAGACACTAAGAGATGTTGAAAAATAAAATCAAATATACCTAGTTCGATTAGAGGATTTAGGGTAACTTAAGTGTGAATCATGTCAAGCTTAGATTAAATAAGGAAGCAATATTTTATTTCACTTTTTTCAAATAAAATAATAAAACCTTAAATTATAACCCTGTCTGTTGAATAAACTTACATGATCAAAATTAGCTAATTCTGGGCTCATATATTGAAATGTTCCATAATGTAAATTTTCGCCATGTTCTATCTGAAAATTTTAATAAATTTAAAATTAATTTTCAATTTTTTTATTACAAATTTCTTAATTTTTGAAAATCCAAAGTCCGCAATTTTAGGTATAGAATTGATCATCATTATATTTTGAGGCTTCAAATCCATGTGAACAGCAACTTTAAATTTAATTTTTTGAACTTTATTAAAATAAATATAAGGTCTAAACTAAGAGATATGAAATATCTCTTGACTAGAATAGTGCGAGGTTTGGGTGATAGATTTGTTAGCACAGCATTTTAGTCTGTGTGTTAATTCGAACTTGTCTTGCCTAAGAGATGTTGAAAAATAAAATCAAATATACCTAGTTCGATTAGAGGATTTAGGGTAACTTAAGTGTGAATCATGTCAAGCTTAGAGTAAATAAGGAAGCTATATATCCTTCTAAATCCATTCAGATTCACTATATGTCTTGCCGCCCGAGGTCTAGGGTTTTTTCACTCTACGAAATTTTTCAGAAAATCTTAGGGTGTATATTAAGTAATAGGCAAAATCGATGTTGAAAATGTAAAATCAGTAACCGCCCTGCCATGACTTCGTCGAGGACCTCTTATTTTTTTCAATTTGCCCCAGAAAACTACGCTTATCCATATAATTAAATAGGAATTTATTAATATAGATTAATTAAACCTTTATGAAAGGTGCTTATATCGAAAAGTAGATAAGCAGTTATATTGTAAACCTCGAACAAAAATTCAGATTCACTATACTAAAATTTACAAATGATTTATTTTAATTATTAATTTATTTTAATAATTTCATAGTAATTTTTTTATTTACATTTGATCGTTTCATTTCAATATATCCTTCTAAATCCATATCGGCAATTTCCATAGCAATTTCCAATTTATCATCGTTGCTAAAAATTTATTACGAAAAACTTATTTTAAATAAAAATAACTCTTAAATAACATTCATCCAGTCTGTCTTACTCCTATCTCTATACATACCAGGGCTGGGCGATTTCGCATTTTCGCATTTCGCATCTTTCGCATTTTTCAGTGCGAAAATTTCGCATTCCGCATTTCGCTTTTTATTTTTTGATTTCGCCCAGCCCTGATACATACACAGAAATTAGTTAAAATTAATTCACTTGTCAATTTTCCTTCTATTTTTGTGACGGTAAAGACATAAGTACCCGGCTTTGAATCATAAAAACATTGTAAATTTTTGTATAGGACAGGGAGGAATTTTAAAATGTTTCAAAAATTCGATCTAGTTGCGCTAAGAAGGAGGAATTCTAGCGCCTAGATAGAAAATTTAGACGAGAACCGGTATTGTTTAAAAAAACTGAGGTTTGAAACCGGTGAGAACCAAAACCTGGGTATTGGTTTTTAACTGGTCTTCTTAAAATCTAAATTAAATTACGATAATATTTATATCAATAATTAACTATACTAAGTTAATACTTTTTGTTTACAAATTTTCATTCTTAAAAAGTGAATTTTTATTGAAACGAAATTTTTCTAAAATGATAAACAATAAAAAGACAACAAAAAAAAATAAAATATGAAAGGAAACAAGAGATTAGCGTCTAACTCTTTCAAAATTTTAAACGTAAACATCGAGTGCCCAGACAAAATGGTTCATAAAGAACAGCGGACAAAAGACCTAAACAGTTTTAAAAGTACAAAAGATCTAACTGGTTAAAAAGTTGAAAGGGCAAAGAGTTAGAATGTACAATAGGCCTAACTAGGCTAAAAGTACAAAAAGTCTAAAAGAGAAAAAACAAAAGACAAATGTTTTTTGTTCATTTAGTAGTTTGGTTTTGAACAAATTAAGGGTCAATTTGAATTTTCTGAATAAGCAAATGAGTTCGGCCGTAGTCAAAGACTTAAAACCGAGTATGAGAGACCAATTAAGATAAGATAAAAGGCGTTCACTCTGGGTCTAGCAAATGAATAGAAGTCAGGGTACGTCAGTAGGTGTGAGGCTAGAAATAGGTGTGACTAAAACCAAAAGATAATTAAAAGACAAATCCAGCGTAAAGATTTTGAGCCGGCGGCCGCCGCAAGCGAAGCGAGCACGGCCGCCGCGAAGCACGGGAATCTTGCTTCGAAGACATTCGAGGTTCTAAACTAAACAAAGTTTAACAAAGAGATCTAAGGTTTTGAGATAACAGCTAATATGCTGCGATTAATAGTGAAATGTCGGTATAACGTGGTGGATCAATATGTCGGTATAACGTGGTTTTGGTGGATCAATTTGAGGTAAAACGGAGTGATGAATTAAGAGAGATGACAAGGGATTAACCAAACATGAATATTGAGGGGTTTTAGGGGAGAAATAAGATTAATATCTGGCGTTAATTCATTAACGCAGAACTATTTTTTAATAATTCATTATTTACAAAACTATTTATCTAAAATAAGCCATGTTAAATGGTTAAGCCAGTATAGTTGAGTAGACCTAAACACAGAGTATTTACGGGATTATGAGGTATATTGGGGGATTTTAGGCGGATTAAGGATTATGATTAGGAGAATTTAGGATTAAGAGGGGTTTGGGGTTTTGCGTGGGCTTAAGAGGCATTTTGATGTTTTGGAGGTTAGAAAACTTCGAATCTATGGGAAAATTATAAATCTAACTGCTGATATATGCTTAAAAACGATGTTTGATCATAAGGTTGGTTTAAAGTGATGAAAATAATTTGGAGGAGTAATTATTGAGAGATTAAGGATTTGAAGGAAATAAGTTCTTTAAATCTTCTTTAATCAACACAATATATTACTTCAAAGCAGCCGCATTTTAAGCAGCCTCACTCTAAAATTTTGAAATTTTAGGAGATCAAACAGCAGATTTCGTACTTTAATACACCGCAGGCAAAAATTTTGAGAATTTTGGAAGGCCAAAAATCCATATTTCACACGCAGGCGTAAATTTTGGGAATTCTTTAAGGTTTAATCAACCGATATCACTCCAAATCCCTATATATCCCTTATAATACCCATATAACCTCTCAATCCCATGTTATCAATTTTAGACGATATGTAAATATATTGAAAAAGCCCGTGATTTAGTTCTGGGAAAAAGTTCTTAATTATTAAGACGCTATACAAATATCTGATCAAATATAACCTTTTGCGCCGACACAAATTTTGTCAAAATATGGTGTTAAATTAACAGCTTTTCACCATTTTCTAATTGAAAAATTGAAAATTTTGCAAAGTTTTACTTATGCTTTGTAAGCTCACATTTTGTGGCCCGTGGTCCTAAAGCCGAAATTTTTCAAACCCTTAAAAACCAAAAAAAAGACTTAAAGTAGTGCCAAAACGCTAGCAACGAAAAAAAGAAATTAAAAAAACAGGCCGGGCTTTCTTTGGATGCTTTTGCTAGACGCTATTCCGATATCCCCTTAATCCCTCCGAATTCCCGTAACACAATCAAAATATCCCACCAAAATTTAATTTGGTTTGAACAAGTGCGAAATCATTCAGAGGCATATGCATTCAGATATTAAAACTTTCTATTCGTCTTTATCAAAAGGGAAATCCGAAAAAAAGGTTTTTAAAATACAGATTTCAGAGAAGTTTTTGAAAAAATTTTAAATTATTAACAACAGCGAAGAAAATTTTTTAGTTTTTGACTTAAGATTTGGCTTTAAAAACAGTGTCGTTTCGACAAAAAATCCAAGTAATTCATAAGGAAACTAAATCATGCAAAATAAACATGCGCTATCTAAACATAGGATTTGAGGGAAAAGGGGAATATCTGTGGTTTAAATGAAATTTAGTTTGTTCTGAAGGGAAACTGAAAGAGTAATATGCTTCCGAGGATTACAAGTCTATCAGGGAATTTGAGAATATGTATAGAGTAGTTGGAGGAATTACGAAGGATTTAGGGTTATCAGTTGATTTAAAGAGATAAGGCAGCCTTTGTTTCAAAAAACAAAGTATAGCACATAGATAATACTACTTTAAAAAACCAAAAAATTCAAATTTTAAATATTTAATAATTTAAAAACTAATATACGAGCGTTTAGGTGCCGCGAAGCGGCACCTAAACGCTCGTAAATTAATAATAATCGTCGGTTTCCGGTTCTATAGGCAACAAATCTTCCGATATAAAATAAAAATACCCCTCATGTCTGATCCGATTTTGTTTTATTAATTTAAATTATAATTATTACTGATTAATCTCGTGAATAATATTTTGAACATTATTATCCTTCTGTTTTCCTGCGTTTTTTATAAAATTTCTATAAAAAACAACTTCTTTAGTATATGCATCTTTTGAATATGGAAAAAAATATTTCAAAGCAATACATTTGTTCATTTGAAAAGAAAATGCATGATAAACCTTTTAAAATTCATAAATAATTTTATAAGTATTTTAAAATTTTATTTTTGAAAGATAATAAATTCTTAAGAGAATGTTAATAAAAAGAATTAAGAGGTTCAGGATGCTAATGAAATTTACCTTTATGTCAAATAATCATCCTCCCTTAAATAAATGCCCCATCCTTAAATAAGTACCCCCTCCAGCAGACGGTGAATTAATCTTTGCCCAGATTAGTTATTTGAGCATATAAGGTATTTAATAGAGACGTCCGAGACTCTTGGTCTTGGTCTTGATTCCAAGACTTTTCTTGGGTTTTTTCGGTCTTGGTATTGGTCTTGGGGTGTAGTCTTGGTCTTGGTCTCGGTCTTGCCTTTTTTGGGGTTTTCTAAATTTACACCCTTAAGAATTGAACTTTTTTGGATTGCTTATTTTATTTCCAAAATGGAAGAAATCTGGCCTCATACCCTTCCAAAATTCTCAAAATTTTCGCCTGCGGCGCTGGAAAAGGTAGAATTCTGGCTTCTTGGCCTTCCGAAATTTTCAAAATTTTCGCCTGCGGCGATGGGAAGAAAAGATTTTTGACGTAAGATTCGTCCAAATCGTAAAAATTTTCGCCTGCGGCGCAAGACGATAGGGATAAAAAGAGGATGGATATCAGCAGCCACCATCATTCAATCACCCAGATCCCCCAACTTCATAATATTCCTGTTGATCCCTCTTAATCGCGGCGCGAACTTTGCGGACCCGAACTTTGCGGACCCGAAATTTGCGGAACGAAAGTTCGGACCCGAAGGTTGCGGACTCGAATTTTGCGGACCTGATTTTTGCGGAACCAAGATTTTAGGACCGACACTTGAGTAAAAAGAAAAAATTAAAAATTTTATTTTTCGATGATCCCGGCAGAGTTTAACCTGATCCGTACCGGACTCAAAATTTTTTCTTGATTTTTCAAAATTTTTATCAATTCTTTATCATAAAATTATTTCATAATTTAAATAATCGAGAAAATTCCTTAAAAAATCATTTATATGGCCATCTCATAAGGTCATGATGCCTGAATTCATCCTAATTAACGCCGCAGGCTAAAACCCGGAAGCCCGGAAAAACTGGATTTTTTACACCCGGGCCCGGACCCGGTTTTTTTCAAAATTCAAAAAATGATCAAATTCTAGCCTTTTCGCTGAAATTTTTCTTATTTTGAATAAAAAATAATTAAAATTTGGTGTCATCTTTCATCTATACGTGTTTATTCAAAAGATTTAGAGATATAAGTATTAATGTGAATTTAATGGATTAAGGGAAATATTGGTGGATTTATCAGGGTCTCGAAGGATTAATAGGATTTACAGGGATTAGATAGTCCCCGATATACCTCTAACTTAGATGGCATACAGATAAAATATGATATCAGATTCATGATCAGTATGGTCGAGTACCTACATAAAATTATTTCCAGGAAAAAATAATAATTTTTAAGGTTCTTCCCAACTCCTCATCATTACCGAATAAGAGGGATATCTGTTAGTTGCAAGGATTCTGGGATAGGTCTAGCGCTGCAGGCGAAAAATTTTAATTTTTGGATGCTTAAGGAGCCAAAATTGACCAAAAAGTCAGAATATTTTACAAAATTTACTCGAAATTGGACCCGGGCCGGGCCCGGGTTTTTCAGATGCGACCCGGGCTACCGGGCTAAAAACCTCGAAAACCCGGAAGTCCGGAAAACCCGGATAGTATCAAAATACCCGGTTTCCGGGCTACCGGGCTCGGAAAACCCGGTCCCGGGCCCGTTGATGAAGTAACTGTTGCTGTTGTTGATGTCGTTGATGTTGTTCTACTTCTTGCTCTTCTTCTCCTTGTTCCTCTACATATTTTTCTTGTGATTTTTGTTTCTTTAATATTCTTTCTCTTGCTTTCCTTCGTCGCCTTTTTAAGTTCTTGTTATAATCGTCATCATCATCAGTTTCAAATGATAATTTAATAAAAACAAAAATAAATAAAAAAATTAAAAATAATTTTTTAATTTTCATAAATTAAATTTTAAAGGCAATAGAAATTTTTTTATAATCTTTAATTTAAATTTTTTAAAAGGCAATTGAAAATATTCAATAATTTAAATGCTTTATATTTATTTTAAAATGATTTTTAATTTATTATTTTTAGAGTCAATAGACATAAATACATATACATACATACATATGTCTATAAGCAATACACAAACAACAATACACAACTATAATAGCAATTTCCGGCAAATAAAAATTTTTAAAGGGAAGACAGTGGGGGCATTTCGCCGAAAATGACTAAAAGACTAAAAGCAATTTACTTTAAAAAATTATTTTTCATGTGTTTCAAGATTTAATTAAAAAATTTCCTGGCGTTTTTATTCTTGTTTATTTTTGTAGTCGTTTTATTACCTAATAAATGGTTCTAAACTTGTCAAGTGAAAACTTTTTAATTAGGAAAATTCATTATACTAACCATTCACAAACTGGGGCCTATATCAGTTGTCCGCTGATTCTGCATTCTGTGCACAAACCGCAGAATTTTGTATCAATTAAATTCTGTGTACTCAGATTCTGTGGTGACCGCAGAATCTGTGGAAACAGCCAAAAAAACATCCCGCAAAATCTGCGGACATTAATTTCTGTGGATCTGCGGATTTTTTTCCACTGAGCCACAGAATTTCTATATCAATTCTTTTTCTGTGTTTCCGTGTTATTTTTCGTGTTTAATTCAAATTTTTTTATTTCCGCGTTTTAAAGAATAATATATTTATTGAAACGAAAAGAGATTTAAAGTAATTCGGCACGGTTCGGTACTACTGGAACCTGAAATTTCAAAGAAAAACTAAAAAATGTTTTAGGATAAGCTGAAAAATTTGGAAAATTTTTTAAAATTTTCTCTCACAATCAACGACATTCCGCCAAATCTTTTAACATCTTTCTAAATCCAGAGATATTTCGAAGAATTCATCCTGGTGCAAATCAATGGAATATAGTATTTCAGAGAATTTAGGTGGATTAAGAGGTTAATATCGAGTGATATATACCGAAATCGAACCGAAAATTTCTGATATCCGGAACCGAACAGAAGAACCGAACCGAAAAATCTAGGTTCTTCGTTTCGGCCCAGAACCGACAACCTAGTCTCACGTGCTTTTATTTTTTTATTACTTGATTATAACGAAAAATGTTAGAAAAGATGTACCTTTTTCAAAGTCACTTTTCACCAGGGCTGGGCTTATTTCGCAATTTCGCGTTTCGCATCTTTCGCATTCTCGCATTTTTTAGCGCGAAAAGTTTCGCGTTCGCATTTCGCTTTTTGGTCCGAATGCGAAATTTGTTTCGCCTTTTTCATGTAGTATTTTTTTTATTTTTTAGATATTTTGACATAGAAATTTTTAAAGGAAAAGAAATATTTATAATTTATCACTTTGTTTTCGTTGGTTGATGGTGGAGTGGTTAAGTCGACTGACTTCGTTCACATTGGTGTTTTTGGGGCTGGGTTCGAATCCAGACATAGGAAATAAACTTAAACAATTTTTCCTTCCAAAAATAAATGTTTTTAAACTTTAATTCTAAATTGTAAATTTGTTTTATAAATATTAATCATATCTGGCCCGACTCGAACAAGACTCGATAATATTTTACCAAATTTATTGACAAAAATGGCAGAAATCTGGCTTCTTGGCATTCCAAAATTTCCAAAATTTTTGCCTGCGGCGCTGAAAATGAATCTGGATTAATCCGATTGGGACCCGGACTCAGGCAAAGCCGGCCTGGAGCCCGGTCCGGTGCCGGGTACTAATAATAAGCAATCTTAGGAAGAGTCTTCTTCAAAAAATGCACTAATGCTTTTATTTTCGCATCACAATCTCGTAATTTATAATATTGAATATGAATAAAATATTTTCAGAATTTTGAAATAATTTCGCTTTCGCTTTCGCGTTTCGCATTCTCGCATTTTTTGGCGCGAAATGTTTCGCATTTCGCTTTTTATTTTTTTTTAAAAAGTTTCGCATTTCGCTTTTTATTTTTTAATTTCGCCCAGCCCTGCTTTTCACTATTAATTTTGGAAGATAAAATTATAAATTTTTATCAATGGATAGAGAAATGTTTGAATTTTCGTAATAATTTTAAATTTTGAAAATTTGATCATGTTAATCCGAGATATAAATTTTTTGCAGAAACTCGCAGAACTAAATAGCATGGTGGATTTTTTTAATGAATTCTGTGTACAATTGATATAGAAATGCACAGAATCGCCGAAAAAGGCCACAGATCTGCAGATTTTTTTCTGTGCACAGAAAAATAATTGATATATGTAGAATTCTGTGGTTTTTGCATGTTTTTTTGTTGTTGTTTTTTTTTTCATTTTTTTGCAATTTTTTTTTGTATCTTTTTTTTGCTTTTTATTTTTTTTTGCAGAAAAATTTTTCCGCAGAATCTGTGGTACAATTGATATAAAATTTCTGTGGTTCTGCCGTCTGTGCACAGACCGCAGAATGCAGAATCTGCGGACAATTGATATAGTCCCCTGGGCGGGAGATTACAGTTTAAGAGGTAAGAGCTCCAAAAATAGAAAGTTTCAAATAAAGTTTTCTGCGGATCAGTTTATAACCATTTAATACATATACTAGCGGAGGGGGTCGTCCTTCGAGCGTGCCCCTCCGCTAGCCAAAGTCTAAATCATTACAAAAACTTAAAAATAAAATCAATCATAATTAGAACCTCACTCGTCAATGTCAAACTATTCAGTAACAAGCAATTACTGATACATTACGAAAGACATCACACATCTTTCCCATCACCGGATTTCTTTCTTCAACCGCAATTATGTCTTAGCTTTGCGTTTTGCCATTTTTGTGTTGAGTTTTTGCGTGAAACGCGAAAATTTTTGTGTTCAACCCTTTTCTTATGTTATTAAACGGACCATTTCAACTGAGTCCCGTCACTATAACTCAAGAGAAAAATTCTTAATGTTATTGATATCATTACTAGGGTTGCCAATTATATGGATATAAAATCGCAAAATATGGACATAAAATATGGATATAAAATCCTGAAATATGGATATAAATATGGAAATAAACACTAAATATGGATATAAAATACC
The DNA here is from genome assembly GCA_036172945.1 of Meloidogyne incognita. Lineage (NCBI taxonomy): Eukaryota > Metazoa > Nematoda > Chromadorea > Rhabditida > Meloidogynidae > Meloidogyne > Meloidogyne incognita. Next base: position 845,034 of record JARQAC010000035.1, read on the forward strand.
GAAATATGGATCAAAAAATAGTGAAAAGATATTTTAAAAATCAGTATTTTATGTAGAAAACAATAATTTTGCCTTTAACATTGCATTTCAAGAGTATTCTAAAAGATTTTATGGATTCAAAATTTCCGTTAAAAATTTTTTGAAAATAAATTTTTCCGAAAAATTTTCGAAAAAATTTTTTGACCAAAAATTTCCTAAATTTTGAAAATTTTCACAAATTTTTACCAAAATTTATCAAAAAATGACCAAATATGGGCCAAAATTTTCAAAAAAGGAGAAATATTAATATAAAATAGAAGTTTGGTTGTGTTGTTTGAATTGAAAGAATTGATCGGAGGGAGCCTGAATTTTTGTATATATAGTCGTTTTGTAGTTAAAATAAACCTGTTGTTGACATGGCTCACAGAATATGACGCGTCCATCAGTCGTATAAACGGAATTTCCATCGATTTTGGCAATCCATTCACGCAATACTGCTGCTCTATTTCTTTTAGGCGGCATTTTTTTAGTTTTTAAAAATTTTCTAAAAAAAGGGGGAAATATTGATTAGAGACCGGCAAAATCGTGTTTGCGGGATCCCGCATGCGGGATTTTTTTTCAAAATCTTTGCGGGACGGGATCCCGCGGGATAAATCCCGCAAAATCCCGCATCCCGCAAAATCCCGCAATTTACATTTGCGGGATCCCGCGCGGGATTGCGGGATTTTCCAAAAATCGTTGAAATTATCAATATCTATTTAAAACAGCAAATTTAATCAATATATTAAAAATTTAACAAATCATTAAATCAAAAAATTAATATTTTTTTATAATTGGAATTGCTTTATTCAAAAAAAGCAACATTTCTCCATTCTTAGGCGTAATGTTGTATCGACGGTAGTCATAAAGGTCACGTGCTGTACTGAATAATTGCTCACTTTCAATGCTTGTCGAGGGAGCGGTGAGATATTTTTTTGCAACCTGAGCTAGAGATTTAAAGGTTCCAGCATTAACACTCCACCATTCTAATGGATCTGCATTTTGCTCAATACATCTCTTACCAAATCAGTGACAGCATCAAGTAATGTTCGTTTTGTTGGTGGTGAGTCAGTGACTGGTTCACAAAAATCGTCTACAACTACATTCTCGTCTAGATCATCTCTATTCTTCTGCTCGTTCAACCATGACTTTACCCTAAATTTTAAAATAAAAGTCGTAAAGAATCTAAAAACCGTAAAATAAAAATTTGCTTATCATCGGCAAATTCGGCTTTGAAACGCGGGTCAATGAACATTGAAATTGAGTGTATTCTAAAATTTATAATGTATATTTTTTAAATTTTAATTAAAAAAAACTTGTCATCTTGTAGAGTAAAAAATCGGCTTTTGATTTCTTCGATTAATCTATCTAATTGACTAAGGTTCCCTAAAAATAAACTACATAAAATTAAAAAAAATAAATAAAACCACTGCTATGCTGCTGAAAATATTTATCAATTGAAGCATCAACATTTGTCTGTTCTTTGTTCACAAGCTTTTCAAATTGTTTTGCATTTTCTGAATCTTTATGCATTTTGCTTCGTACATGTACTATGAGGCTCTTAACACTCCGACCAGATAGGTTAAACAAATATTTCGTTTCGCCATTTTCTTTACATTTAATGCACTCTGCTTCATTGTTATTGATTCTTTTAAATAAACCAATGTTCCAAATATGACTTGACATCTGAATAAGATAAACTTTTTTGTTGATATTTGGAATCATAGCAAGAGATATTTTAGAATAAATATTTTAGATTAAAGAAAATAAATATTATAGATTCTAAGAAATTTTATTGTCTTCGCATTTGATCGATTAAAAAATTATAGAGAACATTTTGCCAACATTAAATTATTTTGCCAAGATTAAAAGACATTTCGCAAACATTTTCCAAAAATCCCGCAAAATTCAAAAAATTTTGCGGGATCCCGCATGCGGGATTTTTTTAAAAAATTTTTGCGGGACGGGATCCCGCGGGATAAATCCCGCAAAATCCCGCATCCCGCAAAATCCCGCAAATCGAAAAAAGTGCGGGATTGCGGGAGCGGGATCCCGCAAAATCCCGCGCGGGATCCCGTCCCGCGCCGGTCTCTAATATTGATATAAAATATGGACATAATGCCAAAATATGGAAAAATATGGAAAATATGGGCATAATGCCAAAATATGGAAAAATATGGAAAATATGGATGTTAAAGACCATTCTAAAAACCCTAAAACAAGCCAAAAACATGTTTTTCGTACATTTCACAGTCATAAATGTTCAGGAAAAAAATATGGATTTCCATATAATTGGCAACCCTAATCATTACTAAATGGAGCATTAAATGTTCTACAAGATAGGATCAAAATTATTTATTGATCGATAAAAAAGTTATTATCTAAAAACTAACTCTTTAAAAAACTAACTTTTTTCGACACTATCGATCATAACTTTTTTACCAATCTGTCAGGAATGTTGCTTTTTTGGTATTTTGTAGCCTATTTAATGCTCTATACAATAATACCAAGAACAAAGAAAGTAACAATCCGTTCATAGGTTATAGGTTCAGGGATTCAGTTGAGTTGTATCCGTTATTAAATCCTATTGTTCTCCAAATTAATTTATTAATATATTTTAACAATTATCTAAATAATTTCTTATTAAAAACTTTAAAATTCTATTTCCATTATTTTTCTAATTAGATTATTTTATTTAAAAATTTTCTGCTAATAATGTTCAGTAAAAAATGTTGGATTTTTTAAGAAAAATGAGAGAGAATCAGGAAGCGCCCAATTCATAATTGTACTCTCTACAATAGCCTTGAGGGCAGAACTGCGCGACAGCCACTCCCAAGCATAAAACTTAATTAGAAAACACCGCCAACTCAAAAATGACAGAAAGGTGGGAACAGGCTTTTTATTTATCCAAATTATTTTTGTTGAGAGTTTTCATTTGTTTTTGTTAGTTATTTCTTATGAGGATTATTTCTTATGTTTTTAATTAAATCTTTATTGTATACTTTAGTACATTAGTTCTGATCAGACCTGGGAAAAACTCCAGCTTTTTCTAAGACGAAGCAAAACCATTGGAAGTTAAAAACCGATATTATAATTCCATTGGAATACTTTCAGAAAATACTTTCTATAATAGAAGGAGAAATAAGGCAGGACAACTAATTATACAAGGAAACGAAACGTTTCGTCCAGGTCAGATTCTGATACCCTTTAATTATGTTCATCTCAATTTATAGTAGAAGATAAAAATTTACCTCAGTATTTTAAGCATTTTTATTTAAAATTCTCTCTCAACATTATCTCAAAATAATTTTTAAACAATGAGTAGTTTGCCAAAAGGAACTGTAAATATTGCAGCTGGACTTGCATTGGTGTCGTTTGGAACTTTAATGCTCGGTGTTCCGTTAATGTAATCTTTGTGAAAATTAGTAAAAATATAAATTAAGGAGATTAATTTTGGATATTATCGTTAGTGATCGGACCGAGCGATATCTCAAACAATAACTCGTGAAAAATCTCGGGTTCGATATTCACTCGTATGACATACCTAGTCCGAACTGTAGTTATTGTTACCTCACAGTGTAATTTACAAATTGTGAAAGTAACCATAGCTGGATATTTGGCATCATTTAACTCCTTAGATCTAGGTTCTGTTATTGAAACAGCTCCAGTTAAGATGAGAATTCTAATGTCTCTAGGTGCCATACCCAGCATGAACGTTACCTTTTTTTTAATTTTTCCGAAAAATTTAATTTAAAACATTATCCAAAGTTTTCACAATAATAACTAGTGTGATTCACGGTACCGTATTACCGCGGTATTTTTCGGTAATACCGCGGTATTTTTACCGAAATACCGATACCGATACGGCCTCAATCAAAAATACTGCGGTATCGGTATTTTACCGATTACCGCGGTATTTTTACCGAAAATACCGATACCGCAAAATCGCGTTTGAATAACACTAATAATAACTATAATTTTAAAATACAAAACATTCAATACCTTTAGAATAATTTAGGCTGATGGATTTGGCCAATTTTGAGAAAGAAATGTCGCAAAAACGACAAATCGTTGAAGACATGGTCTTAAACTTATTTTCTTTTTGCCTACACAAATAATTTTTAAATAAATAGAGCTCACAAATGTGGAGTACTATAATGGAGCAGAATGTTTTAACTCGTAAAGCACGAGCTGCAGAAATTATAGCCCGTCAACGAAGGCAATGTAAAATTTTTTAGTCTTAAATTGGATAGTTAAAAATATTAAAATTGTTAAGATGAGAATTCTAATGTCAAATCTAGTCCCCCAAAGAATCAATGTCCTAGTGGACCTAAAGGAGTGCGAGGCGAGCCAGGAGAACCAGGTGAGATAGTAGCATATTAATTTTTAATTTAATAAATATGGATCGTATTTTTATGTTAGAAATTTCCTAAAGTCGGTAGGAAATATCATCAAACTAGGCAGGTAAGTTCAGAAAAATAGACAAAAACTAAATACCGATCCCAATAGTAAAATAAAAACTTAATATTCGAACTATTATTATATTCAAACCATTTTCTAAAATCTTAGAATATATTTAGATTTCTGGCATTAAATCGGAACCGTTCTTATTCTACATATGTTTCCAATTCCTATGCTATTCCATTATATTTTTTGTTTCATAAAACGTTAGAACGTATCTTTATAGGATCAGTGTACCACTAATTTTTTGATATAAATTATGGATTTTAATGTTTTAAAAGGAATGGACGGAGAATCGGGTGCTGCAGGTGCTTCTGGAAGTAGTCAAGTAGCTTCTGATCCAGGAAATGCTTACGGAGAGACTGTAACACCTGGTTGTGGGAAATGTCCCGCTGGTCCCACTGGTTTGCCTGGATATAAGGGCAAAAGAGGGCCGAGAGGAGATAAAGGAGCAAAAGGATCTCCTGGTGCCCCCGGTAGAGATGGTCAACCTGGTGATGAGGGGCCGGAAGGGGAAATCGGTCTTCCTGGTGATATTGGCGATGCAGGTGTGAAAGGCACACCTGGAGAGGATGGTAATAGATTTATAAACATTTCTTTAATTTGCTGAATATTCAAGGCGTTGGATATGCAAAAGGCGATCCTGGAGCAAAGGGAGCTGCTGGCCCGCCTGGTGAGGCTGGAGATGAGGGCCCAACGGGTGATAGAGGTGATGATGCCGCTCCTGGTTTGTAACCTTCATAAAAATTTATAAATAAATTACAAATTAATTTAAGGTCCTCAAGGACCAATTGGTCCTCCAGGTGCACGCGGTGACAAAGGGAAAGATGGCATAAATGGAAGTCCTGGTACCCAAGGATTGCCTGGTATATAAAAATATTAACAGTCATGATTTTAAATAAAATAGGTGCCGATGCTGAATATTGTCCTTGTCCGGAACGTTCAAAAGGGGTCGATGTAGGGCCCGCTCCTCCAGCAGCTCCATCCCCATCACCACCGTATCAAACGCCTGAAACTCATCCAGCTAATAATTACGGTGCTGCTGTGCCAAATAAAAGTGCTCCTGAGGCACCAAAGAAGCCAGAAGTTGGGGCTTATGAAGCAAAATCTGAGGGAGGTAGTGGTTATGGAGGAGGAACAGTAAAAGGTGATAATAATACGGAATCTTTATAAAGATAATTTGAAATATTTAGCAGCGTCTGAAATCAATTCAGATAGTCTAGGAGAACAATCAACTTCAAGTCGACGTTTATCTGCATATAATAAACTTGTCCATGCAGCACTTAGAAGACGCCATCTTCGTTAATTATTAATACATATACCTATTAGATATCTTAAATAATTAAAAAACAAAATTATTCTTGTACATAAACCTAATAGAAAAACGGATTTTCAAAATTTGCCAAGTCGATCGGCAGAGTTTAAGGATTTCATATTTATGGTAAAAAGATAATGGTAGAAAGGATTAATAGTACAGTAAGAGCGAGGTAAAAGTTTAATCCCGGGCAGGCTTCGATCCTGCGACCTCCTGGCAGTTATTGCTAGGCGCTTTCGCTCACCACGTACAGGTGCTCTACCAACTGAGCTACCGGGACGCTGCTTTCACCTCCTCTTTTATTAGATCTTAAACCCCCGCAGTCAGCGTTTTAAATGGCTAGCCAGCTGGATCTTTTCTCTCTCTTTCTCTTCCTTACAGTACAAAGGTAATTGTAGAAAGGATTTTCAAAATTTGCATCTTTCAAATGTAGGGACTAGACCTTATCGTTTAGCGATAACTAGCCTCAGCAAAATTTTTATATAAAAGCCTGTTGAGAGTAATGGCAGCGGAGTTCCGGTCCGATATCTAAAGCTCGTCTAAAAATCACAACCATAATTATTACTGTAACAAAAATTGCTCAATGTTACTATTCTTCACGTGAAAAGTCTATTTATAATTTGTATATTTTTGTATTCAATATTGCACTTACATATATTAAAAAGGAACCGCCAAAGTGCTTTGGCTATTAATAAACATATAGACATGCCAGATATATATTTTTAAAATGCTTAGCGTCTACATAATAAATTAACCTTTAATAATAAGAGTTTATTTTTAAATACTTCCCTAATAATATGAGAGGTATTATTAATTAACCCTTAATAAAACCGCACTTAAAGAAAAATAATCTTAAAGCGAGACACACTCGACGGATCTCGTCTGTATGTCAAACTTCCGCCCAGACAACATCCGCCAAACACCATTTAAAACCCAAAGTGGAGTTTAAATATTATAGGAAAAAGAGTAACATTAATTCGCGATAACGATTGTGTGGTCTTGATAAAAACTTCAAACACTTTACAAATCATAATTCCTCGAATTGCTTTATTAAAAATCGGATTAGATTATATTTATTTTTAGTAAATTTTCTTGATGAATCCTTGTCGATTAATACCTATATTTTTAACATTAATTTTACTACCTCTAACACAAGCGTCTGATCCTTGTGAAGAACCATGTGTTGATAATCATCATCTCAAGGAGGAATGTAGGGGAGGTAAGTAAAATATTTTGAATTTGTTAGAGAATTTAAAAATTAATTTATAATTTAAACAAAGATAATAATGCCTAAAAAATAAAAATGTTCTATTCTGTCCTGTAGTGATTAAAAAAAGGATAAATAAAAATTGGACTTAAATAAAAGAGATATACCGTATATCCTTGAATAATTACCATGGGTATTATTTTTTCTACATCTATCTTGAGGATGTTAATTAATTGATAAGGATAATTAGGTAATAATTCGAACTTTTGAAATTTGGATGTGATTTAGAGCAGCTGGGGATGGTAATCATTGTTACAACCTTCTTTGATGGGGTATTTATTAGAGATGTTTGGAAGGTATTTATAGAGATGTACAAAATCTTGGTCTTGAGTCTTTACACTTAAGTCTTAACTCAAAATTTTTTCGGCCTTGGTCTTGATTCTTTAGTCTTGAAAAAATTTCGGTCTTGCACATCTCTAGTAATTATTGGTTCAACTTTTTAATGGGAATAATTAATTATGAGTGCGAATAAGTTTTGTGCATATACGGTAGTTGTATCTCATTTGCAAGTATTTTTAGTTTATACTGATTATAAACAATCTGCGCAACACTTTTACAAAATTTTCTATGGATTAAACGAGGAAGAATCCAAACGGAATCAGCTAGCCATAGACGTAATTCTCTGGCAAGATTATATGGTGGACGCTATAAATTCAAATAAAGAATGGATTGCAAATAGTACTACAAGAAAGATGAGACTTTGGACTATAGAAATTTGGAAGCTGGCCCAAGATCAATTAGATATACCTTACTGTTATTCGCTTGATAAGAACAAAAGTTTAGCTGCATTAACGAGAGTTCATTCGAATTTTCCAGTCTTTTTTCTGCGCATGATTCAGACAATGGAATTGAAAAAACGATCAAAGAAATATAAATCTTTAGATAAAAGTTCATATGTGATGAACTTACAGGTATCTACCTTTCAAAGCCCCAGGTCTTTCAATCCCAGTTTTAGCGATATTTATTTTTTTAAATCGAAATGAAGCGAGGTGTTATCATATTAAGTCAAGAAAAATAGGGTGACGCTTTATGAGCTGTGTATTATGAGACTGGAGGAAGACTAGGTCTCGAACAAAAATCTCTGTTAACGAGCCAGATATTTTTCTAGATATCTCGTAATATTTCGAACGGCACTCTCATTCTGGTTTCTAATTATGATATAATTATTCAATTAATATTTTTAGTACGAGTGGAAAAACATAATGGATGATCTCGCATCGAAAACATTCAATTTAGATAACTATGACGAATTTATAAATGCATTTAAAAAAGATAGATATAATTGTTTTATAAAATTGTTTATGAGCGGTAAATTAGATGTTAATTTCCGTATAAGATTTATTAAAGGTATTTTTTAACAATCGTATTTATTCTAATATAATAACGATAGTATTAGAATGGTACAGTTTATCGACCCCTGAGACCTACACCCTCAAGACCTTTCCCCTGAAGAACTACTCGCTTTAGTTTAATTTATAGGATCAGGCACAAGTTAAGAAATATATATAATAACAAGTCGAGTACAAACCACGTGTCGGGTCCGGGTTTTCCACGGTAGCCTGGGACCGATAATTTAGATAAAATCCGGTAGTAAAATCTTATTAATTATTCCGTCGCTCACTCCCAAAAGCCAAGATATCCCAATTTCTTTGAAATTCAACTAAGAGAACGATGAGAGCTTTTCTAATAAGGCAATAGTAAAGCTGTTTGAAAAAAAATTCGGAATATTTTTTAGTTTTATAATTATTTCTTAAGATCTTCAAACTCAAAACAATAATCTATTAAAAACCTTTATCGATGTTTTTGGAAAACATACATTAGATAAATTTAATGTTTACATTAATGTATCTAAACTACATAAGAATAAAGACGATGAAAATCTAAATATTTCTAAAGAGATAAAAAATGAGAGCACGAAAGGTGAAAATTTAAAAGTTAAATTCTTATTTAGATAAGGGTTACGCGAAATTTTATTGGTAACATGGAGTGTCTGGGAATAGTTTTTAAGCTATCATAAGAGTAAGAGTTTAACTAAAGTTTGACACCGGGCAGGATCCGAACCTGCAAAAACGAAGACACTCGTTCAATATTTTACACCTGAGCAGATGCTGTACCACTAAGCTACTAACGGGGCGACGACTAATGTGTTCGTTTAACCCGCGGCTAAGAAATTTTTATTAATCCTAGGTGAATTATAATTACACAAACTCACGAATATAAGCCAAAAATCCACGAGAATATGTCATAGATCTATAGGATTCACAGAGATAACTTTCTGAAAAATTAATTGGATTCACTGTTTTATTTCAACTATATTCAAAAAATTTCATTTAATTTTTTAGATGTAATGATTGAAGTAGAAGATATCATGAAAGAAATAAACGCTACAGGAAATATAAATATTAATGATAAAACAAATAATAAAGCTAATGTTAGTAAAAATAATGGGTTTTCCAAGAAACAACGTAAAAAGCGAAATAAGAAAGCTAAGAAAATAAAGCAAAATAATATTGAGGAGGATAACCAAAATCAAGAAATCGTTGAAGAGATAAACGATGAGGATTTGGATTTAGATGGAAAATTAGTTCATAAGAATAGTAATGAATTGGACAAGGATAATTATATCAATGAAGATATTGAAGAAGATGATTGGAAAATAAATAAAAAGGATGAAAAGAAAATGAGAAAGGAAGAGAAGATGAAAATTAAACATGAAGAAAATTTGAGGAAATTAAAAATAAAAGAGGAAGACGATATTAAATCGTTATTAGCTTTGAATAATAGTAAGAAGATGGATTTAAAATATTATTTAAAAAATAAGGATATGGCATTAAAAAATATTCCGGAAAAGGAAAGAATTGAAGAATTGAATGAAGAAAACAATGAAGATTTTAAATTGAAAGTAGATAAAAATCAAGATTTGGGAAGAGAAAGGGTTGAAGATGTGAAAGAAGAAAGACATGAAAATTTGCGAGATGGGAAGATTGAAATATTGGAGAAAGAAAAAGTTGAATATTTGGAAGAAAAGAATAAAGATATGGAAGATAAAAGAGAATTAAATGAAGCTAACAAACATTTAATGAGACCGGAAGACCAAAATTTATTATCCAAAAATCAGAATAAAGAAAAAATTGAGTTAACTCAAACAAATGATAATGAAGTTAAAATAACCGAAAATGAAAATCATGAAGACGAACAAAAGAAATCTGATGTAATTGATAGAAAGGAAAAAAATATTTTTAAAAAAGGGGAAAGAGAAGATAATGAACTTTTACCAGTTAATGAAGATATTACAAAAGGAAATCCAAGAGACATCAAATCATTTCCAAAATTTACACCTTTTCATCCAAAAATGTTTTTAGAGGAAAAGGTATTACTCGAAGCTTATGAAAAATTTATTGGAGGTAAAGGTGATCCGAAGAAAATAATTCCAGCGTTGGAAATTGGAGTGATTATTGATGAAATTAAACAACGTTTTGATTACATCAAGAAGTATAAACAAAATAAGATTGAAAAAGAAGTAAATTGTGAGAAAAATAAAAATTCAACTGGAATTTTCTTCGGGAGTTTAGAAGGTAAGGAGGAAGGATTTTCGCTGGGAATAAAGATTTTTGGCTTATTGAAAATCCCAAATCTATTTACAACATATGGGCTCACCAAAATTTAAGATAACAGTCATGAATCGAACATGCTGCCATTCCGACAGTGTAGCAATGCGACAGATCATAAAGAAAACTTGTCTAAACGTTTAAAATGCTGTATGATTAAGCACCCTTTTCAAATCACATTTCATGGAAAACAAGTAAAAATGAATGCTTACCTATCGAAATTATCCAAAATTTCGGTGTTAGGTACCCCGATTCACAAGAATTGTAAAAATGGTTTTCTTAACCTAATAATCATCTCCACGAATAATTTGTTTAAATATATTTTAGCACAAATTTATGAACAAAATAGTCAAAAACGTCAAAATAAATATTTAGAAGATAATTTTAATAAAGTATTGGGGAGTAATGATCACATTATCGATGATTTTGAAAAATTTAAAGTTTTAAAGAATAAACTGCATTTGTTATTAAAAGAATTAGTTTCAGTAACGGATAACTGGAGTTCGATAAATTTAAGAAATGAGATAAAAATTGATTATGATATTGAAATTGATGTAGTTAGAAGCAAATTACACTCGAAAAGGTATCTAATAATAAAAAAAAGTAAAAATAAAAAAAAATAATAAAAATAAATAAACCAATCGGACTTTGATTTTCTATACGTATGGATAAGGGATTGTCCATGCTATATTTAATCGAAAGCAATCGGTTGAAGACGGAAATCTTCAAAGATCCCATCCCTGATATGAATATTCCTATACATCCTCGGAGCTGATAGTACTATATAAATAGAGGTAAACTCTAGTAATTACCCTGGGTAATCTTGTTTTTTTTATTTTTAATTTAAAACTAAAGGCTTGCTTTAATTATAACAAAACGTCGATGGGATCAAATGAGACAAAAACAACAAAAAAGAATTTTATTTTCCTTGCTTTCAAAATATTTTGTCGAATCTAGATTTATCCAACTATATAAAATAAAAGAAAATCAGCTTAAAATGATAGGTGTGTAAATAAATAAATGAAGAAAAATATTATAATAATTATATTTTAGAATCAAATAAGCAAATGAGTAAAATAAAAGAATTGCCAATATTTGAAGAATTGCCATATTTTTATGTTCAAAAATTGCATGCAGCTAACGCTGTAAGTTATTAATTTCTCCAAAATTATTAATTCTTCCTAACATTTATTATATGCATGATCCTACGGCAGCATGATCCTACGACTTCTCAACACCCATGTACAAGCACACTTACTGTGTGGAATAAAATTGCGCAAATAAATGTAGTCCTAGCCTATTTCCTCCCTGCTAAGCAGGGAAAATACACCGGCCTTATTGAAATATTTAGGAAGCATGCTTGTTTTCACTAAATTTTTTCAATTTCTTTTAAGCTGATGAATCAAATAAATTCTTCAACTTCGGTTAATAATAATATTCATTATGATATTAATTATGTTGTTTCAACCATTAAAAGATGGGCTAGCTTCTCTAAATGTTATTATATTGAATTATTGTTGACCGGATCACAATTATTAAAAACAGATATTTCTGATTCTGATGTTGATGCAATTGTTGTTTTAAGCAGAAAAGAAAAGGATGGATGTGGAATTAATATATTAACTCAATTTTATGGAAATCGAAATAATGATTTGTGTAAATATTCTCATGGCAATTTAGAATGCAACGATTATTCCTTATATTGTTATTTATGCAAGGTAATATTCCTTTAACTGTTATTTCATTTTAAAATTATAATAGGTTTTACCTTCCATAATTCCCAGAAAAATTTTAGTTTTTCTTTTAGATTCCTTCGAAGGCATCTCCTTCTTAGGATCAAAAAATAAGTAAATAAAAACTCCAAGAAAATATAAAAAATCCTCATAATCTCCAAAAAGCCACGAAAATCAGCAAATCCGCATTTTAAAAATAATCCCCATTGACATATCAAAAAACCACAATATGAGGAAAAATCCGCACATATCGAAACCCTGAATTGAAATAACCTCACAAATGAATCATTTAAAATAAACGTTCGAAAAAATTAAAAGCGTTAAAGATTATTCAAACGCTAAAGTAAAATGCTAGAGTAAAATGCTTGAGCTTTTACGGATTTTAGTTTATGATAGACTTTTATGCTTCGTATTTATATTAAAAAATCTATCGGATTTAGATTTTTAAAAACTAAGAAAGATAAGGCATTCCTTACAGATCTCTAAATAAGTTTTTATAGTTTTTTTCTATTTAAACTAGAGATAGTATGAGATGATATAGAGACGATATCTCGAACTAATAACTTTTCTAGACATTTATTTCGATACTCATAAAAGTCTCCCTCTCACTGTCAGTCTCATACGATTTCCCTTTGAAATCTTTTTTCTATAAATTCATAATGCAATTTAGAACTATAATATTCAAAATCTTCGCAAGAATATTCACACACGAAACAGAATAATTGAATTTTCTATAAATAAAACTCAATTTGACATTTCATTTGTAATAATTGAACAAAAACCAGATCAAAATTTATTTCCAATAATTAATTTAAATAAAGATCAAGTGGAATTAACAATTAAAAAGTTTGCCCAAAAATTAGAAATATTAAATGAAAACAGAGGTTTACCAGAAAATTCGGAGAAAATTAAAGAAATTAAAAGTCAAATTTATTCTTTGGCTTCATATAACTCAAATAAAATAATGTTACAAAATATTAATATAAATGATAATATGAATAGATTTCGATTAGTTACAAAGATAGTGAAGAGATGGGCGAAAAGTAAATTTCATTGTTTAATTATTTATTAATCAAAGTATCAAAATTTGGTTAGCAAATAAGTGGCTAAATGTAGTCGGGGTATCCGTAACAAAAAAAGATCCGAATATACGTATATTTTCGGTACTGATATAGAATTACGGCTTCAGATACCTATCTGAAATTTCCTTTGCGTTTCACAAATTTCCTATAAATATACAAAAATGAAAAATAAATAAAGAATTCTGAAGAGAATATTTGTTATTATCCATAACAGTGGCGTTGCCTTCCCGAAAACTTTTGTGAGACTTCGTTACCTGAATATCCTTACTAATTTAATGAAAAATTTCGATTCAGTTTCCGGATCTTCGAAATTTTCGATTCAAATATACGAAGATTTTCCAAAAACCGACAACCTTAGGTGGGATCTAGATGTCCTGAAACCTAGGACTAAAAAAGCCCCAGGATTTGGTAGTCAATTTAAAAGTTTTGGCTTTCAACCATAATTATGACAACTTGAATATTAACTATAAAAAGTAACATAATATTCAGATCATTTCATATATAATGGCCAATTTGGTTTCTTCAATGGTGCAACTTTGAACGTACTTGTTATTAAACTTGTGTTGCTTTATTTTGATTCATCCATAATTTATCTATTAGAAAAATTTTTTCAAACATATAGTGAATGGTTTTTACTAAATTAATTTTAACTCATTTTAAAATTAATTTTAGGGATTGGGATTATCAAGTTAAACTAGGCGAATTAACCCAAAATTCAATTAGTTGGTCAGTTGAAGACGAAATTAAGACTAAAAATGATTTTTTGTTGAAATATGTTGCGAGATCAGAAGAGGAAAAGATTTATTTACAAAAACATTTCAATATTTTAATGGTAGTATTGATGCCTGGTTATCCAGAACAAAATTGTGCTTTTAATGTAAATTATTCGACCAAACAAATTATTCAAAAAGAGTTTAATGAAGGTATTAAATGATATGATTTTAGTATCTATTACATTGATAATTTGGATAACTTGATTATGCCATTAGTGTGTACGACATAATTCGAATCCGGAAAAAATTTTCATTTAAGAGAAAAAATTCGACGATAAAAATTTTAAGGGATGTAAGACAGCCAAAAAAAGTTTGTCTTATGTTAAAGTCTGTCTTACGTCGGGGACTTAATGACATCTATACAAACAATCATATAGTGAAAATACACCTTGAATTATTGCAGATTTTTTTACAAAATTTTCTAAAATTTTGTTTTATAGCAAATAAAATGCTTATAAATGCTAAAAATATGAATGGGGGATACGAGGAATTTAATAATTTTTGGAAAAATTGGTTAGATGGTATTAAATTCTTGAAAAAGGTAAAACATAAATTTAAAAAAAGATTTTTAATCATTAATATAAAAGAATTAATAAATAAATTTCAGTATAATCATTTTTTGCTGATTTTGTGTTTTGTAAGCAAAGATGATCTTAAAGAAGCTGAAAATTATTGCCGATTTGTGGAGAGTCGTATACGTTTAGAATTAATTTTTTCACTAGAACTGAATCAAAGGGAAATTAAATATACTCATTCTACTGATAGAGAAAACTGTTTGCCAAACGAAATTAAGAGAAAATATGGGTAATTTTATATTTTGGAACAAACATTAGAATCCATGAATTTTAAAGTAGCTAGTTTTGAGAAAACCGTTGAGAGACCCTTAGTCGCTTGGTATCTTGTTCGGTTCCGATGGTTTGATTGAGTGTTCTGATTAGTGTTCGGCAAATGCTTTTTCCGGTACCGGGAGTACCGAAAAATCCCGATACCAAAAAGTACCGAAAATTTTAAAATAAGTTCGGTACGTCAGACCTTCTCTTCCCTGACATAACCAACAAATTAACACAAAATAATTATTAAAACTAATTTCAGTGGATATTATATCCAACATTGGTGGGTTGGAATTGAAACATATAATCAAATAGAAAATTTGGAATTCGACAATAACTATGAAGAATCTAATATTTTAACAAAATTCGTTGATAAAATTAAAGAAAAAACACCCGTAATTTTGGCAAGAACTGGTGGAAGTTTGAAGTTATTTTACTATAATTTAGACGATGTTAGCAAAATAATGAATGAATGTTAAAAAATAGATGATATTGAATTTTTAGATTAATAAAATAATTTTTCTACTATCACATTATTTCACCACATGTTCTTTATTCTGAAGAAATTCAATTGATAAGCAAATAAAATTTTAAATTTTATGTAATTGCAGAATAAACTTTCGTAATTATACATATTGTAGCGTGTGTCCACGCTCAACTTAACCTCTATTGATAAAATTAAATAAGTTTCCCGAAAATATTTATTTATTTTAAAACAATGATAAAAAATTAAGGGGAAAGCAATGAAGGGAATTAAGAAGAAAGCTCGAAGCAAGACAAGAAGAGAACTGAACTGAAAAAATAGGTGGCTGGCACAAAGTAAAATGAGTGAATATGTGTAAGGGATGTACCATAATATTTTTTTTATTCTTTCATCTTTATTACAACTAACTCCTCTCTTTTGTTGGCCCATCAACAAGTCAAAATACAAGTAAGTTATCTAAAACGTTGCTCTAGCGCGGTGTTGCACAAGCGTAGAGCCAATACCGATGGGTTTAGGATTTTTATGATTTGGCAATATATGTGTTTCAGCCTATTTGGCAAGTCTAGATAATTCGGCTATGGCCATTTCTTGAACCAGACGGGATTAAATCAGAATGTACCCACCTCTTAAATAATTTATAAAATAACAGTAAAATTTATTATAATAGATTTTATGCTATAATTCAATTAAAAAAGAAAAATATTTATCAAAAATGTTTTTTTGTTTTAGCTTATATCGTCAATCCATTGAATTCTTCTCTAAATCCTTTCATGCTTCAGTAATAAAAGAATCTTCTGAGTGCTATTCAAAACTAAAGGAAAATTTAATTTAGTATCTATATTCAGTTAATTGTTCTAATAATTACCCCGTTTTCTCCTATACAAATTTTAAAAATATTTTTAAATCGCTATCATTTTGTAGTGGTATCGCTATAGCATAAAAGCCAGTGAAAGCGTCATTAGGGGGGTCATACTAGCGGCGATAGTCACTGATCTCCGCCTTCCTTTCCAGAACTTTCTACCTTCGCCTACATTGTTCATTTCAACACCGGATAAAAGTTATTCTTGTGCACGTCGACATTACATAAATCTTGGACACCTCCGGTTGTAACATGATATATCTCGTTTGTATTTTAGGTTAGCAGTTTTAAGATCCGATATCAATGATCTCAATAGATCCTATTTCTCGATATTGCGGATCTCTTTAATAAACATTTTAACTTTTATCTTAATAAACTTACTCTTCTTCAATGTTTCAATTTTCCCAATCATTTCTAATTTCATCGCTCTAGATGTTTTAGTTTCATTATCAGCCACAACATCAAAGTCATTAGAGAACAGGTGTTTTAAAAAGTTAATGCATTGATCCAAAACTGTAATATGCTTATACATTATTCCAATCAAACTCTGTTCAGGTTCAAGAACATTCAAAACATTCAAAATTTCTTTCATCAATTTTTCTTCGGTTGTTCCTTCAAATGTAATATTTTTCAAACTTTCCTCCTTTTCCTCATCTGTCAATTTATTACCAGCCATTTTGTACTTTTCTATCCTAACTTCTCCATCATACAAATCAAGTGCTTTTTGAATGAATTTAGTGTGATTTTCTTTAAGTTTATCATACTCGGCAAGCTCCAAGATAGTTTTGCTCCCGTTCTCAAGAATATATTTTTTGAATCCAAAATTCTGTTTGAATTTTGAGACTGTTGGCTGATCACTTTTGATCATATTCACAAATTCATGAAAGAATTTTGAATATATCTTCATTGGAGATTTAGTAGTGATTGCTTCACTCAATGCATTCATTATGTATTCGTCTTCTCCTACATTAGTGTAACGTTCATCTTTTGTCTCTTCAAGCTTATAATGCTCGTTAGCATTCGCATGTTGCGCATTATGCTCCAGCACTTTTTTATCAAGCGTTGTTGGATTAACAAATTGTTTCTGGTTTTGTGAGACAATTATAGACTGGGGATTATTGTGATGTTCCATAGCCAAATGTACCGGTCCATTGTTAGAGCTTGCTGATGAATTTATTTTTAAAGCTGATCCATTTCGGGTTTGCCCAACTCTAGCAATGTTGTGATTAATTGGAAACTTTGCTAAATTAATAAATTAAAAATTTAGGAAAGAAGAGAGATTAAGATGGGTAAAATGATGAGCGAAATAGCCTGGCAAAAACTGCCAGGAGATCGTAGGATTGATGCCTACCAACGGCTAAACTTTTACCTCTCCCATACTAGAATTTGTAAATTTGTTCAGAAAGGATCACCTTGTAAAGGAACAATATTAGGAATAACTCCAACGGGTATTCCTTGAGTAGCACGTATAATAATAATGGGGAAAACGAACAACACAAAATGACAGATGTTCAACATTTTCATCGAATTGAATTTCCTCATGATTTTTCTTTTAATTCAGTGAAATAATAAAATAATTTAAGTTGAAAATTATTAAATTTAAAGATGGATTTCCATGAAAAGAGGAATTAATTTATGATTTTTCTTTGAAATTAATCGTGTATTTATTCCTCTTTTTTGGACAGGAGTAGCTAGCGCCGCATCTAGGCGATTTTTTAATTTCAAAATTATATTCTGCCTATTACCTTTGTATTTTTCTTTAATTATTTCCCCTTCACGCTGCAGTCACACTACATTTGTTAAGAAATTACCGACTCAAGACTGTCAATAACGGAAGCTTTGAAGTTGATTAAAAGGGCATTTAAAGGTGAGTTTTGCCTATGTATTGCCTATGTATTGCATCAAATATTGTATATATATTGCATCATATGTTGAAATATCAACTTCAAAATGCATGCATATTCATGTGAAAACATGAAAAGGTATTTAGGATTTCATGTGGATTTTTTTGTGAAATAAACTGAAAGTCCAACATTTCAAAATAGGAAATGAACACTAGCCGCTCTCTAAAATTAGAGAGTATTTTCATATGGCTGTTTATATTTAAAAGGGCAGTCTCGTTGAGAGGGCATTATTAAGGTTATAAATTCGGGATCGTTTTCATTGAAATCACTTATTATTTTTAAGAAAGGCAATTATTTTTAAGAAAGGCAAATCCCGTCTAAAAATCCGCCTAAATCCAGCTTCAACGAAAACAATAAGGTAACTCCTATGAATATGATACTCCTTCTCCCCCTTATCTCACTATTTATTTTCATTGAAATCAAGTTCATAAACAACGTTTTGACAAGTTATACTCCGCGAGCTGGTTGCTTTTAAAATTTATTTTGAATTTTTTATAATTCCATTTATTTAAGCAATACCAACTATTAGTATCGAAAATTTGTCTTTAAAGAAAAACTTAATCGGAAAGCAACTGTCACTTCCTACAAAAGTGGCACTTCCAGCAAGTTCTTCAAAATATATTTCAAAAAATATGTCTGTAAATAACTGTTTGGAGCCTTCGCCTGTGATTATTCGAAAGGATAAAGCGTTGGATAAAGAGTTGTTGAGTGACAAGACCTTGGATGAGATAAATGGAAAAAATAAAAATTTGCCTAAATTGGATATTTCGGAAAATGAAGAAGTGTTGAAGAAGCAAACTTTAGATTCAGAGAATTATAAAATTGATAGATTGCCAAATAATTATCACCCTCTTTTTCCATATGATCTTATTGAAATAAGAACCAAGAAGAATGAAAAAAATTAAAATGTAAACATGAATCTATTAGAATTAGAAACCGGACTGAAAGTGTTGTAGCAGGATTGAAATCGATTCTCGATATCTCCAAAAAATTAAGATCAAGATGAGATCTTGAACAAAAATTTTATTTTTTTTAAGATTTAAGATTACAAAAATATCTCATACAATTCTTGTGCGACCAGTCCGGTCTCGATAACCAAAATTTTTTGTCTCTAATTAGAAAATTTTTAATGGCAAATATTGAAAAATTTTTAATTTGCAAAAATTATACATAATAAAAAAAACATAAAAAAATAATAAAAAAAAAATTTTGCAAAAAATTAACATAATAATAAAAAATATAAAATAATTATTGTTTTAATGACAAGTGAGATTACAAAAATTTAATGGTAATTGGACAAAAATTATTAATTAATCACTTAAGGAAAAAATTTTTTGGATTAGATTGAATTGAGCTCTATTTTCTACTAATATTTTCCTCGATTTTAGACATACCACTCCTTAAATTCCCTTTTTGGTTGTTGAGCTTCTCTTGAAATTCCAATTGTTTCTCGTGTAGTTCCTCCATTACCTTGAGCTAATGTTGTTGTGAATCTTGCACCTGATCTTTCAGTAAATCCAACAGCCGAAGCGCTGTTTCCATTCCCTATTGTACCATTTCCATTACGTAATAAACTTTGGGTCGAACCCTTTAAAAATTATTTTTTTTTGTAAATAATTAAAATATTTAAGTTATAATATGATGGTCGGGATTCTATGTCAGGACTTAATATATATAAAACATATAAAATTATTTCTGGGTTTTTTGGTTGGGGGCGTAGTGCGACACTTGCGGACTGACTTTTGCGGACCGACCTTTGCGGACGGACATTTGCGGATTGCGGATAGACATTTACGGACCGACTTTTGCGGACGGACATTTGCGGATTGCGGACCGAGTTTTCGGATCGGACATTTGCGGACCGTTTTAAATTAAAAAAAATTTAATTTAATCTTCAAAAACGAAAAAAAATATTTAAGTTTATTTTAATATCTTCTCGATCTAACAAGTTAGACAAAGTTATGATCGTTTATTTTAGCTCCTTACCTATTGCATCCGTGGAGTTTTTACGGCTGCGGGGGAAACCGGGCATGACCATGTCATCGATGATAAGAATAGGATTAAGTTACGAGCCCAGAACCCAGCGACCGTTGACTCCCCGCGAGGCGCGTGCCGCAAAACCCTGCGCGAAGCGCAGGGTTTTACACAAGCGCCTCGCCTAATCTCCATAGGTTTACGTTGACCATTTTGATAAAAAAAGTTGCCTATCGAAAAGATATTAGAATAAACTTAAATATTTTTTTTCGTTTTTGAAAATTAAATTTAATTTTTTTAAATTTAAAACGGTCCGCAAATGTCCGATCCGCAAAAGTCGGTCCGCAATCCGCAAATGTCGTCCGCAAATGTCCGACCCTCAAATGTCTATCCGCAATCCGCAAATGTCCGTCCGCAAAAGTCGGTCCGCAAGTGTCGTACAATCGTTGGGGGAGGAGTGAACCCCAACTCTACCGAGTTGGTTTCAACTTTTTTGCGAATTAGTCTCAACTTTTAATTGGTTCCGAGCTGATTTTTAAGCTGGGTTTTAGGCGTTTAGATAGACAAAAAACATGGGTCCCGTCATAAAAATTATTAGAATTATTACTACAAGAGTTCCAACACGAGCACCAACTCCATTATTATTACTTTCGAACTCTCTCATTTGATGGTGTTGAACTTGAGGAGAGAATTCATTAGGAGGAATTGGTGTATACCCAGATTTTGGGCAATTAGTAGATGATTGTCCAATTGCCCCTCCTTGACCAGCTGCCGCTGCTGCCATTTGAGCACAAATCTGATGAGGGCGTTTAAAAAAGACACAGAGTAATATGGCACCAAGCATAACAACAATACTAAGTGATCCGACTAAAAATACGAGAAAAATAAAAAGTTAAATATTCAAGAATACCTCCAATCAAAAATTTTTTATCATCACCTAATTGATTGTTTGAGGTAGAAGGAACCATTGTCTGAAAATATTTTATTATCTTTTAATGGTAAAATGAATGCAGTTAATGTGTACTAGTAGGTATGGTCAAGAAGTCGGATATAGATATCCGCAAAAATACGGATTTCAGAGGAGCCAGTCGAGATATAGATATAAATCTTGAAAAAGGAGAAAGGTACCACGGATATAAACGGATAATGATATAGCCAAAAATTTATAAAAAAACACAGTAAATGTAATTTATTGAGAGATATCTAGACCTCAATGACAGTCTCAGTTTCAAAATGTGTTATAATCTTGACAATACATTTAAGAGAGAAAAACCAGTCGAGATATCCAAAGATTATCTCTTATAACACAATCCTATTCATAATTCCATCAAAACTTTACAACTCTAATTTAAAAATGTATTATTTTAATACATACAGTAGGTATATTTCCGTATTGAGAAACTCCGTTCATTGGTGTCGTTGGTCTAACAGCATACAAAGTTGGATCATTAGGGTCAACAGGAAAGCGGGGAGCTAAAGTTTTTCTAGTTGTAGTACTAGTTGAAGGCTTTGAAGTTGGTGCTAAAAATTTTAAAACTTGAAAAGGATAATTTAAAAAATTAAATTAAAAAAAAATTTTACTGCAAAATTAAAAAACTTTTAAAAGTAGAAAGAATTTTAGTTGGGAAGAGAGATAAATAATTTGGCAAATCCGTTTAAAGAAGTGACTTTCTTTCCTAGAAATTTTAACTAATTAGTGCTGACAATATTTAAGGAAGAAAGTAATAGAAAAGAACAAAGTTATAGGGAGTTTTTTTTTACAGGGTGACAAAAAAGTTCGGAGTGGAGTATTTATTTACCATATCTTTCTGTAGACTTAATATTTTTAAATAATTTTATACTCATTTTATAGCCCATTGAATTCTCTATCATTTTACAAAATTAAGCAATATAATTTTCGATATAACAAAAGTTATAGCCATAGCCGTATGGCATACCAAAATTTCCTCCACAAAATTTTACTTTCAGTAACTCAACGTTAAAGAGTCCGCTTTGCGTGATTTCAAGAGAATTTAATTAAGCTTATAGGCGACCCAGGTGAATTTTAAATACGAAGCCTGTAACTCTCACATGAAGGGCTGTCGTTATCAAAATAAGTATGTACAATAGGAACCTAACGTATACATCTGTTCTATATAAAAGCTAAAAAATTAATAGGGTTTCTGTTCTTGGAACTGGATTTTTCTTCCGATATCCGTGATCGACATAACCGAAAAATTCATTTCTTCAGTACGTTAACCAAATTTAGAAATTAGTTATGAGGCTAATCCCAGTAGAAGATTCAATGATCTAATATTAGCGATCCTAGGTCTTTAAAGGAATATTATAGGATAAAAAATAAAATTCTAAGGTAAGGAAAAAGAAAAATCAGTAGTTAAAAACAAAAAAAAACAAATAATATTATTACTATTAATAAAGCACACAGCAATCAAATAATAATTAAATTTTATTGTTAGAATTAAGTTACAGCAAATTAACTCAAATGGTTGATATTTTCAACGCTGAATGCGTGAAAATTTTATATTATTAGATATATGGGCTGAAAGAATGAAAAAGTCCATTTAACAGTTCAAACCAGGTGTTTAGACGAGCTAATTCCCGAAATCAGGAATTTATTTTCGTGAGGCTAGAACCTAGGTTCAAGTAAGTGTTGTAGGTGAGCAGGAGTAGGAGGAGGGAAGGGGTGGGGGCGATATAAAGATGGAGATGTAGTGGAGGGAACATCGTTATTAGAGTTTAAAAGTGATTTGGGGATAAAAGGGAATCGTTCTAGTGTGTCTTTATTTTATCCTTATATTCTATTTTAAGGATTCCAGCAGCACTATTCGCACATTAAATAATTTACTAATAGAAACAAAATTTTAAATATAGAAAGTTAAATAAAAAACCGAAGGAAAAAGAACATTTAATACATATAAAATTTAGATTTTATTTTTGTAAATAAAAATTTAATAAAAAATTTGAGATAAATTTGAACATTTTTGTGCAACAAAACGGAAATTTTGTTTAGGAAAGAAAGTCAATTCTTTTAGGTGAATTTGTGTAAGTGAGGATTTATTTTGAGGGTAAATTGTGCTAATTTTTAAAATTTTTCCAAATTAATTTCAGCTAAATTTTTTTCAAAAATCAGAGGGAAATAGCATGAAGTAATCATAGATACCTATTTCCATTTCAATTCAATCTCCATTTACTAAATAAGTATTTTCTAATATTGAAGCTAACATTTTTTCAAGCTTTATCGTTGGAAAAAAGCAACTTATATTGCCCATTCTACCGTATTTTCTCGAATAATTATCCATACTAACCCCATTAAGTACCTCACTAATGTTCCGTCATTAGGGGATTTATCAGGATTCTCCCCGTTCAAATGTCACAACTCGAATGATTGCCCTCCCTTGATTAATTATCCCTCCCTGGAGATAAGTTGAAAAAAATAATTTCCCATGGTAATTATTCAAGAAAATATGCTAAGTTAATTTAGTTAAAACGGAATTCTAATGGGCTTTTAACCTCGTTTTATAAAATTTTTTTATCAATTTTGCAGTAATATTAATTTATATTTGATTACCAAAAGTAAAATGCAATCCAGGCTTAATACCCGGATCGATCGTAAAACGTTGTAAAGGCATTTCTGTTGTTTTTTGAGTGATTTTAGTTGAGGCAGTTGAAGGCGAGGAAGGGGATATTTTTGAAGTTTTTGTTTGTTTTGTTTTTTCTTTAATTTTATCTTCTTGTTGAATAATTTTAGGCCTTAATTTTTGCCATTTTTTCAGTCCATCAGGGCCAAGTCTTCTACCATCTGGCCAAGTTCTGGTTCTCATAGGCCAACCACCTTTAGGGATATAATTCTGTCTAGAGGTTGATTCATCATCTTCTTTCTCCTCTTCAATTTTTTGATTTTCTTCTTCCTCTTCAATTTCTCTTCCCTTTTCTTCTTGATTTTTCAACTTAATTCTGTGTCTGTTATGATACCCCAATGTTTTTAATAATTTTTCTTCTCGATCATTTAATACTTCTGAGGATGAGGGGCCATAATACTCATTAGATTTTGATGTACTTTGAACGTTATAATTGTCAGAATTCATTAAATTTAATTCGGAAGAAAGCAATTTTGAATACTTTGGTTGAATTGGAGAAGCAGGTGGAATTGAAGCTAATATTGGGAAATATTTTTAAAAAATTAAATTTGATTTTTATTGATATTCTTTAGTTTAATTTGTTTAGATTTTAATATATATTTTTTAAATTTAAGTTTTTGTCAAAATGAAGCACTATATCTTATCAAGAATATGAATCTGATAGTCTAATTCTTGTTGGGTTTCCGGTTTAGGCAGGTTTACGACCCCGGTACTCGGTTGGTTAACCATTCGTTTCCTACTCTATAAATCTTTGACACTATCAGTCGGAAAATATGGACAAAAATTATTGGAGCATTTAAAGTTATATTTATTTCCGGTTGATAATACCAAAACAACATTATTTTATCAAAATGCTATAAAATATATTCTTTGTACGTTTTAGTACCTAAGAGGCTAAACGTTGGGTTTTGAATATGGTAATCCTTTTAGATCCGATCCTTAATAATACATGAACCTCTAACGGAAATTTTATTTAAATAACTTTTAAAAATTAATTCTTAAAAAGGAAATTTCAAAAAGAAATATGTATTTAATTAAAATTTTTTAACCGTGTAAGTACATTTATATCTTAAAATATCCTTTTATTTATTTATTTTTAAAATCCTTTTTAGAAATAAATAATTACTGGAGCATTTAAAGTATTTTCCAGTCAACATAAATAATTAAACGGGAAAAAATTTGTTTTTGCGAATATCCTTTATAAATTTAATTGGAAGTTTTTTTAATTCTTAAAAATATTTTTTTATTATTCAAAATATTAAAAAAAAATTTTTTTATAATTTTATTAATTTTTTATTAACTTTATTTAAATTTTTAGGAGTTTTTCATTTAATTAATTTAACTTGAACGTTAATAAAAGTGCAGCTTGACTTTTAATTATTGTGGGTAAGAGAAATGTAACAACAATAAAAATTGGGAATAAGAAGTGAATAAATCAAATTAAAAAATGTAAAATATGGAAAAATATTCTTTCCCGTTCCGAGAAATTTTCAAAAATCAGATCCTCCTACTCTAATTTCTCTACAATGGAAATCCCCTAACGGACCCTGGCAACAAAAAAATAAATGCCGCATTTCGGAACTCGGGATTCCCGGCCTAAAAACGTCGGGAATTCCACGTTCGGGAATCTTGACGGCAAGACTACTGAAATGATTTTCTATCTATACCCCGAATATAAATATAGATCTTGCCCAAGGAGATATATGAGGTCAAAATCAGGACCAATCGAACTAGAAATAAATTAGGTCAAATAGAAACGAAATAAACAAGGCATGAAAGGGCGAAACAAAAAGAAATTTCGATGGTGTACGGACATATCGAGACGGCAATATCGGGATTGGGGTTGTTCTAAAACATAAAAACACAATATACTATCCAAGACACAGTGGCCGTAGGTCCCCAAATCACTCGGGTAACTGTTCGTACATTGAAATATCCCCATATGTCCGTCCCGATATGTCCGTGAGTCATTTCGATCAGCCCTGGTCAGACAGTAAAAGATGAATAAAAATATTTTATTATAATTTTTATTAAAAATAAGCAAATTAATATGTTAAAAAGAGGAAAAAAAGTTTAGAAAAGTAAGAATTATTATTATTATTTGTGTGCTCAAGTGCGTGCTGGAGTGCATTTTTTTATATTTATTTTCCCCTGAGTCAACATTAAAATTTTTGTTTATTTTTTATTTGTTAAGGCCAATGGCCGTGCCAGATTTGTGCAACTGACCAAAATGTGCATAAAAATATATTTAAAGACATTTCTAGGAAAGAAAAGTTTTTAGGGGTAAAAAAGCAGAAAAGCGGTAAAATTGCGTGAGTTTAAAAAAAACAAAGCAAAAAAGCTTTTTAATTAGAAAATACTTAACTTGAGGTTTTTAATTACTTGATGAATGTAATGAAACTATGGATTAGAATAATAATTTAACCCAAATTTTTTGAGTTTTCCGAGTTATTGAGTTCCGATTGGATTGAAATTTTTATTAAAAACTCCTTTTTTAGCTTTAGAAATAATACCCGATTTGAGGTTAACTAAAAGTTTCGGTCCATGTTGCCGGTTTGGGTTTGGTAAAACCGGCACGTGTATTTAAAAACTAAATATTCTGTCCCTATTGAGGAACTGACATTTAATTCATCGTTTATAGAGGGTGGGTTTTTATTTGTTTTCATTCGAAAAAGTCCAAGTCTGTGGCAAAAATTAAAAGTTATTCAATATAAATTAAGAAAAGGAACGCAACAAGTCAAGTATTAACAGAAAAAAGTTTAAAAATGTTAAGTAAATGCAAAATTATATTTTTTTTAATTTTAGTAAAAAAAGCAAAAATTCTAAAAAATACAAAATGGAACGGAAAGAATTTTAAAAACAAAAAGGAAGTAAGAACTATTAAAGTAAAAAGCAATTAAAAAGCATAGAAAAATTATTTTTTTCAATTAAAAAAATTTAATTTTATAAGATTTATTTATTAAAAAACAAAAAAAAATTTAAATAAAATATTCAAACCTACCAAAAGTAAAATGTTCCAACTTAGTTTTGGGTCGAGTCCATGAATGAGGCCGTTTTCTAGTTGTTGTAGTTGAAGTTACTGTTGAGGTAGCGGGACTTGAAGATGATTTAGTTGAGTATACAGATGTTGGTTTAGTAGGTGGAGATGTTTGGAATATTGGTGGAGATGGTGGAGATGTAGCTGTAATGGTACTTGTAGTAATCCTTTGTGCTTCCCAATTGAGCGATTTTGAGATGATTGGAGTGAAGAAGCCTTTTTTAAATAAAAATGCTTTAATTTATAGAGAATGTTTTAATTAAATTATTTAAAAATTTATTTTATTTTTATATTTTAAATAGAGTTCGAAATTTTCAAATTGCCGGGCCTGGTAAAATGATTTATAAAATACCCGGTCTCCAGGCAGAGAGACTCTCCGTCCTTAACCATTAAGCAACCAAATCTCAAACTTAATTCGCCTAAAAAACAAAGTCCTTTTTGATTTCCAGGCATCGGGCCCGGAAACATGGTCCTTAACCCCTAAATTTAATTTAATAAAAAAATTTTTTTTAATTTATGAAAAAATAAATCTATTAGAAGAATATTAAAACAAAAAAATAACATTAAAATGTTAAAATAAAAAATATTTTTTGAATTTAAAAATTACGCAAATATGTATTTTGTTAAGTATGCCCAGCTTAACAAAATATTTGCCGGATAAATACGGCAAAAAATTAATTTTTTAATTTACCATTTTCATTATTTATATAATCATTATCTTCTTCATTTGATTCACTTAAAGGCAAAAATTGTGCCGAGGCAAATTTAGGAGCAGGAATTTGATAATGCTGTTCTCGGCACTTTGGTGAGTGCCAATCGATGAGGCATAGGATTGGCAAGGATGTGCTAGTAAAAAATGTTGGGGAAGGGGAGGAAGGAGAAGAAAATTGCTGCGCGGACATTTAATATTTTTAAATATTTATACTAAATTTGGTAAAAATTGTGTTTTTTGTTGAGAAATAGAAAAAACTATATTAAATATTTATTAATTTTGGATTTTATTTTTATATTTGAGGTGCTATATAAATAAATTTTGGGCTGAGCTACAGTGTTCTCTCTAAAAGTCAGACGATTATTTTATCAAAAAATTAGGGAGAGGGTGAGAAAGGGAGAGAGGGGGGGGGGAGGGGTTAACAGGGATGGGGGTATCAGGGATGAAAATTTTTTAATTTACAATAGAGGAGACAATAAATTTAAAAAAATTCTAGTCATTAAGAATGCTAATTTACGTAAGGGACATAAAAACCTATTTAATCCTCTGCATGTGCTCATTATTTAATGAGGACATTATTAAATATTTGTTTGGTTTTATAGAAAAAATGACTAATTTCACATTCTTTAAATTTAATGCGCGAACGAGTATTTTATAATATGAAAATTAAATAAATATAAAAAAAATTCAAAAGTCATTCACGGCGGGAAACAAAGCTAAAAATAAAAAAAATGTTTTACATGCCTTAATTCCCCTTAGCTCAGATATCTCGGCAAAGAAATACAATCTACTAGATTGTATATATTTATTGATAGAATATATACCTTCTTTTCTCATTTCTTTGGCAAACTTCCTCCTTGGCAATTTTTGTTGTTATTGAAAAAAATTGGTTTACATGAGAGCAAAAATGCGAGAAAGTGAGAAATACATAATTCTCACCTATATTATAGTAGTAGGGGTTTGAGTGTGCAGATTGAATAAAGAAAAAATAAAAAAACCCCTAAGAATGTGTTGAAAAATGGATATATCTTAAAAAAGAGAATTTAATAAAATCTTGTTTGAAGCAAAAAATAAAGTTATTCAAATTTATTTGGTTTAGTTTTTCAAGCCAATTTGATGAGATTTTATAATAAAAATTTAAAAAAAACAGACAGACCTCAATAAAGGATACTTTTAATACGAGATACATTATATTCTCAAATAAATGCCCTGCGTAATTTTTTCAACTTATCGCTGGAGTGGGGGGGGGATAATTATTTGAGAGATTCGAGAATATATAGAGCACCTTGATTTAAAACTAATTTTTAAATGTTTATTGGTCGTTGGGTTGGGCCGCCGTGAAAGCGATTCCTTTATCTAAGATACATTATAAGATAACTATTATTATGAGAGATGATTATGAGATAACTATTCACTGCCTAAATCTGAGAAAGTCAAGAAATAGCAAGGCTCACTATATTAAAAATAAGTATTAATACGTAAAAAAAACTTTTCTTATCTTGAAAATATTTTTTGAAAATAATAGACTCAAGAGATTAAAAACACTTTGTTTAAATAAAAAAATTCTGGCCAAAAAATTTTCTTTTGAAAATAAATGTCGAAAAAAAGTGAAAATGTTAAGGCGGAAATACAGCCAAAAACAACCTTTTTTTCTTTAAAAGTTATATTTTTTGTTTTATTTTTAGTACCCCGAAATGGTCATTTAAAAACAAAGGAAAGATTGAAAGGCGATTTTGGCCAACCTTCCAACACCATTTATACTTTTACTCTTTTTAGGCTTCCCATGGGATAAAATGTCTGACCGTAGAATTGAGATATCTTTTTGAAAAAATTTTTTTATGAAAAAAGTTATTTTTGAGCAAGTAATGTGTTGTATTAAGTGCCGAAAACGATTTAAAAAACATAAAAAATATAAAAATAAAAAAAGTGAATAAATAAAAAAGAATTGTACTAGATTACTTGTAAATATAATCTGTAAAAATAATACGAAACTGCAGATGTCTGTAGACTCTTTTTGGTCGAAAAATTTAATGGTGAACCGCATTTATCCACAGGCAACGTGTTGACATAAAAATTAAATCTCCGATTTCGAGAATCGGGACGGCCCTTAGACACATTATCAAGACTACACATATAGCCTTCCTTAGATCTAATGAAAATACTCCTATCCCTTAGATAGGTGTATACTTATCCCTTATACATTAGATTCAAAATAATTCTCCCAGCTTTTTATATTGTAAATCTTATATGTATTTTTAAAATTGCTAGGCCATTAAAAGCGGTTTTAAACTGAATTATTAAATGGAAGAATTATTTTTTAAGTTTTTAACTTTTTCCAAAAGATTTCAAAATTTAAGTAAATTTTAAAAGTGGAAAATTTAAAGAAATTTTTAAAATTTATGTAAATTAAAAACGGAAATTATTTTTTAAAATAATTTTAGAAAAAAATAAAAATCTAAGCGAAATAGTCAAAATAAAAATTTTTTGTCGCGCAATTGAAGAAAAGTGGTCTAAAAATCTCCAAAATTTGAAGGAAACCAATTACCAATTTTAAGTGGAATAAAGAAAAAAGGAAAAGGCTTGAAAGAAAAAATAGGAAAAAAATTAAAGGAGAGGCAAACAAAATTAGGGCTGCCATTCAAAGGCTAAATATAATGGTTGTTAGATAATTAAAGCTAAAACGAGATTATTATGACATGAGGGAATTGAGGGGAATAATTAAAAAAAGAGATTTAATTTTAGAAGAAAATTTTGTGTTTTATTTTAAATATAAATACCATATATTCACTAGGGGGTCTAGCCGACCCGACTCCCGAAACTCGGCAATTTTTGACGTTTTTTGTGTCGAGGATTTAGATTCCAGAAATCGGTAATTTTAAAAAATCGGGAATTCCCGCCTCCTCTCATTAATTACCCCTTCCAGTTAGACGTGAAACAATTATTATTAAGGGCAATTATTCAAGGAAATACGGCAATTTTGTTATAGAAATAAAAAGAACTTAATTTTTGAATTGTAGGGGAAAGGGATGGACCTGAGTATCCGAAACATGAGGCCCGGTAATTTTTCTAAAATTTATTTACTTTTTTAAATTTTCTTTTGAATTCATAAAGAAAATTCAGAAAACAATCCAAGAAAATTTGTAAAGTCGATTCGAAACCCGACCCGAGTTTATTTCAACCTGTCCCATTTTTGAAGAAACCGAGAATTTTTGTTGAAACCAGAATGAAGCAGACATGATTTCCCTAGCATTTTTTATTAATATTAAATTAAAATATAAAGACAAGCTCATCAAATCCCCCCGTTATAAAGCCTTCACTTTCTCTAAAGATTAAAAAATGGACAAAATGGATGAAAGAAAAATATTGAATATACTAAAATATAAATATTTTATGTTCCACATGAACGCCCATTAGCGATAATTAAAATATTAAATATAAAAAAGTAAAGAAAAAAATAAAAAGCTATTAATAATAAGAAAAAATGAAAAAATAAAATAAAAAAAGGTCAAGAATATATAAAAACAAAAATCAGTCAGGAATTTTAATATCGTTCGGAAACGTGGTCGGACTGCAGCTCAAAATACCTAAAACGCTAAAAATATTTATCGTGATTTCTCAGAATATTATAAATTTTTAAAGCTATATATTATTTTAATTATACACCTTCTAAAAAATAATAAAAATAATCCTTCCAAATATTAAAATGACAAAAAGAAAATTTTAAAAAATTTCAAAAATTTTTTAATTTTATAAGAATATTGCAAGGCAAATAAAATAAAGCAACTGGGTTTGACGTCAAATATTCAGATAGTTTAACCCAAAAATATTTTTAAAAAAATTTGGCAATTTATCTAAATATCTAGGAAAGAAAAAATAAAGTGAAATAAATTTAATACAAAAAATCGGAACACAAGAAAAATTAAAATGGAAATTCCTTTTAAAAATCCAAAAAACGTATTTATTTATTTATCACCATTAAAAATAAGAAAAAATAAATTTTAAAAATTAAAAATAATTAAAAATGAAAAGTAAAAAAATAAAAGTGATGTTTTTTGAAAAAATAAATTTAAAAATATTTTAATAAAATAATTACACAAATAATTACCCTGGGACATTATTCCTTCAATTTCTTACTGGAGGAAGTAATTAATTGAAGAGAGGGAGGTGGAGATAATTATTTGAGAAAAAAAGTATTTCAGAAAAAAATTATAACTTTGAGAAATTTCGGTAAGAAACGGCCCCAGATCAAGTGGGCTTAGGTCCAGAACATGAATAATTGATTTGGACCCCTAATTTTAATCAGAAAGAAAATCTAATTTTTCTGATTGATAGAACCATTATTTTTCCAGCTCTGGCAGAAGGACGTAATATGGAGGGGTAATTATTTGGGAAGGAGGGGCAATTATTTATATAAATACGTTAGACTTAAAAATATTAATTAAAAAGACTTACTATCTTCAGTAGCAGGTTCTGGTATGCAATTTCGAGCGTTTTGTTTGAGGCAGCCAAGTGGTGATTTTGTGAAGAAAAATGAGGGAGAAACAGAAGAAATGGAGTCGTTTTGGAATTTTGATGAAAGATTATTTAATTGTTGGGAAGGCTAAAAATTTAATTTTTAAATAAATTATTTATAAATTAATTTTTACTAAAAATTTAATAACAAAATACAATTAAATATTATTTTGTATTATTAAAAATGAAATCAAGCTTGGCGGATCCAGTTAAGATATCCGGACTTTTTTCGGATTCGGATATTCAAACTAGAGCCCAGCTCGATACGATATTTTTTAGTATTGGAAAAGATTAGAACACGACCCCTGCGGTCGTGTTCTAATCAAAACTAAGCGCTAATCCAAAACTAAATATTTTTATTAAAATTAGAAAAAGTAAAGTAGATGGAATTGTCATATTTCTAACTTTGAATAAAAAAACTTAATTAAATAGAAAAAATATAAAGCTTATGTTAGTTAATAAATATAGACATTTTTTCTTAAATATTTTCCTCTAAAAAATTTTTTTCTATTGAAAGGAAAGGATAATTTGGATGTACTTTTTTGCTGTTTTTTATATAAAAATGGAAGCAATTTTATCCAAATTGGTGTTTGTTAATGTCATATGTATAACAAAAGTAAAATGTGTGACTTTATTTATAGCTATTTTATGGCTTTAGTTAAAGTTCTTTAAAAGGTAAACAGAAAAATAAAAAAATTTTTTAAATGGTTGGATGAACAATTAAACAAGTTATATTTTAGTTTTAAAAATTAAAGGAAAACAAATTTCGAAAAAGGAGAATTATACATAAAACTTGTTAGCTTAATTAGTAATTGAGATTAGAAACAGGTGAGGAAATTTCAAAAATTTCTGTAAACATTTTCTTTGATATTGAGCAAAAAAATAAAAAAAGAACAAAATCCATAAATAATTTTCTCATTGAAATCCAAAATCTCAAAAATTAATGGAAATGGGGGAGGGTTAACTTTACTCATTTTATTACTCTTTTAATTAATTTACCGTAATGGTTTGTCTAAGTCTTCCTCCATTTTTCAAAGCATGATCTGCTGATAAATTTCTATGTCGATTTTCCATTCTAATATTTGTAGTTTCTACTTGTTCAGAAGAATTTAAATTTAATTCGTGAATTTGTGAGGATGATGAAGAACCTTGAAAATTTTTTTTCCAAAAATTTTAATTAGAAAATAAAATTTTTAAAATTTATTCGAATTTTAATAAAACTAAGAAAAATTCAATAAAAGTCCGTGGGAACATGAAGGAGCTAAGATATAAATTATTAATAGTTAAATACTACGTACTAAATATTAGCTTAGAAATAAAACATGCATTTTAATTGAATATAAAAATTTTTTTAATAATAAAAATTTTTTTTAGATCAAAATATTAAATATAATTAATAATTTTGGAGAAAAAAATCAAAATAAAAAATTATCCAATAAATTATGAAGCCATTGTTAGCATCAAAATAAGCTTAGTTTTTACGCCGTAAAACCTTCAAAGAAAAATTGCTTGAATTCCAGAAATTCTTGAAAAATTTCGGAATAAAATTTAAAAAAATATTTTCATGTAAATAAAATTTCCCGGTGCCATAATGTGCCATAATATTTTTAAGAAAAAATTTTGGAAGATGAGTAAGCACTGAGATATTAGCTTGGGAAAAACTCTCAAAGAAAAGTAGAAAAAAAAATATTTTTTTTGAGGAAGAGCAAAAAAAAGTATTTTCCTTCCCCTTTTCTGCCCCTTGACATTGCCATTTCAATAACTCGGTAACAGATATAAGAAATATATATTTTGGCATTTTTACGTTTTTGACAAATGATGGGAGCTTTAAGATAAGGAAGAAAAGGGGAAAAGGATTTTATATTTTAAACAATAAAAGTAAAGTATTAAATGGTTATTTTTGACCAAAATTATGCCAAAAATAATTTTTAGGGTATTAAATAGTTAAAATTGAAAATAAATATTAAAGAGGCATTTAAAATGTCTAGGCAAAAAATTAAAAAATCTGTCATATATAAAAATAAATTTTTGAGTTTAGATGTAAAAGATAATAATCTTAAATTTAAACATCTTAAGACTTCGTTAGGATATTAAATATGTGTCGGATTGAAAAAATTAGGGGGTTGAGTTCCGGGTCTCCGGCTTAGGAAAAATTAGGAAAAATTCTGCTGATAGAATTTCAAACCGGGTTCTAAATATTCGATTTTTTCTAATATATCGTTTTTTATGGTAACACGGCCCATCCTTGTTTGGCATATTAAAATCATTTTTTGAGGTTTTATCAAAAAATATTCTTTTCAAAATTTTGCAAATTTAAAATTAATAATTTTCTTTCCAAACACAAAATTTATTTAAAGCACAAAGTTTAACAAAAAAAATTTTTTTGTGCAAAGCTACATATTTAATCGTCATTCAAAGAGAATACTTGAAAGAAAATATTTTCCAAATTTAAAGAAAAAATTAATTGAGGTGCCAAAACAAAAATTTCAAAGAGTGTCTAGAAGTGTTTAGAAGGCAAAGCTTTTAAATAGAAAATGACGAAATTTGAGGAGAAAGAAAATATTGGTAAAGGGAATGTGTCAATTGCTGACTCAAAAATAATAATAAAAGTAAAAATAATTTTGGAAAGGGATCTAAAAATTTTTTTTGAAAAACGAAAAATAAAAAAAATTGCGTTTTGAAAAAATGTCACTGAGT
The DNA here is from genome assembly GCA_036172945.1 of Meloidogyne incognita. NCBI lineage: Eukaryota > Metazoa > Nematoda > Chromadorea > Rhabditida > Meloidogynidae > Meloidogyne > Meloidogyne incognita. Next base: position 879,938 of record JARQAC010000035.1, read on the forward strand.
TGATACCCTTGATATTGGATCCGAGCAACAGATCCGGAGCAGGGCTAGGCGAAATAAAAATTTTTTTATTACGTTCCAAAACGAAATGGAAAAGGGTCACAAAAGAGCGAAACGGACGAAATTTCGCCTAGCCACGATCCAAAATCAAAATTTTAAGACCGAGCCATAATGCAGCTTTTTTTTCAAAAAATTTTTTTTCAAATTTTTTAAACTTTCATTCCTTTTGAAAGTTTGAAAATTTTGAAAGTTCAATAGACCAAAACGCCAGCAGATTTCTAATTTTTATGCCCATAAATTCCCAAAAAAATTTTTTTCCCCTAAATTTTGTTTCGCCAATTTCCTTATTTTATAAAAATACTTAAAATTATGCATAAAATTTTCTTCCAACATTTTTCTAAGAATTTAGTTTAGTAGCTTATGTATTTAATAATAAATAAGAGTTGTTAGGAAAGGAAAAATGGTGGTTATTGGAATATATAAAGTAATTTCCTCTTTCCTCTTAAAAATAAAAAAAGGAAAAAAAATGTGCGCAGTGTAAAAAAAAATTTTTTTCTATGTATAAAAAACAAGTAAAAAATAAAAATAAAAAAAAAGTGCCAAAAGAATTTTCTTTTTTTTACTAATCCAATTTGTGTCAAGAGGAAAATGTTAAAATTGGAATAGTTTCAAGTTAAATAAGGCATGGAAAATGTAAAAAAAGGGAGTCGAATTTAAACGAGAAAATGTTGCAGAAATGTGAAGTTTTTAATTTAAATGGAACAATTAATTTTGTAAGAAATTAAAAGAAAATTAATAAAAATTTGAATTGAGTTGATATAAATTCATTAAATTTAAATGGGCTGGGCACGAAATGCATGTATATATGAAATTTTATTAAAAAGAATTAAGGGATAAAAATCTTTTGAAAAATTATAAATGTTCAGGATTTTGGGGGAGCCCAAATGTGATTTGACTTGTCACTAATTTTAAAAATAAGTGATTTCCATCATCATTTCGGAGGCAAAATTTGCTCCGAATTAATATTAATTTAATCACTTGATATTATGCGACCGTTGGTAAAAACATGAAAGAAAATAATGTAAATGAGGGGGGAGGGAATAATTTAATAGGGCCAAATTAATTTTCAAAAAATGGAAAGAATTTTCGCTTTAACTTAAAAAATTTTAAAATATTTTTCCTAAATAATTCTAATTAATATTATTATTTAAAAATTCACCTTTTTGTCTTTTCATAACACGTATAGGTCTTAATAAATCATGCCCATTCAATGAAAGAATCCTTAAATCGCCGTGGAAACGAAACAAATGCTCCAAATTATCTAAATTTGAAGGAAATAATTAGAAAAATAATTATTGAAAAAAATTAGAAATTTACTTGCTATTTTAGCAGTTCCAATAGGTTGGGCAATAGCTATTTCATTGATAGAGAGAATTAAAGGTTTGTTTCCAATATTATTTAGTGATTCTGTCAAAAATTAATTAAATTTAAAAATATTTAAATGCTCTAATATAAGCCCAGATAGAATAAAGACACCCGACGAGCCCAAACTAAAAAATTTCGATTTTCGATTTTCGAGGGTTTTTTCCTTCGATTTTCGATTTACGATTTTCGAATTTTTGAAAAAATTTGAATATTTGGCGCCAAAGTGGAGGATTTTTGGCTTATCGGCCATCATAAATTTAAAAAATTTCGCCTGCGGCGCAGAAAAAAGAAGATTTCTGGCTTCTTGGTCTACCAAAATTTTAAAAATTTTCGCCTGCGGCGCTAATTGGAGAAAGCCCTGATCTATTAACAATATTATGCTTTGGCTCTGGTATATTGGAAGATTTGCGTGAAGGAGGATTTGCTTTTCCCCCATGCCATAACCCTTTGCCAGGTACCGCCCAACCCTATAAGTAAAGCGGCCTAACTCTGTTTTATAATATCAGGGGATTTTACTCAAATCCTCCATTATCTCTTTTAATCGTCACAGAGCTCATGATGAGAGACCCACTTGAGACCTAACATAAAAATTAATTTTCCAATTTTTTTATTAAAAAAATTTTTTCGATTTTCGTTTTACGATTTTCGATTTTCGAGGTCATTTTTCTTTCGATTTTTGATTTCGAAGATTTTGAAAAATATTTTCGATTTCGATATTTTTGGGTTTCTTTCGATTTTCGAAGATTTTTTTGTTTCGAAACATCTCTGCCTATAAGCCCACTCAAAGCGTCCTAATGATAAATAGAAGCCCAGGTCTTTTATTAGAGCATTTACGCTAGTTAGAAAATTCATTTTTAATAAAGACACATACGATTATGCCATTTTCCATCCAATTTTAACCCCATTTGTTGCCCCCTTCGTATTAGCTTGAGTGAATGCCAATTTATATTGTTTGTAATGTTTGCAGAGCTCAGATTAAAAGTCTATAATTTAATTATTTTAATAAATACATCCAATACGTGTGAAATAAGAGATCCATGACACCCCCCCCCACGTGTTAACATCATCCGTCTGGTATGTCTCCAAGAGCCTCGGTATGTCTCCAAGAGCCTCTTGTGCCACCGAGCAAAACCATAATCTGACGATCTATCTTTACCAGATACCTAATCCCTTCCGATCAGATAATGACATCATTGTTATTATGTTATTTTTAAAAAATTAACCAACACTTTGCTCATTTCCTTGAAATACCCAATGTACAATTAATCCACCACTCCCAGTAATTGCTACCAATAAACGTTGTTTATCTTCATCCTTCTCGTTAATAATATCAGATTTTGTATCAATTAAAACAAAAAGTTTTTTCTGTTTATTTAATTCATTTAAAGTTATTCCCAGCTTTGGGCGAAATTTAATTTCCAAATTTTCTGCCTCCAACTGCCAAGAATCAGAAAAATGGAATTTGGCTGAGAGAGATTCAGGTAGAGGAAAAGGCAACGGGCGAGGCTCTAAAAATTATTTTAAAATATTTTTGAATAATCCCTTTAAAACTTTGTTGGCAGCTAATTCCATCAAAAGTAGTGTCAGAACAATCACAGTGAAATGAATTGTGATATGATGAACAAATACCCCCATTTTTACATGGATTCTTGCTGCCAGGCTTTTTACAAAAATTAACAGAAAAAGAGAAGGGGCAACCAAGTGAGATTGCTTAAAAATAATTTTAAAACAAAATTTTATATAATGGAGTCAGGCATATAAATCCATGTTTTCCTAAAATCACACAATCATTCAAGCATATCATATTTATTCGACTAATTACGGGGCTTTACGAGATTTGGGCCTTTCCTGTACTGAATTACGGGATATTCCCGTCCGGATTCTACGGGATCAGTCCAGGATCAGTCCAGGGATTTTGGGATTTATGAGATAATCCCGAAGGATACCATGCGTCCAATGTTATAATTACGCGATCCTAAGTAAGCGTTCGATCTCCCTCGATTAATTACTCATCCTATCGTTAGGTTAAGAGAAAAAGTATAGGAAATTCGGTATTTTATTCGTGGGGGATAAAATTTTTAATTTCACATTTATTCATTTTTGATGAAAGACTTATTTCAGTTGGTTTTTCCGTTGGTAATAATCTTGTTGAATGAAACATATGTGCAATTTCGATATTTATACCATTTAGACGAATATTTTTCATACAACCAAGAAAGCCTTGACGAAGATTTATTGTCCAAATCTTTAAAATTTAGGAAAATAAAGTTGTAAATTTACTACGGTTGAGGAAGTGTTAGGGTATGCAAGAAATTCGGGTAGGTGCTAAAATCCCAGTATGATACACCGATTAATCTCAACTAGAACGGCAATTACTGATAGAGCCGACCGGTTATAGTTTGAATATTTTGTGACATTCCGGCATTTTTCATCTTGGATCTGGCTCCGGACATTTCAAAGACTTAGTTACGGCCGTTTCCGAATCCGGGCTAGCTCCCGGAACATTTAAAGAAATTGAAAAATCGAGTGCAATACCGCTCAATTAGAAATTATGTATAAAATTAATTACAGATGAAGGAAAATTTCTTTTCATTTCAATAGATTCTCCCATTTCAATGACAGTTACAGCTTCAATCTGATGATCATTTTCATTTTCTTGACCAAAAGAAAACAGGTCAGGCCAAGGGACAGCTCCAAGGAATATTGGTTCATCTATATAAATTTAAATAAATTTTGCCAACATTTATATTTTACCAATATCTAAATTTGCTGAAATTCCGGGACAGGAGAATTCAGTTCGGAGTGAATCAACTGAGACGAAACCTTGAAAAATTCAATTACAATTTAATACAAAAATTATCCAAATTTCTATAGAAATCCAATCCACCTTTACGTCCACCCCTTTCCATAACAACACTATGCCATAAGCCATCGTGCAGTGATTTTGCAGAGGCCTTGAAAATATTATTCAAATTAAAATTGAATTAATTACTTGAAGTCGAATATCACCAGATCCAAGATTTACTATCAGCTTAAAACTGTCTTGAATTAAACTATTTAAATCTTAACTCACAAATAAATGCCCATCAATTAATTCAAAAGCCAAATAATCACAAATTGTAAAATTCCTGCATTGTGCCATTCCATGATATAAAAGTAATCCATCAGGTGTTAGTGTTCGGAATTGGAAAGCTTAAAGAAATTAGCATTTAAATTAATACAAAATAGATAGTGAAAATAAACAGTGACATAGATCATGAGAGACCTATGATTGCTAATAAATATATCTTTTATCGAAATCAAAAATTTATGAGAGTTCGTATGAAATTTAACGAATTATCGTATGCACTTGCAGCCCGGTCTCAAGTCTCTCTTGTTGTATAAATTTCCAAATTTTTATGATTAATCTATAGGTCATATATAAGTTTTTATAAACAAAATTTCTCCAAAAAACAAACCTAAAGTTCCACGAGACGGAGCGCGCCAGGGAGGTAATTTTGTATAATTATTTCCATTATTAAATGAGAAAACCAAAGGAGCATTTTGAGCACCTGGCATACAGGAGAATGTAAGGTCACCAAAAGTTTGGACTTTAAAATTAATTTTTATGATTCAATTTTATGAAAATATTATTTGTTATTTATCACTTTTATTATTCTTTTTAATAAAATATTTTCTAAATTAATATAATTTTTAGTCAAAAAACACACCTTTAGATTGGCCAAATCCCTGATCTGCCAATTGAATTAAATTTAGTTCGACAGGACCCGATTGGAAAAATATCTGAAAGCTTAGTTAAATATCAAATTAATTTTAATGATAATTTGGAGAATTAAAAATAATTAATATATGTGTCTAGCATAAAAGTCATTAGCGATCAGTCTTGATCGAGATCTGAATTACAGTCGCTTCCTAACCTTGATCATTAATAACTAATTCCAACATTGTTATTCATGTATTTACTTTTGAGATAAAAATATTATTCTATTCTTGTGTTACGTTGCATTCTATGACATAACAATTATTCAGGAGAACATCGATCCAACATCGGTTATTAAAAATTCAGGTAAATTACAAATACGAGACCGACAGTATATCCTTTTCTAGCACTATATTCTTTATAAAAACACCTTTTTTAGGCATCCACGAAAAGGCACTAAATGTTCTGGTGGCATTAAATGTCTCAAAGATTGAGGCACACCTCCAACAAAAAAGAATGAATTTCCTAGATATTTTAATCGTGGAGTGAATTGTAAAACTTTCTGATCAAAAATATCATCAACAATTAGACGGATCTTTAAAAAAAATTAATTTAAATTAAATTAGCAAAGAATATGAAAGAAAAAATTTAAAGAAAAATAAATGCCTAGAATGGCCACAGCAAATAAGTGTTAAAAAGATTAAAAGATAAAAGTGCTCCTTAACATAGTTTTTAGATTTAATACTGCAATACAAAAACGGAAACAGTAAATATTTTTTCGTGAATTGTCGGCAGACCTACCGAAATAACAGCACCTTTAAATCCTGGCTAGAATTTAAGATTTAAAAATTTAAATATTGTAGTTAGAAATGCTTTTTGTAAGACCTCTAATATCTGAGGTTGAAGGATAGATATCTGAGGCCGAAATTCTCTCTCTCTAATATCTGAGGCCGAAATTTTCGATTCTCTATCGGTTCCTGATGTGGATATTTTTTAATAGTATTGGTTTATACGTTCTGGTTGGACTGAGAGGAGATATCTTTATAGGAAGTAAGTAATTAATTCATTCCAATTATCTAGATAAGAAGATTAAGGATAGGACTCTTTGTCTTCTCAAGATCATCGAGATAATTTAACAATTATTGTCTCCTTCCAATCCCAAAATTAAAACCTACAGAATTTAGTTCTCTCACAACACAAACACTATGCCATATATTATTATCAAAATGTAAAGGTAGCCGTTGGTTACGATCTTGTACACGAATAAGGCGTTTGTCAGTTTCTGCTAATTGATGGGTTGCTATAAGTTCTCCATTTTCAATTGTTAATTTAAAATTACTCTTAATTTAATAATAATAATAATAAATTATCTTATTATACCTAAGTTGTGAATCCCGACCCTTCAGGATCGGGAGTTTCAGAGTAAGGGGTTTCAATTCAGAGTAAGGGGGCTAATATCCAATTTTTTATTTTCCATTTAATCCACCCCATGAATATTTAAAAATATACCTTAGAATCCCCAGCCACAAAAAGAAGAGAATTTTTAGAAAAATTCGTTCTAAAAGAAATATTAAAAATTTCTCGATGACTCAAAACAGCCAAAAAAGGTCTTCATCATTAATCCCATTATTATTTCCTTCATTATGTAAATTATCATAGCCTATCCATTCATTTCCAAAAAATGAAACTTCTGTGCTTGGCTTTTCTATAAATATTAATTAATTCAAGTGAATACAATTTAATGAAACATCGGTTACTATTTTTCAATAGAACATTAGATATGGGTTTGAGACCGAAAGTTTATTTTTTGGTGATCTTTCCGGGTAATTTGAATTATTATATATATACGAGATTATCGATTCCCGAAAATCGTGAATTTCCGACATCTTTTTGGTCTTGAATTTATGATTCAGGAGATTCGAAAGGAAAAAACTCCTGAATTCTGAAATCTTCAATTAAACGAATCATCTGGAATTCCTCTCCCTGATTCTCGGAATTATTCTGAAAAATTGGGAATTTTCGATAATATTAGTATTGTTTTTCATTAATTAGTCCATTTTCTTAACTTTTTGACTTATACCATATATGGATAAGAGCCGGGCCATATTTAAAGCATTTAAAGTAAATTATGATCTTTATTAAATTCTCTCACTATTTTCACATCTTCTCCCTTCATAATCTGAAAAGAAACAATCACAACGAGGACCATTATTTGCACTATAACACAATCCAGAATTTAAACAAAAGTTATTTTCATCTTTTGATTTGATATGTTTTGAATTATGTTCTCTAAAGGAAAAAAATTTAAAAAATAAATTATTTATTAATATAATTTTTATTAGTAAATTTTTATTTTAATAATTTTTTGGGATTGGGCTGAAATAAAATATGTATATAAATAATATTTCGGCATAAAAATTTTCGATACCAGTAGTATCAAAAAACTACTGGTACCGAACATGTATCGAAAATTCCAAAATCTAACTAGCCGTTTCCGATGGTACAGACGATTACCGATCCAGCTTTCAGTAGCTACACGAAACTAATTCCGAACACTAATTATGAGTTTCTATCGGAGCATGTGGCTATATTAATTCGTATCAAAAATTTGTCGGTAAATTTTTGATTCACAACACAAATTAATAATATTTAATAATTCCCTTTGTTTTCACAATCAGAAATTAAATAAATAATTTAATTACAATTACTTCAAACAATAATTATCATCAGTTTTCCGAGTACCAAAAGAGTCAATCATTAAAGGTGCAGCCATTCCTTGTGGATATATTCTATACATTAAATTACGAATTAAACCAGCAAATCTTTTAGAATATCTTCTTAATGGAGCGCTGAGTTTTTCAATATCCTTTTTAATTTTTGAAAAATTTTTAATTATCATTTTTTAAACTTTTTTTTGAAATTTTCCCTCTAATACTTCAAAAACTAATAAAATGCTCTAATTAACACCATGAACTTGTTTTTACAATAGATCACCTTGATTGGATTCATATTAGGTATGACTCCTATTAGGGACTGACTTTTGTAGGAATGTATTACACCGAGTTTCTAATAGAGCTATTCCTTAATTAGAGGGAATGGCTCTGTTTATTTTAAATTTATTTTTATAAAAAATAGTAATTTTGTCCCATGTCCAAAAAATATACAAAAGATCATTTAGTGTCGTCCTTTTCACAGCTAATTCCAAAAAAGAAATCCCTAGTGAAATCCCTATATATGTAAATACATACATATAGTCCCAAAAAGTGCAGAATATTTTAACTGGAAAAAAATAAAAAAACTAAAATTCTTTTTTTTTTTTGCAATAAAAATTATGTATTGTTTTGGGTATTTTTGGAATAGTTCGTAATTCTTTTTTAATTAAAAGTATAAATTTATTTTTAATTTTTATAATCCCCCGCAAAATTCAAAATCATACGATATTCCTAAATCGGGAATATCAGGAGATTGGAGGGATTAAGCGGGATATCTAGGAAATATCCTTCTTAAGGATGATATTTAAAATATTTAATTTACTTTGGGTATTCCACCAACAAAAATATCAGAATTTGTTCGAATATTTCCAAGCATAAAAGTTTTTTGTTTATCTAACAAACAAAATATAATTTCGTCGTCAAGCTGGATTTTAATATTTTCCCAAGCCTGGCATAAAAATATATTTAATTATAAAGATTAGAAAGATATGCTAGTATACATTTTTACCATTCTTAATCTCCTTCCTCAATATTCCAAGATATCCTTCATAACTATATAATATACTTCATAACTAATATCCTTCATAACTAATTCCAAGATATGCTTCATAACTTCCGGTACCGGATACCCGAAGATTTCCCAGGAACCGCAAACCTTATTCATAACTTTTAAGCGTGGATTTAATATATTTAATTAAAAACTAAGGAGGATATCAAGGGTTTTTTTCTTAGCCCTATCCATCTCTAATATGAGTATTTATTCATTCACTTGAAATAAAGTAAAATAATGCCACTTTCCATCATCTACTTTAGTTTCCATCAAATAAATATTATGCCTTTTAGGTGGAATAATTTCAATTTCTCCAATTCTGAATTCAACAAGAATATAACTTTCGAGTATACTAATTATAAGAAAATTGTGATTTATTGCTCCTAGAATAATTAAAATTAAAATAAATTATTTTTGAGTAATAATTGAGTGTGGAAATCCTAAGGAATTTAAATTACTAGCCAATTGTGTAGAGTTCGGGCTTTAAATTTGCCCAAATAAGTTCAATGACATAATTTCTATTATTCTTAACAAAATTCTGCCGTTATATGTGTTTGTATCTTTTTTGGTTTTTCGTTATATATAAACACTTATAAATTAAATTTGAAATTAGAAAATCCCTATAATATACTATATAAAAATATTAATGAGATTTATTCGTCTTCAAAGTCTGGGGAAGAGGTTGAGCTGGGAATAATATTTTAAATAATAATAAATTTAAATGAGTCTATTTTTTTATTGAAAAATTAATTATTATTTTTATTTCATTACCATCGTCAGTATAAAGAATTATTGCGTTTGATTGATGAGTTTTAAATTCAAATTTAATTTCATTTTCGAATGTCTGAGCCCATTTTGGATATCTAAATTATACTTAATTTTTCTCATTTTTATTCAAAAGAACCTAGCAAAAGATTCACGTCCACCAGACAAAATTAGAGATTTAATTGATGAAATAGACATCATAATTATTAAAATAAAAAATGCTACTAAATAATTATTTTGAGCAACAATAAAAATTTTTAACATGTGAATATTCCCCTTAAAAATTAAAAAAATATTTCTAAATTAGTTTTAAAAATTAATAAAAATAATAGGAACACTCAAAAATTATTTAAAACAACACTAAAAGCATACTAATATTTATGCTTAGCTAGAAAAAAAATAAAAAGCTTTTTGGTAGTAATTGTTGTTTTTCTAGCAGACTAGTCGTAAATAGAATATTATTTAGTGGGTTATATATTTAGGGGGCAGGTGAGGAATTATTTATTTGAAAGGGTATAAAGTTGGAATATTTTTGAGGTAAATATGTGTTAGATATAGGTCATGCGTTAAAAATTATTTTAAAAATTAAATAAAAATATTCTAAGTAAAAAATAAGAAAAAGATAAAAAATTAGAAATAAAAGATAAAGAATAAGAAGCTTAAAATTAAAAAATCAAAAAAATTATCAAACTTAACAAAAGGGTTGTACCGCCACGTCTTCGGGATTTGAGTGTTTTTTGAAAAAATTTTCCCCCTGTCACATCAACAGTATATGCTCAGACATCCTGTTCATTGAGAAAATGGGAAAAATTGTAAAAATTATTGGGTCGCTTAATAAAAAGTTGAACAATAAAGATAGGATTTCAATAAAAATAGTTAATTTAAATTTAATTTTGCAAGAAAACGAAGCTAAATATCGTCCAAAGCTAAATAACATTTATTATAAAAATTTTAAAATTATTAAAAAAAATATTTTTTAATAAAAAAAATTCAAAACCAACATAAATATTAACCAAAATAGATAAATAAATATCAATTACAAGGTCAATATGTCCAACCATTTTAGGTAAACATTGACTACATTCTGGGCGCGTGAGATTTTTTGAAAGGCAAAAATGGTTGAGCCGTTGGATAAAAAAGAGACAACTACTAGAATTGGAGAAAAAGTATATAGCTGAGGAAAATTATTTTTAGAAAAAAATTTTAAATAAAAATAAATTTTAATATAGGTATATATGAGATGGAAAGGTTAAAGTCGAGTTGTTGAAAAAATAATTTGATAAAAATTATAATAATGGAAATTATTTTTATAAAGTTAGATATAAGTTAGTTAAGGTATCGAGAATATGCAAAACATAAGAATTAAATTAATTTAATTTTATTTGTGTAGAGATATAAATAATGAACCTGTCGAGTTAAAAAATAAACTCCGATCCGAAATCGAAAATAAGGGCAAAAAACTAAATTTAATTTCCATAAAACTTCGTTTTTTGAGGATAGGTTAGCTTGCTATAAAAAAGTTTCCTGTTCACAAATGGAAGTTTTCCCCCAATTTTAAACACTTTAATAGCTAATATAGATAGGGCTAAAAATACACAAAAATAAAGAAGGCCAAAGAAAATTTTTTGAGTAAATATTAAAAAGATATGGAAAGAAAATTTCCTCAAAGTTAACTTTCAAAAATAAAGAAATAAAACTTTTTTTTTAAATAAAAAAAATTTTTTATCATGTATTTAATAAATAAAGTTTGATTTTTAAAATCAAACTTTATAAATTAAGAAATAAATAAAAAAATAAATTTATAAATTAATATTTGACAAAATTATTTAGAAAATTAAGCCAAAAAATAATTTTTGGCTTAATTTGCGAATTTTGACTACTTAAATTTTTAGCTCATTTTTGCCTTATTCTTTTCAAATCTTCATCTCTTTATGTTTTGGATTTTTAGTTTTTTCCTTCTAAAAAGACACTTTCCATCAAATGCAGTTTTGTCAGCCGAGGGAGTGCGTGGGAGAGGGAAGGGGAAAGAAGGAGGGAGGGAATTCTGGGCGGCATGGGAACCGGAATGAGCTTTTTCTTATTTTTTACTCCACTTCCTTTAAGTTTCTTCCGTCTTTTCGTTTCCCTTTGGGAAAACAAATTTTTGGAAGAAATCAAGTTTGGACAAAGCTTTTTGGTGTTTATGATTAGTTCTTATGCTAGTTTATAATGTTGTTTATTTATTTTAAAAAATAAAAAGATGAAGTGAATTTTCTGTATTTTTGGTTTTTAATTTAGATAATTATTAATATTGAAATAATATGGATGGGAGTAAACACAAAATTTTAAATGGAAGAAAATTAAATTTTGAATTTAACATATTTTTCTGTCTTTATAAAGTTGGTCAAGATTTGTTTTAAAACCAAAAATTTTGAAAACCGAGAATTTTGAACAATTTCTATGAAATTAAAAAACAGAAACTTTTTGAAAATTAATTATTAAAAAACCCCAAAATAAAAGTGATATTAGACCAAAACACAAACCGAGAACCAGGTTTATTAAGTTGGATTTGCTAAAAGACTTTAGGTACTTAGTTATAGTAAGTGCTGTCCAGCCCTTTTATTTTAATCTCTGGTTTTCAGTTTAAAATAGGGTGGAAAACCCTTACCTTTTTTGGCAAAACCACAGCTAGAACATCGAGGCTTTACCCTGATAACCCCGATCTCTGACACCCGTTGATCAGAACATGTTTTGGTAGAGCCCAATTGTTTTGATGAGAACGTGAGCGAGAACTCTGAGAGCGGGAAGAACTTAGTGAACGAGAACGAGATTACGAATGTGATTCCAAAAAAATTTGAAAATTGTATTTTAATAATTTATGAAGAATTTTTAAAGTTACTCGTGTTTAGTAGCCAGGTTTTGTTGATAGCTCTAAATTTCATAGGAATTGTTTAAAAAAGTAGAATTAAAACTGAAAACTTTTTGCGGCATTAGACGCCGTTTATTTTTATCTATAATTTGAAAAGAATAAATTGAAGTTAGATTAATTACCCCATATCGGTATCATCAGCCGTGATAATCCTTTTTGGTCTAGAAAGTTTTGGTGATGAGGTTGGTGTGTTTGTGTCAGGAGTTATTATTACAAAATCTAGACCGTAGCCTTTAAAATTTCAAAATTTTTGCCTGCGACGAATTCCAAAATTCTCAAAATCTAGCCAGTAGCTTTTACAGTTTTCAAAATTTTCACCCGCGGTGCTGAAATGAAACGTTTTTAGGCACATATTTGGCTTCCATCTAGAACTCAAGAGCTTTAGTTACCTGATAAACTGGATTACTGGGATTTATGGATCCAAGAGTCGTTAATTTCCGCAATCAGCAATTTTAACTAGAGTAAGTCGAGTTCGAGCGAGTTCGAGTATACTCGACTCGATCGCTCGGGTTTTTTTCGCCTTTACTCGGGCTCGGAACTCGGAATCCTAATACTCGGATTACTCGTACTCGGACACTTCATACTCGACAGACTCGGTTAAAACCGAGTATTTTTATGCCCCTATCTGCGGCCCAAAAAAGTAGATTCTTGGTTTAAGGATCTTCCAAATTTCTCAAAATTTTCGCCTGCGGCACTGAAAAAAGAAGAAATTTTGCTCCTAGCCTTCCAAATTTCTCAAAATTTTCGCCTGCGGCGCTGAAAAGCGGGCACCAAAATCCCAAAAGTTTTGCTTGCGGCGTTGTAAAGGGAAGTTGAATGGTATATCAGAGGATCTGGACAGATTAAGGAGGATTTTGAGTTACATCGTTGAATGAAGTTACTGGATTTTAGTGATATTTTTTTTCGGATATTTCAAGGGATCTAAGGATATAGCAAGAGATTTGGCCTTCCGAAGCTTGGGTGTTCCTACTTGGCCTTCAGAAATTCTCAAAATTAAGAGCAACGGATCTCTACTGTTTTATAAAAATTACTCGATTACTCGATTTACTCGTACTCGAACTCGGCCTAAAAAGTTGAACTCGTACTCGAACTCGGGTTTTTCAAACTCGGACTACTCGAGCTTGGTTTTTTCCGAATTACTCGGTACTCGACTTACTCTAATTTTAACCTTAAAATCCGCCGCCGAAACTGCATTTTCAAGTCAAATAAAACACTCAATTTTACTCAATCTGCAATCTGGGACATAAGGTGATTTGGGGGTTTAAGAGTAGAGTTCAGCGGTATCGGGATTTAGAGAAAAACCCGGGATCGGGATTTAGGAATGGTGATCCCGATCCCGGATCCCGACACGGGATCGGGATTGGCCGAAATCGGGATCGAGATTTGGACTGGAGATCCCGATCCCGATCCCGAATCGGGACCGGGATTGAAAAATCGGGATCGGGACACATACAACTCAGTTTTTAAACATACAACTCAGTCTAAAATTGCCATTGCGTGCTGAAATATTGAGTTTAAGTTTACTTTCCGGTTCAGGGGATTAAGGGGGCATAAGGTAATGAGAGGAATAAATGGGATTGGGCTTCTTCCATTTTAAGCGCCGCAGGCAAAAATTTTGAAAAATTTGGAAGGCCAAGGTGCCATATTTCCTCCCTTGTAAGCGCCGCAGGCGCAATATTTTTTAATTTTGGAAGGCCAAGGGCATTCAAGTCTATACAATTAAGTGCGTTACGTCAAATGTGGACGATTAAGAACTGAAATTGAGGGATTTATTGATATAATCATGTAGTAATATCTCTTAAGCCCTAGAATTCTCTTCAAATCTAACTTAATCCCTGTAAATCCGTCGATATCCTTCTATACTCCAAATCCACCGATACTCCTCTCAACCCCACTTGATCCCTCGATATAACACCAAATCACTCAATATTTCGTTAAAGTTGTAAAAACAATTTGTTCATTTTTGTGGCGCCGCAGGCGAAAATTTTGAGAATTTTGGATGTCTAGATGCCAAATTTCTTCCATTTTCTGCGCCGCAGGCAAAATTTTTTCATACTTTCATGCCTCCCCTCTTTTATTAACTCCATTTCACAGGCTTCTAGTCAATTTATAAAGTCGGGATTTGCACCGGGATCTGCTGCACATCCCGATCCCGATCCCGGATCCCGGCTCGGGATTGAGAATGACCGGGATCGGGATATTTATTTCGGGACCGGGATCAGAAAAATCGGGATCGGGATTCGAAAAACCCGGGATAATACCGCCCGATCCCGACCGGGATCCCGATCCCGCTGAACTCTAGCAAATATAGTAAGATTTTAGTAATTAAGGAATGTTTTTTATTTCTAATCAGTCAATTTTTAATATATGGCTCCACTAAAGGACATAGTAAAAATGTTCAAACAAAAATTTTACTTGGTCCAAGAAAAAGTCTCTCAACAAAAAGTGAGAAAGTCCTAAAACTTAACTTTTGAGCTTATTTCTTTATTAATTTTTTAACAGTTTTTTACTAAATCTAATTTTTATACTAAAACTAAAAATAACAAAATAAAATGAATATTCGATAAAAAGAATTTTATCTTTGTTTTTGTTTGCATTTTACCCATATTTTTTTGAATTTTGAAGTTTTTGTATTTTTTTTTGAGTTTTTAATTTTTTATATTTTTTGAATTTTGATTTTTTTTAATTTTTATGTCATTTTCTGAAATTTTTTTGTTTTTAG
Source organism: Meloidogyne incognita (assembly GCA_036172945.1). Classification (NCBI taxonomy): domain Eukaryota; kingdom Metazoa; phylum Nematoda; class Chromadorea; order Rhabditida; family Meloidogynidae; genus Meloidogyne; species Meloidogyne incognita. The sequence goes on from JARQAC010000035.1 coordinate 895,217, forward strand.
ACCTAATTTTTACATTTTTTGGTCCATAAAGTTTTTTGTCTTGTTTCTTAAATTCACCAATAGGTAACTTAAATAATCTTCGCTTTAGTCACGATCAGATTCTGTAGCTTCATTATCTCCTCCTTAAACGTTTGACGCTTCACCTTCTGAAAATTATCCAATAAAATTTTAATTTTTTAATTTCATTTCTATTAAAAAAATTTTGGAAAATGTTTAATTATATGAATACAGCTAATAATTACCTATAATAATAATAATTACCCCTCTATACAAACGGATATAGTCAGGACGCATAACTATACTCATTTTGGAAATACAAGATTAAATTATTTACTTATAAAAGTTCAAATATCAAAGTTAGATTTATTTTTTGTCACATACCTTTTTTGCAACGATTAAGATGTCTTGTTAAATTCTGCAGATATTTAGATGACATTTCTTTAAGGCATTTCTTACATGTAGCCATACCATTCTCAGTCTCTGTAAAATGATTCCAGGTTGAAGAAGTTCTCTTCTCTTTTGCTGCCTTTTTTATCTCTTGAATGTCTGACGCTTCACCTACTAAAATTTAAAAAATATAATTTTATCTTTTTAATTTTATCTTTAGTTGAAAATATTTTGGATAATGTTTTCAATAATTTTTGGATAATATTGGATAATATTTCTGATACCGTATGCAAATAATTACCCCCTATATATTCTGTAATTTTAAATATTCGGTCGTATATGAAATGAATGCGGCAATCAAATTTTTTCCTTATTCTTAAAAATGGTTAATTTTCTTATATTTTTCTCTCTATTTTTGATTTGTGCCTTAAGACTATAAACGCAAAAGTATCATTTTTCTTTAATTTTGAGAGCATTTACTTTTTTTTCTGCCCGTATTTTGACTGACCGATGTGTCTACGTGTTCTGTCTGTCCGAGTTCGTCCGTGTTTTGTCTGTCTGTGACCGTTCGCATTTTTGTCTGTCTGTGACCGTCCGTGTTTTGTATGTTCGATTTCGTCCGTGTCTTGTCTGTATGAGTTCGTCAGACAAAACACGGACGAACTCGGAAAGACAACACAGACGAACTCGAACAGACAAAACACGGACGAACTCGGACAGACAAAACACGTACACACATCGGTCAGTCAAAATACGGGCAGAAAAAAAGTTTTGCTTAGAGTATTGGGAATAAAACAAAAAAAGAATTAGCAATTTTCGTTGACTTTGAAGAAAGTTATGGCATGAACAAAAGGGGAGGAAAATTTGCCGCACCCTGTATAATTCGGCATTCTTGTCTTTTAAGCAGCCTATTTGGTATTTTATACAACCTATTCAGGTACATATTTTTAGGTTTTTAAAACCTAAAAATACGTTTCCAAGTTATTACATATTAGAATATTTACTTTTGCAAGAAGTTTCTATATGGTCTAGTAAATTCTTCAAATATTTGCTCGACATAACATGTTTGCATTTATTACATTCAACTTCATCATTACCAACTGATGTAAAATTATCCGTTGCTGTTTTGTTAACTATAATATTAAATTTAAATTAACTTTAAAATATTAAGTAATTTTATTGAATAAATTCGAAAAATATTAATCAAAGTTATCTATAAATTAGAAGTGAGATATTTTTTTTCCATCTGATTTTAGTAATTTTTTTGGTTACGGTTCTTATTTTCTTATAAAAATACGATCCAGATCAAGGGTCTATTTAAATTGTACGCAGATTCTGCATTCTGTGCACAGAACACAGATTCCGTGTAAATTCTGTTTTAATTAAATTCTGTGTGCACAGAATCTGCGGACTCCTTTTTCCGCAGAATCTGTGGAATAATTAAAACAGATTTCTGTGGTTCTGTGTCTGTGCACAGAATTAAATCCGCAGAATCTGTAGACAATTAAAATAGGCCCCAGACATAAATCAGAGAGTTATGTGTATACATAAGAAAAAAAGTAGCTATGCATTTAAGTAATTTTCAAAAATTTATATGTATATTTAATTACGTTTCCAACAATTTTCAAGATGAGTTTTTAAATTTCCTAAATATTTAGACATTTCTCGACCGCACTCGTTACAAGCAACTTTATCATTTCCAATTTTAGTAAAATGATTCCATGTTGAAGAAGTTTTGCCCCCTGTAATATCAAATATTCTTTAATTTTTTAATTAAAAAAATTGAAAACTAAATTTGTCATTTTATAAGAAATTTAAGAATAATATGAACAGGCATGAGATTATAATGTTCTTTCTGTTACCAAACTTTTGTGAGATTTCAGATCAGATATCTGGGGATTTCGGTCGGTAACGGATCCGAATATACTTGGGTTAGGATATTGGATCCTTGTGTCCTACGATTTCCTTTATTCACAGTTAAATGTGATTATGACTTAGTCAGAGTTTAACTCCCTTAGAGCTAACATAATGTTTATATTAACTTAAAGAAATAATCCTCACATGCAGGGATGACACGGATTAGGGAAAATTTCTTACATATTAGGAATTCTTATTATGAAAGTGCCATATTTGAAATTATTCCTATTTTATATTCCTATGCTATATTATTATATTTTAAATCATATGTTATATTACGTTTGGATTGTAGTATATATGAGTTGAGAGGATCAATAGCCTGAATCTTATGATATTCCGGATTTTCATTGAATGTTACAGTATATCCAGCTAAAAAATTCTTTTGATTAATTCAATAAAAAATTTGATCCTTAAAACCCTTGTCGTTACCATTTAATGGAATATTCCGTTCGGAGCCTATCAGAAAGAGACTAATTCTGAACAACAAGTTTTTCAATCGATATTTTACGACTTACGACTATCTTGGACAATAGCCGATTGTCTACGTTTGGCACCCTCTTTTAAATATTCAAATCTTTAAATTTTCAGCTTAATTATTCCCAGGTCCGACCCTACTTAAGTATTGTTCACTACAATTTAATTGGATATTTTTTATTGGAACGGCCAGAGGGTCTTTCAATATATTAGCAAATAAATCTCATGTTAATCAATTTATATAACTATGATTCAACTTACCGTGTTGCTCATGTCCTTGTCCACCCCCGCTGGTCTGCTACCGTTTCCACCTCTACGACCTCTACCACTAGCCGCATCATTGTCGGTGTTACTTTAAAAGGATGAATGTTTTTAAACAAATTTTTGATATTTGCAAGGATCCGTCATTAGAGAGTATGTAGTCAAGATATAGATAGCGATGGTTGACGAGTATTTAAAAACCTCAAAGTCGTAAATGTATGAACCAATTTTGAACCAATTTTTGAACTAATTTTAATGAATAAATGAACCGATTTTTGGAAATGCCAAATTTTACATTAGAGATTATGTAATTATATTCGCATGATAGGCGTGTAATAATTTTTTGCAGCCCAAATCCTCTCCATAAAAGTCGCTCTCATAATGCAATAAACATTCAGAAAAATTTTTTTAATTAACGTATTATCTCTAATCGAATGCCCCGCTCCATTCGAATGCCTTCCTCTAATAGAATGCATCTTTGGAAGGTGTTTGAAAACTAGAATGCCGGGTATTCAATACGTATTCTTGTTTTATTTAAACAAAACATTAGACACCTCCAAATTCATAGACAATTTCAATTTTATATAGAGTATTTTATTTGGTAGTCTATTAAAGTAAGATGTCTGAGCAATACCCCCAAAATTATATAACTTCTAAATAAATTCCTAAAATATATTTTTTAAAGAAAATCCATAAAATATTAATATAGCTTAATAAATTATTTTTAGATGAATTTAACTAATTTTGTTATTTGTTTCTTAATTGTTCTAAATATCGCTGTTTTGTTGGAGGGCGGTGGTAGTAAGGATAAAGGAAAGGCGTAATGGGGATCGACCAGCGGGGGTGGACAAGGACATGAGGACCTTATTATTTTTTTGTTTAGATTTGAAATTTAAAAATTCCTTTATTTTACAAACAAAAATGTGTTTAATTAAAAACAAAATTATTATTGCGTCCATTCTTTTGGTGATTATCTGTAAACTCAATGATGCGGCTAGTGGTAGAGGTCGTAGAGGTGGAAACGGTAGCAGACAAGAACATAGAGTTAATGTTAGTTTCGTTACGTTAAACTTGCGGGCAGAATTTTGCGGAACTTTAATAAAAACAGACATGAAAACCTACTTGTCAAAATTAATTTATAAAATTTTCGGATTTTTTTGATTTTTGGATATATTTTTAATTTATTCTTTTCTAATTATTAGACAAAAATATAAACAGACTCGCACACTTGTTGGTTTCTCTGTTTTTGTCTGCTTTTTTACTCAAGTATCACTCCGCAAGGTTCCGTAAAGTTCGGGACACGAATGTTCGCTTCGCATAATTTATTAAAAATGATGAAAACCTTGAATTTTCTGAATTAACCAAGGGCCTTTTAATTTATACTTTAGGAAATGATTGTGGATCGAGCTATAGGCCCGAAAATTGGAAAATTTGCGCCTACCTGGCCGCGCGCCTACTTGGGCGTGTCCCGGGATTTTAGGGTCAAAACTTTTACCGCCTGTACATTACACTATTACACTACAGCCGAATCAAGCACTTAAAGAAGGAATACAAGCTTTACAAGGACGATTTATAGCTACGCTTCGTTCAGAGGGAGATAAAGTAAATGAGTTGCAGGCTCAGGTTAGATTTATTTTGATAAAATAAATAAATAAATAAATTGGATTAGGAAATTCTCTCGATAGTACTCAAAAAATTTTCTTGGCTTACTTGACTTATTTCGATTACATTCCTTGATTAAATCAACTATGTAAATCCCTCTATTTTGTTAGTACTCAAAAATAGATTTCATTAATGAATTTATAGGTACAAGATGCTCGAAATCTTTATCGATCATCTGAATCTGCTCGAGGAATAAATCAAGAAGCGGTAAATTTCTTGACATAATAATAAATGTCTTAAAAATCTAAATTAAAAGCATGGGATTACCCTCTATTAGGATAACTTAGAGCCGAATAGGGTCACTAAATAGAGGCCTATTTTTCCACTTTTCCAAACTTGGAATTATAAAAAAGTTATTGCAAGTACTTCAAGCAGTGCTTGGAAGCTCTACTAAAAAATGTATGAGCAAAGGCAAAATCAAAATTTGTCTAATTTCCACCCTCGCAAATTTTATGATCTTAAATTAATTTATATAAAATTCACTTAAAAGTTGCAACAGCTTGATCAAACTATTACACACCTCGATCAATTGATTGCTTCACTTGGTTCGCAGGTTATAGTTGATAATTTATTTTTATTTAGTGTTAGGTAAGCTACTTGATCTTTGACAATTTGTTCTTGGGGAAAGGAACAATGAATTTAAGAAATCAAAATAATCAAATAATAATGATGTCCTCCAAGTCTCCAAGTAACCGAAAAACTAGATTTTAACCGAAAAATCCGATATTCAAATATATTAAAATATATTCAAATATGTATATTCAATTGTATTCAAATATATTATATTCAATATATAAAATTTTTATTTTTCAAATTTCAGCAGCCACCAAGCCTCTGAAAATTTTTGATGATTAAAGATGAAAAGAATTCAAGGTTGACTGATTTGGATTGGGATTTTATTTAAAGTACCTTTGATTTGGATACCTTTTATTTTGATTTTTATTTAAAGTAACTTTTGATGGTACCCTTTGATATGGATTGGTTTTTTGGGTTAATTTTTGGATTGGGATTTTATTTAAAGTATTTACTACCCCTCCCTTTTCGGATTGGTTTTTATTTGCTTTTTGTGATATAGTTTAGTCGGGGCCCGCTCCAAACCGGTTCGAAACATAAGTAATTCGAGTTGTCTCGGCGAGCTGAGTCAATTTGGAGCGGGCAATCGACTAAACTGCAGCCAGCCTTTGTAAACCATTACCCATTACTTCTGCTCTCTAAGAGAGTTTTTCTCAAAGCCTCCAACCCGGGAACAACATATTTGACACTTGCTCTAATACTTGATGATAGCTTAGAAAAGCAATCATCAAATATTATCATATAGGTTTATGCCAAAAATTTTCGTACATTATCAAAGTCAACAATTTCGTAAACATCAAAACGAGCCTATATTTTTAAGTTTACTATTTGAACCTTGGCATAAGCTTGTGTGTGCGTCTTTTTAACAATTACTATTTTTCATAGTTAAAAAATTCAACCTTTTTTTTGATAAAATTTTTATCCTTTTTGTATACTTTATTACTAATTAACATTATGCATTAGACAATCCGTTTAGTACAGGGTGCGGCAATTTGGGCGCACTTTTTCTTTGCGCCATAACTTTCTTCAATCTTATCGAAAATTGATAATTCTTTTTTTATTCTATTCACAACTCTCTGAGAAATTTTTTGACACCAAATCAACTCACAATTCTTTAATTTAGTTATATAAATCTTGTCTCGAAGTTTTAGCAAAATTTTTTGGATAAAAATTGGCCTAGATTAAAGAGTAAGTTTTTAATATGGGAAATCTTTATATCATTCGAATCAGCCCTACAATCCGATTCGAATGATGCAAAAATCAGGCAGCTACGACGTAAATGAACCGAGATATGGAGCTCTGAATGATAGATTAAAATAATTTTGGCAAATTAAAATTTTTTGTGTAAAAATTTCAAAAATGGAATTATAAGCTATTTCGATGCTACTGAATAGACGAGTCGATTGGTACCAAAATCATCTGGATTGGATAATTTTGAATAAAGTTATGATCAATTTAACTTTGGGATTAAAAATGTTTTTTAGACGCGTTTGGATGTTTCGAAGCGTTTATCTTTACTAACCTTAAACTGAATTTCGATTGTTTCGTATCAAACATTTTCTCAGAGAGTTGTGAATAAAATAAAAAAAGAATTATCAATTTTCGATAAGATTGAAGAAAGTTATGGCGCAAAGAAAAAGTGCGCCCAAATTGCCGCACCCCGTATATATTTTACAGAAACATTTTGCACTAAAAGCTATTTTAAACTAAAATATTCTGTTGATGGTGATTATAATTGTCCGTCCAAGCATCACTAAATTCAATTCAACGGATATTAAAAAGTTGGATGAAAACATTTAAAAATGGTTAAGGGGTAATTCCCATTTTTTATGAAAAATCACATATTTTTCATCGAGTTTATTTATTGGCCATATATAATACTTTTAAAACCCTAATACACAAAGGTTTAAATAAATACAGGAAGATAATAAATACCGTATTTATTCTAATAGAATGGCCGGCCATTCTATTTTTCAATCACCTTCCAAAGGGCCATTCTATTAGAGACGGCCATTCAAATAGAGACGGCCATTCTATTTTTCGATAGTAATTTAAAAAATTTTTATCACTAGAAAAGCTTATAATTTTATAAAATTTGCAGCAACAAAATTAAAATTTTTTAAATTTCCAAAGAATCTTCATCCTGCAATAATCAGAGTCGCCACATTTTCGAGCCGGCCGACGGTCAGGCATTTTTTCGGGCTTGTTCTTATCAAGTCAGGCCTTTTTAAGTTACTTTCGGGCCTGACTTTTCCGAGTCAGGCCATACGAGTTTTTTTTGCCCTGACCCCTTTTTCAAAAGTTATAAGGGTTAGAAATTTTTGGTTAGAGTTCGATATATTTCCTTGTTAGAAAGGAAAAAAGCTTTTATGTTAGAAAAAGCTTTTGTTTAAAAAAATATGAGTTTGATATAAATCTATTAAGCGATGAAGATGATTATGTAAGGATGATTCACCTAGAGATTTAAAACGCTTAGGCGAAGGTTAAACGATCTAAGAAGGAAAAAGAGGAAGCATTAGTCGATGCCCTGGTAGCTCAGTGGTAGATGGTGAGTTCTGTATATCGTGAGCGAAAGCGCCCAGCAATAACTATCATAAGGTCGCAGGTTCGAATCCTGCCCGGTGGCTAAAGTGTTGCTAAACTCTATTATTAACCACAATCCTAATAAAATTGCAAGTAAGAAAAAGTTATAAGAAGCGCTTAAAATTAATTATCCTTTCATATTTGAAAAATTCAATCATAAAAAGGGGGCCATTCTATTAGAGAGGGCCATTCAAATAGAGACGGCCATTCTATTTTTCAATCATCCTCCAAGGGGCCATTCTATTAGAGACGGCCATTCAAATAGAGACGGCCATTCTAATAGAGAATTTACGTAGTTATAAATATACCATAGATAATTGGAATGGAAGATGTGGAGGTCTCTTAATTTTGATAGGGGTTATTTATAAATAATATTTTCAAATAATAAAAAAATTTACAGCTTAAAAAACCTTAATATAAATTTAATTTCAACTAAATTGATAAATACATACAGTAACACTAAATTTAAAATATGAATGAAAATATAAAATTTAAATTTTTAAATTCAATCCCCTTTGGAGTCATCTGATATATTTTAATCATCTTCAATTTCTGGTATTTCATCTTTAATTGATAATGGTACCCCTAATGGAATGTTGTCATCATCATCGTTTAAGTGTTTATCTCGATTACTTTCAGATTCATCAGTAATTTCTTTATCTTCACTTACTTTTATTTTATCTTTATTAGTTAAAGTTATTCCTAATGGAATGTTGTCTTCATCAATTATGTTTTCAACTTAATTTAATTATTATAAATAAAATTATTTTTGGGTTAAGTTCTAATTTTTATAAAATTTTGGTTCTATCAGTAGTCTTTGATACCACATACACAACGCCAACAGAAACTCAAGACCAATTGAACTCAATCATCTTATCTTAAACTAGGTTATTTTGAGCAGGTATTTTTGTAGTTAAAAAGAAATCCCAAAAAAACTAAAGACTAAACGTCACGACGTCCTTACATAATGTTCAATCTTCTTATCTTAAGCTTAGTTTCTCTATCTATTTTTATATCATTGATTTTAAATATTCCAATTTATGTAATTAAACATATTTTTATGTAAATTTTGGTTAGACAGCTGCTTCTCCCAGCCATGATTAACGGATAAGGTTATTCAAATCAGAAAAACGACGATTTCTTATAAAAATTTCTTATTGGATTTCGGGGAAGTTCTCAGGAACAGCCAATCCTATTAACGACAGGTTTACCATAATGTCCTTTACCCTCATTTTGATCAGAACCGAAAAATATTCGATTCACTTCTGAACCAACAATCCTAGATAAGAGGCATCTAATAAGATAACCTTGTCCATCATCAACATTAATTTCTGCATTATTTACTATATTTTTACTTCCATCATTTTCAAAATTTATACTACTAGAACCAAAGTATTCATTTAAAATTTCTTTAATTAACTCATATTTTATATTTGCTAGATTCACAATACGTATACAATCTCGAAATACAAGTTTAAATTTCTCTGTCATCTTTTCAATATCTTTTTGAATTTTATTTAGATTTTTTTGCTTTGATATAAATTTGTTTATTGCACCCTTTTTGGGTTTTAAATTAGCCAGAATTTTTCCATTTTCTGCTAGTTCGTTATAAAATGGTAACGTCAAAACTTTATTTAGTTTTAGTATATTGTGTTCTTTTATGTTCATACTAGAGTCAAATATTGCATGTTCGCTTTCTAGTAAAATATTCAAACTAAATTTAAAAATAAAATTAAACCAGGGCTTCGATTATAAAGCGTTAATTTAATTTAAAAGTACATTTTGGAAAAAGTTTACAAGTATAAATCGCTACAAAAATACAATCTAAAAATTTTTGTTTATCTTATAGGGAGCATGCCATGGTACCGCAACCTATAACTTGTTCAAAATTACCGAATCTAGGACGCCCCGGTATGGTTTGATTCAGAGCGTCGAGTCTCATCAAAACAAACGAACGAAGACAATTCTGAACGAAGTTGTGCGATACCTAGGACTTACGTTATATTATCATAGTTGAATCTTCTAATTAAGAATTTCTTGGAGCCCCAGGGTAAAATGTGGGATTTATGGAAAGCATATTGTAATGGAAAATTGATCAATAAATTTTTAAATTATTTTATCATAATCGCTATTGAAAAAAGCCTAAGCAATTCCAGCACAATAGCCAGAAAAAAGCAAAAGTTAGTATGAGTTGCACTAAAATTTATATATTCAACACCCCTTAGCGCTTTTCATTTTTGTCTTATCAATAAATCTGCGAGAGAAATAACTTTCCAAAATTGCTAATTTAACTAGATATCTGATTTAATTTTGTAAAATAATTTAAATTAAAACTAGATTAACAAACTGATATTTTAAACAGATAATTTCAACAATATAATAAATTAATAATCCTTTGCCATGTGTTAAATACTTTTCATTTATTTCTTTCAGTAAAGGTAAATAATATAATATTTTTGCGTTTATACTTATTAAATTTTTTGTATCATTATCTTCAATATTTTTTTCTCGAATAAAAAATTCCTTGAGTATAATGTGTCTATCAGAATTGTTATTATTATTTAATTTATCTAAAAATATATTTATTAAATAAATTTATAAGCAGGAATAATATCCTTATCAATAATACCATTCTCGATTAATTACCCCGATAGCAAGAGGCCAAACAATAGTTTTAAGATTAGTTATTTAAGACAAAATATATGGGAGCAGGCCAATGTCCTCGAACTCAAGGTATCACAGAGCTATAAATTCTTCCAAAATTATCGAATCCGGAAAAATGGTATGGGTCAATGGGCCTCGAGAGAACATTGAGACCAGGGTGGCCCCTTCCAAAACACTAAAATAGGGCGCAAACACTCGAAAATAGGGCGAAATCGGCCAAAAATGGGGCAAAAATTAGGGCATAGCTTTAAAAGTCTAAGAATAATTAAAATTTCAAATAAGGCGAAATTTTTGAGAATTTTGGAAGGCCAAGAAGCCAAATTTCTTCCATTTTTAGCGCCGCAGGCGAAAATTTTGAGGATTTTGGAAGGCCAGAAGTCAGAAATCCTTCATTTTTACCATTTTTCTTACAAAATCCAAAGAATTTTTAAGATTTTACAAGATGGTAAAGATAGGGCAAAAATATGGCAAATGAGAAAATAGGAATAAAATAGGGCGAAAAGGTCAAAAATAGGGAAAATCCTCTATAAATAGGGTAACCCTGATTGAGACCAAAATTGCGGAACATTGAGACCCAAAAATGACTTGAATATATTTACAATTAAAATTCAACAACTTTAATCATTTGAGTTAATCATCTACCGTATCTACTCAAATAATAACACCCTATTAATTATCCCCTTCAACGTAGGGGATATCTAAGAAGAAATTTGAATCTCCTAGGAAGAACGATGGAACCGAAGAATGAAACACTCCCTTAAAGTGTAATTTTTAAAACAAACCTAATATTTCATCAACTGAAATAATTTTTTCTGGGACATGATGTTTGTCTAAAACAATTGCCAAAGCTTTTTCCAAATTATTTTCAACAAGATTAATCAAATATTTAAATGTAGCTTTATAAAAAAGTAAAACTTTATAAACAAATTCATCAAATATTTTATTAAATTTTAATTTTATTGCCCATTTTTCTCTAATTATTGAATTAAATGGTAGTCTAATTTCATTAAATTTATTTTTATCAAAACGCCATTTAAGAGTTAATTTAAATTGTTCTCCATGTCCATCAAAATATTTATATTTGTATTCATTATCAAGAAATTCTATTATACTTTTATCTACACCAACATAATTTTCTAGAGAAGGCTCATCATAAAAATCTTTAATTAAATCCAAAATCATCTTTATATATTCACAGAAAATTTCCTTATCTGTTTGTTGATCAAAATATTCTGAATTAAATTCTTCTAGTTGAGCCTCTTCAGAATATGTTTCACTATAATTTTCAGATTCCTTTCTTAGTTCTTTTAATTTTCTCATTTGCTCCTTCTTTAGTTTTTGCTCATTTTCTTCCTTTTTTCTTAATTCCATATCCAAAAGTTTTTTAGCCTCTTTATCCGCCTTTTTCTTTTTTTCAGCTTCTATGTTAATTTGTTTATTTTTCTGTTTTATTTCGTTATTTAAAAATTCTAGATCGGTGTCTTTTACTTTAGGCTTTTGTTTGTCTTTATTTTTATTTTTTTGTTTAGTTTTGTTCTTATTTAGTTTTGGTATTGTCACTTTTTCCTATTAAATAAAAATTAAGATTAAAATTATTAAAAATTGGTAGTATATATTAGGGTGCTTTAACAATTAGGTCTATCATAAATTGCGAATTATTGTTAAATTTGCATTTTAATTAAATCTTTATTTTAAACTCTGGTTTGATAAATATTATATTTTCTTAAGTTTTAAGTTTTTTTAAGCTTATAAGTTTTTTGCAAGTCAAGGAAATATAGAAAACAAGACAATTTTTGCAGTTAAAAGTTGGAAATGATTACTTGAGATTATATGTTTATATTTCGTATCAGGATGAAAAATTCTGATTTTTAAATCTAATTTTTAAAATATTTCGTGTTTTATTCATTACATATTCTAGTCGTTCCATGATTTGGTAATTCCATGACTTTTCGTTCCGTGACTTGCCTTTTCCGTGATTGCCCCCACCCTTATATTTGTAAAATTCAGGATAAATGAGTTAAACACTATAATAGTATAATTAAAAAATATCGAAACCTTTTCATCCTCTGATGCTGATTTTGTTTTTTCAATTTCTGGATTAATTATATTTTCCATTTTATTATCATCTACTAAAGTAGGATAATTTGTAGCGACGGAATCTTTCGTACTTTCTATTAACTCCTCTATTTTTTCCTCAAAAATTATTTCTTTATTTTGTTTTTTTCCTTTTTTATTCTTTTTACTTTTAATTTCCTGCCATTCCTCTTCCTTAGGTAAACTTAGAATATTCGATTCATTAATTTTATTTAATTGAGCAGTCTCTGATTTATTGACAATTTCCAAGTTCCTTTGAACCATATCCATACTATCATCTTTTTTATTCTCACTAAATACTTCTTGTTGATCAACTTCAATCTAAAATAATTAATAAAATAGCAAAATAAAATTTAAAAAATTAACCTTTTCCTTTCCCTTTCCTTTTGCTTTTCTCTTTCCTCCTTTATTTTGACTTAACTCAACAATATTTTTGGGTAAACTTTCATCCTTCGATTCTGTAAAATCGCTAGTTCTATCTATACTTATCTCTTCCTTAACATTTCCCCTATTTATCTCCTCTTCGCCATCTCCCTTATCCTCAACTCTTTCAATTTCGATATCAAAAAGAACACCATCCTTTATTCCTTTTATTTTCTCACTTAACAAAGTTAACAATCGAAAGTCACTATTTTCTTCAATAAATTTATATGGTTTTCTATAATATTTTAGTAAATCGACTATATATCTTGGAAAATTATTCCCTGTGTATTTTTTTGTCTCCTCCACATATTCAAGGAAATGTTCTTTCTTTCGACAATTATGAACAATTTCTGGTGAACCGTCAGGTTTAAATGGATTTGTTTTTTCTGGAAATTAATATTTGAGAGTTTTTAATTCATCAGCTCTACTTTATGTACATGTGACCCAAAAATATTAGGTGCAATATTTATGACATAACCTTGTTTAAATTGAAGATAATGAGATCAAATAAAGCTTAAATGAAATAGAACTAAATAAGCAATAAATATAATTAAGAATTTTCGAAGTGCCCACATTTTGACAAAGTTTAAAACAACGTTTGGTTGTCTTAGCGACTCCAAACTTTTGTTTTAACAAGCGCAGACCCTTGACTCCAAAACAGAACGTAAAGCTCTCTATCTAAAAACATACCATTTTTTACGTCAAATAACTCATTTAAATCTGTGTTAGTCATTATGTATGATTCCAACCAATACTTCCATTCAGAATTATCAAAAATTTTAAGGATGACAATTTTGAATAGATGTGTAGGTACAAAAATTTCTTTTGGACCGATAACCTAAAATTACTAATAGAATTATTTTGTAATTAAATTTGGATCTGAAATTAGGAATAATAGCTGTGTGAGTATTCGATGCGCTATTTTTACTAGCAGAAGCAATCGCCGTCTTTGCTTGGTTAATATAAAGCGATGTTTCCAGGACTTCGGAAAGCTTAATTTTATAGCATTGTTTAGTGAGTCTCGAATAGACCATTCTACGACTATAGCTTCCAAGGCTAAAATTTTCAAATACTCGAGACTAAGATAAGATCCAAGATTTAGGAACAAAATTTAACAAGACTCAAGATAATTTTTTGGGCCATAGCCAAATTTACAGTTTATTTCTTGTGCCATTGACATGAGCACGAACCTATAATTTGAAGGAATTTATAAGAAATGAAATCAGAATTCAAGTAAAAACGATTATTTTTCTGGCAGACCGATTAGAATGAACTAATTATCGACAATTATTTCAATAAATTACTTGAAATTCCATTAAATTTTTCTCTTGATTTGGCAAAAACAATGGTCCTGAATAAATATATGTTTCTTTTGCTTCTTTTGCGATACAACTTAAAAAATATTTAATACACCATTTTTAAAATTAAAACGATATACCGTATTTATTCTAATATAACGACAATCTCTATTATAACGACAGTCTCTAATAAAAGGACATCCTAGAAGAGAGTTGAAAAATAAAACAAAATGTTATGTGAAACTCACAAATCTATTTTTAAATCATCCTCTAGAGAGGCACTCTATTAGATTGGGTCATCAAATGCAAGGGGCATTCAATTATAGGAAATACGATAAATAATGTTATTCATTTACCTAATGTATTCTTCAATAACTCTCCAGTGACCACTATTAACTTTATCAAGTTGAGGAACAGAATTTGTAAGGTAAAAGCCTTGCTCGTGTGGATGTAAATTTCCCGTTGCTAGATGGCCATGATTATGTATAGAATTCTTAATTTACAAAATTTAGGGGAAAAAGATTTGATTAAACCGGATGACACTCATAATCAGCATATTTTGGCTGGAATATTTCCGAAAAATCTGGATCTGGTGACCATATGCCATGCCTTCCAGCTTTTAAATTGTTCATCCTTTCCTTCGTTAAATATTCCAGAACCCAATTTGGTATTCTCTTTCTTCTATTAAAATTTATGATAAAATCCTTGAAAATAAACTATAAATTTTGAATTTTAAATTTAAAAAAACTTGATATATTCGAATATTTGATTTTTTATATTTTTCTTTATTATCCTCACTTATATCACTCAAATTTATATTTTTGAATTTTTTAGAAAATGTTGGAAGAAATTCATTTTTATATTTGTTAAATTTATTTTTGAAGGTTGACTTCATGGATTTTTGCAGATCTGGAGTCGTTGCTTCATATAATTTTTTATTATCACAATTATCTGTAATTTAATTTTTGTTTAGAGACCGGTAAGTTAGGATGCGTAGTCTTATCACTCGAACCCCGATCCAAAAATCTTCGTTTTTTCACACGAAGCCGAAACCCATCTTTTCCCTTAACATTTAAGATCCATGTACCTAATTTCTTTATTTCATCAAATCCAGCATTTTGGAGCAAATCTATCAACTCAAATCCAATATACCATTCTAAAAATTCCAATCTATTTTTAAATAATTCTCCCATAATTTTATAATCTTTAATATAATTTTTGTATTTCCAATTATCTAAATGCTTTTTTCCACAATTTTCTTTAGAAATATCAGCATTCCAATTATCAGAATTCCAATCGGTAAAAATTATGTCAGCACAATAATTTCTACGTTCATATTCAATAATAACAACTTTGAAGAATTGAGTTATTGGGGGATGCTTAACTTCGTTGTTGAACTTAAACAATAAAATAAAAAATATAGAATAAGCAAATACATTCGGAACTAAGATGTACGACACCCCAATTGAATGTTATTCACACTAACGGCAATTTTATTTGGCCGAAGGTGACTCAATATAAATTCGGAAACGTAAGAAAACGTATACAAAAAAACGAAAAAAAGAAACGTATACATATGTATGTGAGTTAGTATACGCACACATATTACCAGACCTAGTTTTAACACCTAGAACTTGGTACTTAAAAATGTGATTGGACGCATAAAATTCATTGGATTTAAAGGTTGATTGTACTATAAAGGCGCGATTGGACGCTTAACCTTGACAATAGCATATTTTCTACATTCATTATATTAAAAATTTAATCGAATCCATACCAAATAACTTTTAACACTTTTCTTCCTTTGAGTTTTTTCTGAATAAGCATCAGATAATACTGATATTGGCCCTGTTATTGTTATAATATTCCTTTTATTCCATTTAGCTACACAACTTAAAATAAAATTTGAAAATAATTCAAGAAATATGTAAATATTAGTGAGGAATCAGTTACTGATATTGGAAAGTTCTTTAATTCAAGGGTTTAATATATTAAGGTTCTTTTATTTCTTTTAAATAAACCTCGCATATCTATCAAGTAGTTCAAGTGTCTTTAACATTTTTTTATCATCATAATATCCAAACTTTCGATATTTTTTTGTTACTATGTCTTCTGTTATTTCATCTCTACTATGTGATACAATTTCTAAAATCCAATTTGCTTTTTCTGATAAGAAACTGATGCCCATCAGATGCTTAAACATAGTAATTATTTTTATATTTATTTATTATTCTATAGTACTAATTTATCTTCAATTAATACTCTCTCCTCTTCAGGCCATCCAAATTCATCAAAATGTTGTGATATTTTGCTAATAATCCCTTCAGGATTGAACTCCGTAATAAATCGTTTTTCAGGTTGATTCCAAGGAAATTCATTATAATTGGGAAAATTCCATAGATTTGTAGTTTGTATAACTGTTGGATTAAGCCATCCGATAGATAAGAATTGTTTGAAAGCTAACTCATCAAATGAAGAATCTGCAATAATATTTACGTATTAATATATGCATTAATATTTTAAAAATATTAATGTTAATTATATTACTAATACAAATAACTTGTTTATACTATGGTAGCGAACTATATCTTCTCTTGGGTTGAATTCATTTGCTATAAAATAAATAATATAATGATTCTTGTATAAGCCAAAAAATTAGAAAAGAAGGACAGAAGCCTCTCTATATTATCGCTTGGAAAGTTATTATACTTCAAAATTTCTTTCAATAAGTCCTAGATTTTACAAAGTTTTTTGGTTTTAGATCAAAAATATCAGAAAAACCGAAGATTTTCAGCTAGGGTTTGACTGAGTTGAGGATTTGTAGATTATTGGTAAAATATTAGCTAACCTAATTACTCTAACACACTTTATTAAAATTTTCCAAACTCAACTTTACTATTCTTTAATATCATACCATGAGATCAGAAAAAAATCTTAAGAAAAGAATACCGGTTGGATTTAAATATCTGCGCTGTGTAAATGAGCTTGAGGAAGCGCCAGGTTCTGAAATTTTGTTAACTTCATCTGGCTTGTCATTTTTCTGTGATGCGCATTTTATAGGAATAATTACAAGATTAATTACTAATAAATTAATAAATAATAAATAAATATATGTTTTCATGTATAATATCAACTGGAATGGGTAGCTGCAATAAACTGTAAAACAATATTTGTTCAGCTAATAAATTATTTACATCGTCATTATTATTAAATATGTAATTAGAAAATTAGAAGAAATCACTTTCCAAAGATTTAAATTTACAATGTAAACTTCAAACATGTATTCTTGTTCAAGACATTTAAAAACATCACCTTTGTAAATTGTATAAAAACATATCCATTATCAATGGATGACAGAACATTATCTGTTATTATTAGGGTGGAGTTAGCTAGTGTAAAATGCGCAGCGTTTAAGCAATTAGCTCATTCTGTCAGTCGTTCTACTCCAGCCATAATCCCGCTTATTTTATTGTATTATTGTCTGGATAAAGCACTGTTTGTAATTCAAATATATTTTACTAAATATTATCGGATACAACGCAAACCGATACTTAACAATCATCAAAACTTTAATTAATCAGACCCATCTACACATTATGTTTGGAAATCCACGGATTACTCCCTGCTAGCAAAAAAAAAACAATTACAACTGTTATAAAAAGCAAGTCAACAAAAATTTCAACTAGAGAATAACTTAACAACTTGTATTAACGTTAATTAAAAGCTATAAATAATAGATTGCGCAAGCCAGTCATATACATAAATAAATTTTTAAAATAAATTTTAACTAAGGGCAATCATTTATTTACCCTTCCCTCCTCACAAGATAAAAAAAATTAATCAATGCATTGAGAGAGAAAATAAAATTCACGTGTTTTTGCGAATTTCAAAATTATTATTTAAATTAAATATAAAAGTTAAATAAATATCCAACAAAAGTTTTAAAACATAAGATTTATATATCCGAATTAATAGAGCAAATTAAATCTTTTGTAAGTTATTTAAACTTACAAAACTTAAACCCTCAAATTACACTTGATAATTTTTGTTCCACCTTCTAGCTAGAGGGATAATTAATTACGAGAGGCAATTATTTATATTTGAGAGAGGGTAATTATTCGAGAAAATACGGTAACATATGTTAAGCCGTATAAGAGCACCTGCAATTTCACACTGTTTTGTGTGAAATTCATTTAATTTATGAGAGAATAAAGGATTTCCTGTAAATTGTGTTAATTTGTTTTATCTAGGTTAGGAAGCAATTCTGTAACATTTTCTAACCCCGACCAGGGGTGAGCGCAAGAGACAATCTCAAAAAACGCAAGAGCAAAACGCAACGCAAGGCCAAAATTTAACGCAAATAACGCAAGACGCAAACCGCAAAACGCAACAACGCAAAATTGGGAAAAAATTTTTTAAATTAAGTATCAAACATTTTTCAATTAAAAATTGGTGTATTACTATAAATCAGCGAGTCCTAATTGATTTAGTGATACATGTAAGTTGGATGGGTAATGTTTTGGAGAGAGATAAAGGATTTAGAGGGATTATGAAGGATAGGTAAATGTCCAGTTGGCGGTCCACATGTCCGCAAAGAGAATCTGCTCTTTTCTTTACTTTTCTTGCATTTTTTGCGTGGGGAGGAGTGCTCCGCTCGTTTTTCCTTCTCTGCCATTTTTCCTTCTCAATACAATATGTTCTCCTGTTCATACTTGCAAAATAAAAATAATATCTCTAATCTAAAAAAATTATTTATTTAACAAATGATAGATTTTGGATTATAAAAATTACAATATAAATTCTGAAATGTAGGATTATTGCTATCATATAGCAGCTTTCTATGGCTTTCTAATAAGCCCAAAATAATAATCTAAAAAATTTCAAAACAATATTTAAGGAGTCATAACTTGTTCTACGTTGATTTTCGTGTTATCAGGATATAGATATTGAGTAAAGATATTGGCTCAGTTTTTATAGCCATCCTCCCCCTCATAGTTTTTATTATCAACCCTATATTTTAAATAAATCTATTAAAGAATGTTATCCAAAATTATCATTTATAAAATAAATTTTTTTTCTAATTAGAGGTATTTTTATTTTGCAAGTATGAACAGGAGAACATATTGTATTGAGAAGGAAAAATGGCAGAAAAGGAAAAATGAGCGGAGCACTCCTCCCCACGCAAAAAATGCAAGAAAAGTAAAGAAAAGAGCAGATTCTCTTTGCGGACATGTGGACCGCCAACTGGACATTTACCTGAAGGATATAAGAGAATTTAGAAGGATCAAGGGGTTTAACGAAGTGGTGGGGGATTACGGAGATTATCATGTAATTTGGAGCGATCATGGAAATTTAGAAAATACCATGGAATTACTGAAGGAGATCGGGGGAGTTAGGGAGATAACGGAGGATAAAGGACTAACAGTATTTGTAAATTGATTCCGGGGATATTAGGTGATTTGGAGGATAACTTGAGATCTGAGCTCCAGATACTGAACCGATATTTTCTGAGCCGTTCCATGATGAAAAACTGGTATTTAAATACCCTACTTTTAGTGCCTCAGACAAAAATTTTGAGAATTTTGGAAAGCAAAGCTAGATTTCTTCCAATTTTTGCCCTCAGATTAGAAGGATAACAGGGATTTGAGCATATAGTAGTTATCAGGGGTTGAAGAGATATAGCAGGATATTCCTACAAACCCCCCGATATCTTTTTAAATCAACCTTAATCACAGTAAATCGACAAATAGTCTTCTATACTCTCAGTTCCGCCGATATTTCCCACTTAGCCACTTTATCCCTCTTCCATTTTCAGCGCCGCAGGCGAAAATTTTAAGAATTTTGGAAGGCTAAGTAGCCAGATTTCTTCCTTTTTCTGCGCCGCAGGCGAAAATTTTGAGAAATTTGGAAAGATAAGAAGCCAGATTTCTCCAATTTTGTCCTCAGATTGGGTATATTTTTTGCGTTAATTTCATCGAAAATAACGCAAAACGCAAAAAATGGCCAAAATTTAACGCAAATAACGCAAAACGCAATGCGCTCACCCCTGACCCCGACTCTGAACCACGAACTTTTAAAGGCAATACTAATATCCCAAAATTCTTTTCGAAAACTTCTACCTCTGTTTTCTATGTAATTAAAATATTAAAATAAATTTTAAATAATTTCTATCTGTTCGTTTTTATCTGGTTAAAAATATAGTAATATTTGAGAAGATACATAAAAATAATAATCACAGTATATGATGAAAAATTCGGGCAATTTTCAATAATGATATGATATAAATATGTATGTTTCTAAAAAACATGAATGAAATGATAAAAAATTCGAGTGTTTTACAATGTAAAAAATTTTTGATTAGATTTTGATAATAATTTTACTAATCAACGATGTCACTAGACTTCCATAGTTGGAATTTATAATTTATGAGTTTAAAATAATTTTTGGAGTTTTTTTTTTTTTTAATTTTTTTTTCCTTAAACACTAAAATAAGGGACACGCCCAAGTAGGCGCGCGGCCAAGTAGGCGCAAAGCCATAATCAGCTTGAAAATTTCCTTACCTTGACAATTTTGGTATCAATCTGTTAAGCTCGATGAGAGGAATCGTTTAATACTAAATTTCGAAAAATTCGGAAATATTGAAGCAGGTTATGACTTTGCGCCTACTTGGCCGCGCGCCTACTTGGGCCGTACCCCTAAAATAATCATCGTTAAATTATTGTTTGTCTGCTTCTTCAATTAAAATAGATTTTCCTTTATCTGCTTTTGGCTTATCTATATCTTTAATTTTATATATTTTAATTAAAGTTAGTAATCAAAATTTAATTAGAATTATATGTATAGGTAAATCTTGTTTGGAAATGTGCTCTACCTACTAATTATCATGACCTCTTTTCACCTTAGCTGTTGAGAAATCTTAACTCAACATGTTTTAAAAGGATGAGACCCTGTCTAACCCCAACGACGACCCCGAACTTTTTAGGCTAAAACCCTTATCACAAAATTCTCAACTCAAAAGATCAGCAATTTTTAGTTGACCCCAATATCAAATAGGGATTCTAGTCCTTTAGTCTTATTATTCAATCTTAAAATTTTACCCATAATTATTTTTTCATTAAATTAAACTATGTTCAAATTTGAAATTTTCTTTTAAAATAATGAACTTACCCTCAGTTTTGTTTTTATTTAATTCGTTATTAACTCGAACATTTCTAGATGACTTATGAACATATGTAAAAGTACGAAAACAGTTTTTAATTAAATAACCAAAATTTGTTTTAAAACATTCTACTAAATCTTTTACATATTTTTTCCTTTTTTCTTTAACCTCTAAATTTTCTTCTGTTTCATTTTCCTTATCAGATTTTTCAATTAAAATATTTGAAATTACATCTTGTAAAAGTTTTATTGTATTATTAATAATTTCGGGAAATTCAGAACGCCCTTTATTCGTAATTAATGTAATATGTGCATCAACAATATCATATAAACTTTCATTTTCTATTTCTATTGATGGCATGCTTAAATAAATAAAATTATAAAAAATATTATTTTACAGTATGAGTCTGTGTTGACACTAGCCCCACAAAATATGAGACAAGAGATTCTCAAGATACGAGATTCTCAAAAAAATACGAGAACGAGACTAACGCACCCCTGGTGTGGTTCAGGCGGCTCTTCCATATTTAATAATGGACTGGATTATAAATTTAAATTATTTTTTGTAGTAAACTCAAGTTTATTTATGTAATCTAATTAAACCAAATTAGTTTTAAATTTCACAAACATTTTTTCATAAAGAATAATTAAAATTGATGGGCCAACTTTTGTTAAACGATTATCAACAAGCCTTTGTTTCTGTATAATTTCATTAAATAAAATTGAATATTGCAAAAAATTATAAATATTAACAGCAAGATCGTGTAAAGTGGCATCTTCTATTTTGTCCATATTAAAATAAAGTATATTCATGGTATATAATGTGGTTTGATTTTTAAATATTGATTCATCTAAAAATAATTTTGAAATTTATTTAAATATTTTAACAAAGTTTGGAAATATCACATTTTTCCTATAGGTAAATGTACCTTTCCTATTATCGCCTGTTTTTATTATTCTTCCTGAAATTTGGCCTTTAAACTATAAATATATCCTTAAATTAATCATTTATTAGGGGGAATCCGGAGATTTTCTGTTCCGATATCGCACCCGGATCATGATATCCTTTGACTTAAATTTATTTTAATTAATTTATAATACTTATTGCATATTCAACAGATAATTTTTCTCCTTCCTTTGGTTTCAAATCTAAAACAAAATATAAAGATTTTTCCAAATCTTCTTCTATAATATCAAAGACATTGTATTCATTAGTACGATAAAATTCCAAAAATTTATGTCCGAGCAAAATTAATTCTTTGTTGTGTTCAGCTAGTGGTTGATATTTCATAGAAATTGAATAAAGATTATCCTCAAATTTTTTAACAAAATTATTATCATAACGCCAATTTGTGATCATTTCGAATGATATGTTGAATAACAAAAAATAATCTTTAATCTCTTCAAAAAAGGATATAATAGACTGCTCAATCCAATAGTAATCCTTTAAATTAATTTTTTTATTTAACGAAATTTTGTCCAAAACATTTAATGCTAATTCAAATGCTGTATTTATATGAATAATTGCTGGGCTTCCAGGGACTATTTTTTCAGAGCTTGGTTGAAATAGTAATTCATCATTTTTTGTAATTATTTCTCTTATTTTTTGGATTTCTTGTGAATTATCCCCTAATACGCTTTTATTAGCTTTTTTAGCCTCTTTTACAGCTTTTTTATTTTGTTGATCTATTTCTCGAAGATGACGATCTTTTTGTTTTATAACGTCATCTAAAAACTTTATATCTTCCAAATCTTTCTGAGCATTTTTCTTTTTATTATTATCTTGTTCTTTTATTTTTGACTTTCCTTTATTCTTCTTTTTCTTCCCTTTATCAGCTTTTTTACTATCAACAGATATTGTTTCATTTGAAGTTTCAGCTTCATGTAATAACTAAAGATTTTGAATAATGATATTTCTTGTTTTAGATTGCATAAATAAAAATTTTTATATAGAAAACTCAAGCTCTTAGCACACAAAGATGGGCAAGAAAAATGCTTCTAAAACTGAATAATTAGTTCGTCAGAGCGATAGAGACATAAATGGACACAAAATAAGAAAAACTCATATGATCAATTGAAATTGATCTTCAGGCTAGACTAGAGGTCAACGCAGGAAAGGCCCGCGCTGAAAATTAGCTTTTACATTTTGATATCAAAAAGTATTTTATTATTATGTAAGTATTTTTTCATTAGACTTTTGACACCATTTATATTATGTTTATCTCTTTCGGCAACGAAATAATTAGAACGTTAAATAGTTACTTGGCGAATCTAAGTGCGCTGAACACGCAAGCCGCATTCAGGTGCCTCAACAAATTTATCATTATGTATTTGATTATTATTACAAATGTTCATACTTGCAAATCCGCTGATTGTTTTAATTGAAAATTATCATCAGTAATTTTTAGTTTATTTAAATATTGTTCTTCCAAACTATCATCACCTTCAATAATCGTAGATTCATTATTTTTATCTTCTATATCTTCCTCTATATCAGAAATTATTTTTTTATTTTTATTTTGTTTTTTGCCCTTTTTCTTCTTTTTAATTGAAGCTTCCTGCCATTCTTCGTTTTTATGATCAAGAACTAATTTTTGTTTATCATCTTCAATCTAAAATAATTACTATATTACAAACTAATATTAACGGAAACCTTTGGATTTTCTTTTAAAATTTTTTCTACCAACTCCAATTTTAAATTTGCAGTTTCTTTATCAATATTCTCTGCAGGTTCTTCAATTTTTAAATCATTATTTTTCTTTTGCTTACTTTTTTTCTTTTTGGATTTTTTATTTTCTGTCTGGGACTCGCCTATATCAATATTATCAACTTTATCCTTTATGGTTTCACTATTATTTAATGATAAATTTTCTGAAGCATCATCAGGCTTGTTATACTCAATTTCCATATCAAAAAGAACACCATCCTTTACTCCTTTTATTTTCTCACTTAACAAAGTTAACAGTCGAAAGTCACTATTTTCTTCAATAAATTTATATGGTTTTCTATAATATTTCAGTAAATCGACTATATATCTTGGAAAATTATTCCCTGTGTATTTTTTTGTCTCCTCCAAATGTTCTAGGAAATGTTGTTTCTCTCGACAATTATGAACAATATCTGGCGATCCATCAGGATTAAATGGATTTGTTTTTTCTGGAAATTAATACAAATGAATTTTAGGTCAACGGACCCAAATTAGTCGAATGGCGAATTTTATTATGTTTAAAATTAAAAAATTTTTGAAGTGACTCAGTGAGTCACTTTCCATTTTTGTCAAGTTCCTTTTGAAGATCACTCATTTATTTATTTTTAAATCATTATGAGTGATATTTTGTGAGATAAAGGTTATGTGTATTAGGATTGATTTTTCTACTAATTATCTAAAATCATACCATTATTCTCGTCAAATAACTCATTTAAATCTGTGTTTGTCATTACATAAGATTCCAACCAATACTTCCACGCAGAGTTATCAAATATTTTAAGGATAACAATTTTAAATAAATGTGTAGGTACATAAATTTCTTTAGACCCAACAACCTGATATTTAAATAAATTAAATAGTATTTTATAATACAATAAATTACTTGAAATTCCATTAAATTTTTCTTTTGATTTGGCAAAAATAATGGTCCAGTATAAATAAATGTTTCTTCTGCTTCTTTTGCCATACAACTTAAAAAATATTTAATACACCATTTTTAAAATTAAAACGATATACCGTATATATTCTAATATAACGACAGTCTCTATTATAACGACAGTCTCTAATAAAACGACACCCTAGTATATGTTGAATAAAGTTATTCCAAAAATAATTTTCCGAGATACTCTTTTGTTACCCTGTAGAATGTAATTTACCAGCATCGATTCTCTAGGGAATACGCTACAGTGAGGTCCCACTGTAGTTATCCTTATATATTTTAAAATTAATGGAGCTCATAATCGTTAAACTAACCAAAATTATAATTATTTACCTAATGTATTCTTCAATAACCCTCCAATGTCCACGGTTAACTAAATTGTATTGAGGCACAGAATTTGTAAGGTAAAAGCCTGATTTGTGTGGATGTAAATTTCCCGTTGCTAGATGGCCATGATTATGTATAGAATTCTTAATTTACAAAATTTAGGGGAAAAAGTTTTGATTAAACCGGATGACACTCATAATCAGCATATTTTGGCTGAAATATTTCCGAAAAATCTGGATCTGGTGACCATATACCATGCCTTCCAGCTGTTAAATTATTCATACTTTCTTTTGTTAAATATTCCAAGACCCAATTTGGTATTCTCTTCCTTCTATTGAAGTTTATGATAAAATCCTTAAAATATTTTTATTAATTATGAAAGTTGTTATTATTTCGGCAATCTTCTCCTTTTTTTCTGGAGGGTGCCGGAATTTTCGTCTCTGGAACTAGAGCCCGGACGGGGGGGGGGGGGGGGCGAAAATTCCGTACAACTTTCTGAAAATTTCTCTCTAGGACATTTAATAGTCTTGAGTTTTAAAGAATTTAGTATCTCATCATTGGATACTTTATTAATGGAAAATTCCTCGTAAGAAATTACTATTTTTAGGAAGATTCCTCTCCAACACAAGAAACAAGGAGCGAGTTAAAAATTATCAAGAATCCGCAATTAATAAATTATTAAACGATTAAATTTAACAAACTTGATATATTCGTATATTTGATTTTTTATATTTTTCTCTATTTTCCTGCGTTATATCGCTTAATTTTATATTTTTAAATTTTTTTGAAAATGTTGGAGGGTATAATTCATTTTTATATTTTTTAAACTTATTTTTTGAGGTTGGCTCCGCTTCTTTAAATAATTTGCTATTATCACAAATATCTATAATTTAGTATTTGAATTTTATAAAAACTTGGAAACTTTATATTAGAACTGTTCAGGACAAAAATTTTCCTTAACTAAAAACCAATACAAGACCCATGACATGATATATGAAACATGAAAGATCAAAATAAGATGTTGATCTTATGTTAGGCAATCGAGTAGTCATTACCAAACTTATATCTTAAGACTTTTAAATTTATCTTAAATTTCATGCAAAAGGGAAATTTCCAAGAATACTAGAAATTCGCACAAGCTCGGCAATAGTGAATGGGTCAAGCCTATTAATGCGTAGTATAAAAGCAAGTCGGTAATCTTCAGCTAGCTCTTCTTAACAATTTTCTTACATATTCCAGGTATTTTATAATCGAGAATAAATACTAAATGTACATATTAGACAGCCTTATAATGTATGAAAGATAAAGTTTCCTTAGCATCCACGGATATTAAATCAGAAACATATCTTATCATATTTTCTCTAATTAAAGGAATTCTACAATAGAGCACAATTTGAAAGGAGATCGAAAATTGGAGAGTATGAATTGGAGAATATGAAATTTTGTTTAATCATTATAATTTATTGAATATACCTAATTTCTTTATTTTATCAAATCCAGCATTTTGGAGCAAATCAATCAACTCAAATCCAATATACCATTCTAAAAATTCCAATTTATTTTTAAATAATTCTCCCATAATTTTATAATCTTTAATATATTTTTTGTAGCCCCAATTACTATTTAAATGATCTTTTCCACAATTTTCTTTAGAAATTTCTTCAAACTTTGTATTATCATCCCAATTAGCTTCAGTAAAAATTATGTCAGCACAATATTTTTTACTCTCATATTCAATAATTATAACATTGAAAACTTGTGTTATTGGGGGATGCTTTACTTCTTTGTTGAACTTAAACAATAAATTATAAAAATAAGGAAAGATATTTTGAATAATTTTGATGATCGAATGTGATTGTAATACTGAGATAATTAAGGTTCTGCCCATTGAGAAAAAACAGGAATCGTTAATGAAATACATGAATCTTAATTATGAACTAGAGTGGACTTAAGAGAGATATGAACTAGAAGGGACTTAAGAGAGATTCCTTAAGTCCCTTCTAGTTCATAATTAAGATTCATGTATTTCATTAACGATTCCTGTTTTTTCTCAATGGGCAGAACCTTAATTATCTCAGTATTACAATACAGAGGAATCAGGCCACACATGGGAGAAAAATCTATGTTATTGAAAGACTTGTGCAGAATGGAAGTCTCGTATTTTCAATTTGTTAAAACTCCGCTCCTTTTATTTTTTGTTCGCTCGGATCTTTCATCCCTAAATCTTTAATTTATTCTTAATTCCCCTATATTTATAATCACATCAACAACTTAATCAGCCGAGCGACAGCTGGTCAGCATATATTTGGATTTTATTTTGAAATAAATTTTGTGTTTTATTTCTTAGGAGTTAGGAGTTTCGGGTAAAACAGATTGCATTCGGCACAACACAATTACTTGCGGGATAGTTTGTCAACCCGCCAGTGCACAGAAAATAGAGAAATTCGACTAGGAAATGATTGTATTGATGATATTCCCAAGTCAACGATCAGAGGAATCAGGCCACGGTAAACTTTAAATACAATGTTAAATAAATTAAATACAAACCGGATAAATTTTCACAATTCTCCCCTTTTCAATTTTTTCTGAAACATCAGAAAGTACCGATATTGGACCTGTGATTGTTATGATATTCTTCTTATTCCATTTAGCAACACAACTAAAAATATATTTAAACATAAATTATGATCAACCGAGAGTTATTTTATGCGTAAATCATAGTCAGGAAACAGAAGATTTTAATTGAGATATTTAATTAATTCGATGTATCCCTTTATCAAGCTCTTCTGTTTAGTAATTAAATAGGTAAACCTCGCATATCTATCAAGCAGTTCAAGTGTCTTTAACATCTTTTTATCATCATAATGTCCAAACTTTCGATATTTTTTTGTTAATTTGTCTTTTGTTATTTCATCCTTATGTGATAAAATTTCTAAAATCCAGTTTGCTTTTTTTGATAAGAAATTAATGCCCATCAAATACTTAAAATTTATAATTTTTATAAATTTAATTTATTTCATTTAATACACTCAATTCCTAAACGAGGCACTTAAAAACGGGAAAACCCGCTTTGTTTATTAAATAAAAGTTCAAATAATTTAAAGTCTCAAGGATTCTATTAATCTATTTAACTAACTTTATCATCAGTTAAAAATTTCTCCTCTTCAGGCCAGCCAAACTCATCAAAATGATTTGATATATTATAAATAATCCATTCAGGATTGAACTCCGTAATAAATTGTTTTTCAGGTTGATTCAAATGATCTTCACTCTGATTTGAAAAATTCCAAAGATGGCTTTCATCATAAACTGGGAAGCCTATTTCCTCAGGATTTTGTGTAAATGTTGGAAAATATTTATCAAAATCACAGCTTCCAGTTGGCGTGATGTTTTGAGATAAAAATTGTTGAAAGTATAATTCATCAGATGACAAATGTGCTAAAATTTATCAATACTAAAAAATTTTTTTTGAATTAAAATTTAATGGACAGTTTAACTAATTCGATCAGAACTTCATTTCTTCATATTTTTTGATATACTCCAAAGGGTTTGAATTAAGAATTACAGCCAAAAAAAGGATTCGAAAGCACCTATGTCAGAAATGCCTTATCCTTCAAATGCAGACGGTTTGGAATACTAATTTTTATAAGAGGAAATATAAAGATTTGTACATTATTCCTAATTTTATAAAACTTAATAATACTTACACTGATAGTGAGATAAATGATCTTCATACGGCTTGAATTCTTCCGCTATAAAATAAAAAAATTTAATACCGAATAAATTTAACAAATTGGAAATTCTAAAATGAATGTCCGTATGAGAATAAAAACCATTGTGGCATTCCCTTCAAATATAGCAACAATAATTAGATAGATTTTAAAATACCGGAAGGATTTAAAGAGCTTGTAGAAGGTCCAGGATCTGGCTTGTTCCTAGATTCGGGTACCGAATCATCTTTTCGTGATGCGCATTTAATAGGAATAATTACAAATGTAAAAAATAATAGCAAAATAAATAATAAATAAATATTTGGTTTCATTTAAACATAAATGGATTTATGAATGAAAAGCTGAAATAATACAAATATTTATTAATTACTTAAAGTTAAAAAAGTTGCAATATGTGCGGTATCTCTCTCTCTCTCTCAAGAGAGAGAGAGACACAGTCATAGAAGGAGCTTTGGCTACAAACTTTTTGACTTTAGACCGAAAATATTTGCTATCTGTACCTGCTTAAAGAGTGATAACAAAATACCGGTGACATTAGACTCCCGATACTCGATTAATTACTATCTTCACACTCTTGTTTCAGACAAAGTTTTCCGTAATCACTCCCCGCAAGCTTCTAGTTAATTTTCCCAAAAAGGAATATAAAAGTAGTCAAGGTTTTCCTGAACCCCATAAGGAGTATCCGCAGGACCCAAAACTATATGAATTTTATATACATATCAGGGATCGACCCCGGCTCATCTTAAAAAGCAGCGTAAGTGTGAGCAGGGTTGCGTAAAAAATACCGCAACTCTGAGCGGAAGTGATAAAAGAAATAAAAGTTGGCCAACAAAAAGTGGAAATGTCAAAAAAGGCGGAATTCAATGGAAGCGGAAGCCGACTAGGCACCCCTTATACATAAATTTTTTTTTACTATCATTTTTTTTTAATTTTTTAGAACTTTTTTTTACTATCAATAAATAGTGCACTTTTTATATCAGTTGTTATTAACTAGTGAATAAATTGTTTGATCAGCTGAATTAAGCTAATAAAGAAGAAGCTTCTATTTCTCTCTGTTTTCAAGAGAGAGAAAATGAAAGAAAAGGACAAGAAAAAATATGGAAATCCATATAAATCCCATCCCTAATGATAATAACCACTGAAAATAAAAATTTTTTGAAAATAAAACTTCCAAAAAGTCAAAGGATTTTTTAATATAAATGTATTTTTAAAATTAATTTCAAATACATAAAAACTTATAACTTAAATAAATATAATATAAACACTACCAAAAACTTATTAATAATGGAATACAAAAGTTTTGATTGTAAAGATAAAATGTTAAGAGTCCTTCATAAAAATTATTTTTTTTTATAATTAAAAATTATTAAGAAATTTAAATTTCTAAAATAAATTTTGAATTGTGGTGGGGAAAGGAAGGGAGAGAGAGGGAGTGCGCGTAGTGGAGGGGAATTTTACTTACATTCTTATTAGTCGAGAAAATCAATTAAATAAAGTCGCACAATGGCATGTCGAAGGAAATACAAATATGTATGTCCAATCAATTTAAATTTAATTTGAAAATTTAATTTAAAAAAATTAAATAAAAGTTTCTCAAGTTGGGCGATTAGGAGACTTCTTTTTCAACAAGGCTGAGAAGAACGGTTTGATCTAATAATGATTCAGTGGAAGACGGAAATGTAAGACTATTTTTAAGGTTTTCTTTTGATTTTCACCATCATTATAGGAACCTGGATTTTATGTTTTCTTCTATTTTTCCTGAACATCCGAGGTCTCTAAATACGTATCCGATGTTATTTACAAATTACCTTATATGATACCGAGGGGTTGAAACAATTCCCGATTACCTTTACTCGAATAATTATTTTACTCTATTAATTACCCAAACTAGTGCGAGGCTAAAATAATACCTACTTCACTCCATCAAATGCAAAATCTGCATCATGTTTTTAAAACTCGTAATATTACCCCCTCCCCCTTTAGCAATTACGTCTTCTAGCAAAAGATTGGGAAATAATTACACAGGGTAATTATTCAAGAAAATTTGTTCTATCTAATAGATCTTAATCCTTATACACGTTTTAAACTGGATCTTCTTTTCCTAACAACATTATTTCCAATTTTATTTAATAATAAATTCTAATCATTTAGTTTTGCAGTTTAGTTTTCAAAAATGTATATTTTTGATTAATTAATTACTTTTTTATGATAAATCTACTTGTTTACTAATATTTATTTTTCTGATTAAAAACAAAAAATAAATTATTAATTCAATCAAAACTGTCAATATTAAAGTTTATTTGAAAAATCTCGGAGTTTTTCAAGCTACGTCTCGCCCTCATGAACATTTTTTGAAACATTATAAATTTTAAAATGATTATTAAAGGCTAAATTTGGGGGTGTACACTGGGAATTAACTCCAATGGGCAATGGATTGATGGGCGAGCTCTACGAAACAATATTGGACAGAGTTCAGATTGCCTTTGATGGTTTCACTGCTTGTGCGGTTCGTTATGGTCAATTTGTCTTTTAACAAGAAAATTCACCCCAGCATCGCGCGAACGCAACTCAATCCCATATTACGGAGACACTCGGATGGCAACATTTATTTCATCCCCTTATTCTCCGGATATTGCGCCGTCTGATTACCACTTATTCCGTTCAATAAAAAATCATTTGCGAGATGTGAGGTTCCAAAATGATGCTCATCTCTCAAATTGAGTTGCCAAATTTCTTGATACCAAATCTGCCACTAGATTTTATCAAAGGTGAATTAAAAACCCGCCCAGCAAGTGGCATGATGTGATAGATAATTATGGGCATTATATTGTTTTTTGATTTCATTTCATTATTTAGCTATAGTAAATTTATGGCAAAGGGCTCATTAGTTATCTGACAACCCATTATATATTACAGATTATAACAATTTTTAGGTATTTATAATAAGATTTCTGTAAGAGAGGTTATAATTGTTTGGAGGTCGTTTTTGAGAATAAAAATTAATAAAAAAATTCAAATTTTAAGTTTTTTTTGATTTACCGGGGTCAAAAAAATTGTTACCAGTATTAATTAAAATGCTCAAAATTATCGGATCCGAGAGAATAAAAATGAGCACGATTGATTCGTTAGAAGAAATAAATTCGAAAATTTAGGGTAATAAAAATTTTGTTCTTTTAACATTTAAAGCTTGCAATTTCCCACAAAAATGTTGCGCGACGAGTAGTTTTATTTCAAAATTACAATGTTGTGGATTTGGTTTACATTGTGCTACTAATACCTGTTGCATTAGTAATGGGCGTAAGTTAAAATTTATTTAATATTGAGAATTCCTCGTCAAATTTAGAGATATAAAATGAAAGTTATTTTGTTTTGGTGTGAAATAATAATTAGTCTAATCATTATTTTGCTAAGATTTCTCTTGGATATCATAGGATTTTGGGGGATCAGTTCATCGGGGACCTTGCTTAAATTTAAAATATTTGGTCTACGCTTTATTTTACTTGTTTTTATAATAATATTTATAACTTAAAATTAAAACAAAAGACACATACCGTATTTTTCCCAATAGAAGCGCATGCGTTCTATTTTTCAACCTACTCGTAGACTGCGCTTCTATTGGGACGTACGCTTTAAATGGGACGTGCGCTTCTATTGGGAAAAATACGGTAATAAAATTTTTATTGAAGAAAAAGCAAATAAAAAGGATCAATGCTGCACAAATAATTTCAATAAAAATAACATATGTGTTGCTAAATAACAAATATTAATGAAGCAATTATTAATGAAGCAATATTAATTTTTCGGACAATTTATTTTATAAATAATAAATTATTTAATTATTAATTTTATAGATTATCCATTATTTTGGTTAAATTTTAAAAAATAAATATACTTTTGTATGTCCGAAGTAGTTTACTTTGCCTTTATTATTTTTGAAAAAAAAATAAATAAAATATCTAAATTCTCTTTCTTACGCTGTTGCAAAAATAATTTGCAAAAATACACCCCTTAAAATGCCATTTAATATTAAAGATATAAAATGAAAGTTATCTTGTTTTGGTGTGAAATAATAATAGTTTAATTATTATTTTGCTTAGAATATTGAGAATTCCTCGTCAAAAATAAAAAAAATAAATAAAATATCCGAACCTCCAGATTCACTTAATAAACAGTTAGTTACTATATCCAACAAACCACAAGCAAAAACTCGAAAATAATTTGCAAAAATAAATAATGAATCATCACAAATTAATGACCTTTTAAATTGAAAACCACAAAATATTTTATAGTTTACTATTTCTAAAAAATTTATATTTTATTTATCTTTATTTAAAGGCATCATCTTCCATTCTAGTATTCAAAATAAACAATCATGTATATTAAATATACCATCAAATTATTCTTTTGACTAATA
This sequence comes from Meloidogyne incognita, assembly GCA_036172945.1. Lineage (NCBI taxonomy): Eukaryota > Metazoa > Nematoda > Chromadorea > Rhabditida > Meloidogynidae > Meloidogyne > Meloidogyne incognita. Next base: position 928,830 of record JARQAC010000035.1, read on the forward strand.
TCCCTTGACAGCAACAGAAATCACTCCAGATCACCTTGCACCCCTAGATATACTATTTAATCCCTAAAAATCCCACTTAATCCCTCCAGATTCACTTATATCCAAAGTTATACACTTTAATCCCTTCAAATCCTCTTTAATCTTACCAAATCCTACTTAATTTTTGAATAAATTAACGAAAATATACCGAGATAAAATTATTCTTTGACATTTTTTTCTAAAAGTTTTTTCCCTTAAGCCCGAAAACCCCGACCCGAACCCCGACCATATTTTGCTGCCGACATACCCGCCCCCGAGCGTTCGGGACCCAACCCTAGTCCGTGGGCAAAAAATTGCATGACTATAAAATTACACCTATTTATCAATGCCTCTTGTTTGAATTAGAGGTCGGCAAAATCGCACTTCCGGGATCCCGAGTCGGGATTTTTTCCTTTAACCGATGCCGGAACGGGATCCCGAGGGATAAATTTCGAAAAAATCCCTGATGATCCAGAAAATCAAAAAAATCCGGGATTTCGGGATCGGGATCCCGAAAAATCCCGTCTGAATCCCGTCCCGAGCCGACCTCTAGTTTGAATATGCCAAGTGTTCTGTGACATATGCGGATAAAATCAGCAAATTACGAAACATAAAAAATAACTAAATGAATTTTTACGAACGGAAAATCTAATTTCACTAAACAATAGATTTTTTTAGTTTTTTTAGTTTTGGGATCTTTCGGGATCCGGCATTTCTTCGGGACATTTTTTATGATTTTTGGGTTTTTTTAACTTAACATAATGCCAAAATTTCTTACTCTAGTGGCCAACTATTTTTAGATAAAAAAGCTCCTCAAAATCTCTTTTCTTGTCCTTAAGATCCTGACTCGGGATTCCGAAAGTTCGATTTTGCCGGTCTCTACTTAACAACTCAAAAATCACGAAAAATCATGAAAGAAAAATTTTTTTTGATGAAATAATATTAGTAGTCATAAAAAATGAAAAATAATAAATCTAAAAATATTATTTTTATTCTGTTGTTAATTCATTTAGATTGACTCCTATGTTATTTTGACAATGCTTTTTATCTTCGTCCCCATCCCCAGCCACCATAACCATAACCATATCCGCCACCCCATCCTCCACCAAAGCCTCCACAACATCCCCATCCACCTCCATAACCACCCCAACCTCCATAGCCGCCCCATCCACCATATCCATAGCCCCAACGCTTTTGTCGTTCACTTAATTGTTAAGTTTTTAAATAATAATTAGATCGAGTTACTCTTTTCCATCTCCTGATTTGACAATAAACGGAGGAGCAACATCAGATTTTTCTTTGTTTTTAGATTGGAATACTAAATTAGGTTTTGCTTCAGGTTTTACAGTGCCTTCTATTGTTTTTGATTGTGTAGGTATTTCTGCCTTTTCGTCCTTTTTTACTTTATTATCTGGTCCTATTTCAGATGCATAAGCAAATGAAAATATTAAAGCTATTAGAAAAAGATTTAAGAAATTCATTTTTGAAAGTGAAGGTTTCTAAAATTTATAAAATAATTTATAGTATAATTTTGCATTATTTAAATAGATAGTATATCTTTCAATGATAAATTAAAATAATTGGCAATGTATCCATTTTTGGGTGAAACCTTCAGAACTGAAATTATAAGCTAGTTCTATGCTTCTGAGCGAGATGATAATTGGCCTTGAATAATTTTAAACTATATGTTATGATTAAATAAACTTTGCATGTATTTATAATTAGCAGGATGCCCTTTGCCATCAAGAACCAAATTTTTATTATTTGGAAACTATTTTCTTAATGTTACATGAAAATGAATTATCAATTTTCATATAATTAGTTAAGTTATGCCAAAAAGTCTAGTGCTCTTAATTTGCTCTTTAATTCCTAAAGTCTAACAGGAGACCGCGTGTTACAATGGGTATCGTGTAGGTCCGGGAAACTGCAGATGTTGTTTTGCTCCAACCCCAATTGAATTAACTGAGGGAGAATATATATGTATGTGCCGAGTATTTTAATAAAGTTAAGTTAAAGTTGTTTGTCAGTGAGCGATAGAATATTATTTTAACGACAATGAATCTCTATAAATTTATTTTTATACTACTAATATTATGAGCACATTTTTATAATTTATTTCAGCATTTGAGAAATTCCAATTAATTTTTTACATCATAAGACTATATCCAACAAACCACAAAACTCACAAAAACTAGAAACAATAATTTGCAAAAATCATCACAAATTAATGACCTCTCAAATTAAAAACCTCTAAATATTTTATAGTTTAATATTTCTGAAAAAATTTTATTCCGTTTAATATTCAAAATAAACAATTAAATATATTATAATTTTAGTAAGTTGAAGAAATTTTTGAAGTTTTTCATTGAAAATGTTCATAAATAAAATATAAAAATATTTTTGTTATTATATGTATGTGTAAAGGAAATTAATTTAAAAATAGCCTATATACTATAAATTTGTTTGGCGAATTTAAAGAAAAGTTTTTTTGTGAATAATCTTTGCAAAAAAAATTAACTTTTAAACTAAACTAATATGTACTATTTACAAACATGAAATACCTATTAAAAATTGATAATCAGTATTATGGAGGGATTAAGTTGATAATGATTGATTTTAAAATCTCTAACCTATTTGTCATATAGATTGCTGGGTTCTGTGTCAGTAACATAAATCTATTACTATCTTCTTTGCTCCGGACGTACCAGGGGCCTCCGTAGAGTTCGGTACCTATAACTTGTTTAGAATCACTTCCTAAGTAGGGAGTAGTACCGTTCGACTCAGTCAGCGGCGAGACTAATCAAATGACATATGTCACGCCCGAACTTTTACCACTGATACACTACACTATATCAAAAAATTTTTGTGATTTAAACTTTGCCATTGAGGTCCGACTTGATATAAATTTATATTACAAACTATTTTAGCTTTAAAAACAAATATAAACCATTTATTAATTTGTCTTTTACCTACTTTTTGTTTAATATCATTAAATAATCTTTCACTTCTATGTATTATCTCCTAGAACCAAACAATTTAACAATAATATAAACGAATCCAAACATTAAAGCTAATACTGAAATAATTCCAAATCCAGCAAGAATTGCCGTGCCTGTTGAAGCCAAAAATTGTGCCTTTGCTGCCTGTTGCTAAAATTATTACAGAAATATTTGCTTATTTATTTTAAATATTTATTGAATTCGATCAGCAATATTATTACATTAAAGCAAGATGAAATTAGATTCTGGTAGTGGGTTGTCCCCACGAGAGGTCGATCGAAATTCCGATTTCCGAAAATTTAAACTGATTTTCGATTTCCAAGTTCTGACTTTTGAGCCATTTCCGATTTCCGGTACCTTGGTCCGCGCTTAAAATTTTTTATATATGTACCTAAAACTGAATTACAGAATCGATAGAAAAATCTTCTGTTCTTTAGTTCAGTTCGATTCTGAATGATCTTAATGGCTATTTTTTATGTTATGAATAGGGTGTAAGTTTTTGGAAATCCTCGGGGACACTTAGGTTCGGTTCCATAATAATATTGTACACTAATCATAAAACTACACACAATATCTTTGCTCCTTTTAGGCAAAATATATTAGAATATATATTATCGAAACAGAATTCATTATTATGGTTTGATATAAAACATTAATTTATAAATTTATTCAAACCTCTCCTTCAAATTCATTAAAATTTGTAGAATTTATTATTGTTCCATTAACGAGAAGAAAAATGTTTGAAAATAAAATATTGCTAATTAATAAATAAAATAAACATTTTTGTAAATAATTTTGAAATTTTCGTATTTGGAAAAACATTATTTATTTATTTAATTATTTAATTGTTTATCAAACAAAATTAGTAATATTATAATGTTTTTAAAATAAATAACAGATAAATTTATTAATGACTAATCAATTCTATTCATTATTTATTTTTCTGCTAAAATGAAAATTCTCGAAAATGCGCAAGAATGAAAGAAAAGCTAAAAACGAGCTTTTAATATTTTTCTTTTATTTAAAAAAGTTTTATTATAAAATATATTATTATTTTTAAAAAAAATTTAAATTAAAATTAGACTGAGTAATAATCAGTGATTGGAAGCTTGTATCAAAATTCGTACTCGTACCTTATAGTTGATACGACTTCGAGCAAGAATACGAGTCCTGAGCTGTACGAATACGTTATGAGGTCAAAACTAAGGATGGCACCAGGTGGTACGAAGCACGAGTACGAGAATTCTGAAATTTCCAATCACTTGTAACCACATAATTACACTTTATTAATAAGTTCATATGGGCATTTATGGAGCAGACTAAAAATGCAAATTTTTTTTAAAATTTTGCTTGAAATAAATTTTCGATTTTCTTATTTAGATAGTTGTTTTTAGCATATTTCTGTAACATATAATTTAGCTTAATAAGTTGTAATTGTTTGCTAAACATGGTACATAAATAATTAGGGGTGTTCATGTAATATTTATGTGGTGGAGTGTATTACAAGCTTTTTATGAAAATTTTCAATTAATAATCTTAATAAAAATTACCCATTACCCATTTTAATTTCAATATCAACCCAAATAAATATTTTAATTTACCAATTCCCCCAATTAATTTTTAGTATTTTACCCATTCTTTTCGTTATTTTCTTTTATTTTTTAATTTTTGCCATCAATGGCGCAATCTCTCGCATCATCGCTCCAATTGCTGAAGTTATTTGATTATTATTTTTAGGTACTACAACACTGCTAATGTTCGATTTTGCCTGAGAAAATTATTTTTCAAATAAAATTAAAAATTCAAAACTTCCTGATAAGCATCGACATAAAGTTTAATACATTGAATTATCTCTTGTGTGGGTGGTTCCGTATTTTTATCATACGAATTCTTCAGAATCTTGACACTATTTTCGAGATCAGTCGCTATTTGTAATAAATGTTGTGTCTAAAAATAAATTTTTATTTGATTTGAATTCCATAATTTAATGGTTAAATCTTTTTCTAATTTTGAATATAATTTCTTTTTTTAAATTTATTTTTATTATTGTAAGGCGATGCATCAGGCAGAACTTAAAAGGCCTAGACGGGAGTTAAACTATTTTAAACGGAAAGGAAAGAACAATTTCGTTTGTTATCTATGTAAGTGGTAGAGCAACTCCAAACGCATAATCGACTCCAACACTGTAAAAGACTTGATACTGCCCTGGAGTTAAACCTTTGCTCCGCTCAAGTCCTGGAAAAGAAAAAAAGCCAGCTCAAAAGAAAAGCCAGCTCAAGTCCTGGCTTTTCTTTTGTTTTACGGTCTTGGAGCCCTTTCTTGGTCTTGAGTCTCGGAAACTAATAGTAAACTACAAATACCTTAGCAACTTCCAATTCAATTGGCCCTCCTGTAGAAGATGTAGAATTTGATATTTCCCCCATTCCAATATATAATAAAACACCAACTCCGTGATGGCAAGAAGCAAGTCTAGCTCTTGCTTGTAATGTAAAAATAGCTTGGCTATCGTGGCCATTTTCTTTTCCATTTTTACAATTAATAAGATTAGCAAATGGAATTAAAAACAAAATTAGACAAAATTTTGAGGTAGTCATTTTTAATTATTATATTCTAAATTTAAATTTTTTTATCAAAAAATAATTTCAAGTAACTATGCGATTCACGTTTATATTTTAAAAAGTTATTCAAGATTAAGGTTGGCGGAACTTGTGAATACCCCGAATATCCACATCCGATATCAGAGCCAAAAATTTGTGATTTTTCGGATGCAGGTTTTATCCGTTAAGCCTATACAAGACAGCAATTTTTCTAACACCAAAAAAATTTTTTATCCCTCTTCAGGTTCTTAATATTTTGTTGTATCGTGTACAGACAATGCATCAGTGGACGGACAATGCGTCAATGGACAATCGTCGGTCAGTGAAATATATCGGAGGATTATGGGATATACAGTATAATATGCAGGGATTAAGAGGGATATCGATGGATTTTTGGGATCATGCTGGATTAAGAGGATCTTGAGAGATGATCTGGGACTATTAAGGATGCAGAGGATTTGTAAGGATTAATAACGGGATTTCTAGGAAAAGGAATACCGTGGTACAAACTAGTAAAAATAGTTTAGAAAATTCCAATTATTTTAAATTTTAAATGATAAAAATTTTATTTATTAATTTAAAAATTTTATTTAACGTCAATGAATTTAAATAAATGTTTCTTTCTCTTATTTTTATTTAAACAGCATAAAAGCAGCTTTATTTGGAGGTAAAATTTTATAGCTAAGTAAGGAGATTGATGTTGATGAAAAATTTTTTAAATGATAAAAAAGTGTTGGCAATATTCTCACAACTTGTTTTAAAAATTTTTATTTTAAAAATTATTTTATTGATTAATGTTAATATATATCGAGAAATGTAATAAAATTGTAGAGTTATATTTTTCTTGTTATAAAATAATGCCTTGCCTTTATCTTTACTTATATATAAATTCTTTTCATTACAAATACAAAATTAGAATTATAAAATTTATTTGTATACTACAATTGAATTATCTACAGTATTATTTTTAATTAATTTAGTTTTGATTATTCCAAATTCCTTTTTAAAAGCAGTATTGTAATCAGTACTAAAATATATAATTATTAAAAAATTATGAAATTTTGACGAAAGGAGTTCATTTGTATAGTCATTAGCCCCCCTCTCTTAGCCCCCTCGAGTCATTAGCCCCCTCTAAGTTTAAAATTCAAAATTTCAGTACCTATTAAAGTAAAGAATGGGAGCATTAACAGCTGCAGATACGTTTAGAATAACTGCCAAATAACCACTCAAATACCATATCATTTCTGGAGAGATAGTTAGAAATGCCATAATTAAACCAAATATGACATTAAAGATAAAATATCCTCCGATATTTACAAAAACTATTAAAGAAAGTGAACGAAATAATTTACGTAGCTTTTCATTTGCCAAATCTAAAAATTAAAATATAAAGATATAAAAAGTAGATATTTTTCGATATTCATCGAAAAAAAATTTAGATATCGCAACAATTGACCTACCAAATAATAAAATATCGAAAATATATCTAACTTCATTTTTGTCAAAAATTTTAATTTTTGGCGCCAAAAAGGACAAAAATAGAAGAAATCTAACTTATTGGTCTTCCAATATTCTTAAATCATGTAGCCTGGAGTGCCAATTCTCAAAATTTTCGCCTGCGGCGCTGAAAAGGAAGATTTCTGGCTTCTTGATCTTCGTCTCATTAATTCAAATAATTTTTGTCTGCGACGCTGTAAATGGAAGAATATTGCCAACACAATTACAGGGGATTTCGATGGCTAACTAGAGATGCCTATGCCAATTCAACTAATCTTAACTTTCGCCTAAACACTTTTTAGCTTTAAAAACATTATTACATAAAGAAATTTCAACACAGAATATTGGAAAAATATATACATTTTCTGAACTTTTTTTTCAAACTTTGATTTTTTTCCAAATATTCTGATTATAGATTCACATCTTCATTAATAAAATCAAACCTCCTTTATATTTTACTAAAAATCCGACAATTATATGAAGCAACATTGAAGTTAGTAAAAGAGGTGCATAAATTAATCTAGCATCAATAATTGATGTTAACCCAAAAATATCAGCAAGATTGCCGGTTACAGGAAACTCTGAATGTGCTCCAATTTTCGACAAAATTTGATAAAGAATAAATACGGAAAGAGTAAAAATTGGCAATATGTGTAAGAATATGTAGAAACGAAAATTCATATAGGCATAACTATAAATTTAAAAATGGTTTAGATTAATTTGAGGTATACGTATTTAATGTAAAGCATCTAGCTATTTAATTCCTAAGGCTATGAGGTAGGCGGCGTGGTGTAATGGATAACACATCAGTCCGGTTTACTGAAGATGCTGGTTCGTACCCAGCCGCCGATTAAACTTTTGCACTAGCTAAAGGAGAGAAATAGCTTTAGCCTAGCTGCTTTACTTTACTCTAGATGAGAAATAATTCTTTCAAAGGGTCGATAGACATCGAAAAGGCATCGAAAAAATAGGCTCCCCTCTAAAATAAGCCCTCTCTGGAGACGATCGAAAAAATAAGCCCCGGGGTTTATTTTAGAGTATTCACTCTACTTACAAAATTGGAAATGAAACTGCGATAACTCTTTCAACGCTCATAGTAAAAAACATTATGTTAACAATATTAGCACAAACAACAGAATGGCCCTGCATTTTGATAGCCAAAGAGACTGGTATAAAATTTATTCCGCTCAAAGTAATAAAAAAGAAGACAAAATGTCCACTTTGATGAAAAATTTCCAAAAACGAGTTAATTGCTATTAAAATACTTGTTTTTGATTTGAATGTTGTATATTTGCCCCTAAATTTATTTATTTAAAAATATTTTATATTAATTTTCCGGCACAACTTAATTTAACTTAATTTCATTAATTTTATTTTCCTATGAAATTTTTAAATAGGACCTAACCCCATTAGTGTTTTCAATAAAGTTGCACATTTTAATGTTTAAAGTAGAGTAAGTCGAGTACCGAGTAATTGGGAAAAAACCGAGCTCGAGTAATCCGAGTTTCAAAACCCCGAGTTCGAGCTCGAGCTCAACTTTTTAGGCCGAGTTCGAGTTCGAGTAGTCGAGTAATCGAGTAATTTTTATAAAACAGTATTTTAAAATAATTTTAACAAAAACAATACTTCTACTCATTATCAGTACTGGGTATTGGGCATTTGTTGGCAGTAATGCGGTAGATCATCATCCAAATCTCAGTTATTTTCGTTAATCCGTCTATATCCCTCTTAATCCGCCGAAATTCCATGATATGCACCAGAGATGGGTCGGAATTCCGATTTCCGACTTCGGATTTCCGACGTTTTTTTCCTTCCGATTTACGATTTCCGAAATTTTGGAAAAATTTTCGAGGATTTGTGCAGATTAAGGGGATATCGAGTGATAAGAGGAATGAGATGGATATCAAGGGATTAAGCGGGATTTGGGCCGATTATAGTGATAGGGAGTATTAAGAGCAAAATCTGGGAAATTCTGAAGATTAATGGGGATATCGTCGGATTAGGTATATTGTCGAAAGGTTGGCTTAAGTTTTGAGGATTTCTGAAGGCCAAGTGAGGTGGGAACACCCAACAGAAGGCCAGATCCCTCGCTATTCCCTTAGATCCCTTGAAATATCCGGATATCACTAAAATCCAACTTCTTGATTCAATCCTCCGATATAAACAAATCTTCCTTTTTTAGCGCCGCAGGCGAAAATTTCAAAAATTATGCAAGGCCAGAGAGCAAAATTTCTTCTTTTTTTAGCGCCGCAGGCGAAAATTTTGAAAAATCTGGAAGACCAACTCACTAGTTTCTTCCTTTTTCAGCGCCGCAGGCGAAAATTTTGAGAATTTTGGAAGATCCTTAAGCTAAAAATCTTCCCTTCTGCGCCGCAGATAGGGGCATAAAAATACTCGGTTTTAACCGAGTACCTCGAGTAGGAAATTTCCGAGCTCGAGTAATCCGAGTATCATGATCCCGAGTTCCGAGTCGAGTAATTACGCAAAAAACCCGAGCGGTCGAGTCGAGTAACTCGAACTCGCTCGAACTCGACTTACTCTAGTTTAAAGCACCCCAACATGAAACGAGTTTTTAAATTTTTTGACGTTTTCCCATATTTTAAAAATATAGGGAATGTCGTGATTGTTGGGAAAAAAACTCGGAATCAGAGATGCACGAAAATAGAATTTCGCTCTCAACGAAACGAAAACGAAAAAAATAAATTCGCCAATGTACGAAACGAAAACGAAACAAAAAAATAAATTTCATTTTTACGAAACGAAAGAAACGAAAAAAATCTCAATTTTCACGAAACGAAACGAAACGAAACGAAAAAAATCAAAATTATAAAAATGCCTAATTTATTAACTATTTCCCCTCGAATGCCTAATTATTTAGGTGTCCCATTATCTCGCAATATCCTTTCAAATCATTACTTTATTAAAATCCCACCCCCACCAATATTTGAGTCTCAGATTACTTTTCTTTTTATACTGTCAATTAGAGCCCACCGCAGGACCGGATCTGGCCGGATTTTTCCGGAGTCAGGGCCCCAAATCCTGCCTGATATCCCTTCAAATATCCTAATATCCCCATATCTGTCCAATCCCCCTTAATTGCTCCAAATCACAGATATTCCTTCAAATCCCCTTATATTCCCCTAAATTACTTGATATTCCCAATGGACCTCCAAGTCCATCAATATCCCTCATAATCTATCTAAGTCCTTCTAGATTCTGTGATATAATCTCATCCACTATATCCCCTTAAATCCTTCTTGGTCTGCCGATATCAAGCTCACATTCTACTATATCCCATCAAAAGCCTCAATTTCCCCTTTATCCTTCATGATCTCATTAAACCAATAGGACTGAACCGATGTATATACATGGGAGACCAGTCACTTGATAAGATCCAACTATATCTTAAATACCTTAATAAAGCCTTGAAATTCCATCCAATTTTCAGCGCCGCAGGCAAAATTTTTGAATTTCCAGTTCCCGGAAGAAAAATTTTCAATTTTTGACTTAAAAATACGCCAAAATAGTAAAAAATTTGTCTAAAAATATCGAATATTTTTTCGTCATTTTCGTCCAAAAATTGAGTTTACGAAACGAAAACGAAACGAAAATAATTTTTTAGTGAAATACGAAACGAAAGAAACGAAAAAAATTATTTTTAAACGAAACACGAAACAAAACGAAAATCATCAAAAATCCACGAAAATCTACGAAAACGAAACGAAACGAAAAATTTTCGTGCATATCTGCTCGGAATTCCAGCTAAAGTCTTGATAATAAAAAATTTTGAGTCTAAAATTTTAAATGGCGCAAATAGTAAATACCAATATTTCCATGTAATATAACAAACACTTGAATTTAAAATAATTCCAATTGTTGCCGGTATGGTCAATGATAGTGCTGGAAGGAATAAAGGAAGATGAAAGCCAGGATCTTGATACGCCAGGAAAATGGCCTTAAATTTGATCTATATCTTTTGATTTATTTATTAGGATCAGGAAGTAAACGTCATTTTATAAGTACTTTAACAATCACAATGAAAAATCCCACAATTGGTTCCAGCCCTTTTTTTGAATCCTTTTAGGAATTGACGTTGGGCGATAAAGATTTTTAATAGATTAATAAACATACCGGAAGAGTTGTTGAATTGTTCATTATACTATTTTAATTCTTTGTTAATTTTAAGACAAAGGTTAATTTTAAGAAGAATTACTAACTACTTATAATACGTAAAATCTTTTATAATTCGAAAAAATTTTGAAATTTAATTTTTAAAAAATAAGAAAATAATTTTTCAGATTTTATGTCCTATGTATGAAAATTAATTTAATTTTCTTTAAATATTAATATAAAAATTATTTTATTACAGTGTGACATATATAATTTAAAGAAACATTTCAGTTATTCCCATTTACGCAAAGAACTTAAATAGTATTAATTAAATTTTAATTCTATATAATTTAATTTTTACACAAATTAAATTTTACTTTCCGAGAGAGAAAATATTAAATGTGCCAATTTTGAGGTAAAATTGAAAATCATATTTTTAAATGTAAACAATTAAGTACCAGAACAATTTTTAAAAATATTGTAAATAAAATGCAATAATTTCCACTTGTTTGCCGCTTCCTAACGCCAATAGGCGTCATACTTCTATGTCATCTTGGCAACCCTAAAAATAATCATTTAAAAAAGAATTTTTCTGATTTTATATACACTGTCAGAAATGATAAGCACCCCCTAGTTTTTGTGTAAAAAACATATTTAAATTTAAAGTAAAATAATTTTAAATTTTTTATGAATTTCTAGTTCATACATATTTGAAAGAAAAAAATTTAATTTTTTTAATCTAAAGTACATAATAAAGAATAATTTTATTACAGTGTGATATACATAGTATATAATTTAAAGAAACATTTAGTTATTACCATTTACGCAAAAACTTAAATTTTAATTAGATTTTTTTCAATTTTAATTCTATATAATTTAATTTTTAAACAAAGATAAATAATAATTTTCGGAGGAAAAAATATTAAATATGACAATTTTGAGTTAGAATTGAAAATAATACTTTTAAATGTAAACAGGTAATTAAGGAACAATTTTTTAAATATTGTAAATAAAATGCAATAATTATCACTTGTTTGCCGCTTTCTAACGTCAAGAAGCGTCGTCTGAAGTAGACCTAATTTACTTAGTGTTCGGTATAAAATTTGATTTTATACTCAAAATCAACACATTTATAATCTATGACATAAATCAGAATTATAGGAATTTAGAGTTTAATTAATCTCACTTTCTAGGGAAATAATAAATGAGAAATAATGTTTAAATTTACGTAAAAAGTCATAAATTTCAAAAATCTAACAAAATTTATTTTTTATTTTCTTCAATTTTTAAGTTTTTCATTTCTTCGTTCCCTATAAATTCGTATTGTTTTTTATCTTCATGCAAATGTACAGAATCCAAATTAATTCCCTTTGTTTCAATTAAAAATAACCAAGAAATTAGCAAATTTATTGAACCAATTAAGACAATAATTAAATAAACACTTGCAGGCCAACGAGTGTTTAAAAATACTAACTAAAAATAATAAAATTGGAAAAAATTTTGAAAATTTTAAAGACCACTGGAGCAATTAAGGTACCAATACGAGCTATTAATGAACATGAACCAACTGATGAGGCTCTAAGTATTAAGGGATTATTCAATTTGAGGAATAAAATTATTAAATACCTCAATGATGTTGGCACCGATTCTACAGCGCTAAAAATTATTTAAATTGTCTTAACTAATTTCTTTGTTAAAAATCGAACCAGAGATAGCAGGCATCCCTAAAAAATAAAAAAATACATTTTTAAATCATTATCACTAGGAGTAGTTATCGGTTAATGGAAGATCCTCGGATATCTGCACGAATCAGAGGTTTGGAGATAGTATCCGGACGAACCATCTCTGAATCGTAAACCTTTTTTGAACTTTTTTTTTGAAAATTTTTAAACATTTATAATAAAGAGCGACTTTACGAGGCGGAAACCAATTTTTCTGAGACCATATGTTAGTGGAAAAGATCGGGCTTCGAAAGATATTGGTCTTCCATGCGAGCTTCCCTTGGAAAAAGTGAATCACTTTTGACCCAGGGCCTCGGTTCCTTATCCACAGAGATGGTTGAAGAACGTTATTTAAAGCATTAAATAACAACCAAGTTAATTCAATAAAAGTTATTCCAATTAAATTAGCCAAAAGAATTCCAATTCCATCATGATCATATAAAACAAAAAGTACTAAAAGTGATGCAGAAATAATCACTACAAATTGTGCTCCTTGATGGAGATTACGGCGTGAGAACCTTGGAAATATTGTATCTACTATAACAAGACATATTTTAGAAATTGCACAAATTGACGAAAGAAGGCTCTTAAGAATTGAAAAATATTATTATAAACCTAGCCTTAAAAATAATAAATTAAAAAAATATAACCAGGCCCTAGTGTGTGGTCAAACCACAACTAGTCTGAAACTAAGCAATACATAAATAGTTGTTTATGTGCACGACTAGGATTGATGGCTGACCGGAACCGAAACCCTGGTCATAATTTCCATAACCAAAAATCGTGGACTTTTAAAAATTAAAATTAAACTCTTTAAAAATTACTTATATCCTGAATCGAATCGAAAAACCGAGAATTTTTCTGTTCGGTTTGTGTTCGAACCTATAACCAGCCACCCAAATGAGAATTAAGCATTCCAAAAAAAGTTACTTACGAAATTGAATTTTCAAAAGAAAACATTACTTGATTAAGAAAAAGATCACCACTAATATTTGAACTATTCAAATCTATAGAATATCCGGAAATTGCTGCTGTGAACCTGTGAAAAAATTTAAAACTAGTCAGATAATCTATTTCACTTGCCACATAACCCAAAGAACAGAAACACGTCTCAAAAGAGTTTTATCTTTGATTAAATTCCAAAAAGAATTTTCTTTTGGAGATAATTTTTCATGCTCAGGTAATTTAATTGTCGGTGGAAGACCTGCTAACCGAGCAATTTTTCTTTCATTTTTTCGCATTTGTTCAAGACGACCCTTACTATGCTTTAAAATATTTTACAAAAATTTCCAAAATTTTAAAAATACAAGCCATGTTGGACTTTCAGGCATTAAAAATATTATAATAATTAATGCAGGCATTGAAAATATAGCACAAGCAATACTTGAAGAACGCCAACCAGGGAAGAACATACAGATCAACGTAAATATTAGACGAGCAACTCCCTTGAAAAACAAGATATTTTAACTCAGATAGGGACGAAGTGAGATCGAGTTGGCTAGCATTTAAGAAGCTTACTGGGTTGGGGGTTAAGATAAAGTAAAGAAAAAGCTAAGCCGAACCCAACCTATTTTTCCATCTTTATCCCCTATTTTGTCCGTTCCTAACTCAGCCAATGGTCCGAAAGCCGGACATAATTTTGACATAAACCCTGTACTGGGGACAGGTTTTTCTCAACACGCAAAAGCACAATAATGCCATAAGCCTCCCGGTTCCAAGCTTTTACATTATAATCCCTCTCATATATTATACCCACCCCCCCCTCTTCCCCCCTCAAGAATTAAAAGTACCCAATTAAAAAAGCCCCTAATAGCCATCCTTTGAGATGGTAACAATTGCTCCATCACAAAAGTATATACAACAACCAAATCTCCTCCAATACAGAGACCAAGAATAAAACGGCAAGCAAATAAAAAATGCCAATTGGGTGCAAATGCTTAACAAAAAATTTTAAAGAGTTACAAAAAAGTTAATTATCACCAGTAGCAAACATTGAAGCAATTCCAACAGTTAATGCAAAAATAGAAACTGGTTTACGACCAAATGCATCAGATATTGCTCCAAAAGTTAGAGTGCCGATAAGCACGCCAGCGAATTGAATCTGGCTTTAATTTTAAAATTTTTAATTTAAAATGTTTATTAAAGGGTTTAGAAATAATTATGTTAATTCCATTTGAACTCCTCACTATAGGCTAGAAAGACCCGGACAAAAATTTATAAATGATCAGAATCAGTTTGATTCTGATCAGTCTCAGAATCATTCTTTTGATTTAAAGAATGGGCAGGCCCTTTAGTTCCAGTAGTTTTTATTTATCAATAAATATATTTGTTAAACAAATTAATGATAGCTTTCTTCTTAATGCGTTGATTCGGCTCTCACCAAGAGTGTATTGTCAAGAGTGATTTGTTACTCTTGTAAAAACTCCGGCAATCTCCTGAAACGGTGTCTAGGATATTAAATACTTTTTTTCTAATTGAGGGATTCGCGCCCCGCTCCTGATAAGTGAGTAATTTCTCTCCACAAATAACTTTTCATTTAACTTCCAATCAAAAAAATTACCTAAACAAAGCTCGATTATATGCATTAGATCCACAAATCCAACCAAATTCCATTGCCGCTGAATGAAAGGGTATATTCTCTTCAAATTGTATCAAATTCTCTGGACATTGTTGATATACTGTACAATTTCTAGCAAAATTTGAAGTATTATTTAATAAACATTTCCATTTTGGTATATAATTTGAAAATACGGAAAAAATCATTTGGGTTGCGAAGAAAATTCCAAACAGCCAGCATAACAGAACACAATAATGGAACCGATTGAAATTGAAGGAACAAAGCAAATTTATGTTTGTTCTCCTAAACTTGTTGGTGTTGTTTTTGATTTCCTCGTTCTCCATCGTTGATCTTGGCAAAAATGGAGATTTTCCATTTTGTTGATCAGACGTCATTTTTATATGAATTTTTAGGTGATAAAATGATTTAAATTTAACGTAGGTATTTCTCGTATTTTCAAATCATGTGTGTGAAAAATATGTTCTCAAGGTTTCTTATTGTCAATTGAATTTCTCTTCCATTTTACTTAAATAAAGTGATAAAAAAGACTTCGATTTTCCATTTTAAACCTCTAAAAAATAGATAAGAGAAATTTGGTATAAAATCAATGGTTTGAAGAGAAATTTCTTTTAATATCAGCACTTTGTTATAAATATCAGCTTAATTTTATCATTTTTCACATTCATTTCATGTTTTCCTCTTTAAGATTAAAAAAAAATTAAATCATAAATCACTACAAATCGTTATGGCAACCTAAAAAGTTTTCATAGATAGAAGCATAAACTTTCAAACAGCTGCTGAGGACATCGAATAATGATTAATAAATAGTTTAAAGTTTAATCCTGTTAATCATGTAAAATCTATTCTATTGAATTGGCCACATCCTGCAGACTGAAAGTACAAAAGTTGAGTAAAAAGTTAGATGCTGTTTTTTGTATTTAAGTTCTTCTTTCTTACCGACTTTGTTAAATAACTTACCGACTTTGTTATAATTCAGAATTATTTAAAGTTTTAATTTTATTGAAATAAGTTTATTTAAGTAGACTGTGTATGCTATTTTTATATTTTATTTTATCTTAGATACTACTACCTAGTAACCCTGAATGATCAATTTCAGATCGGCACCAGTAGCTTAACAAACAAGGATCTGAGGTTCAGCAAAAATATTTATTTTTGTATAAAATATTCTTAGTTTTGAATAATTTTGTTAAAGACTAAGTTAATTGTTGACCCATTCTTTAAATTGAACTCAGAGTTAATTTAAGTAGATTGTGTAAGCTATTTTTATACTAATAATTTTTTTAAAATTGATAATTTATTGAAATAATATTTAATCACATTTAAAATTCCAAATATCTTCTTGAAATATACTCATAAATATTTTACAAAATTATACCTTTTTTGTAATTTTTAAAAAACATGTTTATTATTTTGGCTAGAAAAATATTTATTTTTTTCTATTTTTAAAAATTTGTTTACTTTTTATTACTACAAAAATATTTTTTAAGAATAACAATTTTTAAAAATAAATTCATATGAAAAGCACAAAAATGCACGTGAAATTCATTTGAAAATAAATGAATAATTCTTCCCTTTAAATATTATTTTCTCGTTATTTTCTATAATATTTTCTAGCTAAAACTTGTCAGTAAACTTGTAAATATTTATTTATAAATGTAGTTATGTAAAAGTATCAACTTTTAAAAATTTTTAAATAACTCCTTTTTGTTTTAAATTGCGTCATTCCTAAGCTGAACACCTTGCACTGGTTAAAAGATAAAAAACTGACTGTAAAATGTCTGTTGAATTGAAACATTTACAACCGAAATTTCAATTCAAAATTAGTTGATAAATACCTCTTAAAAATTTAATTCTAAAGTGACTCGCTTCTAAATAAATTAACTGTTACATCCTCCTGATCAAGGATGGGTCAGGTTACTTTAAAACACGACTCGATACTGAAATCCAGACTTTTTACGACTCGAAATCTGAAATGATCAGAAGAAAACATGAAGCCACTCCAATACACGACCCGAATTCTTTCTCAATCCTTCTCGTATCTGTCTTAACTGTGAGAAAATTTTTAAATTTTTTATGTAAAAACTTAATTTTTAAATTTAATTTTATTCACATTTATTAACGAAAATTTATATACTTTTTTGAATAATAAAATGATTTTTTTGCAAACTAAAATTGTTATAAAACGAAGAGAATTCTTTAAATATATTCTTTGTAGGCAACATTATGAAATTTTTGTCATTTGTAAATACTAAAAATTTTATTCCTTGGTCTACTATACATATATAAATTTAAAATGAAATACACAAACAGTAAATTCAACACACCATTTATTTTTAACATAACTCATTCAACTTGATCAAATTCTTTTTTTATTTTATTCGTCACCTTATAAAAATAGACGGTACTAAACTATGATATTTAGAAATAATCACGGATAACAATCTGGTATTTTTAATATTTATAGTATCCAAGGTTTTTTCCTTTCAAGCTGTCTGGGCCAAAATACCCGATTAAAATACGATTTCTTGGATACCGAGACCCTAAATTCCGATTTTCAGAGCCCTACTCGGGTCCGAATTCTACTTTAGAGTTTTATAGGTATAATTTGTTTATTAAAAAATTATATTTTTCTCTTATAATATTTACATAAATTTATTTTCACGTGAATTTCTCATATTTTCAGCTGAAAATATTATTTTTCCCCATTTTATGCGCGTTTATTCAGCTTATTACTATTTTATCTTTCTAAATTTTTGAGTGTTTTGCAGCATTTCCCAAACTAAAATAAACAAAAAAAAATAAATTTAAAAGGGCAAGTATTGGGAAAAACAAAATAAATCCTTTTATTTCTTCGTAAATATTTTTATTTGTAAATTTAATATTTTTATTTTTTAATTTTTTAAAATTATTTCCATTTTACTTTATCCCAGATTAACTATCCCAGATTATCCCAGATCTCTAACTTCTAAAAAATCAAGCGATTCCAATTTTTAATTTTTATTAATTCAGAAAAGAATTGCAACAAGTTTTGGGTCGTGATTCAAGATTAAGGCCCTTAATCCTCCCAAATACCTCGATATCCTTGTTAATTCCTAAATAACATCTTAATAACTTCTAATCCTTCGTAAATTTATTCTTTAATTTTCATTAACTGTACCTGATTTTTTATAAAATATCAACTGTCCTAGCCTCGATGTCCATCATCGTCTCCTTCCAAACCCCAACAAAATTCTTGAACATACATAGTGAAAATTGGAATTTATTTTTATGTCCGAACAGGATATCTGATGTATATGTACCCCTGAGGTGTCTATATCCCTGATGATGTGTAGTATCCCTGATGTGTCGCTAAACTTTAAATTATTTCTAAACAGCCCACCCCTACTTTCTTAATTTTTTCCTCATTTCCGTCAAAATCCATTTTTATATAACTTTCACTTCCGTTTAATTATTTGCTTTGAGAAATAGATTTGACAGAAGGGATATAAAATCAACATGTATATAGTAAATATTTTTCCCGGTTTTCCTATTCATTTATTTAATTTGTAAATAATTATTATTTTTGTTTAATTAAAAGGACATGTTTCTAAAAGAAAATTTCTAAATGATTATTTCCTCTTATTTTTAAATGCAATCTATTACAGCCTCATCTTTTAAGCATTAAGGAGCACACCGTGATGGTTCATGATTCCAGAAAAAATTTCTACCAATTTATTCTGAAAATTACAATATGTAAATTGGGAATTCCCTCCGTTTTTGAGCATGGAACTCTGATTCCCAAATTTAGTAATTTTCTATTGTGTTTTATAACGCCTACTTTTAGGCGTTACCCCTAGTATTATTAACCCTAGTATTATGTCCAACATTTATGTGCATAAAATTACATTATTGAACAATTACCTTGTGTAATTATTTTTTCAACCTCTCCCTAGATGGAGTAATTAATCGAGAAAATACTGATTTGTGTTCAATTTTCTTCTCTAATTCTGTTCATTCTCAGTAAATTTCCATCAGATTTTTATACAGTAAGCATTTAACTTTCATGAAGAAAAATTTTTTATTCACGTTTCAAAAAATTGTATCTTTTTCTGTTTATATTTAAATTATTTAATCACAATCTGTTTACAAAAAGAATTTTAAAACAAAACCGTAAACAATTTTCTATAGACTAATTCCCCCTTATATTTTTGAAAAAGCTGCACTTTACGTACAGGTACGCATTAAATACTCCTCTAAACTTCTCAAAGCTCAAGGTCTTTTTCTTCCATCTTTTTTGTTTGTCCGCGTTTCTATAACCAACAAAATGAAATTCACGTGAATTTTTTGTGAACCTCACAGAAAAAATTTTGTTCTCTTTTTGCTACCAGCCGCTTAGGGTAGAGAAGGAGTAAAAAGACGGGCTATGCGACATTTGCAGACCGACATTTGAGGACATTACATATGCATAGGTATATTTTTCTCAAATAAATGTTAGATGCCATTTTAATCCATAAAATTAAGCTTTAAAATCATTTTTGAAAATGTTGGTAGGCTACGAAGCTAGAATACTTTCTCTTTCAACTTTTGAAAATTTTCACAAAATCCTCAATTGGAACAATGTTTTTCCAAATTTTTCCAAAAATTTCGGAAATCAGATGGATTAAAGGCGGAAAGCAGAATTTAACACCACTATGGTTTTTAGAACATAACTTAACTTCAATGCCATAATTTCGTTCAAACGCTATATCACTTTATGAATAATTTCAAGCAGACTTGGTAATGGATACGGATACAGATGATTTCAAAATGCCTGCGGACATCCGCCTGTATCCGCCGTAAATATCCAGATACGCATACCAAAATCCATGTCCATTACCAGTCTTATTTCAAGTTTGTTTTTATAAAATTAACCTCTCTGTTTATCATTTTTAACATCGATTTTGTACTTGATTTATCCTCAAATGTCTCGTCCTCAAATGTCGCTCCACGAAAGTTGGAAATGAGAGAAAAAAGGGATTTCAGCACATTTGGTCCTTTATAGTGTGTAAATATTTATGTTAGAGTTTATTTTAGACAGTCTGTCTGTCATTTTGTCTATTTATTCCTTAGCGACAGCTGCTTAGTTCTCTACTATTTTTTAAAATTTATTTCTTTTTCTTCTCCTTTTTTGTTCTAATATTTATTTCTCTATAGACCCCATAATGTCAATAATATTTGGAGCTTTTATTTGACGTTCGTTTTAGCATTTCGTCGAAAAAAATTTTTATTTAAAAGGGCGTTGTGAAAGCTAGTCTGGGTGACTTGCTAGACCGGATATGCTGTTTGTGTGTGAAGCTATTAATAAGTCTATTTAAATATAATGTTGGTTTGTCTGGAGAAATGGCAGACTGAAAGGAGTAAAATTTGAAGAGACTAACATTCTATCGAAGTTTTGTCTAAATTTCTGAAAAATATTAAAAATACATGGGAGCCTTACTGCGCGGATTCAAATGAAAATGTTTGATATTTAACGTTTAAGACGCCCAAAATTTATTTTTTTAGCGCCTCAGGCAAAAAGTTTTAACGGATGTAGGAGTACCCGAAATTTTTTAAAAATAATAATAAAACTAGTACCTCCATCAATATGCACCAACCCTACTTTTTTCGTTATCTTCTAGAAAATTCATTTAAATTGCCTCAACTTGAATTAAATCACTATTGTCATTAGCCTATTCTATTCTCAATTACATGAATTTTTAAATTTCTTTTTAAATTTCTAAAATTAGATACTTTAAATTAATAACTTCCTTTCCTCTCAAAAAATATAAAAACTTTATCCATCATTTCTATTAAAAATCTCAAATTTCCTCATTTTACATCTATTATTTCCTTAGCAACCCCTCAATCTCTCAGTTCCGCTTTTCTTCGTACAAAACATTCAATTTCCCCATATATCCCTCTCTCTCCTCCATTTATTTTTAGTTTTCTACATCGTTAATCATTTTATTTTGCTTTAATTCCCCTCCACACCACAATCCATTATTTGTCCGTTTCATATGAATTTCACGTGAATGCGACAGCCTCCTCTATTTATTCACTTTATTCTCAGCGCCTATTCATCCGACAAAATAAATTTTTTTTTCATTTTTATGCTTTTCATGTGGATAGATTTTGTTTGCTTTATAATTCCGTTCCTTTCTGTGTTAGTATTTTATTTTATTTTTGAAACTACACAAGTCCATAGTATACAGAATGACTTTACAATTTGTAATATGGAACAAGTTTTTTTTGGTTAAAAATGCTTTAAAAGCAATTTTATTCCCACATTTAAAATATTTTTAGAATGAAGGCCAAAAAACTGTAATACCGTAAATCCTCTAAAATAGGCCCCCCCTCCAAAATAAGCCCCCCCTCTAAAATAAGCCCCCTCTAGAGGTCGATCGAAAAAAATAAGCCCCGGGGTCTATTTTAGAGGATTTACGGTATATAAATATTTTTTATATTATCATATCACTATTTATTTTACAAATTTTATTATTTAAATAAACATTTATTCCTCATTTTGAATTTATTTTTATATTTTATTTATGATCATTTACTATTATTCGCTATAATTATTATGGTATTAACAATAAATATTCCGTTTATTTTTTTAAATATTACCTTAAATCTTTTGATTTGACCAAAGCTTCCTATGAAGCTGTCTTATACTTTCAACAGAACCAGACAGTCTTCCTAAAATAAGCACAAAGGATTGAAAAATAGGTAAAATCACAATGGGCATACTAGAAAATAATAAAAATTGGATTGGAAAATTGGATTGGATTAATTTAGGGTCTATGAAGCAAGGCTTTCCAAGAACGAAAAAATTTTTTTTCATTTTTTTCGTAATTTTATTTAAAAATCTGCAGTTTCCTCCTCTCTGCTGGCGATAACTCTCACCAGCCTTACAATATTTTTAATTATTCCGCATGGTTACAATTTAATGTTAAATAAAAATTTTTTTGGTAAGCGAGGTTTACGGAAATTGTCCTCAGTCAGCTGTCACCATTTTTCCATTTTTTATTCTATTGATTTTCGCTTTTACAATTATTTGTATATGTTTGTAACCCATTCCTGCCCAAATTTGTTAAAATTACTCTCCAAAAAGTAAAAAAAAAGAATTAAAATATTCTCAATTTATTACTATTTTTCATTCAAAAAATCTTTTTCTTTCAAAAATTTTTTTAGAATTTTCTTTCGTCCCTTTCTAAACTGCTCTCTTTAACTGTAAGGGGGTTTGAGCTCTTTGTGGCTCCAGCTCCGACATTTATATGAGTCGTCCTGAATTCCTCAAAAATCCGCAAAATCTGTAGCAAAGCCTCAATTCAAGCTTTCAGATAAATTAATTTTCGCTTTTAAAAACAAAAAAGGAATTAAACAAAGTCAGAAACGAGAGTAAACGACATCCATGTTGTATTTAAAATGTATTTTGGCAAATGATTTTTTGTTTGTTTCCGGTACAGTATGTAGACATTCAGTCACACTAAAGCTTTATTAATATACAAAAATGTGTTTGTTTAAAAAACAAAAAAATTTTCCATGGGATGGGATGAGTAATAAATGAGTAAAAATGAAAATGAGTAATTAATTGAAATGAGTAATTAATGAGTAATTAATTGACATTTTTTCTGATATTTATTCTTTTTTAAATAATTTTTCTTCCACTTCATTTTTCAAACGCGAAGTTTTTCGACTCAAAACTCTTTCCGAAGAAATTTTTGAAAACTGTACTCGAAAATGATTTTTTCTCGACATTTACCAGGGATAATAGACATAAGGATTTTATTGAACAAAACAGGGATGTCAATGGTTTGTTTGAAAAACAAACTTTTAAATGTTTGTTTTTCAATCTTAATATTTTTTATTTTATTTTGACTAAATAATTTTTTCCATTTAATTAATTAATTTTTTTAACAAAAGCTCAATAACCAATTTTTTCATTTATTCTTTAATCAATTTTCTTCTCAAATTTTTTAAACAAATTTTTGCGTCCAACTAAATACATAATCACGTTTTGTTGTATATTTATTCTTTGCCTCATTTTTAGTTTTCCTTTCTTAGAATCACACACAGTTTTTATATTTTTTAAGTCACAAGATTGTTTGGCGTTTGGCCTATTATAAAAGGAATTTTTGTATAAAATAGCTTTTTATTATTCAAAATTTACTAAAAGTTTTTTTGATAAATAAAAAAAATTATGTACAACTCTTTTAAGAAAGAAAAAAATTTAAATATATAAATTAAAAAATTAAAAATTATATCCTTGTAATTATTTTTTTGGGATTAGAGGAAATTTTTTAAAAATTTACTAGACATTCATTAGAGTTGGGGTAGCTTCCCGTCCCTTATACTTTGACCCTGATAATTTTTTGGCAAAACCCTGACCCGAACCTTGAAGGTTCTTTCCCGGCAACCCACGATTCCCGACATATCCGACCCTGAAGACCCGGGGAGCTACTCTAATTAGAAATGTTCCCGTCCACGAATTTCGGGGAAAGAATACTAGTTCCTGTTGTTGTTATTTTTGATTCTCTTTTCTTAATTTTTTATTTTTTAAATTTAAACTCAACAACTGTCAATAATTTAATTTCAATTTCTTTCTAATTTTGTTTTTCTTTTCTTTTTGAATTTTTCTGTCAATCAAATAATCTAGAAAATTTATCATTTGTTATTTCTTTAACTAATTTTTGGACCTTGAAATGAATGTCTTTTTTCAATTTTATTTTTTGCTTTACGGACTTTGTACCTGCCACGGACTTGAACAAACTGATTGAGGGCATTTCAAGTCCAAAATGATATCTTTTTTTTTAAATTTTTGAACATTTTTTTATTAAAATCGAATCCTCATTTATTTAAAAGATATTATGAATCTTTAGTTTTATCATTTAACCCTACTATTAATTTAATAATATTACTAGGTCGCTAAATGTGTTTGGCTTAATACAATTCAAAACTCAGTTTGTATCTTTTCTAAAATTATATTTACCGTATTTGCTAAAATAATTACCCAGGGTAATTATTGTTTAATAGGGAGGGGGTAATTATTTGAAAGAGGGACATTATTTCAGCAAATACGGTAGCTGGTTCCGGATTCTAATATCCGACAATAGCCTATTTATCCGCGTATGTCTCAAAGAAGCAGAAAAAGGTCAAAAGAGATACGAATTAAATTACCTATTTTTTCCTTTTTTGGCCTGTTTATTTGAAATATTTTTTTATTTTATTTTTTAAAACTTTTTTTGATTTTTTTTAAATTAAAAAAGTAAAAACAAAAAATTTTTTTAAAGATTAAAGTACCCTTATAAAATTTTAAAAGCATCCATCAAAAGCTAAGAAGCTAACTGATACATGTTTAGAAAAAAAAGAATAAGATTTTCAACAGATGAACAAAAAAATAATTTAAAATTTTTTTTCAAAAAATTTATTTAAAAAATAATTAATGATTTGAGGAGGTTCCAGGCTTTTTTGTTATTCTCTTAAATTTTTTTATAATCCTTCAATTTTTGATTTTTATTTGTTTAAAAATTATTTTTTTCAAATCACATTTCTCAAATTAAAATTTTTCTGTAAAAATTATTTTTGTTGATTTTCCTACCACGTTTTTCGATTTTTTTCTTTTTATTTTCTATTTTTATTCTAAAGTTATTTTTATTTTAATTACATCCCTTGTCATAAGAAACACAAAGAATTATTTTTTATTCTTTTTTAATTTATTAGTTTCTTTTTGAATATATTTAAATCATCAGCTGTTTAATTTCTTTCACGTTTCTTTATATTTTTAATTCTATAAAATAATTTTTTTAATTTTCATTATTATTAATAAAATTTATTTTAAGCAAAATTTATCCAAAAATTTTTAATTTAAATTTTGATCGACTTTTGATTTTTAAAATATTTTTGAAAAAAGCATAAATCACTCCTGGGAAAATTAAAAATTTTATCAAAACTGCCAGTGTTAAAGCAAATTGTCACAAATACCCTTCCTCCTTGTCCTTATCTATCAGTTCCGTTGAATATTATATTTTTCCGATATCTTCCGGGACACGCTTCCGGGACACGGTCGGAAATCCTGGTAAGCTCTATTAGCGATCACTCAGGAATTCTTGTCTATAATAATGATATTCACAAGTTTTTTGGAATTTTCTTATAAATTTTTTTCAAAAATGATAAAAAACAATTTAATTTTCCCCTTATCTGCCCATGCGAAATCAGTTTTTCTATCTGTCTTTTTTTACTTTTCGATACATTTTTTGTCTAATAAAATTTTTTCAAATATTTTACTTTATTCCTCGGCCTTTTTAATAATTTTCATTTTATTTTAATTCCTCCGTTATCATTTAATCATAAAATAAGGGGCTTTTAAATATTAAAAATGGTCGTGAAACCTCTATAAAAATAAAAAAATTCGAAGGAAAATTTGTAAAATTTTTTTATGAATTTTGAGGGGTTTTTTTCAAAAAGATTATCATTATTTTAATAATGATTAAATTTACTAAATGATAATGTGATCGTTAACTATAAATTTCAATTCACTATGAAGTTGGTGAATTGACACTGTAAAGTTCACTGTAAAGTTGTTGAATGCGTTTCGTTTTTTTGTTGTTTCGGGCGGTTTTTCTGATTCATTTCGTAACGTAAAATTTTTCGCATTTTAGTTTCATTTTAACGTAAAAATATCTCGAATTTTGCACAGTCCGACCCCTCTTTCACATACATCTTAGGTTAATGATTTCATTTCAACAGATTGAGATCTTTAACCTAAGATCTTAAAGTGACTTGTACTTTAGTAAGTGGCTTTGGTTCTAGTTTATGCGGCATCTTTCGGCCATAAATCTGTTGAATTGATAGAGGGTTGGACAGCGTTTTGAAACTGTTATTCTGCTAGAGCATTTTTACGGCCAATTTTTAGCAGGGCTTTTATAAAAAGCTTTGTTGTAATTAGTAATGTTTTTTTTGCTATTTAGGAAAATTTTTATTTCTTTATTTCTTAAATTAGAATTATTATTCTAAATTATTAAATATTTTTTATTATTTATATCTTTCCTTAGCAATCTCATAATTAATTATTTAACTAATATTACTTCTAATTTATTTTTTAAATTAAATTTTCAATATTTTTATTCATTTTTTTAATTTAAATACTTTGTGTGGTACTATAAATTTAATTTAAACAAATTACTCATCCAAATTTATATTTGGAATTTAAATTTTTTTTATCTTTTTTATATCTTCCACAGAACACTCAAAATTCACGTGTATTTTGACTAAATAAATAATTAGGTATTTATTTTTGGAATATTATTTAAATAATATTTGTCTGAAATTTTTATTTAAAAAATTTTATTTTAAAATTTTATTAAGATTTTTAATAAAAATAAACCTTTTTTTTAATTTTAAATTGTCTATAGCTGCCTGTTTTCATATTTTAGATTTACTATAATTTTTAGAAAAGTGTTTGGTTTATAAATTTTTTAGCCAAAAAACAGAAAGACACAATTTTCTTTAATACATTAGCTGGACCCTCATTTTTTGATTTGAAATTTTAATTAACTGGTGGTCCAGTTCGTTCGTTTTTATATTGTCTTAGATAATCGCTTATACATATCTTACGTTGGACTTGATAAAATTTAAATTTCTTGAATTCATCGTATAAGGCAATAAGTAGAGAACGGACCGAGACGAGATCTCGATCCGAACTCTCGGTTATCGTGATCGAGAATTCTCCCAGTTCGGTCTCTAATTATAAGTAATATTTTTAAGAATAATTTTTATTCGTTTAATATTTTTATTTTATTTTAATTTTTATATAAATTTAATAATTTTAATTCTAAAAAATATTTTTTTTTATAAAACATATTCAAAAAATTTTTTAGTATTATTTTCCTTAATCTAAAAAAATAATTTCCTCAATACCTGGAAAGATTATGCATAATTAAAAAAATTATTTTTAGAACTAAAAATAAATTTGACTTAATTTTAAATAAAATTCTAACAAAAATGTTATTTTACACATTTTATTTTTTTCTTTAATTATTCATTTATATTTAATCATTATTTTGTTTAAATTTGCAATTATTATCATTCTAATTTTTTGTTGGTCTAACCATTTAATTATTTTAATTTATAAAAAATATTTTTAGTATTTTTATTGATATAATTTGATTATTTCTATTTTTATTTTTTTATTACCTAAAGATTAATTTAAATATTTAACTTCCTCTTTTGAATAAATATTTATTTAATGACCTTTTTAAAATTATTCTCATTAATTAATTCTAAAAAATATTTTTCCTTTATTCTGATAATATTTATTATTAGGGTTAGCGGATCCTTTAAATTCTCTGGAACTATTTCGATATCCGAACTGGAACTTTCTCAATTATCCTCACTTCTATATTAATAGAAATTCTTTCATTGTTTTACATACCTCTATTTTGTATTAATATCTATCCATCTAGAGGGCGATTTGGGGGGGGGGGGTCATACACGAATCGAAATCATTATCTCGAAAAATAGAAATTTTTCTTCCAGCAATTGTCTCGATCCAATTTATAGTTCCAACCATATCCATCATTTATAATTTTTAATTATTTCTCCATTCCTAAGAAATTTTTAATTATTTTTTTCGACA
The DNA here is from genome assembly GCA_036172945.1 of Meloidogyne incognita. Classification (NCBI taxonomy): domain Eukaryota; kingdom Metazoa; phylum Nematoda; class Chromadorea; order Rhabditida; family Meloidogynidae; genus Meloidogyne; species Meloidogyne incognita. Next base: position 956,981 of record JARQAC010000035.1, read on the forward strand.
AATTTATAGACTAATTTAAATTTTTTTTTATTTTTAGACACGGAAAATTTGCTTTCATTTAATAATTAAAAAAATATTTTTTTTAATCCTTCCATAAAAACAACATTAAATTATTAAAAAATATGCCACCTTTATCATTCCGTGTAAATGAAGAGTATGCCCAATTATCTGAAATAATTCCTGGTTTATTCATTTGTGGTGTTAATGGGCTTACAGCAGCGAATATTTGTGCTTTTCGAATCCAATTAGTTGTTAACTGTACACGAGAGGTTCCGAACCTTAAATGTTTGGGGCAAGTACCAAGAATGAAATTATGGGTAGAGGATACTCCTGAAGAAGATTTATTTGCTCATTTTGATTTGGTTGCTGATCAGGTAGATAATCGACTGTTTAACTAGTAAAAAGGAAATAGGACAGCTTTAGCCGTTTGAATTCCAAAAAAAATTATTCGAGCGTCGTTTCAGCGCGAACACTGCATCTTGATTTCGAGACATACGGGCTGGAACATGCTTTCTTATTTTTAATATAAAATTGGTTTAGGGAGTAAGGTTGTCGGATAGTTGGAAATCTTCGGCTATTCGGTCTTTTTCGGATCCGGATCCGAAAACCCTATTTGAGGATGTTAAAAAAAAATATAATAATAGGCCGGTGGAGCTAAATCACCGAATAAACTCGCGGGAGTCTTCCGTATCCATTCTTTGATCTATTTGCCTCGACCCTGTCACCAATAAAATCGAACCCCGCCCGGTAATATGTAACATATGATAAATCTTTAAACCTATATATACGTTAGATTAGATAATACCAGTCTTTTTACCAGTTTTAAAAATTTAACTTTAAATATTTTCCAGATGCATGCCATTATTCGAGATGGTGGCGCCGTTCTTGTCCATTGTGTTGCGGGTGTTAGCCGTTCAGCAAGTATTTGTCTTGCATATTTGCTCAAATATCGGACTCGGTCATTACGTGCTGCTTATCATTTAATGGGTGAAAAACGGCCTTTAGTTAGACCAAATATTGGATTTTGGAGGCAATTAATTCGTTATGAACAGGTCCTTTAATTTACTCGACAAAAATTTATTTTTAAATTTTATAGTTGATCAAAGGTAATATTGGCTCAGTGCGTATTGTGAGAGATGAGGCACAGCCTGATAAATTGCTTCCTGATGTAAGTCTAAAAAAGATTTTGTTTTGAATTTAAAATTAAAAATTATTTTTTTGCGATTAAATATTGTTATACCAAGCAAAAGTCGGGCTGCATTCTGAGATTCGTTTTCCAACGTCTCCTTTTTTTAACAGTTCAGACATGATGCTTAGCGCTGCTATTTTGCTTTTTGGTCTTAGGCTTCGACCCTTTATTTTTCTTAGATCTGACTCCTTTAGGATCGGGTTTTGGGTTCCCGAAGCCTTGGTTATAGCTAAATTAGATCCAAAGTTTAATACAAAACAATTTCATTAAACTTCAATTAAATCTTTCTTATTTTTTCCAGGTTTACCTCAAATCTGTCATTCCTGATAAATATAGCCGTCCATTGTCTCCCACAAATGCTGGTGAGGATTCTTCAGTTCATCATTTAAAGCCCATGGCTGATGAAAGTTATTTGAATGGACATACTTCTGGGTGGCATCGTCGTCGTTCTTCTTCTGGAGGTTCAGATCGTGTGCGTTTTGTTCCAGTTTTGGAGCCTTTGGCTGAACTTGCCGAAGCTGCTGGATAATTTTTGTAGTAAAATTAAACGATTAATTTATTTAATCAAAAGAAAAATTTATTTAAAAATTGTTCTCATATTTATCTCTCTCATTTTTTGTACTTTAGTATTTTTTTAACTACCATTTTTTGAAATTTAAATATTTTATTTAAAAAAATGCTTCTTGTCGTTATCAATTTGAAGAAAAGTTAACTTCCAAAATTTAAAAGCAGCGAATATCATTTGAATTAAGCTTAGCACCCTGACCTAAGGGTAGTGAGTTTCGGGGTTAGGGTTTCCGGGGAGAGTATATTGGGGTTCGGGCGTCTAATCCGAACTCATTTTTATTTTATCTTAATTTGGTCACGACAAATAACCAAATAGAATTTTCCAATTATAAATTTTTCATGGTTTCTAGTTTTTTTTTGTTTTTCATTAATTTTTTACGCTGAGATCGAACAATTTAGTAGTTTTTTCATTATATTTTAAAAATTAATTCTCGATTCGATCTCTATACAGCATGGCAAGATTTATGTGTACATTTTTAGTGTATCAGTTCTAATTCGTAGGGCTATCCCGAACTAAAGATCCTTAGATTATTGTTAGGTTATTCGGGTCGATTCATGGATATCCAAAGTGTTTCCAAAGTAACTCAACTTTACTAATGAATTATAACATTTGGGGAGTGAGGCACATTTATACACATTATTATTTAATATCTACATAAATTCAGCAATTACATGTATGCAAAAATTCAAAAAAACTTTTCATTATATTAATTTACCACAAAATCTACCTATTCATTTAATCTAAAATTGCTTTATTTACAACGATTTTGTAAAAAAATTTTTATTTTATTGTTGTTTACATTTTAAATTTCATTCGTTTACATTATTGTTTAAATAAATTTATGGCATTTTGCCGTTTTGAATGAAATAAATTTTATTTAAATTATTATTAAATTATAATTATTTCCGCTTTAGCGGAAACAAAAAAAAACTACATGATTTCATATTTATTTAATAAGATTTTAAACAAGCTTATAATTAAATTTAGCTTGATATAAACGATGTAATAATTTTATTAACTAGGAATTTGAATTTAATTATGTAACTTCTAAGCTACTTATTAATTTAATTTTTAATCAAAAATTGAGGAAATATTTTTATAATTCGATAATAATATATTTCATTCGAAGTATTTCAATAAAAATTTCGATTAATAGTTTATTTAAATTAAGAAAATAATATATGTAATATTGTTTATTTCATCAAATTAACGACAAATAAAAATAATATTTAATATGAATAATACGACAAAATTACCTGTTAGTTTATAAATTTTAGAAACTTTTGAGATAGAAAATTATCCATTAACAAAACCAAATGTTGATCCCAAGAAAGACAAACTCATAACCAATTTTGAATTGCAAATTTATGTCAGTTTCCTGCGATTTAGCCAGAAACTACCTTCGTATCCTTTTTAACAGGAATTTTCAGATAAAAATTAAATATAAATTTTTCAAAGGAAATTTTTTTGGCCTACCAATCTTCTGGCTTTCAATTTGCAATTTTTCTTCCTGCATTTTGTATGGGCTTAATTTCTTTATTTGGAATTTCAATGAATTCAAGTGTTTGTTATATAGTTGTGAAATATTGGTAATTTAAATCTTGAATATTTTTTTAAAATTATTACCATTGATTTCCTTATAGGAAGTAGTTTTTTTGTTAGGATTTGGAGCCTATTTTATTGATGGTGAAGATAATCAGTTAAGACCAGTAAGCTACATAATCTTTGATTATTAGAAAGCGATCAGAAGCCTGTTTCATTAATCTACAGAATCTCTAGAATTGGAGAATCTCTAGTCGTTTAATTCATAGATTCAGTAGAAACAAGCTCAGATTCTGCGGAATGTTTTGGCAGAATCAGCCAAGCATTGTGATATTTACCATTCGACATGATCAAAGGCTATGATAACTCAAGATAACATATAATAGATTAAAACTGAACCTTTGGACTAATTTACTCTATAAAATTAAATACGGTTAAATAATTTAGGGGAAAATATACGGCAACGAAAAGCAAAACAAGTATTTTACTGGCTATCAATTCGTTTTGTGAAGTTTTACATCAAATTGGGCATTTATTCTTTTTAATTTTTACAATAAAAGGAAGTAATTTTGTACCAGCCATAGAAGCATTTAAATATCAAGCTATACCGATCTTTGGATCATTTGCGTCAATTTTTATGTTTGCATCTTTAAGTTTGGATAGAGTTTTTGCTATTGCATTTCCAATATTGTAACTAATTTTATAAAACATTATAAATTAAATGTAGAGGTTGTGAGTTAGGAGAATAAAGTAGAATCATGTATAAGTACGATATTGATATTTTGCCTCACATTAGAAAATGGAATAGATATTCGTTTTGCTTCATAATTTTAGATTCGCCAAATCTAGAATTAGGAGGTAGAGTTTAGTTTTAAATTATCAAGAAACTAAGAGACCCTTAGAAATTGTCAGATTTTTTAACTATCAATTACAGTAAATAAATATTTAACAAATAAATTTTAATAATTTGAAACGCTATCCGGATCCGAAAAAAGGTTTGGAAATTTTCGGTTTTGATATCGGATCTGGATCAGGATATTCAAAGATTTTCAACTATCCGCGAGCTTTAGTCTGTAATACTTATACGTGTATTCAATTGGTTTTAATTTGTCTATTTTATACAGTTACCTCGATCTTAATTCTCGTCTCTATATTTCAATACATCTGATACTAATTATTAATTTTGGAATATTTATTGTTCATTTGACTTATACTTCAATAGAGGCATATCCAAATTGGCCTGTAGCTAATTTTTTAGGGGAAGTTATTGGCTTAACTGCTCTTAATTCATTTGATTCCAGAATTATTTTGATACCATTAATGTTAATTGCTATAATATTACACATTGCTGTTGGAATTTTGGTAAAAATTAAAGGAGGTAAACTGATATATTGTTATATTATTGCAACTTATTCGCCCAAACACCGAAATAATGAATCTTGTGTTTTACTGCAACTATAAATCAAAATATTTCAGCGACTGCGGCGAAGAAATATTTATTTAAGAATTTTTTGACAAACTCCGTAACCCGAGTAAGTCGGGTGTCGGGGAGATGCCTAAAGCCCGGCATCTTTTACACTACCAACCTCGATCCTCGACAATGCCAAACTAGAAGAGTAACGAAGCTACCCTAGCCCTTACAACAAAATATCCCATTCAAAGTATACTACCACAAACAAACATTGCCAAACCTATAAAAATCTATATTTATTTTCTAAACTTATATCTATTATTTCTATCTTATTTTATATTTAATTATTTCAAAATTTAAAAAGATCTGCAAGATGAAAAGATGCGTAAATTGCTACGTTCGCTTTCTCTAATAGTTTTTGTAAATATTGGAGGTTATTTTATCGTTTTGACATTAGCTGTTTTATGGCCATTATTGGGGTTATCAGAAATTGATATTTGGTTTATAAGAACTTATTTTGGGATTATACTTAATATATCTGCAGCTTCAAATGGTCCCATTCTGTTTTTGAACAGGTTTGGTGATTTAAATTTATACCATCGATAAAAAGTGTTTTTTCAGTTCTGATTTTAATAATGCATATGCTAAAGAATTTGGACGTATTAAAGATACATTTAAAAAAATAAATTCTCAATCATGAAGAAAGTCAAATATTGCGAACTATTTTCACAATTCGTTTTAATTCGACTTTATATACAATTCGGGAATTTAGTTTTTTTGTTTTTATTTAATACCAACTTAATATTTTTAATTTTTACTTTTCATTTGTAATTTACTTATGGACATTTTTTACTTACTTTTTACATCACAATAAGTCTAAATAAGTAAAGTTAGAAGTGACTATTATTCCAACCAAAAATTAAAAACACATCTTCATCCACGTATAACAAAATAATAAAATAATTTTACAAACATCTAAATTTCAGCAAAAGCTAACGTAATTTTTAAAATAAAGCCCTGGTGCTTTACATTTGAATTTTCAAAGGGTTGAAGGTTTATTATTTAAAAGATAATTTCTTTGAAATCTTGTAACAACATTCATCTTCCCTTTACTCTATAATATTTCGCAATGGTTATTTTATTTGATTTTTATTAAAATAGAATAGGTACTTTATTAAGAGATTTATTTATTTATGAGGAAAATTAGTTTAAATTTTTCAAAATTAAATAAAATATTTAAAATAAACAATTTTAAATTAATTATTAAAGTGCATTGCACTTGTATATAAAAATTATAAATATAGCTAGACATTTACGCATATAGACGTTTCTTTAATAAATTCGATTTTGTCATTTGATGGTCGGAAAATTCTTTTCAAGTGCTAATGCTCTTTTTTGCTTTATCTTGCCGAAAATATTTTTTATTTTAATCTAATATTTGAGTATATAGATTAAATTTTAAAAAATTAATTTAATAAAAGTAATATTCAGATCTGTCCCTTGAACTTGATTGTTTAAATCATCCATATAATACTTGATATATATTCTGGAGATTAAAGTTCTTTACATTTGCCGGAATTAAAGGGATATAGAAAAATAAAATAAAAATAAAGGACTCAAAAATTCTTATTAATAAAATAACAACAAAAATAAAACCCGCCTTAATATCCTTCGATGTCTATATATTAAAGCACTTTAAATAGGATAAGGATTCATATTCAATATTCATTTTATTTTTAAAAGGAAAGCGACTTTAATAACTTTTATTTTAATAATTTTATTTATAATTTTAAATTAAGATGTTATATTTTAAAATAACTATAACATTTATTTTAATTGTATTTTCTGAAAAATTTCTAGCCAGCGAAGTATGCAAAGAGCCATGTACCCTTGACGGTCATTTAAAGCAGGAATGCAAGAAAAGTAAGAAAATTATATTAAATCAAAAAATGTTTCCAAAATTAACATTTTATACGCGAATGAATGTTTATACAGGGTGACAAGAAATGTTTAGAACACATTATCTATGGCACAACTTATTCAAAGTTGGAAAGTTGATAGCTATAAGTTGATAATTATTAAAATAACTTCAACTAATGGTAGATAGTTGAAAAGTTGACATTGGAAAGTTTATATTTGATATTTAATAAAAGAACTTCAACTAAATAGTTGATAGTTACTCGAACATTCATTAACTAAAAGTTGATAGTTACAAAGTTGATATCATTTAGTGTGTTGATATTGATACTAAATAGAAGATATTGACTAGATCTGTATAGTAATGAGGAAGTTGTTAAGTATGAGTTATTTTTAAGTATAAGTCTTTGTAATGATTTAAATTTGGTTAGCGGAAGTGGCTCATCCGAAGGACGACTTCCTCCGCTAGTTATTAATAAATAAAAATTAACAAAATAATAATTACATATTTTTACTTGTTTAAAAATTCTGTGATTTTCTTTGATTTAGTATATAGCGACAATAAACAATTAGCTCAACATTTTTCAAATGCGGTGTATGCCGACAACGAGAAGGATTTCCTTTTGAATAATTTAGGCGTACTAATAATTATATGGCATAGACATATGGATGAAATTCTTAACAAAAATGTTAGAGATTGGCTTAAAACTGATACAACAAAAAAATTGAGAAAATGGACTGTTGATTTGTGGGAAAAATGGCAAATTATATTTGATAAACCATATTGTTTATTATCAGATAATGATATACAATTATATAGTTTAATGATATTTAATAAAAATATCTTTATTTTTTATATACGTATGGTTTCATCCATTGAAGAGTTTAAACTAAAAGACGTTGCAAAAAAATACGACAATGATATACTCGGACAGGATTTTTTCTTTGTTGATATACAGGTTTTAAATTTAAGTAAATCCTACTAAATGCATAGCTGTTAAAAAATATTTAAATCGAAAACCCAGTTGGAGCTTTAGTTAGTAGCTTAGAGGTAAAAATCCCTGAAAAAAGGGCCGGTATATTGGAGCCTCTTCATAGATTTGGCGGGCTAAGTGATTAAGTGGATATCGAGGGTTTTAGTGATTATGTTGAATTTAATCCGCTTAACTCAAGAGGGCTCATTACTTATGCTACAACTAAGTAGAGATCGGACCAAACAAATATTTGACGTTGGAAAATCAAATATTTGATCAAATTGATTTGATTTTATATGATCAAATATTTGTTTGATGAGTTTGGAATAAAATCAAAATTTTCAAATATTTTCGAATATCAAATAATTTGATTTGATATTTGTTTATCGACATTTGGAAAAAATCAAATTTTTTCAAATATTTTCAAATATCAAATAGTTTGATTTGATATTTGATTTTTCAGTTTGTCCGATCTCTACAACTAAGTAATTAGATTACTTACATTATTAAAAATAATTTCAAATAATTAAAAAAATAATTTTTAGAAACTATGGAATGAGGTAATGAAAAATTTTTTCCGTTATAATGATGATAATTGGATAGTGATTGAAGAAAAAATATTAGCGTCATTTATAGCAAGAAAAATAAATTTTTTCTTTAAATTAATTGAAAGTGGAGATTTGGATAAAAATTTCAAAACGAAATTTTTCAAAGGTATTTTCGGCTTTTGAAAACCTAGTCGTTAGGATTTGGTAGAAAAATCAATAATATTTCAAAATTTTCCTAAAAATTTTTATTTTTCAGGGTAATATATTCATTATTTGTTTTAATTAATTTTTTAAGATTACAAAAACAAAAAGCCAAAGCTGCTAAATAGATTAGAAAGACTTTTTGTTTCAAAAACACCAATTGATGAATTTATAAAAAAGCAAATTCAAAAAGAAAAACAGGAGAAAAAACAATTGAAGTTAAAAATAGGAAAAGAAGTTAATAACAAAGATTGTAAGTAGGGTTGGACACTACCGGTTATTAACCGGTACCCCCGGTTTTCGGTTAATCCAAATTTTAAAGACCCGGTTTTCGGTTTTGAGTTTTAGGCAAATACCGGTTTATTTTTGGGGGAATTTTAAATAAAATCACCCATTTTCACAAATTTCCGGTTTTTAAAATTTACTAAAAACGGTTAATTTTTGGCAAAAAATTTCAAAAATTTCGGTTTTAAAACCGGTAGTGTCCAACCCTAATTGTAAGGATAATTAAATAAAATAAGAATATTAGGAAGGCTTCTCCAATTGACATGCCCTCTTTTGAGAATTGAAATAATAGAATGCGGCCTCTATGACTGGGGAAGGTTTGGTCGGGCCGGTTTGCATTTTGTAGACTGAGTAAAATTAAAAAAATTTACAAAAATGGAGAATTCCACGTACAGTGGCGGCAATTTACTTAAGACCGACGCAGATTTTAAATAATTCCGTTATTCTGATATTTTCGAAAACTTTTCGACTGGACTAACAGGTCTACATTTTCAACTTTTCGGAGAAATTTTTTTGATGTCTGTAAAAAATATATGTGATTCTCCTCCAGATTCTACATACAATACATAAATTCATCCAAATCGGTCGAGATTCTAACGATGACGAATAATGGCAAAAAATCGCGTTTTTTCGATATTCAAAAATCCATAACGCGATAGAATCTATACCGATTTGGATGAATTTTTTGTATGTATGTAGAATCTGGAGGAGAATCACATAGGTATATTTTTTACAGACTTCAAAAAAATTTCGCCGAAATGTTGAAAATGTAGTACCTGTTAATTTCGAAAAACGTTGAAACATTTCAACTGAGTCAGAAATTAATCTTTTTTTAAGATTTAGATCTGCGTCGGTCTTAAGTAAATTGCTGCCACTGTATATCGCTGAAGTTGACCCGAAACGTAGGAAGTTAACACTAATATGGGTGAATAGGGAAGCTGACGAACATGGGGAAGTTGTTGAGTAGTTTCGGCAAATGTGGAAGTTCTTGAGGATTTAGAACCATATAAAGGGATTTGGATGGATTCGAGGATATCTGAGAATTCTCAGAAATACCAGATGATTTGGAGGGTTATCGGGGGAATTATATCATATCTATATTTAAAATTTTTAATTTTTATTATTTAGCTGAAATGAGGGAGATTGAAAAGATTTTAAATGAAATAAAATTGTTGGACAAAGGAAAGAAAAATAAATCTATTAAAAATAATAATTCATCTAAAAATAAGAGAAATAAACAAAATAAAACTGAGCAAATATTTAAAGGCAAAAATAAAATAATTGAAGAAACTGAAGAGGAAAATAATAAAAATTTATTTGATGATGACAAAAAAATAGAGGAAATTGAATATATTTTAAATACAGAAGGAGTAATTGAAAAAATAATGAGAGAGAAGAATACTATTATCAAAAATGATGAGGAGATAGGTAAAGAATGGAAGATAAATTTAGGTAGGAATGAAATGAAGAGAAGAAGAATGAAGGAAAAGGAAGAAAAGAGAAATAAACAAGAAGAAAATCAAAAAATATCAGAGGACGAGGAGGAAGAAAATGATGAACAATTTAATGTTTTTCCGTTAGATCATTCTTGGAATAATCATTTAAAGTATGATCATCGTGAATATTTTTTTGATGGAAAGAGGGGAAAAAATAAATTAAACTTGGAGGAAAAAGTATTAAAAATTGAGGAAGGAAAGCAAAATGTGGTTTTCAAGGAAAAGGAAGTAAAAATTGAAGACAGCAAGCAAAATGAGGCGTTGAAGGAAGAGGAATCAAAAAATGATTTACCAGACTTTTCTTCATTTTATCCAAAAATATTTTTGGATAATGATAAAGTAGACGAATTATATATTGAATTAATTAATTCAAATAATCAAGATAATGAAAGGAAACTTAAATTGTTAAATGTTGGAGCTTTTGTTGAGGAAATTAAAAATAGAATTGAATACGTTAAAAAAATAAAACAGAAATTTAAAACTTCAATTAGTATAGGAAGTATTGAAGGTATTTTAAGTGTTTTTTATTTTAAGTGATAAAATTCTTTTGATTAAATAAAGCTGAGAAAATATCTAAAGCCAAAAATAAAATAATTGAAGAAACTATGAGGATAATAATAATCCTCATAGTTATTGCTATGCGGATTCGCTCGCTCACCACATACAGGAGATCTACCACTGAGCTATAGGGCATCGACTAATCATTTTAAATGCTCTAGGTGAATCATTCATACAATACTAAAAAGTTTTATATCTTGGCACTGAAAAAAGATATAAGCCTGTGCCGATTCGCATTGGCATTTAACCTCATAAAATATCTTTAAGAATATAAATTTAGGAATATTATCTTAAGTATAACATTTAAATAACAAAAAATAAATTATATATTTTTATTTCTAGTTCAAATTGATGACAAAAATTATAATGGATTTAATTCATTAGAATCATTTAATGAATTAGAGCAAGAATTTAACAAAATTTTAGAAGAAAATTTTATTCCCGGAAATAAAAGTAATTTGGAAAATAAATTGCATAATTTGTTAAGAGAATTTGTAATGATTATTGATGGTTGGATGATGATAAAAAGTGAGAATGAAGGAGATATTAATAATAATGATATAATTCCTGTAAAAAGCATGCTACATAGACATAGGTTTGTAAGGTTTTTGTAGACTATTGGGAGCCTTTTGGTTTTGTAATTAATTATATTAGAATAATTAAATTCAAGCTTAAAATTGAAAGATATAGTTTTATCTTCTGGACCCTTAAAATAAATTCAAGGTTGTGAATATTCTATGGTCCATGAAAGAAAACCTTAAGGATTACATTTCTCATAAAATTTATTTATTTCCCCCAAATTAAAAAATATACAGTTTTCCCACTAATAGAACTGAGTAATGTTTGTCGGATAGTTGGAAATCTTCGGATATCCGGATTAGGATCAGGTATCAACTGAGTATAGGATCCGGATATCCGGATCCGTAAACCTTAGTAACAACAATAACAACGAAAAATTCAGATTTTTTACCCCCCCCTCCCTTTTTAACCATTTTTTACTGATGGAGCGAGAAGTATTTCAAAAGAATTTTAACTATTATAAAATTAAGGTTGGCCAGTTTAATTAATAATCCAGCATTGAATCAAATAAACGATTATCAAAAAAATATTTTGGTATCACTACTAGGAAATTTTACTAGCCAGGAATTTGAAGTATTTTTACAAAATTACAAATTGAAAATAAAACAAAAATTGTTGACATGTGAGTATTTACTTTTTATTCGAATAATATTCCCTCCTCAAATAATAATAATCTCGCTAATAAGTTCCCGCTTCGAATGTCAAAAAAACTTCTAATAATTAACTGCTTTTAGTACCCAAAATCACCCAAACCCAAAATCATATACGGGTAAATACGGTAATTTTATTATTAAATAAAATTTTCAAAAAAATTATTCTAGATGAACATTTTGAAATGGAATTTACAATATTTCTTGAATTACCATTTAGTTTTGCTCAGAAGATTAATGCCGAAAATTCTGTAAGTTTATTTTACAATCGAGAGCACTCGATCAATTACCCGCACTACAATATTTGCTCTCCCTCGAATAATTGCTACATCGAAAGATGGGAAAATATTAATTAATCATAACTTCGTTAAAAATTGTAAAATCCGGGACGCACTGATATGGTTCAATGCGGCACCTATTCCAGTGCCCCCGGCACCTATTCCAGTGCCTCCTGTATTCGACAATTTGAACGAAGTTATAGCTTAGCGGTATACTGGATTCGCGATATATCGAGGTTACTCACGTTATTCAGGTTACTCACGTTATTCAGTTCCGACTCCCGACCATCACCACTAAAATCGTCTCATTGTGTGGTATTTAATTATAACTTATTTTAAATTTAAGCTTGCTCAAGTAATCAAAGAAAAGTTTCAAAATAACAATGAATCGGATTCATATAATTCTGCTATAAATTATTTAAAGTCAATTATTTCTGAATGGGCCAAAAAAGTTTATAATTGTATAGATATTGAACTTTTGTTGAGTGGCTCGAAATTATTAAATACAGATATTGTTGAATCCGATGTTGATGGAATTGTTATTTTAAATAAAAACAAAGACGATGGTTGTAAAATAAATGAATTAAATCAGTTTATTGGTAATACAAACGTTGATGAATGCAAAAATTTTGAAAAAGTTAAAGAATCAGAAATATCACTTTTCTGTTTATTATACAATGTAATTAAATTCAACATTTTGTAAAGCATATAGCTATTTAATTCCTAAGGCTGTGCAGTAGGCGGCGTGGTGTAATGGCTAACACATCAGTCCGGTCTACTGAAGATGCTGGTTCGCTCCCAGCCGCCGAATAACCTTTTGCACTAGCTAAAGGAGAGAAATAGCTATAGCCCAGCTGCTTTACTGGTAGCACCGGATGGTTCAGCGAAAGCTGAACGCATGACGATCCATCCCATAGGCCCTGGGTTAGAGAAAGGAAATTCCACCAGAGAAGGCGATGATTTAGTTTACCCCGCAGGTGAGAAAAAGCGGGAAGAGGGCAGATAAGAAGACTAGGGACAGTCTTCCCTGGGGATGGAGGTGTAAAGCATATAGCTATTTAATTCCTAAGGCTGTGCAGTAGGCGGCGTGGTGTAATGGCTAACACATCAGTCCGGTCTACTGAAGATGCTGGTTCGCTCCCAGCCGCCGAATAACCTTTTGCACTAGCTAAAGGAGAGAAATAGCTATAGCCCAGCTGCTTTACTATTTTTATAGGCCCCCAGAAATTTATTTTGTAACCATCCTGCATTGGGGCACTAATATAGATGGTGCTATAATACAGAGTAGAGACTGGACTGGGAGTATTGTACAAGAATCGAGATCTCAATAAATCTCGATTCTCCATAACCGAGATTTTACATCGAGACTCGTTTCGGTTCGCTCTCTAATACAAAGTGACTAACCATATTTTGAAGCATTCACAAAGGAGGAGGCTCACTCTTTATTAATAAAAGACTCAAATTCATAGTGGGAGCTAGAGACGTTTCCAAGTCTCAAGATCGGGACTAGATCCCAAGACCAAAACAGAAAAAACCCATGGAATCGAGACCAAAAGTCTCGGACGTCTCTAGTGGCGGCTATATTTTTCACCATCTCCAAAAAGAACCTTAAGAGTGGGTCTATTCTGGGCTGTGAATTTCAAGCATCTAAAAAGCAGAAGTGAACTTAAACTTTTGAATAATTATATATTTAAATATGTTTAACTTATTTAGCAAGCCCCAATTCATCAGCTTCGTAAAAACATTCACACACGTATTAAAATAATCGAATTTATTTTATTTAAAATTAAATTTGATATATCATTTGTTATATTAGAAGATATAATACCATTAAAATTAAATAAATTTATTCAACATAATAATTTTGAAATTGAAAAAATAATTGAAAAATTGGAAGAATTACAAAATTTAGATATTAATGAAAATAAAATTAAAGAAATACATGGAGAAATATTAACATTGGCTTCATATAATTCAAATAAAATTATTAAAAATATTATTGTTAAAAGTGCAAATTTAAATAAATTCACATTTCTAACGAAAACTTTGAAATTATGGGCTAAAAGTAAATTTTTTAAATAATTTTGATTTGATAGATAGCAGGGATGGGGCGTTTTGAGAAAAAAGTCGGTCTGGGTTTGGAAAATTTGTATTTTCGGGCATTTCTGGTATCGGGTCGACAAAATGAACAGTTTACGGATAATAATACTGATTTGTATATCCGCTCCAAGGCTGGGATCTTATTGTATTCATGTTCATGCTGTGGAAAAATTGTGGATGGGAGATGGAATAGAACCATCACGGAAAGGGCCCAAACCGAAAGCACAACCGACTGTGCCACCATCCAACCCCTTGCTGGGTTATTTATTTTCATTTATGTTCTTTCTGCAAGTGCGGACACAACAGATCTCTTTAGCATTTCCTTTTGTTTCAAAAATGTCGAAGCGTCTATTGGAATATCCGGATACGAAAAAGGACCGGATATGAAAGAGGAAGGACTGGATACGAAAAATAACCGAAAAATCCCCGGCAACCCACGATCCCCGACACACCCGCCCTCAAAGGGTCGGGTTGTTACCCTATTTTATACATTAAAATTTTGCGTCCTACAAATTAATAATTATATTTTATTTTGGAAAATTAAAAGAAAATTTCAGATCATTTTATTTATAATAGTCAATTTGGTTTTCTAAATGGAGCAACTTTGAATTTGCTTATTCTTAAGATTGTTCTACTTTATTTTGATTCATCCCAACTTTATTTGTTACAAAAATTTTTGGAGACATTTACCGAATGGTATTAATTTTTTAATTAACTTTCCCATACAATTTAATGATCTCATCTCCTTCCCATTAGCCTTACTCCCTTTTTTCTAAAACCACATTAGTTATTTATTATTCATTCACTTCAGTTGTTGTTCACTTTCTTAATTTTTATAACAAATAATATTTTTAAATTAAAAATAATTTTTTCTCCTGTTTTTGTTGGAAAAATAAATAATTAAAAATATAAAATTTTTTCTATTTTTTAAAAATAAATTTATTTGTAACGGTTTCACATAAACGCTACAAGTGAAGAAAAAAATAAAAATTTTTAGGGATTGGAGATTTCCAGTCAAATTAGAAGAATTAACTCAAAAATCGCAAAGTTGGAATGAAGAATCGGAAATTAAATTTAGAAAGAACCAATATCTTTCAAAATATATTAATTATAGTAATGAAGAAAGAATTAGATTAGAAAAACATACTAATCCAATAATGGTTGTGTTAACACTTGGTTATCCAGAACAGAATTGTTCATATAATGTTAATTATTCTACGAGAAAAATAATTTCAAAAGAGTTTGAGAATGGTTATTTATTTTTATAAAATACTAATTTATTAGTTTATTAGGACATAGCAGCGGAATAGCCACGTAAAGAATACGGCCTATAAATCCAGGCACTCCTTACTCAGCGAGCGTATCAATGAGAATCATTCTTATATAATTTAAAATAGAAACCGGAGCGAGATACAATCTTAAACAAAACTCTCTGTTATCTAAATAGATATCGTTCGAAATAATATCTCAATTCACGTACGATCCACCATGCCGTATAATCCTCCATGTAGTTCTTAATTTCTCGCTGATTTTTTAAATTCTCATCAGCTGGATCTTAAATTCCTTATTTTAAGTAAAACATTTTATATTTAAAAACTGACTCTTTAATGCTAACTTTTAGGAAATAATATAGTTAAAAATATTAAAAATAATAATAGAGGAAATGAGGCAATTGTAAAAGCTTGGAATGATTGGTTAAATGGTAATAGTTTTTTGACAAAGGTAAAAAATTAAATTTATTTTAAAATAATAACTAAATTCAAGTATAAGCATTTTTTGCTCATTTTATGTCTTGATGAAGATTTATTAAATAAAAAAGAAAATCTGTTTGAAGAAAGCGAAAATTATTGTCGTTTTATTGAGAGTCGAATCCGCCTAGAATTAATTTTTACGGTTGAAGAAGATCAAGAACAAATAAAATATGCTCATGCAACTAGTTATGAAAAATGTTTGCCGAAAGAGATTAAAGAAAAATATAGGTAAATTCTACAAATAAGGCGGAGATAGGGTTGAGAATTAATAAACTTTCCCAATAACCCAGGGTAGACGCACATATATACTCCATGAAATTACAAAGGTTATCCGAAACCCGGGTTTTTCCAACATGTAACCCGCCCAACATTTTTCCTTAACCAAGGAAATCGCGGTGAGATAAATCATTCTTATAGTATTGCACGATCTGAGGAATTGGTCGTATCATGTAGATCACTCTGAAGTAGCGAGCGGTGACTATAACATAATCTAAAATTATTCCATTATTCATCCTCTTATTCTCGCCTAATAGCTTCATCTCTAAACCTAGAACTTGATCTGGGTTTAGACCGTTTATTTTTGATTAAAAATTTTTTTAAATTTTAGTGGGCATTATATCCAACATTGGTGGGTTGGAATTGAAGCAAATAAATTTATAAAACAAGTAGAATTTAATAAAAATAATGGGAATATTTTAAATAAATTTGTTGAAAATATTAAATACAAAACACCTTCTGTTTTATTAAATAAAAGTAGAAAAGTAGAAGTAATTTATTTGGAAGGAGATAGTGAAAAATTAAAAGAATGTTTAAATAAATAATTTAACTTATTTTTTAATTTTTTGATTAATTTTTAAATTTTTATATTATAGCCCTGAACGGGATCGGAGTTTCCATGAGAGAAAATGTTGGGTTTAGGAGGCAGGGTTCAGGTCGAGGTTGTCAAAAATATCGTCAGGGTCCTATTAATTTTATTCATTTAATAATCTCTGATAATTTATTCAAAATATAATACCATAAATATTTAGTAATTAAATTTATCGAGTCGGGTCAAATATTTTGGTCCTTACGTGATCTTTCGGTCCTAGTCGGAAGTATATGGGGATATGGACAAATCAGGGAGATTTTAGGGGCTATCATTTTTTAGGGGCTATCATTTTCATCCCTCCCACCTTCCCCAATATTTAACCAAAAGGTTGACCAACAAATGATTATGCACAGATGTGTTCTTCCTATTTAATCCTTTATTTCAATAATTTTCAATATCCTCAATTTTACTCTTCTACTATTTAATTTTTATAATGAACAATAAATTCATTTAATTTATATATTTAATAAATGGTTTTTGAATATAGATTATTTATTTAAATTGGTATATCATATTGTACGCAGAATTACCCTCACCTAGAATTCCCAAATCTCCCAACCGATGCTCTGAAGGTGCGCCAGACTGAGAAGGTCTGAGCCTTATAAATTAATATAATCATTTAAAATCTAAAAGAGTTGCACGATGAAAAAGTTACATTCACTAAATGAAGCAGATAAATAATGTTGTTTATTAAAGAAAATTTGTTTAAATATTAATTTTGCTGCCTAACTCCTTTAAATATTTTTATATATTTGTTGTTAAATTTAGAAGACCCATTATTTCTTCTAAATTGCCAAAGATTCTATCGAGCACACAGCTTGTTATTAAAGGATTTACTCCCATTTCTGACGTAATTGGTTTAGTTTTCTTCACGTCTTTCCTACCCTTCTCATCGACATATAATATTTATGTTTCGATTATAATATTTATAATAATAATACTCTTTATAATATTTACCACGATTTCCATTAGCTGATTACTTATTTTTGTATGAACATCCCTGTCTTCGATACGGGGATATTGAATATTCATTGCTAATAGGTACCTCTCCAACGACATTTTTTATCAACTCTAATTTGTTTAGTGATCATTTTCTTTCCATTCCATGGTAATTTTTTTTAATTTAATTTTTTAATTTGATTAATTTTATTTAATTTATTTAATCAGGTTCACCTATCAGATATTGTTTTGATAATGCTTTGTTAAATTTTTGGTAATCAGGTTTGTTGTGATTATGGATTACAAAGTAACGCTTTTTAAGCATCTTGAACTAGGATCAACTTATGAGGTTGACATAAGTCGATTTTGAGTTAGGTTTTTTGATTAGTTTTGTTACTAGTGGGGTGGGGTGGTATGCGGTGAATGTGAATATGCATGCGGTCAGAACGTCCAAATGTCTTATGTTTGAACGAGCATTAAAATGTATTTGTTAGTGTCTAGCTATTGTTGACACAATTCATTTTTATTTTAGGAATGACTAATTTTGTTATCAGTCCATCACCATCTGAATTTGAGCAAAATGATACGGAAAATCGTGCCGAAGGCAAATCTAATGTACAAGATGATGCGGAAAATCGTGACGAAGCAAACTAATTTTCTACCCAAAATTAAAAAAAAAAGCGTTTCCAATTAATTTGACCATTTTCGACTGAACGTGATGCTGGTTGTTTTTTGCCATGTAATCCTCCTATTTTAGATTGTTGGTGAAAAAAGTATTGCTATTTCTCCTTTAGCAATATTCAATCACAACAATTCGACAAAAACTCCAGATTCTCTATGCTAATATAGTGCCAATGATATTTTGAGGACAATTAGTGAAAATTCTGATTTGTGAAAATTCTGAAATCTCGATATCGCTGAACTTTTCTTTTCAAAGGTATTATAAATATTAGTATTAGAAAGCAACGGGATCTATCCGTTATAATTAATTTTTTATATATAAGCTATACACTTGTTATCTAATGCCATAGAGTTTATCTATAGATTAAAAAATATTTAGTTCTGACTTTAAGAAGGCATATGCTAAAGAATTTGGAAAAATTAAAATCATTTAAAAAAATAAATTCTCAAGCATGAGGAAATTAAACACTATTAAATATTTCTCTATATTTAAATATTTTAATTATAATTAATATTTATTATAATATTTTTAATTTTTATGAATTGTAATTGTGATATTTGCTAAAAATTCAATTCTATTTTTGAATAATATTAGGAATAAGTGTCCGCAAAAATATCAAAACTTCTTCAGTTAAAGAACGTATACGAAAATTCCAAAACCAATAAATAATTGAGTGGCAACTAATGCTTAACTTTGAAATAAATTTTTATTTTTAATTAAATTGCGTTTTGTGCATGAGCTAAAGCTTCTGCTATCCTATCACTAAAATTATGAATATGTCTTGAAGGGATTATTGGTCATACCAAAAAGTATAGTCGTAGCTCTTATGCATTTAAATAAAGTTAATCTAAAATTATTAACGCAATCACTTAATCTTTCATCACAACGCTGCACATCCACTCGTACGGGAATGTGAGATGCCATTCAATTTGTGAGATGCCCTTCAATTTGTGAGATGCCCTTCATTCAATGCCCTTCAATTTAAAAGGGCAAGGATTTAGAAAATTTTGATTGAATTTGTTCCTTATTTATTCTCAATCATTTTGACAGCCGGTTACGTTAGTTTGTCGAAATAACATATGTATATTTTATTGCAAGACTCTTTCTTGTCATTCCTAGCAAACTAAGGCATAACCCCAAAGGGTTAATCTGGATTCTAATCCTTAAAACTTACCAAGATTAAAACGTTTCCAATAACATTAATTGTTGCCCTTTCATTAATTGTTTGAACACTGTTACCATACAAAAACAAACAAAATAATGGAATTAAATGAAATCCAGAATAACGAGCTAATAAAGATAAAGACATATAAAATCCCTTAAAATTTAAAATAAAATAATCAAAATATTTTCTCAACTTGAACAAAAAAAGCTTTAGATTTAAGCATTTCATAAAGAATTTTTCTTTGATTTGATTGGATAGATTGCTGTTGTAAATGAACTCTGTGTATTACACTAACGCTTATTGATGTCCTTCGAATATTTGCTGTGGTTGTGGATATTGCAGCAGATCGAGAATTTCCAGGGAATAATTTTCTAAAAAAGAATCTTTAAATTCCAATTAGGAAATAAAAAATTCATCTCCTATTATTTAGAAAATAATGCTTTAAAATGTTTAGAATCATTGGAAAAATAAGGAAATAGGGTATAGGGTCGTTTTTTAGGTGCTCTGTAGTTTCGTCAGAGGTTAGTTTCGTCAGAGGACATTTTCGTCAGAATCAGTTTCGTCAGAGGCCTTTTTCGTCAGAAAACGGTTTCGTCAAAGGGTTGTTTCGTCAGAGTTAGTTCCGTCAGAAGTCCTTTTCGTCAGTAGGCTCCCTTTTTAAAATTTAATTAAACGGCGGTATTATGACTTATACTATGTTTTTTGTTTCTGGATCGATTTGAACAAATGAGGTGTCATTCGAAGGAGCTTATATAGTAAAGTTGATATTTGGATGAAAATTATATTTTATGATTAATAGCTCAACCTACTCAGCTTGACGAATTCAGTCGGTTCGACGAACTGAGCCTCTCTACACGATTTCTCAATATTCAAGAGTCTGAAACTCGGCCCGGAATGTCGGATAAACTTCGTCCAGAACTAATTCGACTCAGTTTTTAGAGCTCTTTCGAATGACACCTCATTTGTTCAAATCGATCCAGAAACAAAAAACCTAGTATAAGTCATAATACCGCCGTTTAATTAAATTTTAAAAAGGGAGCCTTACTGACGAAAAGGACTTCTGACGAAACTAACCTCTGACGAAACAACCCTCTGACGAAACTGTTCTCCGACGAAAAATGCCTCTGACGAAACTGATTCTGACGAAAATGTCCTCTGACGAAACTAACCTCTGACGAGACTACCGGACACGGTTTTTTATGGGGTCAAGTTTCTGGTCAGGTTTCAAAATTTTAAAAAATGGGTTTCAAAATCCATAGAAGTTTGAGTTCCGGAGTCGAGTTGGAAAAAGTCCAAGGTTTCTGATAATCCGACAAACCATTCCTATAATCACTTTAACTACTAAAATCGCAATTTTTGGCTTACAAATTATTTAATGAAATTTTGTTAGGCTGACAAACAATCCTATTTAATCCTAGTTAATATACGAGCCAATATTTACCAGATGTCATTAAAATTTAGTAAATTAATTTAAAGTTAATTATAACTGTATTTTTCTTTCAAAATATATAGCTCCAAACAAATTTATTCCAATACACATAATCATTAAGAATCCAAGCAATATTTTCATTAAATAAGCCCCACCAAATCCATTATTATCATCATCATAACAAACACAATAAAATGAGTAGCTAACAATGTTAAATCGAAGAACGCAACGAAAAATAGCTCCAAAAATTAAAAGTAAAACTAAATTTGGAGTTAATTAAATGAAATTTTTAAAAAATATCTAGGTAAAATATTATATATCTTCTAATCTACATTCTATATTACCGCAAAACCTAAATAATTACACTTCCTCAAATAATCACTGTTAAATACCTTGCCCTTGTTAATCAACTACATTGAATACTCTCACCTTTATTTTTTTAATAATTACCCCCCCCCCCCCCCATCAAATGCCCTAAACATGTTCAGATTTCAAACCTCTGGTTAATTGCCTTTCCTCAATTCATTACTCTAATTTCATCGAAACAATAATTACTCAGAGTAATTATTCAAATAAAACAATAATTTCCCTTTTACTTACAAGCTAACCAAATCCAAAAACTTGTAGCAATAATAGACCCCCAATTATTTAATGCATGTATAGCTATTTCATTTTGTGAATATAATAATTGGTTGTGAACATGCCCAAGTGATTGTAAAAACATAAAATGGAAAGTAGCCATATGTGCAAGTGTTTCACATGTTAGAACGGTTTCAACGAATCGAGAGAGAAGAAATTCTTAATTTAAATGATTAAAGAGTTAAAGTAATCTTAATTATTTTAAAATGTTTCAGGTTATAACTCGGATTATAACGTAATGACTAAAGGAAGAGGAAACATATAGGCTCTGCTGATAATTATAGATTCATCAAAATTTTTTTAACTTTCTTGATGTTATTGTGGTCGGATTGGTTGGAATTTTTACAGAAAATCCTTTTAGCGTTAAAAAGATTATCAGATAAACTAAACTCAACTTAGGTTAAAATGGAAAAATACCTATAAATGTTTTTCAGAAAAGATCAAGTAACTTTTCTTCAAATAATAGAACAAACAAAGTTTGCACAAACTCATCAAGATCTAAGATATCTACGGAAAATGGGTGTTCAGTTGTTAAACAAGTTTCGGGATTTAATCTAAAAGCCACTTACAAAAAACCAAAACTTTAATATGACTCTTGTCAACACTCTTCCTCAAATACTAACCTCTTCCAATCTCATATGGTAAAATAACAGTAGGGACAATTACAAAAATTTGTGTGAGTGAAGATACTATATCAGCTATTACTAAATGTCTTGAACAAATATAAACAAATTTTGTAGAGAAATATCGGTGCCCATGAATCAAAACACAAGCATATAATAAATTAATTATTAATGCAATTAATGAAAATGGAATGAATAAAATGGAAGCAAATATGGAAACTGCTGTATTTAAATATTGTTCAGGAAGCATTTCTTGATAGACTTCCGTTTTTTGGTGCTTCACATTTCGTTAATGAGTTTTAAACCAAATTGAGCCCTGTTTAAACATGTAAAGATTTTAAGACAATTAACTTTTAATAGTAAATTATAGGAGTAGAATATAATTTTCTATTAAAAGAATCCAAAATTTAGTGTTATACTATCAAAATAAATTATTTAAAAATCGCATGGTGCTTCACAATAAATAATTAAAAAAATTTTTTTTCAAAATAAATGTACTAATACATAGGTAGTTAATTTTTTTGTTATATTTTGCTTTATAAATATCTGAGTACATTCAGGAATACATATAAGTAAAATAGTGCTGAATTAGAATATGTCCCAATTACTGCCCAATTGTTAATATTTTATTATTTCACTTTTAAATTTTACAAACTAATTTTATATATTTATGTAATAATTATATTCTAAGATATTTTGACAATAAATTCAAAAAATATTTTAAAGGTTCAAAGATTTGGTATATGAAAAGTTAAGCAAATCCAATATCAACAATCATACAAAAATATAAACATGGGCAACTAGACTTGAATTTCTTGAAAAAAAAATTAACCAAACTTTTCACTCGAATGCTCTACTGAATGTCATCCATTCGTGTCTTTTTTAATAATTTTTTACTAATTTTTTCAATAGAAATGGTAAACTATGTAGTCAATTACCTATATATTATAATATTTATCTGCATTCAATTAGATAAAATTGAAAAAAAATCCAAAAATAATTAAAAAATGAATCATTCAATTTTTATAATTATTTCTGTAATAAATATGTAGTACATATACACATTTTTATTTTTCAGTAGAATAAAAAAATCTTTACTCCTTTTAATTTATTTAAATAAAATAATTTTAAAATTTAAATAATTTATATTCTTATTTAAATTTAATACGAATTAATGTTTGTATTATTTATTTTAATTTTGAGTTTGACAAATATTATCAAAATTGAAGGTTGAAAAATTAAAAAATAAAATTTAAAAATACTTAAAATTAAAGTCCAAGATTTTAAAAATTAAAAAAAAGTTCTATTCCTAATTTAATGTCCAATAGTTGCTCATATCCCATTTATCAGCGTATTCTAATAAATCTTGAGTGAAAAAAATCACTGAAACATGTCAAAAGAGATATAGAAACTTCTGATATCTATTTAATCAATTTGGTTAAAACTAGGGTTGATCACGGTCGGTTAACCGAACCGAAACCGAAAACCGGTGTTTTTGGCCAATAAACCGAAACCGAAAACTGAGGGTCGAAAACCGGTCAAAACCGAAGACCGGGGGTACCGGTTAATAACCGGTAGTGAGCAACCCTAGTTAAAAATATTGAAAATATCCAAAATACTGCTTTTTATCTGAGATTTTAATTTTAAAGTTTTTAAAATCATGCCCAATTTTTGCCTTATTTTTGACCAATTTCGCACTATGATTTTTGCCACATTTTTGAGTGGCTGCGCCCTATTTTAGTGATTTGGAATCGGTCACCCTGATACGTATATTTACCAAATAAAGTATTAATGCCAAAACATTCTAGGAAGACATAACTTGAGCAAAAACTAATAAAAAAATTTTTCATTAAGAAAATAAATAAATTAATTTAATAGCAATTAAATGCTTTTTTAACGATTTCAAAGAGGCGGATAATTTAAATGATACACTTGGTTACGACAACAAAACACAGGCTTATCGAGTTGACTGTGCCAAAAGGGGAAGTAATGATTTAGGGAATTGTTTGGCCTTATTTGGCTGTAATAATGATGAAAAATGTAAATAATTTTTATAAATATATAACATTTTTGGCTCTACTCCCGTTTATGCGTCCAATCGACTTTTATGCGTCCAATGACAGTTTATGCGTCCAATAAACAAAAAATTCTATTTTTCTTGGTGTTGCAAAGTTGGGGTGTGGTTCCAAAACATTTCTTCATGTTCGGGACCCAAGCCCACTGGGTCTCGGACCATTCCTTGCCCTATCCCTCATAATTTCGGAAAGTTATAATCGTTTTTCCGAAATTTTAAAAAATTGGCTATAACTTTCCGAAATTTCGAGGGATAGGGCAAGGAATGGTCCCAGACCCAGTGGGCTTAGGTCCCGAACATGAAGAAATGTTTTGGAACCACACCCCAACTTTGCAACACCAAGAAAAATCGAATTTTTTGTTTATTGGACGCATAAACTGTCATTGGACGCATAAAAGTCGATTGGACGCATAAACTGGAGTAGAGCCACATTTTTTATCATTCCAAAAACAAAATTTAAAAATGGTAAAAATCGAACCCTATTGGTAAAAATCGAACCTAGTAACTTTTGGCAATATATAATGTAACTCTACCTACTCTGTCTCTATCTACTGAGCTTTAAGTTCCACCTTTTACTAAATCAAGAACAGTCTTGTACAAACTTAAATCCCGGCTTAAGTGTTTTAAATAGAGTTTGACCCCGACCCCGTTCCCCGTTCCCCGTCCCCGCTCCCGAACGATTTTTTCAGACTTCTCCCCGCCCCGTTCCCCGCCCCGAAACAATTCGAAAACCCCGTTCCCCGACCCGAAAATTTTCGGGGTTTTCGGGGGTGTAAACACCATAAAATGCCAATTTTTTAGAGAAATTTAAAGAAAAAATTTAGAAATTTACCTAACAATTTACAACAAATAATCTATTTTTTGGCGTTCTGCCCATACTCAAATAATCTTTTTTTTATTTTAACTAAAAAGGCGTCAATAAAACAAAGATAAGTTATAAAATTTTCAACAAAATTTCCAATGGGAAAGACATCAGATATCTGGAAATATTTTTCAAAGAGTAATTCAGAAAATTCTGCAAAATGTTTAATATGCGATAAAAACTTGGCTTGTAATAAGGGGTCTACGAAGGGTTTATGGGACCATTTCAAGTCTATGCATGAAAAGGAATATTGTCAATTTATGAACCAGGAAGAAGTTGCTTTGGTATTTTTCCAATTTTATTTATAAATATGCGTTATTTTCCAGAAGAACCAGTCAATCTGTAAATTTATTGAATCCGATTCACAGGATGATGCTGATGTACAAATAGCGAAAATAGACCGAAAATTAACGAAAATAGACCGAAAATGGCTTGTTTTTAGAGCATTTTTTCTTTGAAAAATTTTTTCCCTAAACCCCCGTTCCCCGACCCCGTCCCCGGCCTAATTTTGCTCCCCGACCCCGAACCCCGCCCCGAAACAATTCGAAAACCCCGTACCCCGACATACCCGCCCCCGAGCGTTCGGGGTCAAACCCTAGTTTTAAATGCTAGCCAGTTTATCTCACTTTATTATTTCTCTAAATGTGTATAATTAGAAATAATAAGGCCTGCAAGGGTTCCTCACAGAAATAATGGTTTTTTTGGTTAATTCGTTGAATCGAGCGATGAACTTCATGAACATATTTAAGTTTAAAGTAAAATAATTTTAAAATTTTTTATGAATTTTTAATTCATTATTCGAAAGAAAAAACAATAAGATATAGATTATTTATGGGTAGTAGGGGATATAACTGTTATTTCCAAAAAATCGACTGTCAGATAATTATAAGCACCTCTTAAGTTTCGGCATTAGGGGTCGTTCGAAAAATCTACAAAAATTGCTGTGAACATATTTAGTGATGTGAATTAAAAATACAAAAGAAACTAAGTTCTTTCATAACCTCTACATCGAAAAAATGTAGAGGTTATGCTAGTTTGGGGATGGTCCTATTCAAGGTTTAAATACATAATATTATGTCTTATGTTAGAATAGACATTTTCATACAAAACAAATTTTCGGAGATGTAGCTTCGGAATTCTTTAACTGAAAAATCTGCTGATACACTGATGCTAATTTATTTTTAGATGTACACAAATGTTTACATGAGGATGATGTTAAATACTATTTTAATATGACAAAACAAAATTTTAAAGTTCCAAAAGTAATTAACGAACTTAATTTTTGTAGAGTTTTGAGTGAAGTAGATAATTGTCAAAACTGTCTAATTTGTGGGACAGAGTATTGTAACGATGGATCACTTGTAAATTTAAGTGATATAACTAGAACATCCGTCAATAAATTTGAGTATAAAATTGGAGAGGATTCAAATGAATATCCTGAAGAAATCGTAGTAAACAATCCTTATGTTAAAACTAATCCTACGCCTAGTACAACAAGACAAACTGTAAAGACAATAAATGAAGTTTCTACAAAAATGCCTACTGATGAAGTTTTACGTTCAAAATCAGATGCAGCGAAAATTGGTAAGTAAAAATATATACACTGCCAGAATCCTAAATAAAAACATAATTAAGTTAAGATATTATACCTGTAAAAATTTTTACAACACTACTTATTTAAAGAAAAATTCGGTAATTAATTAAATTGGGGTAGTAGAGAAAATGAACGAAATATCATTAAATCGAAAACAGATAAAAATAAGCTCTGATGATTTCATTATAATTTACTCGAGTTATATCTTCAAATAAAAAATGAGTGTCAACCCTTTTTGATAACAATTTCAATCAAGATTAAATTAAGGCATGAAGGGAATTTTAGAAAAAAGGTCCATAATGTGTAATAGGGGGTATTTATAAAACCTGATTTCAAAATGAAAACAAGGGGGTCTTTTCTAGGTATAACTATGGCTATATTTCAGTGTGGGGCCTTATTTTAGGAAATACTGTATTACCTAAAAATTTACAAAAAAAATAGATGAAATATCATCAACTAAAAAGTCTGAAACAACACAATCTGTTCAACAAGTAATAAAGAAAAAGAAAAGGATTTGTCCTTGGAAAAACAGCAGCAAAAGAAATTTAACTAGCAGAGGATTTTCAATTTATATTAAAATTATTTTAATCTTAATTCTAACTTTTTTAATTTTATAATGAATATTTTTGAATAAAAGCAATGTACAATAATAATTTAATTATAATATTCAGTGCAGGATTCTTTGGATTCTTTGGAAAATCTAACTCCGACTAGGATGGAGTTGGCTAAAGATATATTGATAGAGGTTAATTATTCGATTTTACGATAAATCCAGGAGCTATTAGTATTGAATTTGCATCAGGATCCATTATACATAATAAACAGATTATTATTAAATTTTAAAATATGTAATATTAAAAATGATTACAAATAACTATAATATTTTTTATAATGGACGAATAAATTACAAAATAATAATTCGCAACATTAACTAGAGTTTGACCCCGACCCCGTTCCCCGTTCCCCGTCCCCGCTCCCGAACGATTTTTTCAGACTTCTCCCCGCCCCGTTCCCCGCCCCGAAACAATTCGAAAACCCCGTTCCCCGACCCGAAAATTTTCGGGGTTTTCGGGGGTGTAAACACCATAAAATGCCAATTTTTTAGAGAATTTAAAGAAAAAATTTAGAAATTTACCTAACAATTTACAACAAATAATCTATTTTTTGGCGTTCTGCCCATACTCAAATAATCTTTTTTTTATTTTAACTAAAAAGGCGTCAATAAAACAAAGATAAGTTATAAAATTTTCAACAAAATTTCCAATGGGAAAGACATCAGATATCTGGAAATATTTTTCAAAGAGTAATTCAGAAAATTCTGCAAAATGTTTAATATGCGATAAAAACTTGGCTTGTAATAAGGGGTCTACGAAGGGTTTATGGGACCATTTCAAGTCTATGCATGAAAAGGAATATTGTCAATTTATGAACCAGGAAGAAGTTATTATGAACCAGGTATGAACCTAAATCACCTTCTGTCCCGTTGGCTATATCTGGTGAGATTGAAAGCGATCTCACTTCCAAAATTGAAGTTGAATTGGCGCAGTACAAGGCAGAGAAAAGAATTGACATTGATGGGGATATCTTTTTATGGTGGCGCCAAAATGGATGCAAATTCAATACTTTAACAAGAATAGCTCAGATGCTCCACTGTATTCCCTCCACATCAGTAAGCAGTGAACGTTTATTTTCTAAGGCTGGGATTATTTATTCAAACGATCTTCGCAATCGGTAAATATGTCCATTTTTATTTAATTTGGGTAAATAATTCTATTTAGATTGTCTGGGAAAATGGTTCAGAAAATATTGATTATTAAAGGCAATTTAAACAAGGTCGAATTAGCCCCATTGATTGATAATGAAGAGGAAGACGTGGAAGAAATTGATTCTGATGATGAATAATTTTTTGGGCAAAAAAAGTACTTATTTGTTGAATATTTTTTGAATTTATTTTTTTAACTTTTATTTTGGATAAATTAACGAAAATAGACCGAAAATGGCTTGTTTTTAGAGCATTTTTTCTTTGAAAAATTTTTTCCCTAAACCCCCGTTCCCCGACCCCGTCCCCGGCCTAATTTTGCTCCCCGACCCCGAACCCCGCCCCGAAACAATTCGAAAACCCCGTACCCCGACATACCCGCCCCCGAGCGTTCGGGGTCAAACCCTAACATTAACACATTTCCCCCAAATTAATAATAATATCTAGTGGTCATTGGTGTTCTGGTTATTTAAATTTTTTATTATTATTGCCCAACAATCATACGCAAAATTATTAATATTCAAAAAACTAACCTAAATATAATTGTCAAAATAAATTAATTTTAAATTTCATATTGGTGGAACATTAAAAATAATATGTATGTATCATCTGTTTACCGCTGTCTTTATAAAAAATTTAAAACAAATGTTGCAACTTTTTTTAACAGACAGACATTTTTATTTTTAATCCTTAATCTAATTTTTTATAAATAAATTTTTCCTTCAAATCCTTTTGGACTAAATTTTTTGTTTTAATATTTGGCAATATATAAAGAAACAATGTTGGAAGGATTTATTCAAAACATTATTTAATTAATATTTAAATTTATTTAAAACAACTCGATTTCAAAATGAAAATTATTATCAGAACGAATCATCCATTAATCCGTCAGTAATTTTGTAAAATTATTTACCGTATTTCCTCTATTAGAATGCCACCCTCTATTTGAATGCCACCCTCTAATAGAATGCCACCTTTAAAGGTGATTGAAAAATAGAATGTATGGCATTCTAATAGAGGAATACGATATCTACAATATTCAAAAATTTTAATTTTCCTGCTTTAAACTAAGTATTAAATAATTAGCTGGGTATAACTCACGCTGGATGGCTCAGACTACGGTATTTCAAATCCTCGCTCCTCCGGCTCCGGGGTTTTCAAAATCTTAGCCAAGCACTTTAATCAACTTTGGATAATGACCTTGGATATATATCAGGATAAAATCCCATACGATCTTTTGCTATTTTCTGAGATGGATTCGGAACGATTTACTTAATTAAAACCTTTGTTCCTTTTAAAACCTTTAATTTTTCCATTATTTAAATAAACAAAAAACGATTTTTTTAGCTATTTTAAAAATGTATAATAATTCCTATTTCATTCATTTCAACAAATTAATTATTTTGTTAATAATATTCGCACACATTAAAAATATTTTATCCAATCCATCACCTAAATTATTAGAAAGTGGAAATCATTTTTCATTAATGTCATTAGCTGAAAATAAACAAATGATGGAAGCATTTTTAAAGAAAGAAATTAATCATAAAAATAAAAATAATGAAAATAATCAATGTACAGAAGACTGGACAACATTTCGAAATCCTAAAGATGGACATTTGTATGGATACAGAGTTTTTGTTGAAGATATGATTAATTACTTTCAAGTTTGTAAAAATTTTCGGGGTGTATAAGAGACCACAAAACGTATTTAAACACTTAGATCTGGAGAGTAAGAATTAAGGATTTATATACTTGATATTACTAGGTAAAGCAAAGTCCTGCTGCATTTAAATTTACAAACAAAATGGGGGAAGTACGGTGGATCCAAATCTGAAAGAAGCCAGGATCTTCAGATTCTGATATCCAGTTATTTACCAGGACCTCCAAAGCATAATGCTAGATCAGATTGCTAATGCAGTTTGGGCGTAGCAACTTTTTAAGTGTTATACGGTGTACAATCAGGTCCAATGCCACAAGTCATTGGACCTGATTTTACGTTAAGCATAAGTCGGATGTGTTCTCTTTCTCCTGTCTGTTTTCAGATTCCTTGCCTATTTTGAATGAAAATCTAGTGTTAGCCATTGAATTATAAAATTTCTTTAAAATTTTAAAGGCTGAACTTAGATGCCGTTCAATGGGTGCTGAAATTGTAAGCATTCACAGTGCTGAAGAAAATTCATTTGTGGCAAAGTTGACCGCTCCGCTATTGGCAGAATGTCAACATAATCCTTTAATTTGTGCTGAAAGGGTTCCTCATATAGATAAGGCACATGAACTTCTTGACCACATTCTTAGAGGATTTTGGGTTGGACTTCATCGTAGCCAATTCTTTCCATTGTAATTTTAAAGAGAATAAGAATATCTTTCTTTTTAGTTATAATCCCGCTGTAGTACAAGTTTGGTCTGATGGCTCCGAATGTGATTATGGTTGCTATGAAGGGGAGGTCTATTGCGACATGAAAATTGAGCCATGGGGCAATTGTGACCCTTCTGGAACTAATAGTTCACACGGACGTAAAAATTTTCTTTAAAAAATATTTTAAATTTTCCGAAACTCTCTAAAAATATGCCCCCCCCCTATGAATCCACTTAAATGCCTCTGGAGGATAATTGGAAAATAGAATGTCAAGGCATTTAATTAGAGATTTTGCGTATTTTTTTTGTTTTTAAGATGGCCAATCAGAGGACTGTACAGGAATATATTTAGCAACATCATCAGGTATAGCTAAATGGAATGATCTCGCTTGTAATCAAAAAATTGGAGGGTTTATATGTAAAAAGCCTTGTGATGGAGAACATAAACATGATGGTATCTTAATCATATATTAATTTAAAATTTATTTTTAGTTTGTGGAAAGGATGGCTGGCCATATGTGGATGGAAAAGCTTTCCATGCTTTTCCTCTGCACAGTCCTGGAAATTATTGGCAGGTAAGAAATTATACCTAAATGAATTTTGAATATACCTATATATATAATAAGATAAAGCGGTGTTGAAGCCTTGGGAAACATCGATACTAAGACCCCTTGGCAATTAAAGCAAGCCGCATTAATTAATAAGCTATTGGGGCGCTGCTTTAATTTAAATAGATCTCACCCTTCTTCCTGGATCTCTCTTCTTTCTTACAGCTGCATCTCTCTTCTTCCTTATATTAATTTAAAATTTTAGGCTCTTTCCATTTGCCATAAACACGATGCCCAAGTTGCTTCTATTCATTCAAACGAGGAAAACAAAATTACATCTGCATTGGCTATAGGTCAGGCAGGTGGAAACATTTCCGCATGTTCTTGGATTGGACTTCATTCAGCTAAGGGAGGTTCAAAAGAAAGATTTTGGGATGATGGAAGTAGTGTAGATTATGGAAAGCATCTGGAGGTTAGAAACAAATTTCTTGGTTATAATCATAAATTTTAACAGCCCGGAACCCTACCCTTATCAGACGACATATCCTCAGATGATAAAGACAAAGAATCTCATCATTGCCGTGAATGTACGGCAATTAACGGAAATGGGCATTGGAAAGATTTAAATTGTGGTGCTAATTGTGGGGCAGTTATATGTAAAAAAGAATGTAGAAATCCTGAATAGAGAGGAATAATCATGAATTAAATTATAAATATAATTTTATGTACAGGGTGACCAGAATGTTATTGCACAAACTCATTCCACCATAACTTTTTTCATATTAAAGATAATGAGATTAAATAAAGATTATATGATAGAGAATTAAATAAGGAACAAATATTATCAAGAATTTTACAAGTATTACTTTTTTCTTGGATACAGAGTCGAATGCGCGTGGAAAAATTTTGGGAAAAAGTTCGCAATACCTTGCCGGAGATTTTCTCTCATTCTCGAACGAGTGATTGGCAGAGCGAGTTCAAACTTTTGGGTTAGTAAGCAAATTCTCTTACCTACAAAGTATCAAAAATAGTATTTCATCGGATACAAATCCGGCGAGTACGGTGGCTTTATTTGAGACAAGTTAAAAGTAGGTAAATTGGCTGCGCACTAGCCTTCCATAACTTTAGCATTATTAGCAGGGGATGAATTCTGATGAAAAATCCCGTCACTATGCCAAAAGTAGCCTCGGATACAAGGCTTTAAATCACCCTGAAGTATTTCCCGTAGATATTAGTTTTTATTTATTTTCACCTCAGGTTTCTTGAAAATCAAGGAATTTTCACCGTTTCGCAAATAACAGCCCATATCATTTCGGAATAAATGTGTTAGGAATTCTTAATAAACGGATCTCAAAGAGGAGATTTAGAGGTCCAATATATGTCATTTTGATGATTCGGACATGTCTCGTTCATAAAAAATTTTCCTTCTGAAAAAAGTGTCTTTAAAATAAATTGAAATAAAGACTTGCGAACTGCCTCAGAGGGTACTTGAATCTCTGGGTCCTAACTTTTTTCATTCAATTGGTAAAAAGCTAAATTTTTCTGAGTTTATATTAGACGAGTCCAAGTTCATTATAAGCTAAAACATGAATCGATACTACTGCCAAACAAGATTCCATCGCGCTTTATCTCATCAAAACCCATGGATTGGGGTATACTTGGAATTTGACCCTGTTCACGTTCTCGAGCGTGTCTACTGATCTGGTTCTGCCACTTTTTTTAAAGTGAACAGTCACGGCCACTAGCCTAAATACTTTTTAGAAAAAATTTTCCAAGAAAATTTCCTGCCGGAATTTTATAAAGTTTTTTGTATAGTGCTTTTTTGAATATTGCGAGGAGTTGAAATTTTGCGAACGCTGAATCTCTTCGAAAAAGTTCAATAATGGAACCGGGCTTATAAGCTCTTAAAGAGAATTGTTTGGGCTACAAGATGAGCATAAAAATATTTAAAAATTTAAATTTTGAAAAAGTTATGACGGGATGAATTTTGTGCAATAACTTTCTGGTCACCCTGTACATGAATAATTTTTATTTTGATATTTATTTTAATTTGTTACAAATAAATTATTTAATTTTAATTATAAAAATATGTAATGATTCATTCGAATAAAAATTATTTTTGTCGGAAAAAACAGAAAAATAGATAAATTTTAAAAATTGTACAAAAATATTATAGAAATAAAATATTATTGGCAAATTTTAAAAATGACATCCATATAAATAGCTGTTTTTAAACTGAATTTTATTCAGATTTTAAACAAAGTTAAAATAAATAAAAATATTAAAATAATACATATATTTATAATATAAAATATTATTAATTAATATATAAATGGTGTCCAATATTTTAATTTATAATAAATTTATAAATATAATTTTATTAATTAATTTTTCATTACATTTTTCTAAAGGTACATAATAAATTAATTAAAAATACATACCTTATTAACTCGATTAATTCCATACCTAGAATATTTCCCCATGCCACGGATAGGTCGAAATATTAATTCCCCATGGGAATTAATCGAGTAAATGCTCTATACCTATATTTTAATATTTTTATTAATGAATCAGGATAGCACCTTAACACATTGAGTTCGTTATAATTGGTGATAAGGGTCTGGCGAGAATGGCATATCGAGTTTGCCTTTTAGGTCAGGGTTCCGGTGGAAGAGGGCTGTGGTTATACCTTAACTTAACTTATTAAAATAATAATCTTAGCAATAAATTGTTATGCAAATCCAAAAACATATGATGACAATTTGGTGGGTGTAACAATCGACTGGGATGTAGGACTTCAAAAAGTCGAATGTAATAAAGTAACTGCAAATACTGGCAATTGTATGTTGGCATTTGATTGTGTGCGCTTTGAAAATGGAAAAAATAACAGTTAATATTTTTGAAAAAAGTTATTGAAATTAAAATAAGTGTTAAGGGTTTTGATGAAAATTGACAAAAATTTTTGGCCGTAATATTTCAGTTTAAATATGAACAATTTCATTTTAAATAGGGTTGGATTTTTCGAACTGGACCGACGTCCAAGTCATTCTTTCGGGCTTTATTTTTATCGTACCGGGCCGTTCGAGCCTTTTTTGTGCCTCATTTTTTTCGGGCCGGACCGGTCGAGTCTTTTTCGGGCCAAAATTCATGGCCCGGCTCGATCTTTCGAAACGAACCGAACCGGCCCCCAGCCCTAATTTTAAATATAAGCAGTTAAATCAGTTATTCTTTTATAAAATCTGATTTTTAAAAAAATAATTTCCAAAATTGTTTTTAGCTTATTATAATTGTCTCTCCTACGATTTTGTACTAAATGTTCATAAAAGGAAGCAAAGTAAAGATATTCCATATACAATTACTGAATCAAATTTTTGTACTATGATGAATAGTGAATTTGAATGTGAAAAATGTTGTATTTGTTATAAGAATGATTGTAATAAGGATTTTAAAGAATGTGAAAAGCATGGGAAGAAAGCTCAAGAAGGATTTAAAATTAGACATACTCAAAAACCAAACAAGATTCCTATATTAAAAACAAAATATCCAATCACATCAACCACAACTGAAATTACAACAAACTCAACTACAACGAAAGCTATTACAATTAAACAGACCAAGACAACAACGGGTAATAAATTAGTTTTTAAAATTTGGCATAAAATGATAGAGCTACGACCAGGCCAGATTTCATG
The DNA here is from genome assembly GCA_036172945.1 of Meloidogyne incognita. Classification (NCBI taxonomy): domain Eukaryota; kingdom Metazoa; phylum Nematoda; class Chromadorea; order Rhabditida; family Meloidogynidae; genus Meloidogyne; species Meloidogyne incognita. The sequence continues at coordinate 992,260 of JARQAC010000035.1, forward strand.
TCAATAATTTCTCTAAATTAAAAATGATCATAGATAGAGGGCCCTAGTAATTAACCTAGTTAATTTTTGTTTCATGCTTTCATTAAAATGCTTAAGTAACTTTGATGAGGCGATTGAGATAGAGTCGAGTATATACATTAACTATTAAAAAGAATGTATTTATTTATATAGGATAATAATAAATAGAGTTCAAACCCGGGCCGGATTCGGATGTCCGGATCCTATAAACCGGATCAGGGTCGAAAAATCCGGATTTTCCTGATTTCCATCCGGAAAATGATGATAAAAAAGTATGATCAAATGAATAAAAAATTATTACCGGAAAATCCGGTCCGTATAGAAAAAATGGGAAACCGGATCCGGCATTTTACAACTGTCAAACTCTAATAATAAAGCAAGAAAATAAAAGTTCTAAGATTATAACTAGGGCGTGTCAAAACATGCAAATGCATATTTTGCATGCGGATATGCCATGAGCTGAAACGCTCAAAAATGGTGTTTTTACGTCGGTACGAACATTAGGAACCGGGTTCCTATAGCATATTTTTGCATATTTCGGTACTTTCGTGTATATTTGCATATCGATGCATATTTTGGGAAATTTTGCATATTTTTACCTAAATTTGTGCATATTTTGGCATTTTTTGAGAAATTTTAGTAAAAATCGGGAAGATTTTCAAAATTTAGTAATTTTTTGGGCAAAAATTTTTTTAATAAAAATTTTTCAAAAAAATTTTTTTGGTTAAATTTTAAGTTCATAAAATCCTTTAGAAATGCTCCTAAACTGCAATTTAAATGCTAATTTAGTATTTTTTAAATTTAGATATTGATTTTTAAAGCATATTTTCATTATTTTTGCAGTATATTTAATGCATATTTTGCATATTTTGGTACATATTTCGGACTATTTCGGTGCATATATATGCGCATATTTTGGGATTTTCCGTGCATATTTTGACACGCCCTAATTATAACTAATTTTGGTTCTGAATTTTTATTTATTAGAATACATAAAGAATGTTTTAGGCAATTAAAAAAATTTTTAGGAAAATTATTTTAATTAATAATTAATTCAATAGCTTTTCCTCAATCGACAACTAGTACTAAACAAGTATCTACAACACTAATTAATCCAGAATTTAAAAGTACACAAGAAATAGATAACATTGGCAATGGCGGCATTTCTAAATTTAAATCTTTTGAAAATTTTGTTTTGATTTTATTAATTTATGCAATAATCGCTTTTATTTGATTGTTTGATAAATAAATCTCTCGAAATTATTGTAGAAATCTGTATGTTGGTTAATCCGCTCATTAAATTGCATAAATTGCCGCAGATTAAATCATATAGAATTATTTCAGGGATTCTTTAGTATAAAGGTTGGAAATTTGGTTGTTTTGAATTTAACACTAAAACCTTTATTGTTCGGTTAATGAAATAATTGATTGTTTTGGCATTTTTATTTGAGACCCGAATGATAAAATCATGCTTTCTACTACTTTGACGTGCATTTAATGTGAAAAGTCCTTCGTGGATTAAACTTGTATGGTGGAAAAGTAACTTATGATTGTTATTAGTGTTGGTCATGAGACGATATATCGACGATATTTTTCGAGATATCGCGAGATTTTTTTCGAGATTATCGATCTCGATCTCGTCTCGATCAATTTTTGAAAAAATCGAGATTTTTCGAGATTATCGATCTCAATCTCGTATCGGTCAAGTCAGAAATATCGCGAGATTTTTTGATATTTCGATATTTTTAAAAAAGATTTTTCGTGATCAGTATTTATAAATTTTGGCGTTTTGTTAATTATTATTTGTTTCAATTATCAAAAAATTACTTGCATATATTTATATCTACATTTAAAAGTCATAGTAGAATTTTATTTTATTGTTTTGAAGGCTTATTTTATTTAATATTTCTGCAATGAGCGCAATCTGGGAAATTGAACTTTACAAAAAAGTTGATTCAGGAGGTGAATGTTTAGAATGTAGTAAAATCATTAAAACATCTGGTGGGAATACAACTGGTTTAATCACTCATTTGAAACAACATCCAGCGTATTTGGAAAAATTTATTGCAAAAAGAGACAAGATTAATACCAAAAATGAAAACATTGAAAAATTTGTGCAGATTAGAGGACATGGTCAGTAAAACTTTTTGAACATTTTAAAATAAAGTTCAGGTGGTTTAAGTGCATTAGACAAAAAATACACTTAAATCACCTGAACTTTCAAGCAAAAGGTTTCGAAAGTAAATTTTCCTAAATCACTATTTATAAATTTATTTTACATTTATTGTATTAAATATGATTATCGATCATTCACGTGTACATTTAGATTATAATTATATTGATTGAAATAAATTTTTATTAAATTCTAAGGGATTATAAAAAATATCGAAATATCGCGATAATCTCGAAAATTTTGGACCGAGATTTTTCGATATCGAGATTTTTCGAGATTATCGATATCAATATCGTCTCGATCAATTTTTGGAAAAATCGAGATTTTTTCGATATCGAGATTTTTCGATAATCTCGATCTCGAAAAATCGCAAATGCCTAACACTAATTGTTATTACGTCTATATACATAATACCTTCTAAATGGTTCTGCATTTCAAGTGAGCTTTTTATTCTGCATTTCAAGAGAGCTAGCTTAGTAAAATATTTTTGCACCTTAATTTACTATTACCTTAATTTTCCTATTATGTTCTTATTAAAATTTTGACTTTAAATTTAAAAATCAACCAAAAAATTGCTAAATGTTTTATACTAAAATAACGTAAAAAATCTCAATGTTTGTCAGAAGAAGAGAAAAAAAAACCTAAAAATACTTTTACATAACTAATACGAATACTTTTACATAACTAATAAAGTATTCTAATGACCGGCTCTTCTAATTTCTTGCATTTTTAAGAAATTCTGAAAATTTTCAGACATCTGTGATCTATGTATAATAATAATTTGAAGGATCCCAAATAACATTTTAAACTAAATATCAACTTAATATAAACAGAAGAATTAGTGAGCATCTGATCATACTACATCTAAGGTACCGTATTTTTCCAAATAAAACCCCATTCGCAATTAGACCCCCATTTTCTAATAAAGACCCAACTGGAAGATAGTTGAAAAATAAAGCCCCATCTCAATTAGAGCTCCACTCCCTAATACAGCCCCAGTATTGTAGGTCAAATTAACTACTAAATCGAATCATCCTGAAAGCCTCTTGATCAACAAACCCTTTTAATCAAACAAATTTCTTTTTTATTTCATAATCGGGATTTGAAAATCCCCTTAATCCATCCAAATCCACAGATATTCCCTTAATTCACACAAAATTCCCCAATATCCCCTAAAACCTACTATATACTTAACACTAAAACCTACGATACTAGAGAGCGGAATGGTAGTGTCGTACTGGATGTCTCTTAGTTAAATATTCTTAAAAGTTTGACTTATCATCAAGGAGATATCGAGAATCAAGAAGATCACTTGTTGATGCTCAAAGTTAAGATTAGTTAAGTATCAAAGTTCATTTCACTTAACTTGATGAAGTAAATCCTCATATCCCACAATAATTAGAGCCGCATTCTCTAATACAGCCCCAGTTAAAAATAGAGCCCAATGGGGATATATTTGAAAAAATACTATAATGTTACCGGGTGGAGGACTTTGGGAAAAATTTTACTACAAGAATCCGAATAAAAAATCAATCAAATCACTTTTGATATTTCAATCTAGAATTTCGTTTCATCATCAATCATCAATATTTCTGATGCTAGGTGGCTGCTGAAATTTAAAAATAATTTTAATTAATATTTTTACATAACTTATTTTGTGCTTACTAATTTTGAAAGGTAAATTTAATTGTAAATTTGATTAATATTTCTATATAATAAACGGGAATCGTGTATTTATAACCGGGGATCGTGCGATTCTCACGATATACATATGTATTTAATTTTGTTGCTAGAACACATTTATGTGCATACACTGCTCCACAAAATTATAGCCCCATCTAATTTTTTCTTGGTTTCAATACTGTAACCGTTTTTTTCTATTTTTAGACTTTTTTGTAATAATAATTAGGGGTCTAAAATTAGGTTTATAAAAAAATTTTGTTTTCAAATCCATTTTTTCCAAAGTTATAGGCAAATCCTCAGTTTTGGGGTTCCACAAAATTATAGCCCCACCTTGAAATTTCGAGTTTCTAACATTAAGAAAAATCTACAAAAATTTGTGCTAACATATTCATCGATTCTAAGAAAAAATAAAAAAGAATTGGACCCATATCTCACTTCAGTGTCGGGATCCAAATACCTCGAAAATCAACGTAAATCGGGGGTACGTCTATTTAAAAATTATTTTCGACCCCTTATTGTTTGTTTTAAATTTTTATTTTGGGCTTACCTTTTATAAACCTAATTTTAGACCCCTAATTATTATTACAAAAAAGTCTAAAAATAGAAAAATCGGTTACAGTATTGAAACCAAGAAAAAACTAGGTGGGGCTATAATTTTGTGGAGCAGTTAAACTACTAAATAGACATTTAACTTTTTTTATGACATTCTTTTTTGTTCGAATTATTAATAATTAATGGATTCAGTTTGGTTTTCCATTTACTTATAAATATTTTTAGATTACAATGCTAATATAAACTATAATTTAAATAGAGTTTGACCCCGACCCCGTTCCCCGTTCCCCGTCCCCGCTCCCGAACGATTTTTTCAGACTTCTCCCCGCCCCGTTCCCCGCCCCGAAACAATTCGAAAACCCCGTTCCCCGACCCGAAAATTTTCGGGGTTTTCGGGGGTGTAAACACCATAAAATGCCAATTTTTTAGAGAATTTAAAGAAAAAATTTAGAAATTTACCTAACAATTTACAACAAATAATCTATTTTTTGGCGTTCTGCCCATACTCAAATAATCTTTTTTTTATTTTAACTAAAAAGGCGTCAATAAAACAAAGATAAGTTATAAAATTTTCAACAAAATTTCCAATGGGAAAGACATCAGATATCTGGAAATATTTTTCAAAGAGTAATTCAGAAAATTCTGCAAAATGTTTAATATGCGATAAAAACTTGGCTTGTAATAAGGGGTCTACGAAGGGTTTATGGGACCATTTCAAGTCTATGCATGAAAAGGAATATTGTCAATTTATGAACCAGGAAGAAGTTATTATGAACCAGGTATGAACCTAAATCACCTTCTGTCCCGTTGGCTATATCTGGTGAGATTGAAAGCGATCTCACTTCCAAAATTGAAGTTGAATTGGCGCAGTACAAGGCAGAGAAAAGAATTGACATTGATGGGGATATCTTTTTATGGTGGCGCCAAAATGGATGCAAATTCAATACTTTAACAAGAATAGCTCAGATGCTCCACTGTATTCCCTCCACATCAGTAAGCAGTGAACGTTTATTTTCTAAGGCTGGGATTATTTATTCAAACGATCTTCGCAATCGGTAAATATGTCCATTTTTATTTAATTTGGGTAAATAATTCTATTTAGATTGTCTGGGAAAATGGTTCAGAAAATATTGATTATTAAAGGCAATTTAAACAAGGTCGAATTAGCCCCATTGATTGATAATGAAGAGGAAGACGTGGAAGAAATTGATTCTGATGATGAATAATTTTTTGGGCAAAAAAAGTACTTATTTGTTGAATATTTTTTGAATTTATTTTTTTAACTTTTATTTTGGATAAATTAACGAAAATAGACCGAAAATGGCTTGTTTTTAGAGCATTTTTTCTTTGAAAAATTTTTTCCCTAAACCCCCGTTCCCCGACCCCGTCCCCGGCCTAATTTTGCTCCCCGACCCCGAACCCCGCCCCGAAACAATTCGAAAACCCCGTACCCCGACATACCCGCCCCCGAGCGTTCGGGGTCAAACCCTAAATTTAAATATAATATTTAAATATAACCAGATTCAGATCTGTCAGGGCATTTGAAAGTCTAGTTCCAATATGAGCAACCTATTCATAAATTTTATTCAGTAAATTTAAACTACTAAATAACTATTTTATATAACTTATAATTTTATTGTTGTAAATAAAATGTTTTTCAATTTGTAATATTTTTTATTTCAAAAATTTTGGTAAATCTAAGAAAATGAATGGCCTATACTTTAAAGATCAGAATAATATTCCCATGGCCCCCTGCTATCAGAATTTTACTGATATGATGTGCAGTATGTATGTCATTCGAGTTAAGGAATCTGTGTTCTCATGGCTGAGCTTTTGAGCAACTTATAAACTCATTAAAGTATTTTCTAGGAAGCTTCGAAAACCATTTTATAATATTTAATAAATGTACATTGTTTTGCATTGCGTGATTATTAAACAATAATGGATTCGATGTAATCTGTTGACTTAATATTTGTTGCTGGTGGTGAAGACTTTGAGCTTGATCTTTCTAAAAAAATTCTATTAGGATACAAAACTAGGTGAATCAAATTCGTAAATCGAAAATATGTAAACTCGTAATTAAGAAATTAAAAAATTCTAGTTAAGAAATTTTTAGCTTAGTTAGATCATACTAATATGTATAGATAATACAACTCCGTCTTTTTACTTTGATATGTATGTATATTGGACAAAGTGTTACAACCATAACTTAACAAACATTTTACTTTGATATGTATATTGGACAAAGTGTTACAACCATAACTTAACAAACATACAGCAAAATCGTAAATATGTGCATAAATTATTTGCGTGTATTATATTATTATGTGCATATATTATAAATTTAACCAAAGATGAACGCTGTCGACGTGTCATTGTTTGCTGACGAGCTTGATCGATTGAATCGAGTAAATTCTGAGATTGTAAACGCAGTTGGCCAAACTGTAATTACATGTTTATATAATCAATTCCATTGAATGGTATTTTATTGTGGGTTCCAGGCTTTTAATGAAAAAATTCAATCCCTATTGTGTCTTCGATCATCTCTTATATGAGATAAATTGAAAGACATACCTAGTTATAATCAGTGCTGGGTATTTGCCATTTCTTGGCTCCGGCTGCAGCTCCGGGCTTTCAAAATCTTGGCTCAGGCTCCAGCTCTGGCTCCGGGCATTTCAAATTATTGGCTTCGGCTCCGGGGGTTTCAAAATCTTAGCTCCGGCTCCGCCGGAGCCGGCTCCGGAGCCGGGCTCCGGAGCTAGATCCTGGAGCCATACCCAGCACTGGTTATAATGCGAACGGAAAATTAAAAGTCCATTTTTATTAAAAATTTAATTTTCAATGAAAACGGGATTTAGTACACGGACACATCTGTATATTCAGGAATATTGAAAAATCTTAGTAGAAACCAACCAGATCAAAACGAACAATCACCTCACCGCATTGACTAGCTAATTGTTGAACCTGTTCCATCTAATCAAAGATTTTCTCATTAATTTAATTTAAAGTCAGTTATTTATAAAAAAATAAGAGAAAATTTATCCAAAAAAAGAAAACGTTCCAAAATTATAATTGTATTGGGAAATTGGAAACTAAACCATAGATAAATTCTTAGATATATGATTAGAAGTTCCATTCGTAAATTTTTTTGTAATTTTTTTCATATTTAATTTTCTGTCAAGATATGAAATATGCCTATGAACTAATTTTAAATTAAATTAATAAATTTACATCAACTGGAGTTATTTGTGGATGATTTTGAAGATTTTGAGCTTGACCTAACTAAAAATTAGTCAGTTATTGTTTGATAAGACACATTTTTTCACTTATAAATGCAAATTTTTCGTCTTGAACGCTAAAATGACGAATTTTGGATGCTTACTGCATCTATATACAAAAAATTGTCGCCTGTGGCGTTGAAATTTCAATTTTTAATTTTTTAGTCAAACCTTGACACTGACCCCGAACCCCGACCAAAAAGTCAACTCCGACCCCGAACCACGACATGGCCTCCCCGGCAAACCCCGATCGCCGACACTTCCGACCCCGAAGGCTCGGGGTGCTACCATAATTAAAAACAATTTTTGTGATTCCTACTTCAAGGAATATTCGTATATAAAACATGCATTTGCATGTTTTCCCAAACGCCATTTTTAATAATAAATTTTAACCAGATCTCGCAATGCATTTGTATCTTGTCCTAGAGCAAGCGCATGAAGTTGGTCCCATAATGGTTGTATAAATTCACGTTGAAACGCAGTAGCGGTATCGTCATCTGCCTATAAATATACTTAAAATTTATTATTATGAAAATAAAATTATTTTTTGAGTAAATGTTATCAATGCTTTAAAGCGAGTAATTCCAGCACAAATATTCAATTAAAGTACATATGTATGATAATAAATAATTAAGACCCCTTGTCCCAAAATTTGCAGAACTTTTAGACTTAAACTTGCAAAAATGATATGATATGTAATTTTATATTGAAAGTTATAAACAAAATTCCTATTGAGTGTAGAATTCATTTCCTATTTATGCCAACAAATAGGGCACCCCAAAAATTATAATCTAAGAAATAACCAAAGATCCATAAAATTTTAAATAAAAGGTTATCTTCAATTTTCACAAGTATTAGGGTTTAGGTTTAAATGTTTTTTATTTCAAACCCGCAAACTTATGATACACTAGTTTTTTACACTATTTTTTATAACAATTTTATTTATAACACGAAAGTTACCTGTACTCGGTGATGTCGTCTGCTACCTCCAGCACTAGACACAAAGTCGAATTCACAAATAATTAAAAAAAGAATTGAAACAATAAAAATTTTGTTGTCTTTCGAATACATTTTTTGTTTTCTAATGATGAATTTTTTTAACTTTAAATTTTATTTAAGATCTAAATAAAAGATAATAACATTTAAAAATGTGCCAATCAAGGATGGACTGCCTTACGCTTCCGCCAATAAAAAATCCCGGTACTTATCGGTTATCTCCGCACACATTATTTTCCTTTTATCTCCCTCTCTCCTTCTTGCCATAAGTTACAAAAATGCAACATTTTCTTTTCCTTTTTCCCCTCTTCTTCTGTTTAATAATTACAAAAATGTCACATTTTTCCCAATCTTTCCCTTTTCTCCTTCTTTCAAAAAGTTATAAAATGTCACAGCCTTTTATGTGTCACACCTTTTAGCAAGTATATACTCGTATTTTCAAAGGGATTTTAAAGAAAATAGCACATTTTTGGCCCCCTAAATAATGTTCTTAAATTACATTTTCTCTTTTTTAAAATAAATTTATTAATTTCAAATATTTGCCTGTGAAGTTTTTGTAACTTTTGGGAAGGAGAAGAGGGAAAACAGGGAAAGAAAATGTGGCATTTTTGTAACTTATGGCAAGAAGGATAGGGGGAAATAAAAGGAAAAAATGTGTGGGGAGATAACCGATAAATACCAAAATCCCCCGTTTCCATCTGACCATTTTAAAATGCGGCTTGGCCATTTAGCATGCCAATGTGAAGCGGGTTAAGAGTTGCATCAAAATTTTTAAACATTCAAAAGTCTTTAAAGAAAAAATCAGGGACTGCATTAAAAAATATTTTGAAATTCGTTTTTTATTAGGAAATTGATTGTGTTAAGTAAAGTAAAAATCTGTGGATATGATGTATATAAATAAGGCAAAATTTGAAGCGTAAGGGCGTTAAATTAGACAGAAAGAAAAAATTTTCTTAATTTGTGATTGGCTATACGTAAAGGTCACATTTAATTATCCACGAGCAGTCATAAGGAATTACTTTAAAAATTTCCATTGATCATTATGTAAAAAAATTTAGAAAGAGAAGTCGGCATAGAGGGGATAACCTCTATTAAAGTAAGTAAATGATACCAGAGGATATTCGTGATTTTCAAAAAACCTTGACCTTGATTTCGATTGGGTACCTTGACCAGATTCTTGGCCTTGAGTCAAGGAAAAATCAAGGATTATCTTTGCCGGGATCCAGGCTTTGATTCTTGATTTTTTATTTGTACAGATATCAGCAGCTTAAGTGGAATATACTGGTAGTTAGAGGGATATTATAGGATTTGAAATGATATTACGGGATTAAGTGAACATGGAAGAGGATTTGACAGTATATCGAGTAATATAAGAGGAGTTTAGACGATTAAAGGATATCGGTGTAAAGCGACAAAGTTGAATTTGTCAATGAAATAAAATCTGGGGAATATCAAGGAGTATAAATACGGAAAATTTTAAAAGGGAAGGCGTTAAATTAGGCGGAGAAAAAAATTTTTTTAATAAGCAATTAATTGCTCACGAGATAGTCACACGGAATTAATTTTAAAATTTCCATTGTTTATGAAATAAATTTTTGTGAAGGAGGGCAGTCGGATAAGAGTCGAATGACTTTTAAAAGCGAAAAGAAAGGTGGAGATGGTGAATATAACGAGCTAAAATTGATCACTAAAATTTTTTTGAGTGATTTCTAAATTTGTTTAAAATATTTAAGAGGTGAGGAGAACGACGAGTTAAATGTGGAGGGCAATGATTAAAAATTCAATAATTTTTAAATGCCACGGGATGTTTAATCAATTAAAATAATTTTTTAATTATATAATTTTTCGGAAATCAGAATTTCAAAAAATTTATTAAAACAAGAATTTTATAAACTGTTAAAAAAACTTAAATAGATTTTAGGCTAGAAAACAAAATTAAAAAATAAGTTATTCGAGGCTTATTATTATTATTATTAGCGGTCAGTCTTTAAATTAGAGTTGGACAAAACGATACTGGTCTCGGCCAAGCCGAGACCAGTATCGACCGATACTATTGACCGATACTCAAGAACCCAATACCGAGACCGATACCATCAGTTTGAGCCATGATTGATACCGAGAAACGATACTGACCGAGACTAACAGAAATTTTTATTTTATGTCAAAAAATACGTGTAAAAATAATTTATTCATTATTATTTTAATAATTTATTCATTATTATTATTCATTATTAGCAGAGCGAGTTTTTTTAGGTTCAAAAAACCTGATAATAGGTACCTAAAAGGTTCGAAAAAAAGGCTTAAATAGGTTGAAAAAAATGCAAAAAGTGGCAAAATAGGTACGAATTTTTAACAAATAGGTTTGTATTGTTGAGTTTTTTTCAATTTTGTGTTTTCAATTTATGGTTTTTCAAATTTAACGGCCCGTAATTCGGCCCTATCAAGTCAGATTGCGCTGCTTTTGGTGTAATCAACTCAGATTGAGAAGCTCTTTCAAATGAGCTATCATTCAAAAAATCGAATTTTTCACCTCAAAATTGTCTTTTCCCCCGTATGGTTTTTCGATATTTGGGTTCATGTAACTCGGTCCTATGAAGTCATATCGCGTTGATTTTGGTGTTATTCGATTCAGCTCGGCGAGCTCTTTCGAACTAGTCACATCTTTGAGAGCTATTTTGAATAACATAAATATCGATATAAATCGGAGTCTTTGTCCTTAAGGCAATTTTTACCGATAATTGGTTAAAAAAGATAATTAAATATCAAAATTAAAAATTTTTTATAAAAAAACCCTGAGATTTGGCGAAAAAATGACTTAAATTCTATAATATTTGCGAAAATAAAGGCAAATTTTAAGATTTTTTTCAAAAAACCTAAAATAGTTTCAAAAAAGGCCGAAATAGGTTGCAAATAGGTTTTAGGTTCAAAAAGGCCGAATTAGGTTTTTTAGGTTCGAATAGGTCCAATGTAGACTCATTATTTCGACCCAAAACAATGTTTTTTGTGCTTATCTCATCAAAACTAGTTCGCAAAAAAATAGAGAAAAACCTAAAAAAACTCGCTCTGATTATTAGTCAGCGCCTTCGGCGCTGACAAGACGGCGATATTTGGAACAATTAAGAAACAAATAACAAAATTAGTTAACTTAATCTAAAAATAATTTATTAAGCTATATTAATATTTTATGGATTTTCTTTAAAAAATATATTTTAGGAATTTATTTATAAGTTATATAATTTTGGGGGTATTGCTCAGACATCTTACTTTAATAGACTACCAAATAAAATACTCTATATAAAATTGATATTGTCTATAAATTTGGAGGTGTCTAATGTTTTGTTTAAATAAAACAAGAATACCGTATTGAATGCCCGTCATTCTATTTTTCAAACGCCTTACAAAGATGGATTCTATTAGAGGAAGGCATTCGAATGGAGTAGGGCATTCGACTATAGGTAATACGGTAATTAAAAAAAATTTTTTCTGAATGTTTATTGCTTGTGAGAGCAACTTTTATGGAGAGGATTTGGGCTGCAAAAAATTATTACACGCCTATCATGCGAATATATTTACATAATCTCTAATGTAAAATTTGGCATTTCCAAAAATCGGTTCATTTATTCATTAAAATTAGTTCAAAAATTGGTTCAAAATTGGTTCATACATTCACGACTTTGAGGTTTTTAAATACTCGTCAACCATCGCTATCTATATCTTGACTACATACTCTCTAATGACGGATCCTTGCAAATATCAAAAATTTGTTTAAAAATATTCATCCTTTTAAAGTAACACCGACCTTAAATATACGTCGACTTAAAGGATAGCAAAAAATCACGAGAATGCCAACAGTCAGCTTTTATGAGTAACAAAATTTATTATTCACAAATGACAAGGGATTTATTATTTTTATTGACTTCTTAATTAGAATTTGCATCTTTGAAGTCAGTAAAAACATTAATTTGATAAATTGGAAAAGGAGTTAACAAGAAAATAAATGAATTATCATTGGATAACTAATCGTTTTTGCATGGTTCTATCACGGTCGCCTTGGAAGTGAAGTCTCCGAGCAAAGGAAAAACCCTCCGACGAATGAGATAAGTTCTCTCTCCTCTCCCGTGATTTATTGACATTTTCTGAAAATTTATAAAAGCTAAAACTATTTGTATATTCTTAACTACCGAAACGCACCTATTTGAAGTTTGCGCGTAATAAAACCCCCATAAAAATTATTACCAGAAAAGTATCTTTTGGCTAAATTATTGCAGCCGATTTGGATTAACAAAAGCTCATCATCATCTGTATCTAAAACTTTTTAAAAAATTGTCTAATATAACTTAACCTAAAGCAAATAAATAAAATAAATAAAATAAAATAATCACTAAAAAAGTAAATTTCCAAAAATATAATTTTCCTAATTTTAAAACCGTTTTCAATTTTAAGTTTTGGTCAAATACCGGTTTAATTTTGGGTGAATTTTTAAAAAAATCATCGTTTTCATAAATTCTTGATTGACAATTTCTCAAAAACGGTTAATTTTTGTCAGTAAATTTCATAAATTCCGTTTTAAAACCAGTCGTGAACAACCCTAATTCAAAACAAATTTCCCTATTTTTCATCAAAGACATTTTTGCTAAATTCAGCTCCCCCTCTCAGAACTTTAATCCCCTCTTTAATATATCCACCTTTTTGATAGATGTCAAAATATATAATTAATTTAATAAAAATTGTAAAATTTTCATTTGTTAGTGCAAATATAGTAAGATTTTAGTAATTAAGGAATGTCTTTTATTTCTAATCAGTCAATTATTAATATATGGCTCCACTAAAGGACATAGTAAAAATGTTCAAACAAAAATTTTACTTGGTCCAAGAACAAGTCTCTCAACAAAAAGTGAAAAAGTCCTAAAACTTAACTTTTGAGCTTATTTCTTTATTAATTTTTTAACAGTTTTTTACTAAATCTAATTTTTATACTAAAACTAAAAATAACAAAATAAAATGAATATTCGATAAAAAGAATTTTATCTTTGTTTTTGTTTGCATTTTACCCATAATTTTTTTTTGTTTTTTAAATTTTTAATATTTTTTTGAGTTTTGATTTTTAAAATTTTTATGTAATTTTCTGAAATTTTTTCGTTTTTAGACCTAATTTGTACATTTTTTGGTACATAAATCTTTGTCTAGTCTATGAATTTACCAATAGGTAACTTAAATAATCTTCGCTTTAGTTTCGATCAGACTCATCATTATCTCCTCCTCCAACGTTCGACGCTTGACCTTCTGAAAATTAAACAATGAAATTTTAATTTCTAATTCTATTTCTAATAAAAAAATTTTGGAAAATGTTTAATTAAATGATTACCGCTAACAATTACCTATAATAATAATAATTACCCCTCTATACAAACGGATATAGTCAGGACGCATAACTATACTTATTTTGGAAATGCAAGATTAAATTATTTACTCATAAAAGTTCAAATATCAAAGTTAGATTTACTTTTTTGTCACATACCTTTTTTGCAACGATTAAGATGTCTTGTTAAATTCTGTAAATATTTAGATGACATTTCCGTACCGCATTTCTTGCATGTAACCATACCATTCTCAGTCTCTGTAAAATGATTCCAGGTTGAAGAAGTTTTGCCTCCTGTAATATCAAATATTCTTTAATTATATTTCTATAGTTAAAACAAGCTATTTAATTTTAGTCACTTATTCTGGTCACTAGTATTTTCGATGATCGTAACTGTATTGCCGAAATTAAATTTACTTCTGTATTTTGAGAAAAATATTATTCATAGAATCAAGAGAATTTTCTTCAACAATTCAAATTAACATTATAATTCAGGAATATGAAAATCTTTAACCATTTTTATTTTACCGATGGAATTTTTGAACAAAAAATACGCTAGTTATTACTTTTTGGAAAATTTACCTTTGCAAGAAGTTTCAACACGTCAGACAAAACACGGACGAACTCGGAAAGACAACACAGACGAACTCGAACAGACAAAACACGGACGAACTCGGACAGACAGAACACGTACACACATCGGTCAGTCAAAATACGGGCAGAAAAAAAGTTTTGCTTAGAGTATTGGGAATAAAATAAAAAAAGAATTAGCAATTTTCGTTGACTTTGAAGAAAGTTATGGCATGAACAAAAGGGGAGGAAAATTTGCCGCACCCTGTATAATTCGGCATTCTTGTCTTTTAAGCAGCCTATTTGGCATTTTATACAACCTATTCAGGTACATATTTTTAGGTTTTTAAAACCTAAAAATACGCTTCCATGTTATTACATATTAGAAAATTTACTTTTGCAAGAAGTTTCTATATGGTCTAGTAAATTCTTCAAATATTTGCTTGGCATAACATGTTTGCATTTATTACATTCAACTTCATCATTATCAACTGATGTAAAATTATCCGTTGCTGTTTTGTTAACTATAATTGAAATATTCTTTAACTTTACAATTTTAAGTAATTTTATTGAATAAATTCGAAAAATATTAATCTAATTTATCTATAAAGTAAAAGTGAGATATTTGGAGTTCCATCTGATTTTAGTAATTTTTTTGGTTACGGTTCTTATTTTCTTATAAAAATACGATCCAGATCAAAGGTCAATTTCAATTGTACGCAGATTCTGCATTCTGTGCACAGAACACAGATTCCGTGTAAATTCTGTTTTAATTAAATTCTGTGTGCACAGAATCTGCGGACTCCTTTTTCCGCAGAATCTGTGGAATAATTAAAACAGATTTCTGTGGTTCTGTGTCTGTGCACAGAATTAAATCCGCAGAATCTGTAGACAATTAAAATAGGCCCCAGACATAAATCAGAGAGTTATGTGTATACATAAGAAAAAAATGTAGCTATGCATTTAAGTAATTTTCAAAAATTTATATGTATATTTAATTACGTTTCCAACAAGTTGTAAGATGAGTTTTTAAATTTCCTAAATATGCAGACATTTCCCGACCGCACACTTTACAAGCAACTTTATCATTTCCAATTTTAGTAAAATGATTCCATGTTGAAGAAGATTTTCCTGTAATATCAAATATTCTTTAATTTTTTAATTAAAAAAATTGAAAACTAAATTTGTCATTTTATAAGAAATTTAAGAATAATATGTACAGACATGAGATTATAATGTTCTTTCTGTTACCAAACTTTTGTGAGATTTCAGATCAGATATCTGGGGATTTCGGTCGGTAACGGATCCGAATATACTTGGGTTAGGATATTGGATCCTTGTGTCCTACGATTTCCTTTATTCACAGTTAAATGTGATTATGACTTAGTCAGAGTTTAACTCCCTTAGAGCTAACATAATGTTTATATTAACTTAAAGAAATAATCCTCACATGCAGGGATGACACGGATTAGGGAAAATTTCTTACATATTAGGAATTCTTATTATGAAAGTGGCATATTTGAAATTATTCCTATTTTATATTCCTATGCTATATTATTATATTTTAAATCATATGTTATATTACGTTTGGATTGTAGTATATATGAGTTGAGAGGATCAATAGCCTGAATTTGATGATATTCCGGATTTTCATTGAATGTTACAGTATATCCAGCTAGAAAATTTTTGAATGCTTCAATAAAAATTTAAACATTTAAAAATCAAAGAATTGGATCCTGTAGCTAGGATTGGTCCAATTATATCATCAAAAATCATATCGTTACCATTTAATGGAATAATTTTGTCGGACCGATCAGAACGTGGATGACATTCAGATCGACAATAAATTTTTAAATCGACAAATTTAAAAACTTACTGTCTTGAATATCTTGAACACCATATCCTTGTTCAACATTTCCTTGTGCATCATGTCCCTGTCCGCCAAAGCCTTGTCCGCCATATCCTTGTGTATGATGTCCTTGTCCATGCGAGCTTGTCGATCCAACTCTTTCTTTTCCTTTCTTACTAGTGCATTCCAACAAAACGAACAAATTTGAAATAATTAAGAAACAAGTGACAAAATTAGTTAATTTCATCTAAAAATAATTTATTTGTTATATGGTTATTCTGTTATCTTCTAGAAGAATATTGTTGTCAAAAAGCTTCTTCAGTTAAGCTTATTTTAAGGTTAAAAGTTAAGGTAAGATTGACTGGAGATAAGGAGTCGAGGTGTATGTGACCAGACAAAATAGTAAGATACAACTAGAGAGAAGCTAGCACTGGCTTTTAAACTATCATAAGCTGGCCTTCCAAAATTCTTAAAACAAATTGAGAATTGGAGCTTATAAATTAATTTTTAAAATTATTTGTTTATAAAGAGTTCCCACCACTGACTTCCGTCAAAACGGAGAAAGTTAAAAGAATCAAGAAAGAAGTCAACAAGATTGTTAATTTAATCTAAAATTTTCTTATATATATTATTCTTACATTCTCAGTAAAATATATAATTTAGTACATTAAATACCGATACCAGTAACGTTTTAATCAACTCTAGTTTATTGCCACTTATCCAATGATAAAAAAACTGGTATCCTTATTAAAAGACATAAGCATTTAAATAGTTTTAGTACATATTAAATTTGCAAATCGTGGCGCTAATTTGCCGCACCCTGTATTAAATTTGAAGCGGTTTTATAAAAAAATACAAGGATGGAATTTGAGAAATAAGTCTATTGAATTGACTTTTTATTGGGTAATTAATTAATTTAAATTTATTAAATGAAATAAAAGCTAGAGAATAGTAAGAGTTATAAATGCAAAAAATTTTAAGGGTCGGGGGAGTTAACTGACAAATTTTATTCATACCAAAGGGTATACAATATACCACTGAAATGGATGATTATATGAAAAAGAATGTTACAAATTGGGATTAACAAGAATAGTAGTCATTTTGAAAAAATTAGTGGACACAAATAAGTAAGCTGTTTTAAGTTATTTTTGAATTTGCTTAAAAAGAAAAATATATATTGGGGGTGAGAAAACAAATAAATTATGTTGGGAATGTCAAAAACAAATAAATTATGTTGGGAATGTCAAAAACAAATAAATTATGAGACGTCAAAATAAATAAATTATTTGGAAATGAGAAAATAAATGAGTTGTTTAAATCTTTAAATATGTCAGGTTTGGGGGTGGGGAGATTGTCATAAAGAAAAATTAAATAAGAGGGGTTATAATTCTAATCTGCTTGAGAATTTTTTGAATTTAAAGTTAAAAGGCAGTTATGTAAAAAATTTTTTTTCAATATTATGATGTGTACTCAGGGATTCTTTAATATTTAGGATTTCGATTGTATTGGATTTAGGTTATTATTTTTAGTTTCTGAAGAATATGAGGTAGTGTGGGTCTTAAATTGATTTTGAAATTGTTTAACGTGTGGCCTGTAAGGATATTTTTAGGAATTAGGTTCCAAATATTTACTGTTCTGTTTATGAAGGAATTTATTGTTTTGGCGTTTTTATCTGAAACCTGGATGATATAATCATGCTTTCTGCTTGGGCGTGTGTTTAGTGTGAAAAGCTCGTTAGGGATTAAACTTGTATGGTTGAATAGGATTTTGTACATTGTTATAACATCTATAAAATACCTTCTGACTTGTAGAGGTTCGAGTTGGAATAATTTTAGTCTTTCGGTATAGTTGAGATTTTTCCTCTTACACTTTAAAAGAGCGATCTTAGTAAAAAATTTTTGTACCCTTTCTAAATCCTTAGTTAATTCCTTTGAGATTGGGTTCCATATTGGGGATCCATATTCTAGAGTAGGCAGAATATATGTTTTAAAGATGTTACCCCAGGTTTTGGGATTGGACGTATGAATGTGACGTAGTACCTGGTGGGATCTTAAATATCCAAGTTTGCATATGTTTTTTATATGTTTTTTGAAGGTAAGTTTATGATCAATAAGAATGCCTAGATCTTTTACTGTTTCCACGTGTTGTAGTTCATGGTCTAAGATGTTATACGGCTTTTTTGAATTTTTACTACCTATATTGAATACATAAGATTTATTTAGGGATATATTAAGGCCCCAATCCTTTGCCCAGGAATTGAGGATATCGATTTTTTCCTGTAAGAGATTGTCTTGTGTTTTATAGATATGGGTTATTTTAATATCATCAGCGTATAGTGAAGTAAATATATTATCCCCTAATTTTGACGGGAGGTCATTTATGTAAATGGTAAACAACAGGGGGGCCAAGATTGAGCCTTGTGGAACCCCGGAGAATATTGGTAATGTGGTTGATTCTTCTTTATTGATTCTTACAGAAAAAGTACGATTTTTAAGAAAGTTCCCTATCCATGTGTGTATTTTGCCTCTTATTCCATAAGAATATAATTTATTTAGAAGGTATTGTGTGGGGACCTGATCAAAAGCCTTTTGTAAATCTATGTATATTACATCGATATTTTTTTTGTGGAGAAGGCCCTCATACCATTTATTTAAAGTAAATATCAGTTGGGTTGTTGTAGACCGTTTGGGTAGGAAACCGAATTGATTTTTCGATAGTAAATCATTTTCAATAAGGAATTTCATCACTTCTGAGTGAATTATTTTTTCAAAGATTCTGCAAGTGGTAGAGGTGAGTGATATGGGTCTATAATTTTTAATATCTGATTTATTTCCATTTTTAAATATAGGTATGATTGTTGAGTGTTTCCATTTGTCTGGTATTTCCCCTGTGTCTAAAGAGATACGAAAAGTTTCACATAGGCTGGGAGCAATTATGTCATGGAAATTTTTTAGTATTTTGTAGGGTATGTCATCCTGTGTGGAGGAGTTTTTGTTAGGGAGTGCTTTAAGGGTATTTGCGACTGTTATTATGTCGAAGTCTATATCTTCTATATGATTTTGACTTATTATAGGAAATGTGTTTGTTAAATTTTGATTTTTTGGTATATTGTTAAATAGTGCGGAAAAATGGGTTGCAAAAGCTTGACATTTTTTGGAATCTTCTATTAGGTATTCGTTGTTATTAATTAGTACTGGAATAGGATGCCTAGATTTTATACTTGTTTTTATATGTTTATGTATTAAATCTTTGTTGTTAGAGATCTTGGAAATAGAGTTATTTTCGTAGTTTCTGACTAAGTATTTAATTTTATTGGACATTTTATTGTATTCAATTCTCAATGAGGGGTTTTGTTTCATTTGTTTGAAGAGGGTATATTTATCTTTAATTGCTTTTTGTATATGGGATGGGTAGTGTTGCCGTGATTGGTTTTTGTTAGGTGCAAAAGGAATATTTTGCTCAATTATATTTTGAAAAAGTAGAAGAAAGTTATCGAATTTTTCGTTAACTGATTTTGATGTGGTTGGGAATGCTTCCATTAATGATAAGTTATACGCTACAATTGGCTTTATTCTGTTTATGTTAGTTTTAGTGAAAGCACGGTACAGGATATTTTGTGTCAGTTCTTTTGTAAATTTGATGTTGAAATCTACCCGGAAATGGTCAGAAGTTGAAAACCCATCCTTGACTTGAATATTATCTATTAAATTGATTTTGTTTGTGATAATTAGGTCGAGAATTGACCCCGAGATATGTGTCGGATCTTTTATTAGCTGTTTAAATTGATAGTTAGCAATAAAATCTAGAAATATTTCGTCCATAGTTAACGAGGAGGAGAGAGTATTCCAGTTAATTTTGGGTTTATTCAGATCGCCACATATGAGAGTGTTAAGAGTATAAAATTTTCTGAGTGTTTTAATTAATTGTTCGTTTGCATTTTTCGTTAGATTTGGTGGAAAGTATATTAATATCAGTCGTAGGTTTGGAGAACCTTTTTTAATTATGTCAATAATGATTAATTCGTATCCAAATTGGGTCTGGGTGTAAACTTCGGCTGCTTTTATTGGATTTAATGTTAATATAGCTACCCCTCCTCCCTTTTTTTTCTTTTTAGAGGAGCGGTTACAGGTAAATACTGAGTATTTTCCCTTAGCATTTAATTCATTGGAGAGCATGATATTATCCTGCATCCAGGTTTCAGTAACGCAAATTATGTCGTATTGATTTTGCAATATAAAATTTTTAAATTCCTTAATTTTGTTAATAAGCGATCTGCTATTTATTAGAACAGATTTGAGGTTAGATGTTTGTTTATCTTTATTGTAAGTGTTAATGCTTTTATTGGGTATATTAAGACCTGTAGTATTTCTAAGATTTAAAGGTTTTTGGATGTGGCTATGGCATAAATATCGTTCACCTAAATATTTTTGAATCCCTGGATTATCCTATATAAGTGTTTTACGAAGGTTGGGAATATTTTCACGCAATGTAATTGTATTCGCATAAATAATCCAGTCACCTTTATCTTCGGACCTTTTTTGAGTACATTGAGCCTGCAATTTTTTGCGATTAGTGCGTTCTTCCAATGTCATAGATTCTCTGATGCCCAGATTTTTGAATATTGGTGATTGTTTAATGTTGTTGTGTTGTTTGGACCAATTGCGTAGAGTAGCTGTCTGAAAATATGAAGAGGGAAAGACGACTTTTAGAAGAGGTGGGACACCTTTCCTAGTTGGGAGATCCTTGCCTAATCTATATACAGATTGAGGACAAATCTCGATACCCAACTTATCGAGAATACAATTTACATTTTGTCGATCTTCATTTGCTCTTGCAGAGGGTAATGCTTGTTTAGAAGATGGGAGCCCCGAAATTACAACAGACCGCTTCCTTTCTTTTTCAGCAATAGAATTGTCAATATGATGTTGGGAGATTTGCTGGTGCTGGGTCATATCAGATATTATACACCCAGCAGTTTTTAAGAGATTATTGAGTTGTGAAATAATGGTTTTGGCAGAATCTGATATTGTGGGGTCTTCCTGAATAGGGTCTAAGTTTAAATTAGCAATTTGATCCAAAAATTGTTGTCTTTTAGATGGGAGTTCGGGCGAATAAGAAGTTAATGGACGTTTAATTGGAGTTTTATTAGAATTAGATGCAGATTTGGGATTAACAAGAATAGTAGTACGCTAGTTATTACTTTTTGGAAAATTTACCTTTGCAAGAAGTTTCAACACGTCAGACAAAACACGGACGAACTCGGAAAGACAACACAGACGAACTCGAACAGACAAAACACGGACGAACTCGGACAGACAGAACACGTACACACATCGGTCAGTCAAAATACGGGCAGAAAAAAAGTTTTGCTTAGAGTATTGGGAATAAAATAAAAAAAGAATTAGCAATTTTCGTTGACTTTGAAGAAAGTTATGGCATGAACAAAAGGGGAGGAAAATTTGCCGCACCCTGTATAATTCGGCATTCTTGTCTTTTAAGCAGCCTATTTGGCATTTTATACAACCTATTCAGGTACATATTTTTAGGTTTTTAAAACCTAAAAATACGTTTCCATGTTATTACATATTAGAAAATTTACTTTTGCAAGAAGTTTCTATATGGTCTAGTAAATTCTTCAAATATTTGCTTGGCATAACATGTTTGCATTTATTACATTCAACTTCATCATTATCAACTGATGTAAAATTATCCGTTGCTGTTTTGTTAACTATAATTGAAATATTCTTTAACTTTACAATTTTAAGTAATTTTATTGAATAAATTCGAAAAATATTAATCTAATTTATCTATAAAGTAAAAGTGAGATATTTGGAGTTCCATCTGATTTTAGTAATTTTTTTGGTTACGGTTCTTATTTTCTTATAAAAATACGATCCAGATCAAAGGTCAATTTCAATTGTACGCAGATTCTGCATTCTGTGCACAGAACACAGATTCCGTGTAAATTCTGTTTTAATTAAATTCTGTGTGCACAGAATCTGCGGACTCCTTTTTCCGCAGAATCTGTGGAATAATTAAAACAGATTTCTGTGGTTCTGTGTCTGTGCACAGAATTAAATCCGCAGAATCTGTAGACAATTAAAATAGGCCCCAGACATAAATCAGAGAGTTATGTGTATACATAAGAAAAAAATGTAGCTATGCATTTAAGTAATTTTCAAAAATTTATATGTATATTTAATTACGTTTCCAACAAGTTGTAAGATGAGTTTTTAAATTTCCTAAATATGCAGACATTTCCCGACCGCACACTTTACAAGCAACTTTATCATTTCCAATTTTAGTAAAATGATTCCATGTTGAAGAAGATTTTCCTGTAATATCAAATATTCTTTAATTTTTTAATTAAAAAAATTGAAAACTAAATTTGTCATTTTATAAGAAATTTAAGAATAATATGTACAGACATGAGATTATAATGTTCTTTCTGTTACCAAACTTTTGTGAGATTTCAGATCAGATATCTGGGGATTTCGGTCGGTAACGGATCCGAATATACTTGGGTTAGGATATTGGATCCTTGTGTCCTACGATTTCCTTTATTCACAGTTAAATGTGATTATGACTTAGTCAGAGTTTAACTCCCTTAGAGCTAACATAATGTTTATATTAACTTAAAGAAATAATCCTCACATGCAGGGATGACACGGATTAGGGAAAATTTCTTACATATTAGGAATTCTTATTATGAAAGTGGCATATTTGAAATTATTCCTATTTTATATTCCTATGCTATATTATTATATTTTAAATCATATGTTATATTACGTTTGGATTGTAGTATATATGAGTTGAGAGGATCAATAGCCTGAATTTGATGATATTCCGGATTTTCATTGAATGTTACAGTATATCCAGCTAGAAAATTTTTGAATGCTTCAATAAAAATTTAAACATTTAAAAATCAAAGAATTGGATCCTGTAGCTAGGATTGGTCCAATTATATCATCAAAAATCATATCGTTACCATTTAATGGAATAATTTTGTCGGACCGATCAGAACGTGGATGACATTCAGATCGACAATAAATTTTTAAATCGACAAATTTAAAAACTTACTGTCTTGAATATCTTGAACACCATATCCTTGTTCAACATTTCCTTGTGCATCATGTCCCTGTCCGCCAAAGCCTTGTCCGCCATATTCTTGTGTATGATGTCCTTGTCCATGCGAGCTTGTCGATCCAACTCTTTCTTTTCCTTTCTTACTAGTGCATTCCAACAAAACGAACAAATTTGAAATAATTAAGAAACAAGTGACAAAATTAGTTAATTTCATCTAAAAATAATTTATTTGTTATATGGTTATTCTGTTATCTTCTAGAAGAATATTGTTGTCAAAAAGCTTCTTCAGTTAAGCTTATTTTAAGGTTAAAAGTTAAGGTAAGATTGACTGGAGATAAGGAGTCGAGGTGTATGTGACCAGACAAAATAGTAAGATACAACTAGAGAGAAGCTAGCACTGGCTTTTAAACTATCATAAGCTGGCCTTCCAAAATTCTTAAAACAAATTGAGAATTGGAGCTTATAAATTAATTTTTAAAATTATTTGTTTATAAAGAGTTCCCACCACTGACTTCCGTCAAAACGGAGAAAGTTAAAAGAATCAAGAAAGAAGTCAACAAGATTGTTAATTTAATCTAAAATTTTCTTATATATATTATTTTTACATTCTCAGTAAAATATATAATTTAGTACATTAAATACCGATACCAGTAACGTTTTAATCAACTTTAGTTTATTGCCACTTATATAATGATTAAAAAACTGGTGTCCTTATTAAAAGACAAACATTTAAATAGTTTTAGTACATATTAAATTTGCAAATCGTGGCGCTAATTTGCCGCACCCTGTATTAAATTTGAAGCGGTTTTATAAAAAAATACAAGGATGGAATTTAAGAAATAAGTCTATTGAATTGACTTTTTATTGGGTAATTACCTAATTAATTTAAATTTATTAAATAAAATAAAAACTGGTGAAAAGCAAGAGTTATAAATGCAAAAAATTTTAAGGGAGGGGGGAGTTAAGGTAATGTAAAAAAATATTTTTTAATGGTGATTGGCTGAGGGAAATGACACATGTAATAAAAGGTAATTAAAATAAAATTTAGAGTGTTTAGTAAGAATTTTAAAGAGGAGAGAGTTAAATTAGATTGAGAAAGAAATTTTTTTATTTGTGACAGTGATCGGACAAATCGAATATTCGAATCTTAATAGTTTTTACGAATAGCCCGATTTCGAATTAAACATTGTTCCTCAGCCAACATCTAATTAGTCTAACGAACTCAAATAAAGAGTTTACTTTTCGTAGCACTATAGTAGATCCTAAAACTTTTTTGCTAGGAAGACTTAAAGCCATATTAATTGAAGCCATAATTAAATAAAAGGATAAGCGTCAAAATAAGAAACAAAAACTTCAAAATACTTTTTTGTAACAAGAAACGGTTTTTGAATTTCAGAAAGACAAGAAACCTGAAGTCCTCCTTTTAGCGTCACGAAGTCAAATGTTTAAAAATTTCTAAATATAAATAACACCAAAACAAAGTCTAGACGAAAATCGAAAGAAACGATCTTCAAAATCGAAATTTCGAAACAGCCCTTGAGAAGAGACGATAGGAGAGTTGGCAATATTATATAGGAGAGAGGGCATGAGAGGTGAGAGATGCCAAGATAGGAGAGGAGATGGAAATGCCAAGAGAGGCCTTGTCTTTCCTTATTAAATTATTTCAAAATTTTTTATAGAGAAAAATAAAAGTTATTACATAATTATAAAAAAATAAATAAAACTTTCTTGAGACTAGTGTTTTTCCATTAAATATTTAGTTTTTAGAGTTTTATTTCAAATTTTAGCAGATAAGATTCTGCCACTTAAAATAATCAAGCACAAACGAGGGTTTATAGAGGAAATAATCAAAGTTTTACTGTGATACTGATATATTTTTTAATTTATCTTTTAAAGAATTTGGAGCATGCACAAGTGTTAATAATTCTAATTACAGGATTTACTAAATTAAAATTAATTTTCTTAAAGCGATAAGCAAACAATATTCTCGTGTCCTAGTTCATTTTAAGCCATAACATTAATCGGGGCACGCCCAAGTAGGCGCGCGGCCAAGTAGGCGCAAAGCCATAACTACCTGGAAATCTTCTGGACTTCAAAAATTTTGGTACCCTTCTCTTTAGCTCGACGAGAGGAATCGTTTAATACTAAATTTTGAAAGATGTTGGAAATAATGTTAAATTACAATCAAAATATGTGTGATTTATTTTTTATGATTAATTCTTTATTTTTAAATTCTTTAATTTTAAATCCAAAAATGTCCTTTTTAAATATATTTTCTTATTCATGCAATTTCTTAAACTTTATTTTTATTTTACATTCTTAATCATTTTTGTCATTTCCCTGTTTATATAAACTCAGCTAATTCTGTTGCTTCAGCTTCATTTTCACTTTTTAAAATTCCCAAAAATCCCCTTAAGCCTAATTGTAAAATTATTATTAAATTGAATAAATATTAATAAAGAAATATTCCTTTTTTGGATAAACTTAGAAGGGCTAGAAATAATTAAAAAGATATTGTTTCTAACATTTGGTGCCACTCGGTCTAATTGTTCAAACTGAGCTCATCAGAACGTTCAATTTTTGAACGTGTTGGAATCGCTCAACGTGTTTCTTCGCGCCCAAATCAACAACCAAAGACATCAATTCAAAGGAAAGTTTTATTAAATAGAAATCGGGTAGCTCAAAATTTATTAAATAGAAGTTTAAAGGTTGTTCGGCAAAAACCAAGCGAATTACAGCCGGCTCAAATACAACAAGCTGCTAATTCACAACCTTTAATTATTCAAATACAGCCTCAACCTGCTCCAAACGCTCAACAGCAAGGAAGCAGCGTGCAATTAAATAATAGACAAAATTACCAACAGCCCCGACGTTATTGGAGGCATTGGCAACAGAATCAGAGGCAACAGAACTACCGACAACTAAGAAATCAGAGAAACTTTCGTGGGCAGCGCAGAAATTTTAGACAACACCGCAGAAACTACCGATTTGTGAGAGGCCAACAATTCTTCCGTGGTCAACAACAAGCTTTTAGAGGTCAAATTTACCGAGGTCCAAGGACATTTTACAGTAGGCAAATTTTTCAAAGGGGAAATGTCTGGAGTAATACAAGAGGCAATCAATGGGCTGAAAGAGCGCCTCGTCAGATACAATACGGCGGCTACAGACGCCGATTTTAGAATTGCTGCTGATTTAGGTATGGAAGAAAAAATTTTAACAGCTAAAAGAATGATAAAATATATAACTTTAACTAAAAAGAAAATAAGTAATTTATTAAATGATTTAGACGGCCAGACAGTCAATTATGTAAATCTTTTTCCGACTTTAGACAGGGAAGAAAAAATAGAGGAAAAGAATGAATATAAAAATTTTGCAAATGGGCCAGAGGGTTATCTAACTATTATGGAAGAAGCCCGGGAAATTATTGAGGCCCTAAATGAAAATGAATATATTTTAGAAGAAATTTTAAATAATAATACAGGGCAGGCACAAAGACAGGCAAACGAAATGAATGTCAAATTGCCAGAAATAAAACTGCCAGAATTTTCGGGGGATACTAAAAATTGGCAAAGTTTCTTCGAAGAATTTAAAGCGGCAGTAGATGAGCAGCCCATTCCTGATAAAAGGAAAATGCAGTATTTAAAAAGTGCCTTGAGAAATGAAGCCCTAGAAATTGTTGAGCCATATCCGTTGGAAGCGGGTAATTACAAGCTCGTTTTAGATCTCCTAAAAAATAGATTTGGGGATAAAATAACAATCAGAAGCAGCCTGCATTCTGAACTTAGAAAATTGCCCAGGGCCAACCAATTTGTGCCCGAAATTAGAAAAACATTGAGAAAAATTGAGGCAATTATAAATCAGTTAAAATTAATGGGCGAAAATACAGAGCACCAACAGCTCGTTTTAGAAGTGGAATCAAAAATGCCCAAAAAGATACTGACTGAAATATTTAAAAGAAAAAGAACAGACCCACTATGGTCTTTAGAAAAATTATTGAAATTTTTAGATGAATATTTAAAATTAGAAGAAGATGTGCACATGCTCCATAAAGATTTCGGTTCAGAATTAAATGAAAGGCCCTATCAGAAAAAAGATAATAGAGAGCCTGAAAAATATAAAAATAGAGAACCTGAAAAATATAATAATAGAGAAATTTATAAAAAATTTAAGGGAACAGCTATGTACGCGTTCCAAAAAGAGCAAAAGCACGCATGTAAATTCTGTTCTCTCTCTCATTGGGAAGATAAATGTGAGAAATATAAAACTAAAGAGGAGAGAATAAAAAGAATAAAAGAGCTAAAAATTTGTTTTAAATGTTTGAGAAATAATCATCGCTCTATAGATTGTAAGGCCAATACATTTTGTTATAATTGCAAGAAAAATGGCCACATTTCTGTTTTTTGTCATAATTTATATACAAAAGGGCAACAAAAACCAAATCCCATGAAAAATTTTGAAAAATTTGGGAATGAT
Organism: Meloidogyne incognita; assembly: GCA_036172945.1. Classification (NCBI taxonomy): domain Eukaryota; kingdom Metazoa; phylum Nematoda; class Chromadorea; order Rhabditida; family Meloidogynidae; genus Meloidogyne; species Meloidogyne incognita. The sequence continues at coordinate 1,020,297 of JARQAC010000035.1, forward strand.
TTTAATAAAAGAAAACAAATGTGTCTGGCCGTCAAAGAAAATTCTGAGAATTCTGAAAACGAAAATGATATATTAATTCAAAATTTTGCAAATAAAAAAGAAATTAAAGAAAAAGATAATGAAAAGACACTTTTACAGGTTGCGCAAGTAAAAATAAAAAATCCAATAAAGAAAAAGTTTTTGAATGTGGAAGCGTTTTTCGACTCTGGCTGTGAAATCACGCTTTTACATAATTCAACTGCGTCAAAACTTGGACTAAAACCTATTGGGCACAAAGAATTTAGAGGAATTGGACTTTTCAATAAAACTATAACTGTTAATGCGCCTATTTATATTATTGATTTAATTTGTTTAAATAATGATAAAATAAATATGGTTGTGAGAGGTACTAATGATATGGTTGAATATTTAGAAAAAATTAAAATAAATAATAGAATTGACCAAATGTCAAAAATAAATATTGGGCAAATCGAAACGGTAAAACCCGAAATATTAATAGGTGCCGATTATTACGGATTAATTTTTGGAAATAAACAATTAAAATCTGGATTTTTAACCGTTGATACAAAAATTGGAAATATAATCTATGGCAAAGGAAAAATTTCTAAAGGCTCTGAAAATCCAAAAATTTGTCAAATGGTAAATACAGATCTTTGGTGGGAATTAGAAGGTCTAGGCATTGACATAAAAAAGGAAACTGAAGAAGATAAATTTGCCATAGAACATTTTAAATCAAATATAAAAAGGGAAAACAATGGTCGATATATTGTTTCCTGGCCCATTAAAGAAAATCAAACTTTAGCTGACAATTTTTGGATTTCAATGAAACGTTTACAAGGGGTTTGGAATAAATTAAATAAAAACCCTGAAATTTTAGAAAAATATAATCGATTATTTGTCGAACAAGCTCAAAATTGTATTATAGAAAAGTGTGAAAAGGAAAGTGAAATAGCCCATTATATACCCCACCATTGCGTCATAAACGAAGAAAAGAAGAAAGTAAGAATTGTTTTTGACGCTTCTTGTAGGACAAAGGATGGATTGAGTTTAAATCAAATAATTTTGAGGGGTCCAGTTTTATTGCCCGATATTTGTGGAATGCTTTTAAGACTTAGAACCTTTAAAAATTTGATTGCGGCTGACGTAAAGGGGGCGTTCCATCAAATAGCAATCAATGAAGCTCAACGTGATTTAACACGATTTTTATGGATTAATGACATAAAGGCACCCCCAACTTATGAAAATATTGTTAAATGGAGATTTGCCAGGATGCCCTTCGGGGTAATCGCAGCTCCATATTTATTAGCAGCCGTAATTAATTACCACATTGAAAATTTGAATTCGCCATTGAGTGTTGAATTAAAAAGGGGTATTTATGCGGATAACGTCTTTCTCTGTGCCGAAAATGAAAAAGAGGCAAAACAAAAATGTCAAAAGGTATCTAAAATATTTGAAGAGGCAAAAATGAATTTACACGAATTTTGTAGCAATTTGAATGAAATAAATAAAACATTTGGAGATAAAGAGCAAAAGAACCCAATAAAACTTTTGGGTCTCAATTGGAATTTAGAAAAAGACACAATCTTAATTGAACTGAAAGAAATTAAAGAAACGAAATGGACGAAAAGAAGTGTCTTAAAATCTTTAGCTAGCTCTTTTGACCCACTTGGATTTTTAGTACCCGCTAATTTGCCTCGAAAATTATTCTTCCAAGGTTTATGGAAAACAGATAAAACTTGGGATGAAGAAATTGAAAAAAATGAATGTGAAGATTGGAATAAAATTAAAGTAGATTATGGCAATTTCCAAATAAGGCGAATTTCAGTCAATAAACAAAATCCAACTGAGTTACATATTTTTGTCGATGCTTCCGGTAAAGCATACGCAGCAGTCGCTTATTTAAGACAATTAGAGAAAAATGGGGTACAAACTTCTATAATAATGTCTAAAGGAAAATTAGCCCCAATAAAAAATAAATTAACAATTCCCCGATTAGAATTAATGGCAAGCGTTGCTGGAAAAAGAATGTCAGATTTTATAATAAAAGAAATTGATATTAAATTTACAAAAATATATATCTGGACTGATTCTAAATGTGTACTTTCATGGATTTTATTGTCAAACATTGAGAAGCTGCCAAAATTTGTAAAAAATAGAATTAAAATTTTGAGAGAAAATAAAGAAATTGAATGGAAATACGTTCCCACAGAGAAAAATCCGTCAGATATTGCGTCACGTGGTTGCACTACAAATGAACTGAAAAATTATAAAGAATGGTGGAAGGGTCCGCAGTTTTTGAATGAGAGTGAAGAAAAGTGGCCCCAATCACCAGAGTTAAAAAGGAATGAAAAAGAGTGGAGTAAAGATTTGGAAGAAATAAAAATTGAAATGTTGACAAAGGATTTAATCAATACGGAATTGCGTAATGAATGGCCTAAACTTGTAAATATTTCAACCGCGTTTTGTAAAGCAATAAAAAATTTTGGAAGTAAAATTAAATTTAAAACAGAATTTGGGACAAATTTACAAAAAATTAAAAATAAAGTAGATTTAAGAAAAATGGGTGAAATATTATTAATAATAGAAGCCCAAAATAAATACCCGCCAACTGAAAAAGAAATAAAAGAATTAAAAATGAAAAAAGAAAATTATAACATATGGACTTGCCCAGGGCGTTTAGGAGACATAAATACACCAACGCCTATTTTTATCTCAAAGGAAGCTCCACTGTCAGAAAAAATTGCGTTTGAAGCTCATTTGCGCACATTACATAGTGGAATAAATCAAAGTTTAATTGAATTGAGACAGATATTTTGGGTACCAAGCGGACGTCAATTAATAAAGAAAATAATAAATCGATGCTTACATTGCAAAAGAGCGAAATTATTGCCATACTCAATTCCAAAAATGCCAGATCTCCCTAAGGAAAGAATTTTGCGTTCAAAGCCATTTCAAAACACAGGACTGGACTATGCCGGCCCCTTTGAAGTAAAAAATAGTAGTGGTGAAATTGTAAAAGTTTGGATTGAAATCTTTTCTTGTATGGCTACACGATTTACTCATTTGGAATTAGTGCCTAGTCTATCCGCTAAATCTTGCATACAAGCGATGCGAAGATTCATATCGGAGTATGGCAAACCAAAATATTTGATTAGTGACAATGGCACGCAATATAAATTAACGTGTAAAGTAATACAAGAAATTGAACAAAAAACCGAAAAAGAAAAAATACATTGGCATTTTATCCCAAGCCTTAGCCCATGGTTTGGAGGCTTATATGAGGCTATGGTAAAAATTATGAAAAATTCTTTAAAGGCTGCTATAGGTAGAAAAATGTTAAACTATGAAGAGTTGAGAACAATACTCTCAGAAATAAAAACAATTATGAATAAAAGGCCATTAACTTATGTATACGAAAATTTCGATGACGCCTACACTGTGTTGCGCCCAATTGATCTTATATTACCATCACGTAATGAAGAAAATATTGAGATAGAAATTTCGGATGAAAAAGAATTTTTAGAAAAAGAAACCCAAAGAGAAACATTAATTAAAGAATGGCAAAATTCTAATCAAATGTTAAATCATTTCTGGCAAAAATGGGAAAAAGAGTATTTAAATAAATTAAAGGAAAGGGCAGATAAACATAATCAAAAATTGTACAAGAAAAATTATTTGCCCGAAATTGGTGAAATTGTATTGATACAAAATAAACAGTTGCCCAGACAAGCTTGGAATTTGGGTAAAATTGTTGAATTAATTAAAAGTAAAGACGGGTTAATAAGAATTGCTAAAGTTCGGGTTAAAGGAAAAATTATTACCCGCGCAATTGCCTTATTATATCCCATGGAATTAAAAGCAGAAATGACCTCAAAAATAATTGAAAATGAAAAGGCAAAAATTGAAAATAATGAATTAAAAAATGAAAACCAGAAAACACACAAAATGGAATTGAGAGCTAAAAAGAAAATAAATTATAAAGAAATAGAAAGTGAATCAGAAGAAGAAAAGCAAAATATTGAACAGGTAAGAATAGCAATGTTCAGACAAGAAATGAAATGTTCAATATGTGGCAGATCCGGACACCCTTCTCAAAAATGTTGGTACAGAAGAAACGAATTTGTAAACCAAAATAACCAAAATTTAAATCAAAAAGAAAAATCCCCTTCATCAAAAGTAGAGACGGATTGGCAGGAGTCATATAAAATATTAGAAGGGAAATATTTAACGCTAGAGGAAAAATTAAATAGCGTTGAAAATGATTTGTCAAAGGAAAAAATTGAAAAAGAAGCTATAGGTAACGAATTGAAAAAACAAGAAAGAGAAATATTAGAGATTAAAAATTGTTTAAAAGAATTGACAGAGAAAGAAAAATCTAAAGAGGAGTTAAATAATGAGATAGAAAGGCATAAAAATGATTTAATAAGAATTAGAACCGAATTTTGTACCTCTAAAAAAGAAAAGGAGGATAAAGGATCTAATCAAAAATCAAAACAAACTAACGCTTTAAAAATCTTAGCGAAAAGTTCGGTAACTCTTCTCACATTGTTAATAATTTTTTTATTGACTTTCGGTAAAGTAGCTGAAGTTCAAAGTATTCGCTGCGCGCAGAATGAAAATTTAGTTTTGAAACATTTAGAGGAATGTAAATCGAACGGTTTAGTAATTTTTGAAAGAAAAGACAAGTCACTTTGTTGGAAAGAAATAGGCTGCAACGAGAAGAATAAACACATACGTTGGCCAACGAAAAATATCAAATACCTCTGCGATGAAAAATGCACGTGTCCCGATTGGGCAGAACAATGTACTTTCTTTAAAGGCCAAACGGAAGTTAAAAATGTAAAAATAAAAGAAATATTGGAAAATAATAAACCAAAAATTTGTTCAACAGAGGAAAATATAGCATGCGCAAAAACATTCGAAATAAAAGAATTTAATCAAATCGAATTGATTTCTGGAGAAAAACATTTGGTAAACGAATTAAAAATAGAACTGGAAGATGCAATTAAAGAATTTACTTGTATTGGAAAAGGAAAGGAAATTACAGGTTCCCCACGATATTGTAGTAAATACCATTGTTCCGAAAAAGGAACTAGATTTTGTTTTTATCCCAGAATTGAAAAAGCATTTTTTGTCGCTCCGGAGGGAAGAGTAGAGATAAAAGCATGGGGAAGAGTGAAAATAAAAATTTATGGTTTTCCTAAAAAAGAGACGTCAATTTGTAAAGGCTGTGAATTAAAGTGCACAAAAGAAGGAATACAAGTAAAAACAAATGAAATGATAGGTGGAATAGAGATTTGTAATGAAAAGAAATGTTTTTATAGAGCCCTCCCCGAAAAAATCGAAAACATAACATTGAGCCATGAAATTATTTTAGAAAAATACAAAACGGATGTTCAATTTTACAAAAACGGAGAATTAATAAAGAGAATGAAAATAGAATGTGAAAAATTAAATATTTGTGAAATTATGAATTGTATTTTTTGTTTTGAACGTTTAATGAACCCGCATTGCTTCCCCGAAGTTTCCATGATATTGTTTGGGATATTAGTTTACTTTTGCTCTAACTTAATATACATTTGCATTAAAATAATAATTTTGGTTTTGAAAGTGACATTCTGGGTAATAAAGCATAAAATAAAATTTATTCGATTCATCGCAGGAAAAAGTAAAAGACAAGAGGAAATTAAAAACGAATCAAAGCCAAAACCAACTAAACCACTAATAATAAAGAAAAAACGGCCAATGAAAGTAATAGTTGCTCTAATATTTTTAATTAATTTATCTAAATGTTTTTGCCTCACAAGTTTACAAGCAACTGAAGAAAGTTGTGTTGTGAATAAACTAGGTGAAAGAAGCTGCTCGTTTGAAAAAATAATTGTTTTAACATTTAATCCTGAAGAGCAACAAATTCAAGTCTCGTTAAACGATCATACCGGAAAAATATTAGGGACTTTAACAATGGAAATTCATAAAACAAAGGCATTTTGTAATAAAAGTTTAAAATATTTTTCCCGATTCTTTCACATACAAATCGAGTCATCCAAGCGATGCGCCGAGACTGGAAGCTGCTATGATTTAAAATGCAGCGAATTAAAATCGTATGAAAAATTAATTGAATTTAATGCCACGAATGATTACCCAGGAATAACACAATGTGTAGAAAGTAGCGGCGGTTGGTTTTCCGGATGTTTTTATACAACCCCGGCTTGTACTTTCTATAGATTTTATGCCACTCCTGTTGATGAAAGAATCTTGGAAATATTTGAATGTCCTAAATGGGAGCTAGGACTAAGTATGAATTTAACTATAGATACAAACGAGGGAAAATGGGAAAGTGCCTTTAATCTAGTACCAGGAATGGCATCAAGACAAAGTAAAAATAAAATAGAAATAACCTTAAAAAGCATAACCACTCCCATCCTACCTGTTTTAAATAAAAATTTTGTATTTGATGGAAAAAAGGCAGCCATGCTAGATTATGAAATTGAAACTCAATTAAATAAATTTAAATGCGCAAATAAATACCAAGCAGGCAATTTTAATTGTACTGTAGATCCACTTACCTGTTCATGCCGACCAGCTGATGATAATGTAAATTGTCTTTGTACAGAAATTATTAAAGATGAACAAATTTTTCAAGAATCAAATAATCTCCCTTTCGATCATAACGGAATTTTAGTAAAAGTCGATCACGGAGAAATAACAGCTTTTCCCGATTTAACATCCGCTGAAGTTCAGATAAAAATTGAAGGAATGATTTTAAAAACTGAGATAAGCATGAATACATGTATAGTCCGAGCAAATTTAACTGGATGTTTTGACTGTAAAAAAGGAGCTCATGTGGACTTAGAATGTAAAACAGACTTTGGATCGACTCTTGCAAATATAATTTGCCCGTCGGCAAAAATGGCAATACCGTGCCGACCGACTATTGAAAGAAAAATTTTGAGTATACATTTCTCCACGTCGGATATCGATGAGACGTGTGAAGTTTTTTGTGGTAGTTCACCAACAACATTTCAACTACAAGGCAAACTTGCCTACCCTGAAGCAGCACTGAACGATGTGATTTGGAACGAAGAATATGGAAATAAAACCGCACCACACTGGCAGTTGAAGCTACCAAACATGGATATTACCAACCTTTTGAAATTACTTATTTTTCCGCGCTACCTTTTCCTTTTAATAATTTCAATCTTTTTATTCTTTTTAATGTTTTATTGTATTCTACCCTTACTAACTCGTCTTCTCCTTTCTTGTATCCTTAATACTTTTGCTGCGCGGAGTGTTGGAAATAATGTTAAATTACAATCAAAATATGTGTGATTTATTTTTTATGATTAATTCTTTATTTTTAAATTCTTTAATTTTAAATCCAAAAATGTCCTTTTTAAATATATTTTCTTATTCATGCAATTTCTTAAACTTTATTTTTATTTTACATTCTTAATCATTTTTGTCATTTCCCTGTTTATATAAACTCAGCTAATTCTGTTGCTTCAGCTTCATTTTCACTTTTTAAAATTCCCAAAAATCCCCTTAAGCCTAATTGTAAAATTATTATTAAATTGAATAAATATTAATAAAGAAATATTCCTTTTTTGGATAAACTTAGAAGGGCTAGAAATAATTAAAAAGATATTGTTTCTAACAAAAGATTTGGAAATTTTGAAGCTTGGCCGCGCGCCTACTTGGGCTTTACCCCATTAATCGAATCTCCTGCCAAACAAGCTTCCATCGCGCTTTATCTCATCAATCCCATATACTCGAATTTGGCCATGTTCACGTTCTCGGGGGCCCAGTATACGGCCGAGCTATAACTTCGTTCAAAATTGTCGAATCTGGGATGCCCTGTACCCCACCAAAAAGGTCTAAACAAAAATCGAAAGAAAAAATCTTCAAAATCAAAATTTCGAAAAGGCTCTTGAGAAGAGATTATAGGATAGCTGGTAATATTATATAGGGGAGAGGCAATTCTAAAATTTCCATTGATTAATAAAAATTTAAAGAGGAGAGAGTAAATTAGGTAGAGAAGAAAATTTTTTAAAGGAGACAGAGACGAAGGTTAGCAGGTAAGAGTGGTATATTTTTTATTTTAGTTTTAAAGAATTTGGATCAACAAAAGTTTATAGAATAAATGCTTGACAGAATTTAAAAAATTAAAATTCATTTTCTTTAATAAAAAGGGGATTTACCGACAAGAGAAATTAATTCTCGACCTAAAAACATCAAGAATTCCCAATTTTCTGGGAATTCCCCGGTACTATCCTAATTTCTTCAACCCTAAAGACAAACTGTATTATGTAAGTACCCCGAACATAATATTAAATGTTGCATTTTATTGTATAAAATTTTTGTAAAATAAATGCTAATCTGCTTTACTAAATTCTAACGTAAATTAAAAAATAAAGCAAAATGAATCGAAAAAATAACTTATCATAGATTACCCTTTTGAAATTTAAATGTGAAAAATTGTGGTTGTGAAAGTGGGGAATGACACTTGCCTAATGCCAAAGTAAAATACAGGGTGCGGAAATTAGCCGCCCCTTTTGTTTTTGCCATAACTTTCTTTAAAATTGATGAAAATTGATAATTCTTTTTTTATTCTATTCCCAACACTCTAGGAAAATTTATGATACTGAAATTTGTTTTAAATTTTATGGTTTAGACTGCTTAATTTTCCTTCAAAGTTTGAGTAAATTTTTTTGATAAAAGTTGGCCTGGGCTCAATGTTAAGATTTTGATATTTGAAAACTTTATGTCATTCGAATAAGCTCTTCAAACTGATTCGAATAATGTTTAAACAAAACTCTTCTCTGGTCCATGAGCTGAGATATGAATTTTTAAAGGATAGATTAGAATATAGGTGTTAAATTTCAATTTCTTAGGTGAAATTTTCAAAAATGTTTTTCTGGAATATTACGATGCTCCTCACTGAGATAAGTCGATTGGTACCAAAATTAGTAAGATTGGACGACATTGAGCAAAGTTATGACAGTGTAAACTTTGTCATAAAAAATGTTTTTTATGCAGTTAAATGTTCGGACGGGTATATCTTTACTAAAACTTAACTAAATTTCAATTGCTTGGTACCAAAAATTTTCCTAGAGTGTTGGGAATAAAATAAAAAAAGAATTATCCATTTTGGTTGACTTTTAAAAAAGTTATGGCAAAAACAAAAGGGGCGGCCAATTTGCCGCACCCTGTATTTTAATTGAAGAATAGAAGCTTGATTTGATGTTTTATGCAAATACTTTTACAATGAACGAATTTCTTACGGCTCCATATGATCTTTGCTTCCATTATATAGTAAAAGATTAAGGCAACTATCGAATAAATTGTTCTTGGGGTCGGAGGAGTTGGGCAAAATTTTGAAAGAGGTATGAAGCATTCTCAAATGGTTTACAAAAACTAAATAAATAACAAAGCCATGGTGAAAGGGTTAGTAAATACTTTAAATACATAAATACATTTACAAAAAAGAATACATTTAAATACATTTACAAAAACTGAATAAATAACAGATCCCTGGGTTAGTAAATACATTAAATACATAAATCCGAATCACTTTTAAACATGCAATTTTCAAATCTTTCAGCGTTTAATCATCAAAATTCCATAGCTGTATCTGATGATGCTAAAATAAATATTATATTTTAACAATAAAAGATCGGAATTTCTTAATGTCTTTGTTTCTGAGCAAAAAATAGTTAGAAGAATATTGTTCGAAATTCTCAAAATTTTCGCCATCTTTTTAAAAAACTTTAAATCCTGGATTTTTCTTTCAATCGGACCCGGGCCGGATCTTCATAAATAAACTCACGGTATCATTAAAAGCAAATGTCATTCGTGCATCTTCGAGTAATGTTATGGAATATTCACATATGAAACAATAAATCTAATTTATTAACCGAATTAGCAAAAAATACTATATAACATTTGCTTTACATTTGAGCCTTTCCGATTTTTAGACAGGCTAAAGCAGGAGTTTCCGGGCTAGAAACCCCGAAAAACCAATTTCTATCAAAATATTCGGTTCCTGGTCTACGGGGCCTAAAACGCGGTAATGATCTCTGTTTCAAACTCTAATGTTAATTACATTGGTGTTTGACATCTGCCTTTTAAATAATGACTCTACTTTAGTAAAAGCGAAAACTAAGAGCATATTTTGTCATGTTATAACACGTTGACTCTTTGTTGAAAACTTATTACTTTATTAAACTATCAGGTTGCTAAATTAAGGGCAATTTAATTTAAAAATTCAATCTCTAGTAATAATACTTTAATTCAAATATTTTTTTCAAATATAACCTGTTGCAAAGCATTTAGTCTAAATCTTGCATGAGCGCATGAAGTCCATTCAACTATTCAATAAAAATTATTATTATTTTATTGCCAAGCATAATTTTAAGCCCTCCGATTTCTGATAGTCTGATTTTGGCACCTTAGTCAACTTAGGCCTACCTCCTTCCCAAATTATGTAGTTATTTATTAAGAATGAAAATCCTTTCAATTCCAATATTTAGTGACAAACCTTTCATAAACGAATTAGTCCCTACTATTTACTATTTTTGTCATTCTATTGAAATGAGTTCACCATAATTTCTCGATCAATTCCCTGGGGAATTATTAATTCAACTTATTCCTAGCATGGAGAATTATTCAGGAGTTTGGGAATAATCTAGAGAATTCAGATGTGATTCTCTTATGATGAGGCAAACAACTTAGAATTTATTTTACAAAACATTAAACTTTTTCCTAATAATCTAAATAAACCAATTTAAAAGTTTATAAATTTACTTGTCTTTGTATTCCTTGATTACGACTCAATTCTGTATCTGATTGAACCCTATTCCTTATTGTATCATAGTCTTCACGAAGACTATCAGCAGTTACACCCTATAAATTTGTCGACAGAATTATTGTTTTAATTTGGCTATTAAACAATTTGTATTAAAAAATTAAATCAAGGATGTACAATCCGAAAGTTGTAATTTCCGAATAATTCTCATATCAGGATTTCTAATAGTTGTATCAATGATTATACATGGAATCTAATCTACTTATACAGCCAGCCACTTCCATTTTTATTCTACATACATATACAAAATAAATCAGTTTTTAAATGAATGTATGAACCAGTCATGTCACAGTTAAGGAAAATGTTGGGCCGTGGTTCCGGCGTCTTTTAGAATTTTATTAGATCGGATTACGGATCGAATAAGTCAGTGTTTTGGTTAAACCGTAACCATTTATGGACAAATTTAAAAATTAGTTTGTAATAATAAAATTAACCGGAGTTTGATGACCTTCGAGTTGCATTCGAGTAAAAGTAATAAGAGTATTAAGTTCATTGCGTACCTAGAAATAATTAGCTTGGAATTATTTTTTAATTAAAAAAGTATGAAATATTTTATACTACATGTTTGTGTAATCGAGAATATTACAACTTATTGAAAAATTGAGAAAATTTCTGAAACTTTGTTTTTAGATGTATGTTTTGAGGGGAAAGGAAGATTTAGTATCCAGTCTTATTCGCTTTAGGCCGCAGATAATGTTTGGTCAGAAATGTTCCTTTTTATTGATGTAGATAATGATTGAGGGTATAAGTCAAAAATTTAAAAAAATTCTATGAAATTAAAGATTATTTGATATTTTGTCAAATGAACGAAGTCAGAAAAAACATTTGTGGATCGATACACGAGTATCAAGTAAAACAATGCTAATAATTAAAAGATTCGTCTTATTATTGACTATGACCTAGACTAATCTAAGGATCCAAAAATTGTACCTCCGTCAAACGTTCTGTATGTTCATCAGGCCCTGGAGCAACCTTATTTTTTCTTCCACGAAGGAATGACTCTACATTGAATTCACAAATAATTACAAAAAGAATAGAAGCAATAACAAATTTATTGCCGATCGAAAACATTTTTGTGCCGAACTGGCACAATTTTGCCTCAAAATTTAATTTATTTAATTTATTTCAAATTTATTTATCGATTCCACCCATTCCATTTATTTCTCATCATTTCACATATTTTAGTTTGTACCGCCCAATTTCTCCTCTATTTAACTGTTTGGCTTTTAAGAGAAAAGCCAGTTTTTCTGAACTACCAGTTGTTGAACTGTCACTTTTTTACCTACCAGCCTGCTTTGTTTTTTCCCCCTTTTTTAATTTAATTTAATTTAAATAAATTTTTTCTTCTTTAAATTTTTTGTGTTTGAGTCTAGGGGTCTTGAGATAACAAATTGCCATATCCGGCACATAAAATTGGAGCCCCGTACGGGTCAGTGAATACCCGTCACCTTATCATCACGGCTAGTGCCGATCATTGGATCCCTAGTCCCAGAACGAGTAGCAGGCCCAATAGTGCCCACCGTTCTTTAAAAGTTTTTCTTATCGAGTGGGAACGACCCACTGATAATCTTCCCGGCACAGAGCCGAACCTTCAGCTACCAACAAGTATTTTTGGCAATAGTGCCACTAGTTTTTTCATTAATCACCCATAAACGATTGCCGGCCCCAAAGTGCCCATCGTTACCTAACTAGCAAATTTCAGAGTGCCGGCCCCAGAGTGCCCACATTTAATCAATTCAGCTTACAGTCCAATTGCAGGTCCCAAGTACCCTTTGGACATACCATACTCAAGTGACCCTTTCCAGACTCAAACAGTCCTTTTGGCCGGCCAATCAGAGAGCCTGCGCCTTTTTACATTCATTACAGTTTTTTGCACATCTGGCGAGTTGCGCCATTTTTCTCCTTTTCTTTTTTAAAAATATTTTTTGTGTTCTTTGGCCAAAGTACAGGCCAACACAAATAAACAAACTTGCACATTTTTGTGCAAATTTCCTTCCCTTTTTTCCTTTCTTTTTTACACACTTCTGGTGTAAAAACAAAAATTAATCTTTTGTTTATTTTTATAAAAATAAAATTTTTTACATCGCTAAAGAGCGAATTTTTCTAAAGAGTTAGAAAAGGGAGAAATAACCCAAAAGAAGGGTTTTTACAAAAACAATTTTCTTCACGGCTCAGATAGCCGAATACACACATCTGGTGTGTCTTTTCTTTCTGCACATTCTTTGTGCACTTTTTATTGAAAAAATAAATATATTTTTTATAAATTTAATTTTTAAAATTTTTTCTACACGGCAAAGGCCGAAACAATTTAAAGTCCCTTCTTCACGGCTCAGATAGCCGAAATCAAATTTATCGGTTGAGAAGAACCGAATCACTTTATTCTACTGGTGTGTCGGTTAGAGTCCCCACCAGTTCAGTCATTATCTAATATCAGAAATTAGGTATACAAGTTACTCAAATCATTATGCCATCTTCAAGGGCCATCCGGTCTCAGCTAGGACCAGCCCTCAATTCATTAAAGAATCAATTAGTGACAGCTAATCAGTTGTTAGCCAATTATCAGAATAATCATAACTTAGATCAAGTACGCGCAGCGCGTTTCCAGTTAAATCGTACTCTAGATCGAGTCGATTCTTTACAAGGTAAATGGGCTCATTTCCTCGATAGCCTTGAGGGAGATGATCTTGCCCATGAGGAACAATTTTATGAGAGATTCTCACCCCGAGCAGCGGGAGATCCAGACTATAATCATTTTATGGAATTAGTTGAGAAAGCCAAAGGAGTTTTGGGCAATCTCAATTTTCTTATAGAACAATCGGTACCCTCAGGCCAGTCCAGTCAGGCAGGGGTATCCGAAGTGTCAGAGAATTTATCACAAGTAGGCGAACAGTTATCGTCAGTCACAAATAAGACAGAGCGGCAGATCCCGCAGATTATTAAACAAGAGACCAAGTTCCCAATCTATCTTATAGAAACCAGACTTCCAGAACTCAAAATGGATCCTTTCAACGGCGATCCCAAAAAGTGGCCTACCTTTTGGCAAATGTTCTCTATCAACATTGACCAGCGTCCCATGGATAATATCAGAAAGATGAGTTACCTTCTTACATTTTTACGAGGTCCAGCAAAGGATTTAGTAGCAGGTTTTGTCCTTACCAACGAGAATTACAACCGAGCATTAGACTTGCTCAAATCACGTTACGGAAATAGCCGGGCCATCACAGAGGCTTTAGAGGCTGAACTTATGAACCTTACCCCACCCAACGATTCCAGCCATTCCTTAAGGGCATTCGTTGACTCGGTGGAAAGAATATGCCGCCAGTTAGAGGCATTTGGAACGATGGATCAGTCCCCATTCGTTTCGACAGTTATCAAAACCAAGCTACCCCAATCCATAGTTGCCAAGCTAATTGAGAAGGAGCGAAATTCCCAAGTCAGATGGGACAGTGCCAGACTCAGACAAGAATTATGCAACCTAGTTGAGATCAGCGAAGAGGTTATGCGATTCTCACAACTTAAAATAAGGCCTCAAGGAGGTCCCATCGTACCTCCCATACATCAGAGAAATGATTACCGTCCTAGAACAGGACATACCGAACAATTCCATTCATTTTGTGTCCAGTCGCGACCTATTCAAAGCATACAGTTGCCCCCTCAAGGCAAAAGATATTGTTCATTGTGCAACGAAGGAATTCATTTTCCGAGTGAATGCCCTAGTTATTCAACACCTCAGGCACGTTTTCAGAGATTAAAAGAACAGAGACGTTGTTTCCGATGTCTGGGGGAAGGACATTTCGCCAGAGAGTGTCCTTCATTTAAGATTTGTGGCCAATGTCAAGAGAACCATCACGTGTTAGTATGCACGAGAACTCGGAACAATAATCAGGATTTTCTAGCCCCAGATGAAGATAATTATTACCCAAAAAAGCAAATCACCCAAATGGCTTTAGGCCAGAATCAGAGTCCAGTCATTTGTTCGAGTAAAGTGTCGTCAGTACGACACCAAGTAAAGCAAGTTCAAGAGACCCCGATCGTTCAGACAAATATTCAACCTCTTCAGAAGGTTGTAGTTCAGGAACGTGTTCCAGTCGCAAAAGTTATAAAATTTACCGAGCCGTTACCAGTTCGACCCAAGATAATGACATTATTTACTATTAACAAGGAAATAGTTAAACCAGAGGTTGGCACAGAGCCAGATATTCGCCCTCAAGCAGAGGAGCTACTGATGAGTCAGAAAGTTAAAGAGAAAGACGAGACTCGAATACAAGGAAATTTTTGTGTTAAAGAGAACACGTCAGCAGTTGACTATCAGATTACCCATCTCAAAGATAATAAAGATTTTCCTAGCTATGAAAGTTTGGATCTTTCACCAGATTTGCCTTATCACAAGTTTCAAAGAGAGAAAGAGAATATAATTACCGAACCAGTAGATTTGCCTTATCAGAAGCATCAGACAGAGAAAGATAGTAGAATTACCAGACTCGAACTTAATAATCCAGGCGCCCAGGAGCAGCTGACCCACAGTGTGGGTAGTGCACACATCGAGCGACCAAGCGTGGATTTAAGTGTGCAACCCAAGAGTCAACCATCTCTCAGTAATTGTCCTGTAAAGGAACCAGTACTCCTACCAGAGTTTGTAGGACTTATATTATGTTTTCGATTGCCCAAATTCATGGCAACCACCGACTTAGAATCAGCATTTTTAATGGTCTGGTTGCACCAAACCGACCGAAAATTTACCAAGTTTCAGAGGGTGAAAGACCCATTCAATCTTTCTTCAATAAATAAAGCTAAAGTTTCACATACAGTATTACCAGAAAAGCTATTTCCTAAACAGATATTAGACGAGAGAGCTCATGGAGCCAAGAAAAGACTAGAGAAGTCAATAGAAATGCCCTATGCAAAACTAGCCGGACATGGATTCGCTCTCATTTTAATTTCTTTGACATTTATAATAAACGTTAGCTGTGACCACAAGGACCAAATAGTAGTCTGTAGAAAAGAGCAGACCATCAGAAGGAAGAAAATTCCACCTGATATACCCTTTAAAGCATTTAAATATATAAATCAGACTTTAATAAACAAAATTTTCTTAACCAGTAATTTTATTTACATAATCAGTATAATTACCTTAATCATTAGTTTTAAACTCAAATTCTTATGCACATTAGCATTCTTTATTCCCATTATTTTATTTAATTTTTTGCGAGGTGGGGAAGGGGTCAGAGACCCAAACCACAATGTTTCACCAGACCCCACCAGAATTTTTCAAAAAATTTGTTTAGACAAATTAATTAGTGATAGTCCGCCAGAGGGCGATATTTTATTACTCAATCCAGAGCAGAGTTTAGTACTTTTCCAGAATGACGAACGCCAACAGTTTGGGCGAATAAGCACTCCCTTAATTAAAACAGAGACAAAAACACTTAAATGGCTAGGCAGTGGAATTTTGCCAAAGGACGGACCTATCACTAACAATCCCCCTCTATCTGTTTCAGTTACATTAGCTCAAGTACCTTTTATTTTATTTTCAAAGAAATATTTTCAATGTTTTCTACTGGCTCAGCATAGCCTTCCACCGAGATTAGTAGCTCGGAGCATTCAACCATTCCCATTTGTGGCTATAGAGCCCAATTTTATCAAGAGGCATACTCTTTGTTTGTTTCCTAACCCATCGCGGTTGTTCTCCGTGTCTCCTTACCCAACAACAAGTTTTACTTCAGAAATTTTCGCAACAGCTAAACAACAATCTACAAAAGAGGAAGCAAAGTATAAGCAACAAGAAGCTTATTGTAAAAAGTTGGGCAACCCAGTTACAATTGAGGATTTTGATCTGAGTGAATGGTTGGATTCTGGCAGCGATATGTTAGCATCAACTAATGAAAGTATTACATCAAAAAGACTGAAAATTGTAGAAAGTGATAAAAGACCAGAACAACAGCAACCACAATTTAATTCTATTTTAAATCCTCCACATGCGCCCAACAAAGTAGACCACCAGAAAAGTGAACAACAAGTAATGCAACAACCTCCACAACAACAGACTATTGGGTTGGAAACCGGTAAGGATAATGCTTTGGGGGGAA
Source organism: Meloidogyne incognita (assembly GCA_036172945.1). Lineage (NCBI taxonomy): Eukaryota > Metazoa > Nematoda > Chromadorea > Rhabditida > Meloidogynidae > Meloidogyne > Meloidogyne incognita. The sequence continues at coordinate 1,037,247 of JARQAC010000035.1, forward strand.
ATACGAAAGAGAGATTCCAGATAAACCACGAAAAGTTAAAAGATAACCAAGCTGCACGGCGTAGAGCCGAAGACAAGAAAATCCGTGAAGATGAAAGCAATGAGCAGAGAGCTCTTTTGAAAGCCATACTAGAATGTATTAGTAAAAAATCCCGAGAAAGAAAGAGTAAAGTCAGTTTACCTTTAGGTCCGAAGCCTCCAACAATACCAGCCGCCGTCCTGTTAAGCCAAGTGTTTGTTCGGGCTCCAATGCCCTCTAGCTCCAACCAGCCCATTATGGTCAAAAGCGACCTTGGCCTTATAGCAATGATCAGAGTATCTCTAAGGCCACACCTTGTTTCTGCATCCGAAGAACCTCATGTTCAACCAGTGTCCCTTGAAATGCGTGATGGAATCGAACTCAACAATGGCAATCAATCAGAGGAAGAAGACAATTGGAAGAGCCGATGATTAATAAAACATTTTGTGATTATTTTGGACACTCATTTTTCTTCCCTCTTCTCCTCTTTTCTCGCCGAGGGGAATGTGCCGAACTGGCACAATTTTGCCTCAAAATTTAATTTATTTAATTTATTTCAAATTTATTTATCGATTCCACCCATTCCATTTATTTCTCATCATTTCACATATTTTAGTTTGTACCGCCCAATTTCTCCTCTATTTAACTGTTTGGCTTTTAAGAGAAAAGCCAGTTGTTGAACTGTCATTTTTTTACCTACCAGCCTGCTTTGTTTTTTCCCCCTTTTTTAATTTAATTTTAATTTAAATAAATTTTTTCTTCTTTAAATATCTTTTGTGTTTGAGTCTAGGGGTCTTGAGTTACAAATTGCCATACTCGGCACAATTTTTGTTTTTCAAATTAAAGAATTTTTTTAAATTTTAAAATCTGAATTTATTATAAAAAATAAAATATGAAATTAGTATTTTAATTTTGACTTATTAACTTTAATTAGAGACGACAGTTACGTTCCTTTCCTTGGTGCACAAAATTCTAAGAAGTTGATGTGTTTAATAAGATAAAAACTGGGTAATATCCGGAGTTTAAATAACAAAAATTTAAAGGAAGGGACTTAAACTATGTCTAGAGAAAGATAATGGCAAGGTGAAAGTCGCAAGTAGTAATTTAAAAATTTCAATTGTTAGGGAAAAAATTTTTTGAGACAATGAAGTCTAGACTTCATTTTGAGACAATGACTACAGAATAAAATCCTAGACATAAAGACAATGACTACAGAATAAAATCCTAGACATAAAGACAATGACTACAGAATAAAATCCTAGACATAAAGACAATGACTACAGAATAAAATCCTAGACATAAAGACAATGACTACAGAATAAAATCCTAGACATAAAGACAATGACTACAGAATAAAATCCTAGACATAAAGACAATGACTACAGAATAAAATCCTAGACATAAAGACAATGACTACAGAATAAAATCCTAGACATAAAGACAATGACTACAGAATAAAATCCTAGACATAAAGACAATGACTACAGAATAAAATCCTAGACATAAAGCTATAAAGTAAAAGCGCATTAATCGACTTTAAATAAAAAAGTGCAATTTCATAATATTACTACAGAACATTTTGTCTATTTATGTTAAAAATTTCTAAACATGTTGGTAAAAATTGAAGTTAAATGATTGCGTTAAATAATTTAAGTTTAATAATTTAATAACAATCTTTCAATAATTCGTAATTTTACTTCAGTTATTTAATTCTACATAGGTATATTGTGATAAATGTTTCAATATCGTGTTAAATTAAAAATTCTAAGCAAATACACATACCGTATTTCCTTTAATAGAAGCCCGAGCATTCTATTTTTGAATCACCCTCCAAATGGGCATTCTATTAGAGGGGCATTCCAATGGAGGGCCTTTCTAAAATAACCTTAAATAATTTACATAATTTACCCACCCCTATTAATTAACCTCAAGCGAAAAATTGAAATAATTTTTACTCAGGGTAATTATTTGATTAAATGTGGTTAAGCATACAATTTAAAATTCCATAAATTACATTTATTTATACATTTATGTATCTATGGTAATAAACAATAAATCTTCTTTGATGAGACTTATGTGCAGGTTGGAAAATCATGAAAATTCCAGTTGGTCTTAGTATTTATTGTCACACTGTAGTTTATCCAAATTTTTTTTAGAAATCTCAATTAATTTTTTATCTCAAATGATAATTTTTTTTTATTTTATTTATCACATTTTGTTTGACCCATATAAATAATCAAAATTTGCTAAAATAAATTTCGCTATCCCAACTAAATTGTTTGAATTTATCCATCCATTGAATACAAAAAAATTTATTTAAAAGGAGAGTAAATCCATCAATCAATACTTCCATTTTTGTATAAGTTCTCTTCAAATCGCTAAATATTGGATAGTGGTTATTCATTTAAAAAAGAACCAAAAATGACCATTTACGGCTTTTTATCCGTATATAATACTACATAATTCTTTTGGATAAATTCTCAAATATTTTTTGCGCTCTATTTTATTAAAAATTAAATTTTAGAATTAAATATATTATAGAAAATTATAGATATTTTTAGACAAATATTAGTTCTAAGATCGGAAATTCCTAGTGCAGTCCTTAATCTTAAAAATCACAGTAAAGAACCGATTAGAGTCTTGAATTAAGTTACAAGTAGAGACCGGACGAGTAATGTCTTAAGTGTCGCATTTTCGAAATCGAGAACGAGAACGTTATCGTTTCGATAGCCTGGAATTTTGTTCAAGATCTTATAGAAGACTATTTCTTGGATAAGTCGAGGAGTGGGCACGGGGAAAATTTCGGAGAATAAGTGCCAGTGGGTAGGGGGAGGGAGGGAATCGAACCGTAACAAACATAGTCTCTATGTAATTTTTATGGATTTTTTGCTAATTAATAAAAAATCTAACATAAAAATAAATAAAAAAATTTATATAAATATATAATATTAAAATGTTTCCACAATTATTATTTTATTTTATCTCAACATTATTAATATTAAATATTAATATAAATGCTATTGGTGAAAATCCTGTAAATTATTTACTAAAATAAATAATTAAATTAAATTTGTATTTAGTGGGATATTCAAAATTTTGCTGAAATTATTAGCGGTATCGGTCAAATGATTCAAAATCCAGCAGAGACTGTTGATGTTCCTTCAGCCCTTATTATGGGCAAATGGTTGGATTTATTTTAAATTTTTAATTAACTAAAGAATAAGCCGGAAGAAAAATTCCAAATTCTAAAATTCCAATTCTATTCCAAATTCAAAATTCTATTTCCCTACCTAGTTCTATATTAGAGCCAAGATTGAGCGGAATATGAAGGAAATACTAATAGATTATTGTTGGTTATTGCCTCCGAGGACTGATTGTTCTCTTGATCAACCGACTGATCCTTTCCTAAGCTTATTTCTTGTATTAGTATATGGACTGTGGATAAGCGTGGTCCAACGGAAAGTCTCATTATAATTTAAACACATTTTTCACATTATACTACCAAGGCAATTAAATTCAAAATTTTTCGGCTTTGTTTTTTTTAATTATTTAATTTTTATATTTATTTTATTATTTTTATAAAATTAACAATAAAAATATTTTCATTATTGTTGAAATTTAAAGGTTTCAAGTTTATAAGGCGTCTGTCAGTTTTGACATTAACAGGCCGCAAATGTATTGTGCTGTTAGCTATTGTAATAAATACATAATTTTTTCATAAAAATATTTTTTTAAAAGTTAAACCAAACAGTGTAATGGGTGAAGATGGATTTTCTATTGAGGTTTTTAATAAAAAAAATAAAAATTAATTTAAAAAAAATTTAAAAGGAAGCTTATCGTGCAGTGTCTAAAAATGGACCAATTGAAACTTTTAAAAGAGATTTAAATAAAGTAGGTACTGGCAAGTATTGGATGTATACAGAGGAATATTTTTATCCAAGACAATGTAAATATAATTAATTTTAAACTTGAAATAATTAAAATATAACAAAATATTTTTTGAGTTTATATAATCAAGATTGGACCAAAATTTGGAAATGATACTCAAGTTGATGAAATAGATATACAATATATAGTTGTAACTGGTGGGTATTGAGAAAATTAAATTTTATTAATCGTCTTGAATGTAGGACTATTCATGGGGGGGGGGGGATTTTTGGCTGAAATTAGTATAGAAAATTAAATTAGATAGCAGGAACGGGTTGCCTTTCGCCTTCGACTCATAAAATTCAGCATTTTTTGATACGCTGCTTAAAAAAAGGCAAGACCTTGATAGCTAGGATATAAATAAAAACTTTAAGAAAGCAGAATTGCAATACTAGAAATATCTTGAAACTTTTCAGTCTTGCGTTTCTCTATTTAATTATTTATAAATTTTAAAATAATATTATTTTAAAAATTATCTAACAAATTCCAAAGATGCCAGCAAATTGTCTTTGACAGTTTATGCAAGAGAAGCCATGCTTTTCTTCAAAAAATATAACAAAGAAGTTATGGACTTTTTAAGAGGTAAAAAATAATTTTAAAAAATTAAAAGAAATATTTTTCTATTTATCATAGAAAAAGGATTTGGGGGAAAATTATTTTGGAATTCCCCAAAACCAATATATCAAGGGAATGATTGTGATTGGCCATCAGAAAGAGAAGTGTTTGCAAGAAGGTTAGATTTTATAGATTGCCGGCAATTTACTTAGGGAAGATTTTTGGGACAAAATGACTTCTACATAATAATTTAATTTTAAAAAATCTTGTTAAATTTTTTAGAGTTTTAAAAAATTATGAACACAACAAAAAAGAAGCTGCTCGTGCAACCACAAATATTACACAAACTCCAAGTGAAGCATTCGCTGAAATTATGAAGAATCCTCAACAAGCAATACAACAATTAATGCAACAAAATTTTAATTGAAAAATAATTTTTAAATTTATTTCTAGATTAAATTTTATACTTCTGAAAATTAGCTATAAAATAATCTATGAGAAATTTGGGTGTGTACCAGGAGCTCTAGGTCCAGTAGTATTACCCTATTCCAATAAAAAATATGTAGACATTATCTATACTAATAGAAGCTCTGAGAATTTATTTTTCAAAGGATCTCATTGAGTTGGCTTCTAATAAGGCTTCTATAAGGGATGAGGTGTATTAGGATATTCAAGGTATTCTCTTTCATTTTGTCAAAGATTTAACCGTGGCTAAATTAGTAAGCTTTAAATTTTAATTCTAGATAAGAAGTTTTTCGAGGTTATACATGCCTGAATGCATCAAAATTTGATCGAACTCAAATATTTGCCTCTAAATCTTCTGATATTCCTTCAAATCCCTTGATATCCTCCTTGATCCAAGCAAATCATCTGATATCCCCAATTTGTAAGGTAAGAAAGATATAGGGGCAGTGGAGGGATTCAGAGAAGTTGTGTGGACATTAATAAGCGATTTAGGTGGAGATCAGTGTGGGTATTGGGCATCTATCCTCTTATGTAAGGACAAACGGTCATAACTTAGTCAAATCAATTCAGATTTTATTGATTTTGGTTTCATTCGACTTAGCTCGACGAGCTCTTTCGAATGAGCTATTATTTGCATATTCAAACTTTTACTCCAAAATACAGGTTTTTATGGTTTTTCGGTCTCATGTTAAATAGGTATGTAGTATGTAAATTATACTACATAGTTTTAACGGCATAAATATATAGGAAAAGTCAATAAATTGATATACATACTATGATTAAGCATCTTACCTTATTTAACAAGCAAAACTATATGTCAAGCTGAATATCTTTCAGAAATATGCTAAAAACGGCTTATAAATAGAAAATCGGAAAATTATTTTAAGGTGAAATTTAAAAAACATTTGCATTTGTCTACACACTTTGATATACTATTTATCTGGCGGAGAGTATTTTAACGCTAAAATTCTATAATTTCTGTGAACGTAACTAGCAATAGTAAGTATCCAAAAATATATCAGTAGATTTAGCCTGTTTAATTCCTTCGAAATGGAAACAAAAAAGAAGTATTTATTTAAAGGCCTCGGTAATTATGTTTACTTAAAAATAATGATATCAATTTAACTACATATTTAAATAAAATTTAGTTTGAATAAATTAAACTTTTGATTTATTAAGTATGCACAAAAAGTCGAATGTAATTCACGTGAAAATAAATCTTGAAAACATTGCTTTTAAATAAATAAAAAAAATAGGGAGATTCCCTAAAGGAAGTAAATAAAGGAAAGAACCAAATATTTTCTAATTCCCCAGTAATTTTCCTTCAAGATTTTGTATAATAATCTAAAAAATGCATTAATGTGAAATAATCTTTAAATAAACATGTAAATTTATTTTCTAAAAATAACATTTTTATTTTATAATATGACTTCTTGTCAAATCTTTTAGGCTCCAGAGCTAAAATTTTTTTAATGTTAGATTAAACAGTTAGATATAAATACAGTGTTTTTTAATGGGTTTAGGAAAATCTTTCTCAAGAAATATGTACATACTTTTTATTTAGACTATAGATCGGCATTATCTAGAATATTGAGACTTTTGTTCGGGTTTTAGACCGGTCTCTAATTTAAACTGCAAGTTACAAGTAAGACATTTTAGAAAATATAGTATGGTGTATTTTGGCATCCTCAAAGGTATTCCTGAACTGAGTTTAATTTTATAAAATTAGAAAAATTATATCCAAAACAGCTCCAAACATAAATTGTCTATATATTTTTCATTAATTCCGTAATAAAATCACTCTTTTTGCGTTCAAATTTTGGCATTCTATTATATTATCTACCGTAAATATTCTAATATAAGAAATCGGTCTCCTGGATTGGCTTATATTAAAGGCGGGCTTCTATTAGATGATGGGCTTATATTTTTAATCAAAATTTTTATCTTATATACAAAATATCTAAAAGTATATAATGACTAATTATCGAAATCAATTGAAGCAACACTTAAGACCCCATTTTATTCATCTTTACTCAAATCAATATCCTCAAGTATTTCATTAGTCCGGAAAATTGCGCACAGGAGGTTGGACTCAAAGAATTTTCGGAAAGTTAGGCCCCAAATTTTCTGAATTTTGGGCTCCAGCGGAATTTAGGGCTTTACGTGAAAGAAGTGGAATATTGGGCTCTAAAATTTTGGGTTCTAAGAAAAAAGTCAAATTATGCAAAATTACGAAATCGAAATTATTTTTCAAAATCTTTGAAATCAGGAGAAAAATATCTCGAAATCCGAAAGTCGAAAAACTTGGAAAATAATCTCTTGGTATTTGGTCAGCCTAACTGTAAATGCTCAAAGTTATGAATAGAGTTTGCGGATCCAGCGAAATCTACGGATATCCCGAACTGGGACTATTTACGTTAGTGCTTATGCATTCTAGCATACCTTTATTCACAAAATATTTGAAGTATTTTTTAATCGAATATAACAATTTTTTAAAATACATATGTAAAGAGAATGTTTCATTTTCAACAAAATTTTAGGTTATTAGATTAGTAAAAAATTTCCTTTCGTATTTTTTTTATTTTTTCATGTTTTTAGTCGTATGTTGGCGCATATATTGTGCCTAAAAATTCATTTACTTAAATTATAGAAAAAATCCTAAAACAATTAAAAAAATTAACTTCCGTCTCATATTAAGCATACAAACATTTTAATTCGCATTTTGTCACTTTTTCAATAAAATCATTAAAAATAAACTTTTGTGAACAAACACCTGTATTATAAATAGTAACTATAAAACCCTTTTTTATATTTTATTTATTTTTGAAAATAAAAAATAATTTTATTCTGAAAAGACAGGAAGTATAACAAAAAATGTTGCATTTATTTATTTATTTTTACTAAAAAAACAACAAAATATATTTAAATACGTATTTAAGTATAAATAAAAATTTTATTTAGTATTAGAAATGAACATTTAAAAAGCAAAAAACAACAAATAAAATACTAATTTAGAAAATCTTTTATGGAGGTATAAATAGTTAAATTTCGCTGCCTGCGAAATTTGTTAAAATAATCAAGACGAATAAAAATTCAGAAATTTCGAGCAAACCCGACAATCCACGTCTCTCATATCTTAGAACCTCGCGTCCGCAATTGCGGCCGATCCTAATCATGATATAATTTTGTTAAAAAATTTGTAGTCAACCTGCAAGCATTCATCTAATTGTTTTAATTTTCGAGCATTTATTAAAGTTAAAAATTCCTTATGTAATATCACAAAATAACGTTCTGTCCACTAAATCTTATCTAGGTACCTTTTAGAAAAATAATATTTCAAAAATATTTTCACTTTGTGTTTTCAATTATTTCATAATAAATAACAACTAGATAAGTAATATTTTTCCAAAAAATGATAAAAGTCTTGTATGTACATAAATCTGTCACATTTTTTGGATACGGGAAAATGTCAACATAAATCTGTTCTTTTTTTACTTTTTTTTTGGCTTATCTCAAGAGATTAATTAATATAAAAATTAGAGTTGCACCCCGACCCGAACCCCGCCCCGTAAATCCTAATTAACCCATCTAGCAAAAATTCTCGAAAACTGAAGACAAAGGGCAAAACTGGCACTCACCAGCTGCAGCACATACATACATATTTAGAAAATAATTTTTAGTTTTTTTCTAATTTTGTTTACAAACAAATTTATTTTATTTAATACTCTAAAAATCAAAAGATTAAAAAGCTTTAAATACATTACTGTATTCACATGTATATATTTAATTTTTTAGATGGAGCATCGGAAATAGGGGATTTATTTTTTTAGATTGAGTGACGTGGAGAGTGAAAAAGCTAAAAGTTTTTGGCATAATATTATTTATTTTTGCGTTTAATAAACATTTATTTTTTTAAATCCGTTACAGACAAACCAGTTGATTTTTATTTTTGGTTGAGGGTTACGGATTTCGTGGTCGGGTCGATAAAATCGTTCGGAGTCATGGGGTAGACGTTGGAGAGATTGGTCGAGATCGGGGATAACGGCTCATCGTCGTTCGAGATCGTAGGTAGTGGGGTTAGAAGGGGTCTTGGGCCACCCATAGTTTAGAGGATTAGTTTTAATAAAAGACTTTGATACAATCAAAATAAACTAAAATATTTTTATTAAAATATCATCTCTTGAATGTCTTATTTTTTCTCCCTTAATATTTTGATTAAATCTACCTTAAATTAAAGAAATCAACCTCTCTCTAATTAAATCTACCTCCCTCTAAAATAATTAACCTCACTCTAAGATGAGTCTTCTCCCTTTATGGTTTTCGGTCATTTTAAGCTTTATATCTCGGCTCATTGTTGTTTCCATGACTAATTTGTGTTATTCTACTAAGCTCATCCAGATCCTATTCCAAATCCAAAATTCTCTAAGGAAGTTGTAGGCGAAAAAATTCACTTTTTGGAGTATTTCCCTCCCAAAATTTTTTCATTTTCTCCCATTTCAGCTCTTTCAGCCGTCCCTGGCTACGCCCTTGTCGAATAGTAAGTTTTTCAAGTTAAACTTTTGCTTCCGGAGTGCTGTTTTTAATTAATGCTGCTGATTAATGCTGTTTTTAAAATCCAGGAATGGGTTGTATTATTAATTCCCCACCCTCGAATAATTCCCCATCCCACAGATGGGTTGAATATTATTTCCCCAGGTGAATTAATCGAGTAAATACGGTATATATAAATCGAATTAAATAAATTTAATTCGATCGTATCATGTTATTTTTATCAAGACTCATTGTCTTATTTGTATATAAGATGATACCATGGTTACTTAGTACTTTTATTCAAATTTAATATATGATAATTAATCATAGAGTTAATGTCAAATATTTGCGGATTTGGAACATCAAATCTGGATTTTATGTGCTGTATTTATCTGTTTATTTTATCTCCGTGTACATGATTAACTTTTTTTTAATTTTCTCAAACACGTGTGTAATCTATCAATTCTTTTAAATCTTGAAAATTAAACACTTGACTAATCCTTAAAATTTATTAAAGTGCAGTTGGTAAATCTGTATTTCTACTAAGTATTTCCTATAATTCTTAGTAATTTTCGGAACTATATAATGCATCCTTAATCTTAGTAAAATATTGGCGACGTTCTTAACTTATTTTAAAATATTTAATAATGATATCGTCAAACTGAGCTAAGGTTCTTTTAAATAATCACCCTCTCCAGGCAGAGGTTGTTGAAAAATAATTACCAGAGTATTTATATTCGAGCATATAATTTAAATACTCTGAAATCTCCTTATAATATGATTATAAATTTTTACGTGAAATTAGGAAAATAATTAGTTAACAAGTAAGTTTTCTATAAAAACTAGAGCTAGGCTAAAAACTCGATTTAAATAACATCTAAATACTGTGCTATTCTTTTCATTACACAGTTTTTTGAAATTTTAAAACTAATATTTATTAAAATGAGTGATTTAAAAATTTCTTAAAGTAAAACCAATATTAAACTAAAACTCACAACTGAAAACCGGATTTTTTAATTATTAGATCAATCGAAAACAGGAAATGCAGGTTGAGAATGCGCCAAGAACAATAGCTTTTCAAAATCCATTACTGTTCGAGTTCCGAGTAGACACCGCTAGCAACCTACTAGGTAATGCTACAAGGTAATGATTATTTTTTGTCCCATCTATTCTTTTTGTAAAATATGTATATAAATTTATATAAATTAAAAAACCGGAAAAGCAAAGCTTATGTAATTTAATAAACGTCCAAACATTTTAACTCTATAATCCGCAATATACTTTGGTTTTCATTCTTTTGGCTTTATCCTTCCTCAGTTAAAAAATCATAATTCCTTGGTGTGCCAACATTTAAAAATATTTTTATGAGAAAAATGTTTATACATATATCTGGCTAATGATCCTAGATGGTAAATAAATTTATTAGAGATTTATTAACGAAAACAAAGATCATCCCTTTTATCCTTGTTTATCTGTAATTTAGTTTATATATTTCATAATATTTTGTTTTTTTAGATTTTTTAAGTAAGTTTAGTTTTAGCCTTGCTATTTTAATATAGCTATATTAGACAACATTTACATAATTTGAAAATTTTTTCTTATGTTTTTTGAATAAAAATAAAATCTATTTTAAAAAATAATATATAATATATCTGTATAACTAACGTAGGAGAGTTAATATAAATAACGTAAATGCTCTAATTAAAGCCCTGGGCGTCTATTTTTCAATGGGTCAATTTGGGTCGGCTTGTATTAGATATGAGCTTCTAATAGACCTGGGCTTTAATTAGAGCATTTACGGTATTTAAATTTTCTTTATCTTATTTTAGAAATATTAATTTTAGTGAAAAATTAAATAAATGGTTCCTCAAAATATTTACCAAATTTACAGAAATGATTACTCTCCCTCAAATAATTACCCTCCCTCAATAAGCTTTAAAAAATAATTACCCACTTAAAAATAGTTATAATAAACTCTTCTAAAATAATTTCAAATAGTTGCCACGTTTCTATTAATTACCCCCTGCATCGAGATGAGGTAATTACTTCTCGAACTGATGATTTTGAAATATGTTTGTTTATCTGTCAAAGTATGATTTTATTTGAAAACTAAGAAGCTTATTTTGGTAGATATTTATAAAAAAACGAATCAAAAAATTCGTTATTTTATCTTATTTTTATTTTTTATTAAATTTTATCAAAATAACCTAATAAATTTATTTAAATTTCTAAGGAAAAATTTCAAAAAAACAAAAAAAAATTTCAATAATTTTTAGATGACCGTATTTTCTCGCTACCAAAAATAAATTATTTTTTAAACCTACTGCTATAAGGTACAAATTAAACAAGGGTAAGGGTACTTATTTGAGGGCTCGTAATTAACCAATTAAATAATGTACCATATTTACTCATTTATTCCTCCCTCTCCTCTCAAATATTTTACCTCGATTAATCACACTCTCCCAATAAATAGCCCCTCTAAGAAGGAGTTGAAAAAATAATTACCTCTCTTAAATTCACTATCACCTTCAATTACCCTCTCTCTCTATTAATTGCCCCAATCCACCAAGTTGTCGAAAAATTGATTACCCCGGCTAATTATTCAAAAAGTATTTTCTTCAGATTAATTTTTATTAAAATGGCACCAACTATTGACTTTGGAGCAGTTAATTATGGGTGTACAAAGTATAAAAGAAGGATGGTTTTATATGAGAGTGTTTTACAACCAGGAAAGAGATTTGTTAGATTCTAAAATTATTTGAAATTTCTAAAATAATTTAAAGGAATTTTGCTATTCCTCTTCCTATCAGGATAAACGTGGAATAGAAACAGCTTATTACAAATGTGTTGGTTGTATGCATGCTAAACGTTATAATGATGGAAGGAGAATTCCAAAAATTGCTGTAAATCTATTTTTTAACCAAATTATCATTAAAATTTTTTAACCTAAAAGGTTCGTCAAGGTCGTTTGGTCAATTCAAATCCTGATAGACCTTCAAATTTTCCTCATTTTTGTCAACCAATTGATTCAGCTGTTTCTGATCGTAGACAACGAGAAAGGGAGGTTATAAATTGATTGTTATTATTTGAAACAAGAAAAGTCCCCAAATATCGTAGAATTAACGAAAATTTTGGATTTTTATACCAAGAGATATTTACTAAACAAAGCGGAATTGTGGATTCTTCACAATGATCCACAATAAAAACCACTCAATCCCCATGATCCGCAATTGTGTCCTGCCCCAAGGTCACACAGTTTATAAAGTTCAGAATGGTATTTTCAATTGTTTAATGGTCCGGCTTTTAGTTTTCCATGGCTTATACAAAAATTTTTGAATCATTTATAATTTGCACTGGTATGTCAAGTCAAGGGTTTAATTTTTTAATAACTCTAGAATCGAAGTAAACATATTTATTAAAGATTTCAGCAAGCACAAGTGGGCAATCTTCATCAACATCATCTCAAAGAAGTATAATACAACAAATTAATAGAAATCAAAATTCAGAACAAAATATTCAATCAAACTCAGAAATAGCCCAAACGTCATCATCTATTGCTTTAGCAACTTATGTAGGTATGGTCCCAAACATCCTAGGGTAGGGTGTATTGTAACATTGTGTGGGACTTTTACATTAGGTTGACTTTCTTTTCTCCTGCAGACAATTCACAATACTGTCCTTCACAATACTCAAATTCTCGAATGATAACGTTTGAGAATTCCAGACCTAAATTATTTATTATTTAACTCTAAATTATTTAATCGAAGTTTTATGACTGTTTGAGAGTGCTTTATTAAAACATATAATCACAAATTACAATTTGAACAATAATTTTCAGCCATCAAATTTTTCCAATTCCCCATTCAATTTTAATATTTCATCAATGGGAGTATTACCATCTTCTTCTTCATCCTCATCAGATCCTACTTCGAATTTAATTGCTAGAGGTCCTTCAATGAATGAAGTAATGCAACAACAATTACAACAATTAGCAGCTAATTGTTTTGCATCTACAGGAGTATCTCCAAGTAATGTATTAAATGTTACTTCACAAAATTTACTTTTTGGAATGGGAATGACATCAACTAATACAAATGCATGGCAACCAATCACAACAACACAATAACTATTAGAAATACAATTTTTATAAAAAATATCGGTGATCGTTATAAAAAATATAAACTTATTTATTTTTAAATAATAATATATTTATAAAATTATTTAATTATTATTTTATTTAATAAAAATTCTATTAAATCGAAAATAAAATGTTAAAAGAATAATTATTTTGAAATTTTAATACTTTTTGAATAGTCATTTTGAAATAATATCTTCTACTCTTTGAACTAGAGTAAGTCGAGTACCGAGTAATTGGGAAAAAACCGAGCTCGAGTAATCCGAGTTTCAAAACCCCGAGTTCGAGCTCGAGCTCAACTTTTTAGGCCGAGTTCGAGTTCGAGTAGTCGAGTAATCGAGTAATTTTTATAAAACAGTATTTTAAAATAATTTTAACAAAAACAATACTTCTACTCATTATCAGTACTAGGTATTGGGCATTTGTTGGCAGTAATGCGGTAGATCATCATCCAAATCTCAGTTATTTTCGTTAATCCGTCTATATCCCTCTTAATCCGCCGAAATTCCATGATATGCACCAGAGATGGGTCGGAATTCCGATTTCCGACTTCGGATTTCCGACGTTTTTTTCCTTCCGATTTACGATTTCCGAAATTTTGGAAAAATTTTCGAGGATTTGTGCAGATTAAGGGGATATCGAGTGATAAGAGGAATGAGATGGATATCAAGGGATTAAGCGGGATTTGGGCCGATTATAGTGATAGGGAGTATTAAGAGCAAAATCTGGGAAATTCTGAAGATTAATGGGGATATCGTCGGATTAGGTATATTGTCGAAAGGTTGGCTTAAATTTTGAGGATTTCTGAAGGCCAGGTGAGGTGGGAACACCCAACAGAAGGCCAGATCCCTCGCTATTCCCTTAGATCCCTTGAAATATCCGGATATCATTAAAATCCAAATTCTTGATTCAATCCTCCGATATAAACAAATCTTCCTTTTTTAGCGCCGCAGGCGAAAATTTCAAAAATTATGCAAGGCCAGAGAGCAAAATTTCTCCTTTTTTAGCGCCGCAGGCGAAAATTTTGAGAAATCTGGAAGACAACTCACTAGTTTCTTCCTTTTTCAGCGCCGCAGGCGAAAATTTTGAGAATTTTGGAAGATCCTTAAGCTAAAAATCTTCCTTTCTGCGCCGCAGATAGGGGCATAAAAATACTCGGTTTTAACCGAGTACGTCGAGTAGGAAATTTCCGAGCTCGAGTAATCCGAGTATCATGATCCCGAGTTCCGAGTCGAGTAATTACGCAAAAAACCCGAGCGGTCGAGTCGAGTAACTCGAACTCGCTCGAACTCGACTTACTCTACTTTGAACTATGGTAGCACCCTTCCCTCAAACTCATGACTCTGACGATTTTTTGGCAAACCCCCGACTCCAACCTCATTCAAAACTGAAGAAGGTGTTCCGAACATGGGGGAGGTTGTTCCGAACATTGGGGAGGTTGTTCCGAACACGGAAAAATTTGATCCGAATACGAGGGAGTTGTTCCGAAAACGTGAACAATATTTATGTCCAATTTTTAAATTTCCACTGTGGCGCCAAAATGATCTATAACAAAGATGTTATACTATAACAAAGATGTTTAGAAATATAATTATAATAATGCTTATTAAAATAAATAAATCAAAAAATAATTTTCTTAAAATTAAGATTTTGGTTACGGTCTTTTTTTGAATTATTTATCATCTTTTAATTTAAAAATTTCATTAATTGATGGTACTCTAATAAGATTATCTTTGTTATTTTTATTCTTTTCATTAAATATTTCACTTATTTGAGGCCATTTAATTAATTTTATATTTTTATTTTGTTTGGTATTTTGATTTAATTTTTCATTGTTAATATTTGCATAATTTGATTTTTGAGTAAGCTTATTATTGTTCTGATCTAACAAAAAATTACTTTTAAAGTTTTCATTTATTTTAGAGCCCAGAATTTCGATCCCTATTAACTGTATAATTAAATTTAATTTACACTATATATTCTCGTTATTTGTCGGTACAGTAAAATTTTGAATTTCATCGGTATCAATCGGTATTCCTTATCGAAATTCCGAGTTCTAATTTATTTATTACCTACCTAATTGACTTTTTATATGTTGATTTTGTTTAAATTCCTCTTCAAATTTAATACCAAGACGAGATTCAATTCTTAAATTTTTTTTATAATTATTAGTGATAGGATTTTTAGGTTGTAAACTCTTGAAATAGTTAACTAAATATGTTAGTATGTAATGTACCCAATTATTAAATAAAATAATATATTCCATAAAGGAGGTTTTTTTTAAAATGTTGGCGGAAAAACCCGCGATTTCTTGACGGCATTCGGGAAAGAAACCATTCGGGAAAGGTTTCTGCTGTCCAAGGTTTCTGCTACACCTTGGACAACATAACTATTGCGGGAAATAATGTGTAATAACCAAAAAATCCGATTCCTAATAATTGTATAATTAAATATATTTTACATATTTTCTAATTCAAAATGATTCGAATATATTCCATAAAATGAATGAGTATTAAATCCATTTTTATTTATTTTTCCCGTATGGTAATTGAGAGTAGAAATAAATTGATTAATATAATCTGGTATTGAAGAACATGAATCCTCTTTAAAATTGAGACCAACTAGCCAAACAACGCGAAGTATTTGAAAGCTTTAAAAATTTTTAAGAATGATTGTTAATATAGTGTTATAGTATGGTTGGGCTCTGCCGTATTTTAAAAGCGGAATACGGAGGCTGATAAAAACGGAAGAAAATAAAAAACGGAAGCTGAAGATAGTCAATCCTGTTGCATGGTTTTAGCTTTGTTTGGGAGCACGACTAAATTTTGAACTTTAAAAATTTGGAAGGTACTACTACAAGTACGAGTACTGTTATTTATTTAGTTTTTATATAATTCCATTCTAGAATCATTTTTCCGTTCTGGTTTTTAGACAAATAACATTTTAATCTTGGAGGGGAATTTATAACAAAGAGTCACGAATTTTTATAAAAATAGGTTTTTAACTGAGACCGGATCTAGACAAGATCTCGAGCAAAAATCTCGATTTTGTCGAGATATCCAATATATATGTCCGACAGTTTTTTATATGTGTCCAACAGTTTTTCGAGATTTGAACTCTTTCGAGTATCTTGTACCATTCTCTAGCACACTCCCGGTTCAGTCTCTGTTTTTAACCTTAAGTTTATTAATTACTTTTTATTATTCATCCGCCTTTTTCTTGCAAATCCACTTAAAGCATGGTAATTATTCAATCTATCTTTTAAAATAACTGTTTGTTTATTTTTTTGTTGAATGACAGTTTTTTCTACCCAACGATAAAGAAGAGTTCTAATTCTAGTTTTTAAATGTCCACAATTTGGAGGGGAAACTGAAGCAAATTCTTTTTGATTTTCATCATTAATGTCTTTAAATGATGTACATTCTAATAACAAAAAATGACAAAATTTATTTTTATAATCTAATTGTTTGAAAATTGAATTATTTTCATCAAGATTTTTAGAAGAATTTTTATCTGTTTCTTCAATCAGAATTTTGTAAGCTAAAATAGAAAAACATTATTTAGAGGAGAATATAATCTTCTCACTCAAATTATAAAATTTCTTTTATTATTTGTACTTTTATCAGGGCAAAACAAAACACAAAAATTATCATGATATATTAAAATGGTGATTTATTCCCTAGAGAGATAGAGAGTGTAAAGTTTATCCCTGAATCGATCCTGAAGCCTCTGGGTATTCTAAGAACACGGTAGGGATTCTTGGACTTAAATGTTAGCATGTACTAGATTCTCTCGTTTATGGGGTGAATGTTCTTTGCAAACCCGATACGTCATTCTTAAAATAGAACGAGATAGCTGCTAGACGCTTAACATCTACCTGCTAATCGGGGTGCGCTTTTACATTTTAATAGATCTTAAGCCTACTCCTACTAAGCATTTTAGACACTACTTTGTTGGATTTACATTCATGCTTTTTATTAGAATAATAACTAGCATAATTTCAAACTAATTTTATTTTTAACCCCCATATTTTTGCTTAATTAATAAAAGCAATTTCAATTTTTTGCCCATTAGCAACAGAAATCATGAAAAAATTACCTCTATTAATCTCTACTTTGATAATATTCAATGTATGGTTATTAACATTATAAGCTGCATTTTGATTTGGAAAAAGTGAAGTAATTACAGGCATTTTGTCCCCATCGTGATATTCTGAAGGCAACAAATTTTTTAAATTCCAATTTTGCAAAATGTTGTTTGAATTTACTAATGAATCCAAAATTACTGGAATTGGCCAATGCCTAAATTAGCAAAATTGACCAGCTTGAACAGATTATTATCTCGAAATATATGTATACTAGTGTTGGAAATCGGTTATTAACTCTTAATCTTAATTTTAGGTTTCTAGTTTTATATTAATATTGCTTTTATTTCGAGGAAATTTATAAAAATATCACTCATTTTCAAAAATTTCGGCCAAGCACTTCTATCTCAAAAAACATCCATTTCGTATGAAAAATAAAAGATTTACTCAAATACATTTAGAGGTAATTACCCTCACGCTAGCGATAGTAATTATTTGAGGAGGGTAATTAGACGAGTAAATAGGTAGGAAGACATTTTTCTAAGATTTAATTTTGCCAAATTTATTTGAATAAACAGACCAAATGCTGTAAATTAGAAAGAATTGTCTTAACAAAAATAATAAATTTCCATTAGGATATAAAAGACAAATCTTTGCTGACATTATTAATAAAATTGTGCCGCTTAGATAACCAAAAATGTTTGAATAAATTTGTCGAGCTAAATAGATTTTTGATTGTTAGTTAAAGAAGAATTTTAACCTTTTGCCCATTGTTTAACAACGCGCAATAAATTAGTAAACATTTCCGCACGTTCAGGATTTATTAGAGAAAATTTTGTTCGATAAGACATTCTATAACCTTTAAAAATATTTTCCTTTAATTTTTAAATTGTCTCTGATATTATTTTAATTGTTAAAAAATCTAAGTCATATTCGTTTGCTAAGACATTTTTTTACCCATAATGCGAATATAATGATAATAATTTTCAACGCATAATGCTCGTCTTATGAACAAACATTATGGGTTAAATAAGAGAGTCTAACATTTTCTTATTTATCGCTACATCTTGTGACACATCCCATTCGCATGTTCATGATTATATAATGTACCGTATTTTCTCTAATTGAGCGGCCGGCCGATCTATTTTTCAATCCCCTCTCATAGGGCCGCTCTATTGGAGACGGCCGTTCAACTGGAGACGGCCGCTTTATTTTCCATACACAAAATATTGGCCACTTGGCCTTAGAAATTCTAAAAATTTTCGCCTGCGGCGCTGGAAAATGGAAAAATCGGATGACTTGTTCTAGCGAAAATTCTCTAAATTTTTGCCTGCGGCGCTGAAATGGAGGAAATCATGTATGTTGTACATCCAAATGCTAAATCCTCCTTAATGCCACTTTTACACTGCATACCCTTCTTATCCTTACAAATCTTTCTTAATCCGATATCCTTCCGTACATCGAGGTATTTAAGAGATAAATGTTATCTATGAATTTATCAGCAGTAATCACCGATATCCTAGACTTTCTTCTTATTCTTTCGATATCCCTTTGAACCCGCTGATATCCTTATTTGGGCGTGATATCGAAGGATCAAAAGGTTATCCACTTCTGATATCACTTTAATCCCCTTGATCAATTCAGAACCCTTTTTATCACCCGATATCAAACCTCTTATTTCCAACAAATTCACTTATATCCGGCCCTTTGAGAAACCGCTAATCCTTAATAACTCCTATCCCTCGAAAAAATTTTCGGTTCGGTTCCGGATATCCGAAGATTTTCCAGGAACCGACAACTCTATTTACAACATCAATGTCGGAATCACTCATTTTCTTAAAATTAAGTTGTTAAGCAGTTGCTAAAGCGAAAAGAGAAATTAAAGATAATAAATTGCATTTAATGTAGAGGGCCGCTCTAATGGAGACGGCCGTTCAACTGGAGACGGCCGCTCTATTTTTCAATCCTTTCTCAAAGGGCCGCTCTATTGGAGACGGCCGTTCAACTAGAGACGGCCGCTCAATTAGAGAAAATACGGTATATTGGTTCTCCGGCAGATCAGTTCCCAGTTGATCAGTCTTTATGCGGGATCAAAAAGAGAAGCACCCCGTGTGGATTTGTAGCGGTATTAGCTAGGTACAATATTCTGGCCAACTCCCTAGCGAATATAATGATAATAATTGTATAGGTGTGATTTACAGAATTTTTCCAGCATACTTTCACTTCACCAATATATATTTAACGAAAAAATATTTTTAAAATATAATTTATTGTAAACAAGCCTGTAAGGATTAAAATACTCTGAAAATGCTGAGAATCATTTAAGTTATCCATTTTTTAAATTAATTCATTTAATATGTAAATATTTTCTTTAACAACTTCCTTATTATTATGTTCTGACAATTTTAATTCTGCAGGAATAGATGTAACTGGAAGTTGTGCAAACATAATATCCATTTCGAGTCCTTCTATTACTAATTCTATGAGTGGTACACGGGCATTGGCTATTGAATTGATATTGAATAAATCACAATTGAAATTCTATAATTATGAAATGCTTATTATTTTAATGAATAGATGATATTAGAAGATTCCAAGGTCCTGGAGATTCCATGATATCTTGAACTAATCCAAAATTTTTGAATGATTGAACCGATATCCGATCTGAAATTTTTGGATCAGTCCCCAAAACTTTAATAACCTTTGAAAAATATCCGGTAACAAATAGGATCTCGGGAATAGTTTCCAGCGAGCAACGCAACTGCAATTACTATAACAAGTATAGCTCAATTTCAACACACTGCCGAAAATTTCTAGAATTTTCGTGGCCAATAGAACCGGATCATTAACGAACTATATATCTTAAAACCCGTGCTGTCATTATGATTATTCTGAAAAAATATTCTTTTAATTTTCAAATGTTTTTTATTAAATAAATTTCCATACCAATTTTCTTGAATATTCCACCTCTAATTCTTTAGCCAAATAAAAATAAAAGGAATTTTCATTATTCCCAAAAATTAAATCTTTTCTTGATTGTTCCTCTACGTTATCACAAAAATTTAATGAAGGTATTAAGAAAATAATGTCAATATCAGAATTATCTGTAGCTGTATCCAATAGTATGGATCCTCCAACAATCATCGAGAAGCCTTTAATATAAATTATTTCTTCACAAATCATAATAAGGTTAAGCAGATATGCACAGAAATCGAAAAATATGCACATTTATCGGAAAATATGCACACGAGAGGTGTCGAAATATGCAAATATAGCATAAAAAATCGGCCCTAAAGTGTACAGGCAACGTAAAAGCACCATCTCTCATAAATAATTCTCCCTGATACGTGCAAAAAAACATGCATTTGCATGTTTTTCCACCCATAATTATAGTAAAAATTTATTTATTTACCTCCAGATTTCCTAGAATTATTTTCACAAATTATTTTTAACCATTTCTCAAATTTTTCTTTTAACCAATTTAAACAATTTTCTCTCGATTTTAATATTCTTTCACTTATTTTATATAATTTATCAAAATATGTTAAATCAAAATTTTTATTTTCAATATTGAACACCTGACTATATTCATAAAAGTTAGGTGACAGCCATTTAGTTTTTTCTAATGGAATGATTTTTGTAGTTAAAGTGCCATTCTCGATTAGAGAATAAATTTCTTTTTGTAAATTATCATCTAAATAATTACAAGTAAAATATGGCTAAAATTAAAGTCCAAAAATTTTTTAGTAAGAGTGATAAGTTATGCTAAGAGTGATTAGGGTAAGAGTGAGGTTAACAGTTATTGCCTCCTGACAGTTATTGCTAGGCGCTTTCACTCACCATGTACGGGTGTTCTACCAAATGAGCTAC
Source organism: Meloidogyne incognita (assembly GCA_036172945.1). Taxonomy (NCBI): domain Eukaryota; kingdom Metazoa; phylum Nematoda; class Chromadorea; order Rhabditida; family Meloidogynidae; genus Meloidogyne; species Meloidogyne incognita. Next base: position 1,058,831 of record JARQAC010000035.1, read on the forward strand.
CGGAACGCTATCTTTCAATAGATTTCAAACCCCCACCAAGTGAGCGTTTTAAATGCTAGCCAGCTGGATCTTTCTCTTACTATAGGAGTGATTACTTATAGTTAAGTCTTGACAGAGTATTCCAAAAACTGACAACACTAATTATAAATAATCTATACAAACCAATTGTTTGTTGTTCAAACATAACACGAATTGAAAGAATATTTGACATGAAAATTTGACAAAATTTAATCAAATTGCTTTTACATTTTTGATCATTTTTATCAATATATTCACGCATTTCTCCTCCAAACAATTCAAAAATCCCTTCAAAAAAATCAAAATTTAGTGTTGGGTCCTCTTCATTGTGATTTACAAATTTATTAAAATTTTCAAATTTATCTTGAAAAATATTTATTTGTTTATCGCTTGATATTTTTATTTTTTTTGAAAAAATGGAACAAAATATTTGAAAATTAATTTTTGTTAATATTTTTGAAATAATGGCGATCAAATGATTTTTTGAGTTGGATTTTTCATTAACTTTGTTTAGTATATTTATGGAGGTTTTTTCACTAAATAAAGTTATTCTTTTTATATTATAGTGTATATGCTTAAATAATTACCCTGTTTCATATAATCACCCTCTCCCATCCCCTCCCCTATTAATTACCTCACCAGCAAAAGGTTGAAACAATAATAACCCATTATAACTGTTTGAACCATTTATTTTAGAAATTATTTCTTAAAATAATTAATTTGAAAGAGAATAAGGGGAGGGGTTCAAGATATATTTTACCTATTTAATTTTTAAATTATCGAACTAATGAATTATCGAATAGTTCAGCTCTAATATATTTAAAATAATTAAAATATAAATAAATTAACTAACCATCGTCTTTCAAGTTCTTCAACAAAATTTTCATCAACCGGTAATTTAAAAGAAACACTTTCCAAATTTTGGTTTATTTTAAACAATAAAATCATTAATTTATTTATATTATGTTTGTTTGTATCTCCATTTTGTTTGAAATTTTGTTTTTTAAATTTCTTCCAAAATATTTCTATGGACTTCATTATATTTTTAGCATCCTCTTTTCTTTAATAAAAATGGATTTTAGAAGTACCCTTCAGATTCTTGTCTTTCTTGCTCTACGATTAATTATTACTTATACGCGGGCTTCTTACTCTGTGTGCAGAGTAGGAAGCTCCGAAAATCAACCTCTCCGGAGCCGAAGCTAAGATAAAAAAGTCGGAGCCAGAGCTCCACTACCCAACAAATATATTACTCCAAATAATTTAATAATTTTGATTACTTGTTTTGATCAATTATTATTTCAGTTTTTGCCAACAAACTTGCACTCAAAATTTTATCTTCAATTAATTTTGTTAAAACTATTATATTCACTAATTCCTCTAAATTGGGAATTTCCACTATTCTTTCTTTATTTTGGATTATTATATGAAGATTTAGGGAATATATTTCTTCTAAATGTCTTTCTAAATATCCTTCTTTAAACGATTCTTTTAAATCTTAATTTAAAAATTTTTTAAACCTACTATAATTAAGATTGAGAATGTCATGTTCATTAAATCATTCGGTGTTTGGGCGGAGTTTAAAGAAAAATTTTTGAAAAATGTTAACTCAAAGCATTAGTGCAGTATAAGGTGTAATAAATTCACTTATCTTTTATCGTCTTAAGCTCTGCTCGGATTTCAAACAAAAATCTCAGTTATCGGCGGGAAATTTTTGAGAAAACTCAATTTATCTTTTATTTCTAAAAAAATCTGATATATTGTTACATGCTATGCGGCAAATATAATTGGGTTATTTAATGAAACCTAAATCTGGTATATTTTTATCCTTAATCGGTTGATCATGCATGTCAAAAAGATTAAGGGTAGTGATATCCCCAGATATCCGTATCTGATACGAAATTTTCGGTTATTCGGCCTTTTTAGATCCGGATTTTTGATATTATAGAAAGAGTTTAGCAAAGGTTTAGCCACAGGGCTGGATTCGAACCTGCGACCTCCTCGTAGTTCCACGACATACATGAGCTCTACCACTGAGCTGCAGGGGCAACGACTAATGCTTTCTCTTTCATCATTTTAGATCGTTTAACACCAGCCTAAACGATGAATAAAAGGATAAATTTTAAATTACTTTTTAATTCAATCATCTCAGTTAATTTATTTATTGCTTCATTCAAGGAAGTTTCATCAATTACATTTTTTATTTCATTTTCCTCAATTTCTTCCTCTTCCAATTTTTCTTCAAAATTTAAAAATAAATTTGCCTTTTTTCCTTTCTTTGTTTTATCCCATCTTTGCTTCGATTTTTTCGATAAATTTTCCATCGATTTACTTCTTGACAATTTACTCAATGGATATGTTTTATTTACGTAAATATTTTTATCTACATATTATTCAAATAAAAATTATTTTTAACTAAAATAAACTTGGGTTGTTCCCCCGAAAACGTCTGTGGGTGGATTTGCCATGTTACAAAGTTTTAGATTGTTTCGGGTTTGGGCTCGAATCGGGCCGGTTCGGATAGGGGACAAAATATAGTCCGTGTTCAGGTCGGGGTACAATTCTGATAGAAACCTGAGCTTAATTTTTGTAATTTAAATATCTCATTTTCTTTTGAAATATTTTCTTGTTTTAAATTTTTCTCTTCAATTATTGCGCATTCAGTATTTATTAAATTAGTACTTTTGGTAGTTTGTTCTTTATTTACAGAAATTTTTTCTTCAGTCTTTGAATTTATTTCTTGCGTTTTTAGTTCCTCAACAATTTTGTTCTGTTAATTAATTAATTTATAATAAATATTATGGCACACATTATTAGTTTACTGATCACTCAAATTCTATTTTTAATTCTTAAGTATTCCCTTACAAACCCTATATTCCAAACTCAAACTTTTCTAGATCCAAAATTCAAAAATTCTCGTTGTCTATAACTAAACAATGGCTAAAATTTTTCCTGGAAAGAAAGAATTTTGGCTCCCTGGCTTCTTGTAAATTTCATAAAAATTTCTTTTGGAAATCCAAAATTTTATTATTTATTAAAACTTACATTCTCTTTTGTTATTGTTTCTTCAGTTAAAGGCACTTTACCTTGTTGAACTGTTTGATAAAATTTTCTTTTAGAGATTCCAAGAAAAAGTTTGAATTCATTATCTGAAAAATTAATGATTTTATTTTTTTAGAAAAGAATATAGGTATCTATGTATAATAATCTTGTAAATAAACATGACCGAAAAATTTGAAGAAAATAATTTTAATATCATCGGACCTTAAATTTAACTATCCATAAATTTAGATAAGCGAGACCACTTAGCAGGTCAAGTGGAGAAAATTATGCGTCAGGTTTCGTGACTGAAAAAGTCTGCGGTTTCGGGTATCGGGCTTCAGATAATCTGACATATCCTTGCCACATGGTGGATCCGCCTGTTCTTTCTATGCTTATAATTTTATCGACTTCAAAGGAGTATTTAAAATCATGTCAGATGTCCATATACTTTAATCTTCTCCAACTGTGCATGTAAAATCTAGTCCGTCTGGATTAAATAATTAATTACCATCAATCTCTTTAATTTTATTTGTCAAATGATCAAAATCCTCTTCATCTACTTCACCATTCTTATTTAGAAAATATTCTACAATTTTTTCTCTATAAAGTTGCTTTTGGTCTTCAATCATTTTTCCAAATAATTTTTGATTTTTTAATTTTATTTCAACACATTCTAGCCAGATATTTTTATTTATTAATTTTAATTCTTTTAATATTTCTTCTATACAGAATTTTATAGACTGCAAAATTGTTGGGGAATTAATACTTTTTTGTGCATGTAATTTTGTGTCCAAAAATATTTCCTTAAATCATTTTAATGTAATAATTCTATGTATATTTACAAATACCTGAAATTGAACCAAAAATATATCTTTAGGGGGATCATTTAATTTCATAATAAATTCTCTCAAAAAATAATCTCCTTCCCAATAGAATTCAAATATTTTATCAATTATTAATTTAATTTCCTTTAATTTTTCTTCATCTATAATTAAAATAGTACTTAATTATTTAAAGCTAGAAAATATTTTTTTACATTTTTTATTCATTTTGTGAAACCATTCCCTATATAAAAAATAATCTATTGTCAATTTTATTCTCAATTTCTCGATAATTTTATCCTTTTCGTTAAAATATCCAGTAAATAATCCAACTAAAATATTACTTTCCTCTGAAAAAAATTTTTTAGAATTAATTTTTAGATAAAAATAAATAACCAATACTATCTCCAAAGAAATGAGTATATTTTTGAGTGATCATTACAGTTCTAGCCAAACCAAATAATTGTATAAAATTACAAATTGCTCTTTTAGGATCCTTTTGTTTACTTTAATTAAAATATTAAATATATCAAGTTTATTAGGTTATTGCATGACCTAATAAAAATAATTTTCTTAGTAAAGCAGATCTGGGATATAGCTATTTCTCTCCTTCAGTAGTGCAAAAGGTTATCCGCCAGCTAGGAGCAAAGCACCAAGCATCTTCGGCAGACCAGACTGATGTATTAACCATTACTGCTGCATAGCCTCAGGAATTAAATAGCTATATGCTTTACATCATTAAAATAAAATTTAAAATACATATAATAATTAATTTACCCCATTTTTAGATAAAAATTCTTTCTTTTCTTTAAAAAATACTGAACAAAAACAATAAAATTTGTTTCTTGAATGGACCCTTCCCAATTTTCAATTATTTTTTCAATTTCATTTTTATTAATATTACTACATTCTATTAAATTTTCTTTCTTATTTGTTTTTCTTTTTACTTTATTTATTCCTTCAAAATATTTATTTGATAACATTTGGTTTTGGGCTAACAAATTACAAATACCTTCGAGTTGTGAATAATTGTAAAAATAGGTTAGATCGCTTAGATCGGTTATTCTAAAATAATAAAAATTTATTTGGGATTTAACAAAAAATAAAGGCATTTTAAATTATAATCAGTCCTGGCTGGGTATGCCTCTGAAAGCTAGACCCTGATCAGAATACTCCAGTGAAATAATATTCACCTATGGGTAAATGTCCAGGTCTCTGCCTATATGTCTGCAAAAAGTTTCGGTTCGGTTTTTCGGTTAACCGATGAATCTGGTGAAACCGACAACTCTAATCGGGAATAATGAAGGAAGAGTCGATTCGCCGACAAAAACTGATATTCAATTCCAAATCTCCTCGGTTTTATTAAAATATTACCCAGTTATTTCCTCCAAATTATTTAAATTTCTCTTAACATTATTTAACATAAAGGTATGTGAAATAATTGTTATTTTTAGTCTCATTTTAAAAATATCTTTTGCCTGATTATTCAATAAATCTGCATAATGACTTTCAAGAATATTTAAAGCATAGTATTCGCTTTCCATTGGAAAACGAAAAAAGCGCCATTTATAATAAGCAAGTTTAAAATCTTTAAATTAAAAAATTAATTAATTATTAATTAATTAAAATAGCTGAGGGAACACCAAGTCAGCGCTTCTCCCTCAGATTAATAATTATAGACTTACAACTTAGAGGATTTGGAATTGCTTCGATAAAAATGGGTTGAAATAATACTAAATGAAAGAAAATAGTTGAAACCAACATTTATTTTATTTTTTTGTTAAAATTATTTAAAATGTCAAAATATCTAAAATTGTTAAATTTTGAAGCAAATTATATTAATTTCTGATAAATATTGAAGAGACTGGACAGGGAGTGTACGGATTTCTCGGAAAAGATAAAAAATACAAATTGGCTCAATTAATTTTTGGATATCTAATACTTCAAATTTTTTAGCACTTTAGGCAGAAGATTTTGAGTTTTAGAGCCTATGTTCAGGATATAAAGCAAACATAAGCAAATTTAATATTAACAATTTTGACAAGCCTCGAAAATTTTTTACGAGATATCTCGAAAAACATTGATTTAGATAACTAAGATTTTTATTTGAGATCTCGTCTAGACCCGGTCTCTAATCTCTAATAAATATTAGAGATTAGGGATCTCTAATAAACCTCTAATAAATATTAATAAATTAATGAAATTATTTGAATATTTATTTATTTTTAATTATCAGGCAAAAATACAATTTTAAATTCATTTTAAAGTAATAAACATGTGAATGTTAAATGAAAAAAGTTAATTTAGCAAGGTCATTTTAACTGTTAATTATTATTTTTTTCTCAGCGTTTTCACCGAAAATTATATTATAAAAGTCTAAATGAAGTAAAAACTATGGGAATGTGTTTATTAGATTTCAAAAAAATATTTTTTGAGGATAAAAAATATGGGAAAAATTTTCTAATAAAATAAAATTTAAACATTATTTTTAAAAGTAATAAAATTTTAAAAACTTTGGGAGGACATGAAGACTGATTTCTTCTTTTTGCCAGAGGCAAATATTTTCCGATTTTATTTGTCAATTAGAACTTCTAATAAGATATATTAGAGATAATTCAAAAAACTACTTATTTTGAAAAAAATCTCGGGATTCGGGATTTCAGACATAGGCTCTCAAACATTCATTCCTTTCAGCAACTTCCCAATTAAAATTAATCTTCGAATACACCTTAATACTTCACTTCCAGGGTTGGTTGTGTAGTTGTAGTTGAATGAGGCGTTACCAATCATTAATGGGAAGGTGCGTAATTGGATAAATACAAATAAAAGGTGTATAAAGGTGAACAATCTGGGAAAACATGTGAAGAGGTGAATGAGGGGATGGGGAAAGATGAAAGGTAAAGGAACTATATATTATGGAAGTAATATTTGGAAATAATAGAGGGGTTGATGTTGGTTAGAGGGGGTTAGGGTGTTTGGAGGTGGATGGCACTCTAGTGCCTTATATATTATGGAAGTAACTACCTTACTACACTCTAGTGCCCTAAATAAAATAATTTCTTATAATTGAGATCATTATATATGACAGAATTTTTAATCTAATTCTTCAATCCTTGAGTTATTCTATAAATAATATCCTGAGTTGCATAAATTATCATTGGATGCGAGTAACCCTTCAACTAAATTAATTTAAAAAATAATTTTTAATTAGTTAATATCATACCACAATTTCATCATTTTGTCCATTAATTGAACTTACAGACTGCCCGTCACATGCAATATTACCAACAATTGTATCATCTATTGAACGAATTACTGAAATTCTTGAAAAGGCTTCATAACCTACACTAAATATTTTTTATAATTAATTTATCATTTTTTATTTCTTGCTATCAAAGAATTTCTTAAAATGTTGGGTATCCAGCAGAGGTGGGACGGAACAGTCAGAGGTGTCTGAAATCAGAAGAGCCGGAAATCGGAACAGGCTCACATACAGAAGGAAAAAACTTCAGAAATCGGAAGTCAGAATTCCGACCCACCTCTGGTATCCAGGAAAAAATGAATTCAAAAGGAAAAAAGTTATAGCTAAAGGAAAAAATGAATTCAAAAGGAAAAAAGTTATAGCTAAAGCAAAGTGTGCCCCCACGTTCCATTATGTACTACACATAGTAATTTAAATACGTACACTGAATTAATATCTCTCAGAAATGCAGAATTACAAGAAATTCCATTTATTTCATTACAAGGTTCTGACCAAGATAATAATCTGCACAAAGGCTCTGCATCTCTATTAGAACCAGCAACTCCAATAAATGTATGGACCAAATTAGTTAATGGTTGTCCTAAATATTGTCCAGTATCGACACAAATTCCACCAAGTATTGCCTTTTTATTTAAAAGAATCTTATAAAAGTTTGTCTGTCAATATTTTATAATTACTTTTCTTGCCATAGGTGATCCCATACTAAAAGCTACAACGTCAATATTGGAATTTTTATACCGAGAAACTGCTTCGATCAGAAGTCGAATCTTAATATAATATTTATTTTGTGCCATATTATGGTTATACCTAAAATGTTGGGGAGGATATGTCGGGTTCGAAAAATAGGATTCTTGGCACGGATGTCACGGGTTATTCGAAAGCCATATATAAAACAGAAGCCTGACTATTTTAATCTAAACATAAGCCTTGAACAAACCGAAAAACTTGAGAAATTGAGGGTTTTAGGTCGAGAACAGTCCTCTTATGGTTTTGTCTATGATTTTGAATAAACCGCGACATCCCTGGTTCGTTGTACTGTACAGGATTTATATTAAGATTTTCCATATTTGCCAAGCTATAAGGAAATATGTGAGAAATTCTCTGAACACCTAACCATTTTTTATATTGCCAAATAGAGTACATTTATGTAAATTTAAAAAGAAAATGGTCATAAAACCAAAAATTCTAAAAAAAAGTATAGTTAACCTGAGTTATATGTCTGCACTCCATCTTATCTTTAAGAAATCTTTTAACACCATAGGAATATGTCGTTGCATAAAGTTCAGAATTATTATATCCTTTTGTGAGGAAATAACGTCGAATATATTCGTATGTTCCCGCAACGTTTGTCAATCCATGAACGAAGATTATTGGCCGTCTTTTTGATATACGTCTATAATTTAATTTTTTTGATAAAATTTTCAAAAATATTCCAATTATGGTAAAGTGGCCAGACATTTCATAAAAATAGCTAAATTTGGATTAGAATTGATTCTGATAGCTCTTGTATGTAAAGCTATTAAAGGCTCACCATCACACATAGGACACGTTTTCTTTTTTCGTTTTTGCTATATTTTTTAGGCTTATATGATTCCTAAGCATTCCAAGTATTTTAGATATTTCCAATGCAATAATTGAAACAAAGGAATATTCCAACAAGTTATCCCAGTAATTAATAAAATTACCCGAGTAATTAATAACATTTACGTTCCCAACTTTCACTTAAGGATCAAAATTTTGCTTAATGTGTCTTTAGGTTTAAACTAGGGTTGCTCACGGACGGTTACCGGAACCGGAACCGGAACCGTTAACCGGTGTTTTTGGCGAATTAACCGGAACCGAAAACCGGCGATAACCGAAAACCGGGGGTACCGGTTAATAACCGGTAGTGATCAACCCTAGTTAAAACGTATGTAAGTCATTGTGTGACTTTTAAAGGTAATATTATAAAATAACAATAATAAAATTCACTTATTCCCTTCATTTTCTTGGCCACCCCCAAAACTTCCACCAAAACCTAAATCTCTTCTAGCAATTAATTTTTCTACTTCCTCCCCATATTCTTTAATTAAAAAGTTTGAAAAATCTCTTGAAATTGTAGCTTGAACAATTGGAATTATAGAAAATAAAAATATTAGAAGGTTATTAAATAATAATAATTTAAAAACGTAAAATACACCTGCCATTAATTAACAATTATTTTAAATATTCAATTAAATACATAATACTAGAATTTATTTAAAAAATAAATTTAATAAAAAACTGCAAAAAAGCAAAGAAATAATTGGGTTATTACAAATTTATCGAAGTAATTTTAAGCAATTTTAAGTAATTTTTTGCGAAAAATTTAATGAAAATATAAACTACAAAATGTTTAAAAACGAATGTTTGTTAAAAATAGTTTAAAATTTTGTTTAAGGAAAATTTTTAGGAAAAAAAATTTTTAAGGAAAATTTACAAAATTTACTCGTCTATTTTTCTGATTTTTAAGTTCCAATTGCTTAATTTATTTGAAATTTTTATATACTACCGTATTTTCTCTAAAATAACCCCCCCCCTCTAAAATAACCCCCCTCTAGAGGTCGATCGAAAAAAATAACCCCCGGGTTATTTTATTTTAGAGAAAATACGGTATTTATATATTTAATTCACAAAAATTAGAAAAATATTTCATCAAATCGGTGTTTATAAAGTATTTCCCAAAAAATGCATCTTAAGAAATTATAAATCCACTCGGTTTTATAGATATGGTTTCTAAGAGTTAAGTTTTTTATTGTTTTAAGTAGAGTGAATCAAGAGAGGAATACTATACGAAATTTTAAGAGACTTGATCTTGATCACGTTAATTATCTCGGATTTGCGATTTTCATCACACAAGCTTTAAAATAAATGGTGTGTATCAGGGATCATGCATCCATGCAGAATTCACAATTTCTGAAATATGGAATTCCTGAATATTATTCGTGTTTACAGTAAATTTGAATCACGAACAAAAAGAACGCAGGGAATCCCAGGTTTTCGGAAATTAATATGTAGTTTATGAAGATACGAGGATAAATTATAATTTTACAAGATTTAATTAAATTATTAATATAAAATTGAGAATAACCAAGCAAAAATAGCAAAAAGTTTGAAAATAAAATATTTTTAAAAGTAACTCGTTAATTTCAATTTATTTTACACCCATTACAACATTAATTTGTTCGGAGAACACAAAATAATTCCTAAATTAAATATGTAGTTTAAACAAACAAATTAAATGAAAAATTTTTATTTTTTATTTTTCCCGTTAAAACTATTTTTTTTTAAAATTTGCAGTAAATTACCTGAATGCTTAAATTTTTAACAAATTAAAATGTTAAATTTATTAAAGAAATGTTTTTAATTAGAGTTAACAACGAGAGTCAATAAATTATTTTAATGATAAGAATGTTTTTCTTCAGGAAAGGTTCTTTCACGTACCTCTTTAACGTAAGAAATAAATGCATTTTGAATAGAATTTTGATCCTTTAAAAAATTTTTGACAAATTTTGGAGGTTTTTCTCCAATTCCAAGAATGTCATAAACCTAAGAAAAATGGGTATATTTTGGGCTCTATTACACAATATACGTCCAATCAACTATTATGCGTCCAAGCAAATTTTTATACGTCCAATAAAAGTTTATGCGTCCAAATAAAATTTTATATGTCCAATGAAAAAATAAATTCAGAAAAAATCAAAATAATTTTTATTTATTATAACGCCTTGCTCAAAAGGGGTTAATAGAAACAACTGTTCCCGTCACATGAACAAACGTCCCCGTCACTGGAACAATCGTCCCCGTCACCGGATCAATCTCAAATCCGGTTTAAAATGGATTCGGATCCGGATTTCGCAATGGAGCCGGGCCGGATCCAGCCGGATTTTTCTGGATTAATCCGGTCGGGGAAAAATCCGCAGATCGCGAAAAAACCCGGATTTGGTATCCGGACTCTTGAAAAATCTGGCCGGATCCGGCCCTGTCACTAATAAAAATGTGTTTAGACATATAAAATTTGATTGTACGCATAAACTTTTCATTGGACGCATAAATTTTTATTGGACGCATAATCTTTTCATTGGACGTATAAACTTTAATTGGACGTATAAAAGTTGATTGGACGTATAAAAGTTGATTGGACGCATAATAGTTGATTGGACGTATATTGTGTAATAGAGCCATATTTTGTTATCTCACCGCATATTATTCTTCCCGTTTCTTTTTCTTTCTCCAAAAAAGTATAGATAGGTCAAAGTGAGTTATATCGTCATTCAACAGCAATGCGAATCTGTTCGCAATATTTGCATGTATCCTTTATGTGGATTGCTAGCCCTACTTACCCAGAGTTATAGCACACACACATTAACGGCCCATGCTTTTACAAAAATAATGTTATCGCCATAGATCGTCATAAATGTTTAACAGTTTTTTAATTTTTTACCCACGTGTACTATTATTGAGAAAGAAGGAGAAGAATAAAATGAGTGAGATGACACAATAGCAAAATTATTTAAATTATTTAAAAAAATAATTTAGAAAATATTTACAACAAGAATCTGTCCATCACAATGAATGCCAGCACCAATTCCAATTGTTGGAATTTTTAAGGAATCTGTGATTTGTTTGACCAAATCTTTAGGAACACATTCAAGAACAACAGCAGATGCTCCACATTTTTCTATCTGAATAGCCAAATCTAATAATTCTTCCGCTGTTCTTTTGGATTTTGAATTTCCTTGAACTTGATAACCACCTTAGATAAAATAAATATCGTATGGCATATCCAAATATTTAGAATCAACAATTCTTTATGTAACTTTTATTATTCTTTGATATACTAACATGTTCCACCACAACCTTTCTAACCTTACATTTGATCAGTTGTACAATGCTTATATTTTATCCTTTTTTCCTAGATCCAGAATCTACCTATATGCAGTATACTATTTATTATTAAATTTATAATTTCCACTTAAGTTGATTATATCACCTATGGATTTCATTCGTGACGTAAATAAATATTATTAACTGGATCACGGATTTATTATTTTTACTTAATGGAGCAGTGCCTGCTTTCCTGGGTATTTGCATTAAGTAAAATAATTAAATAATATAACCAAGTGAATGTACTGATTGCGGAGTTAATCCAATATGTGCAAAAACAGGAATAGACAAAGAATTAAGTTCTCTTAACATTTTCAAATGTAATTCAGAATTTGAAGGTATTTCTAATTTAACTGCTGCTGCCCCAGCTTTAGAAAGTAAAGAAACAGAAGATTCAATGACTTTTTCAACACTATAAGAACACTAAAATATTTATTTCATTCTTTAGTTACATAATAAAAAATGCGCAAACATAGTAGATTACCGAATCCAAACTTTGAGGACACGAAACTTGAGGACTCGAATTTTACAAGGTCATGTCCGAAAAAATTCTTTTACGCAACTTTTTTTCGCAAATTGTTCAGTTCACAAAACATGATATAAATAAAAAAACCTTACAGAAAAAGGCAAATCAGCAACTAATAAAGCTCTTTTAATTCCATTTGAGACTATTTTTGTGTGATATATAATATTTTCAAGACTAACGGATAAAGTATTTTGTTTTCCTTGTATAACACAACCAAGTGTATCTCCGATTAAGATAACATCTACACCTGCCTGATCCATCTATTTATTTAATATTTAAAAAATCATAAATTATAGGATTAAAAATTGAAAGCCTTAAAAATACAAAATACGCACTAAAATAATTAAAAAAAAAGTATATAATGACTTAATTTTATTAAATAATAATGTCATATACCCAAGGAATGTCACGGGATTAGAAAAGGTTGGGTTATAAAAATTTACTTCGGATCGGTTTCAATTCAAAAAAAGCCCGATTTTGTATCTAGGGTCGTGTCAGTTAGGAAAATCAAATCTGTTTCGGACTTTGGAATATTCCTCGGATCGGGTCTCGAGTCGAAAAAAGTTCGGGTTGTGCGTAATGACATTCCTGATATAAATAAATGAAAATATTCTTATTTTTTCCTATTTTTTTAAGTTTCAGGAAATTTTTAATAATATGTAGAAATAGGGTAATGATGCCTACAATATTTTTAAAATAATTAATTAAATTTACTTCCTTTCCCATTGAATAATCATAAGCAGTTAATGAAACAATAGGAACCCCTTCTTTCTTCATTTGATGTAACTTTGGTATTGTTATTAATTTTGGAATATTTGAATTATTTTTATAAAGTGATATATCATTACCATTCGACATTTTTATAAGAATTTATTTTTAAACGGAAAAATTAGAAAATAAAGAAATTCATTCGCTAAAAGATTATTTAAGGTCTACTAATTTTTAATAGGTAAATAAATTTTAGGTATGTATATAAAACTCACTCCACTTTATGTATATAATAATACATGCCACTATCAGATAAATACTTTTTGGTCAGGAGTTTTCTTAAGATAAGACGAAAAAACTCCTATTTTTTGAGGGAGTTACCTATCACAGATGGCAAAGTACAAAAACCGTGTACAATGTTCTGACATTGACTGTTTTCCCTATGCTATCTCCAAATGTTTTAGGTGATAAATAAATTCTTTTAAATTAAATTTCTCATACAAAGATAGAAAAATTTGTAGTAAAAAGAAATTTGAAATGGTACTTGTTTTTAATTAAAAATAGTGCTCAACTATTTGAATATTGGTGCGCCGACATTTGAGCCGCTAACGAGATTTCTGGCTTCATGAAGATTTCTGGCTTCATGGTCTTCCAAAATTCCCAAAATTTTCGCCTGCGACGCTGAAAAAGGAAGAAATTTTGCTCATTGACCTGCCAAAATTCCAAAAATTTTCGCCTGCAAAATTTTCGCCTTATGTGTATTTCGCAGGATTTGAATGGAGTTAAGTGGATTTTAGTATAGGTATCTGGATATTCAAGGGATCTAATAGGTTAGCGAGGGATTTGGCCTTCCGAAACTTGGGTGTTCCCACTTGGCCTTCAGAAATTCTCAAAATTTAAGCTAGCAGCGCAAAATGAGAGTGATAGAAGACACATCAGAAAAACTTTCTTTCCTACATTTATCATACCCTAATAAATTAAATTAAAAATCAACGGGAAGCTACTTTATTGTTAAATTTCATTCCGATAAAATACTTAGAAGCTCTAAATTACCTAATTGAAATTAACAAAGTAAGTTTAATTATTCACATGTTTTCCCATAAAAATTCATACAGTAAAAATTATTTGAAAGTGCAAATATCTTTTTAATCTGCCGCCAAATAATAATTTCCTCTTTAAAGGCAAAGACGTCTAAAATTAATAATGTCTATTTTAAAAGCACTTACTATTGACATAAATATTTTTAAAAGAATATCCCGCCTTTTTAATTTTAGTGTATTTTGAGAGCCTATGTTAATTTTAGTGTATATTAAAACACATAAAGCAAGAGAAAATTTTAAATTTTTTTTGACTTTATTTGTTAAGGAAAATTGTTTGTTAGCATATTATACATACATTTAATTAAATTGAAAATAATATTTTAAATTTAAAATGAAAAAGTATATTTAATAAATTTTCTTGAGTTCAGATTCAGTTAGGTAACCCCCAACCTATCACGTCTTATAAAATCATTGTAATTGTTTTCTTGTTTTTGGGTATGAAAAACCTCGTTATTGCAACTCGTCAAAGTCATGAGAACAAAAATAGTTTCACTTCATCTATAATTTCTCTAACTTGAAGCTGGAGGAATACCCAGAACATATATTAATAAATGATCCTTGACTAAGGGTAAATGATCCTTGACCTGCTCCAGCTTTAGTATTACTTATCTTTTTCGTTATCATTTCAATTTATTCTTGTGTTTTAGTGGTTATTTTTTATTTTGTAAAATTTTTTGTGATTATGGCAAATTATGTCTTTCTAAAAACCAATGTTTAACAGAAAAGAAAATATCTAAAAGAATGGGGCGCAAATTTTTCTAGATCTTGCCTCAATAAATATATGCTTTCATTATATAACATTCGAAAGAGCTATTCGAGCTGAGTAGAATGACAATAAAATCAACGAAATCTGACTTAAATCAAAATAGTTATGGCCGTTGTTTTAATCCCTTCAGAATTATAAGTTCGCTCAGAATCAAAAATTTAACCGATCATGGCATCATTCGACCCAGCTTATAGAGTTACGTCGAGTGGTATATGATTAATTATAGAACAAGCAAAATAGCTCTAAATAGTTATGAAAACGGGAAAAAATGGTAGGGGATCTAAACCAAAGAATCACCTCCAAAATTAATCACTTAACCTTAAAAATAAATGAAGATAAATTCACATGTTTAATTTTAGTTTTCAATTTAATATGCTTTCGTCTTTTAAAATAATTGTTCTACTATTTTCATTAAATTTACTCATAAAAATTGAAGCGGATGACCCTTGTGAAAATCCTTGCGTGAATTTTTGTCTTAAACCGGAATGTAAAGGATGTAAGTTTTTATGTTTTTTGTAAGTTTTTTATGTAAGCAAATTAAATTTTAAGAGCATCTAATAAAAACATATATTCAGCTTCTTTTATAAACTGAAAATAATTCTGGAAAATAATTTATGACCGGGGAAAGGATTTTTATGACCAATTTTTTACTGAAATAGTTATGGTTTGAGAAGATCAAATAATTTGTTATTCTTTAGATATCATGTTTACGTGAAGCCTATTTTCACCTATTGAAACTAAGGTTGGCGGTTCCTGGGAAATCTTCGGTTATCCGGAACCGAAATTTTTATTAACCATCTACCAGATTTCTTCCATCTTTAGCGCCGCAGGCGAAAAGTTTACGAATTTCGGAAAGCCGTAAGCAAAAAAATTAACTTTTTATTGGTCAAACGAGAAATTTTAAGAATTTTAGAGGGCCAAAAACCCATAATTCCTTCATGTAAAAATAGAGTAATTTTTAAAACAAAAGTAAACTTATAAAATAAGTTATTTATGGAAAGAAAAATATAAAAAATTCCTGTCCTCTGAACAGGCATCGAACCCAGCTTTAAGCCACTAACGTCGTTGGTAAAGCCAAATACCTGCTCATATGAGGAGATTGAAAAAAATAAATATTTGTGAAAGTGGCAACTATTATTAAATGTATTTACCTAATAATTATCAAAAACAATTCTGGGAACCGAACCGAAGGTTTCGGTTATCCGGAACTGGAACCGATAACCGAATTGAAGATTTCGGTTATCCGGAACCGGAACCGATAACCGAACCGAAAATTTTCGGTTATCCGGTCTTTTTTCGGTTCCGGGTAACCGGAACCGCCAACCTTAATTGAAACCTATTTTTGAGTTTTCAATCTAAAAATCCAATCCTTAATAATAACTTTAAACTATCGAGAATAATTAGGTAAATAGGAATTTCCATAAAATATGGACCACCGTACTGTACACAACTAAGTTTAGTATACATTTTTAGTATTAAACTGGTCAATGGTATGAGATGATACACACAGTAGTATGTCCAATTTCGTTAGATTTAGTTTATAATAAGTGGAAAATAATTTTATAAGATATTTACTTATAATATTTTATATTGTAAACATATACCTATTTTAGTATATAACAATAACAAAAAACTTGCTTTTCACCTTTCAAATAATTTATATGCTACAAACGACGATGATTATCTTAGAAATTATTTGGCCGTAGAAATAATTATCTGGCATCGAACTATGAATAAAAGTTTTCTTAGAGGTTGGAATAAAAATGAAAAGGTAAAAAAATTGCGAAAATGGACTGTTGATTTGTGGAAAAAATGGGGAGATAGATTTGATGCGCCTTATTGTTTAATAAATTTTAGTGGGACAGACTTTCTAGCTCTGGAAAAAATTAAAGAAAAATTCCCAGCTTTTATTTATCGTATTGTTAATTCAATCGAAGATTTAAAATCAAAAGATAATGCTAATAAATACACAAATAACGAGCTTGGAGATTTTTTATTCGTTGACGATTTACAGGTTTTAATGAAAACATAACGTTGAAATTCATAAAAAAATTTATAAAAATAAAATAGATCATATTAATTGTATGGAAACCTGGAATCAGAATTGGCCAATCCTGGGAAATCCACGGAAATATCTAAGATCCTAACCGAAAGGGTTCGGAGATCCTGTCTTTCTCAAATCCGAATGATAACGAGTAGGGCTTGCAATTATATGGACGAAATAATTGAAAATATGCACATAAAATATGGATGAAATTTTTCACAATATAGATGGAAATATGGGAAGAATCTCGAAATATGGACGAAATATGGATAAAAGTTTTAATTTTTACTCAAAATAAAGTCGGAACATTGGCAAATTTTTAATTTCTAGTGAGACAAAATGCGTATTTTTTGTCTTATGGACACTTTGAGTTGGTCGCATTTTGTCTCACTAGAAATTTTTATGGACACTTTGAGTTGGTGTCCATAAGACATGGAAAAATATGGAAAAAAACATGGAAAAATATGGAAAATATGGAAATGAAAGTCCTCATTTTTGTAAGCAAACAGCGCGGAAAGTGTGCTTTTCGTGCGTTTCAGACCCTAAGCAATTAAGGAAAAAATATGGATTTCCATATAATTGCAAGCCCTAATAATGAGAAAAATTTGCAGCATACAAATATATTTATGTATGATATGAACTCTAAAATATAACTATTTAAGATTGCTATGTATATATCTAGATAATAACTCATTCAAGATCCTGTACTTTTAATTTTTCCTGGATTTTAACGGTCCGGATCATTTTAATAACTCCAGATATGATCCTAAAATTGCAAATTCTAGCTTAGCCTCTAATTTTTATCATATTTAAATATTTTAGTTGTTATGGAAAGAGATGATTGACGAACTAAATAGCACCGATTCAGTATTCATCGATTTACATTTTTATAATGAATTATTGGAAAAAAATTATGCCGCTTTTCTGGAATTACTCAAAAATGGTGAATTTGATAATAATTTTCGAACAAAGTTTTTTAAAGGTGAAATATTTTATTATATTTGTAAAAGATTTTTAATTAGAAATAGCAAAGCTGAGCTAGGCTATGATATTTATCCTTGAGCTAATGCAAAAGTTTATTCGGAGTTAGGATCTGTTAGGATTAAATATACCTATATGCATTACAAATAGAATAGCTTGAATGCATTAAAAAATAAAATTTAAATAATATTTGTTAAAAATCTTATTAAAGATTATCAAAATGAAGATGCCATGTTAATTGAAAGAATGAAAAAAATATTCGGAAATTTTTCAAAATCCCCATTGAATGTTTTAATTGAAGAAATAAATAAAAAAGAAAAGAAAACAAAACAGAAGAATCAAAAAGGTGAGAAAATTTTCTGAAATTTTTTTTCTAATGGAGAATTTTCCAATACATTATTCGTATTAAAAAACTACACTCTATCAGAAAATGATAAGCACTCTCTAGTTCTTAAATAAAAATATAATTAGATTAAAATTAGAGTTTGAACCGGATCTAATACAGATTTTCGGGATTAGGTAGTCCCGAAACGGTTATTTTGATAACAAAAATACCCGAAACCCCCGAAACCGGATCCTGCATTTTTCAAATTCCAAACTGCTTAAAATATTATAAATTTAAATATTTTTCCGAGTTTCTAATACCTATTCAAAGAAATAATCAGTGATAAATTATAAAAACCTTAAGTGTGCTTATATTTAACTGACAGTCGTTTTACTAAAAGAGCATGTATTTTCTCTATCACCCAAACATATTTAGTTCATAAATAATTGTTTTTTTTAAATATGTATTAGAAAGTCTTAAAAATATTTCAAATCATGATATTTTAATGTTAAAGGTGTTTTTGAAGACGGGGACCATTTTCATTTTCTGACAGAGTCAATGTTTAACAAATAAAAAATAAAAATTAGGTATACAAAATTTTTTAGAAGAATTAAATGAAGTTGAAAGAATTTTAAATGATCTAAAACTGGCAAATAAAACGAAGGAAACTAAATCAAAAAATAATTTGCCAAATAATAAAAAGAAAAATAAAAATTTAAGAAATCAAAGGAAGAAATTTAATAGAAATGAACAAAAAACAAATGAGGAATTTATTGAAGAACCTGATGAGGAAAAATTAGAAAATTTAGAGAGAGGTGAAGAAGCAACTGAAATTGTCGAGGAACATCAAAGTTTAGATGAGGCGCTGAATGAAATTGAGGAAAATAATTTTGATGAAGCAAATAAAAATGAGGAGATGAATGAAGGCTGGAATACAATTATCAAAAAAGATAAATTCAAAAGGAAGGAGGAAGATAAAATGATAAAAAGGGAAAAAAAAGAAAAAATAAATAAGGGAAAGGAAGAAGTTTTAAATTTTCCATTAGAATATGCCTGGAATAATTCTAAAAAAATTAATTATAATAAATATTTATATGAAGGAATGTATGAGAAAAGAAAAGGATTTGTAGAAAGTGATAAAGGAAAGAAAGAAATTGTTGAAGGAAATAGATTTAGTAATAAAAATTATTGGATAACTAAAGGAAATAAACACAAGATTCATGAAATTGAGGAGAATAAAATTATAAATAAAGATGAAAGTGAAGAGAAAACTGAAAATTTTAGACATAGTTATACTGAAGATACAAAAATTAATGAAAATTTGATATATTCTAATTTTAAAGAAATTTCTCCAAAAATATTTTTGGAAGAACATGCATTATTTGGAGAATATAATTTATTTATTTTGAACAATAAAGATTATAGAAAAATAATTCCAGCATTAAACATTGGAGTATTTGTTGTTGAAATAAAGAATAGATTAAAATATCTATCAGAATTAAGACAGAAAAAGAAAGTTTTCACTGAATATTCAGGTTTTTAAGTATAGTATAACTGTAGAATTAAAATGTCAATTTAAAACTTTATTTATTTTTTAGAAGTTTTTTCGACGAGAGATATCAGAAAAAGATATCTTACTATAATAATTAATATATATACTAGCGTTGGACACAGCCGGTTATTAGCCGGTATCCTCCTCGATGATTCCAAAGTTTAAAAATACAAGTTTTGTGGTTTTAAGTTTAATTAAATATCGGTTTTATTTTGGTGAAATTTTCTAAAGAATCACTAATTTTCAAAAATTTTCGGTTTGCGGGTTTCAACATTTCACAAAAACGGCTAATTTTTGGAAAGAAATATCAAAATTTTTGGGTAATAACAAATAGAATATAAAATATTTTTATTCAGAAATAACAAAAGAATTTGATCAAGAATTTATCAAAATACTGGAAGATGAAAATAAAATAAAAAGATCTGATCAATTTGAAAATTTGCAAATTAAATTGTTTATTTTGCTTAAGAAAGTTGTAATGATTATTGATGGATGGAAATTTTTACAAAGTGAAAACAGTGAAAAAATAGTAAATTATAGTGAAATAACTATTGTTCGGAGCAAGCTGCATAAACAAATGTACATATTTATTATTTATATTTATTATTTTTATGTAAAGCATTACATAGAAGTACAAAATAATTTTTGGGAATATCTTGTTTGCCCACCTATTTTTAGGCGTAGTGACAGAAGACCCACAGACAGAAGACCCAAGGACAGAGGACCCACAGACAGAAGACCCACGGACAAAAGACCCACAAGGAAAAATTTCTAATAAAAGTTTAAAAGAACAAGATTGAACAAAGTTACGTTACAAAAAACAATTAACGTAAACCTATGGGGCATCGGCGAGACGCTTGTGCAAAACCCCGCGCTTCGCGCGGGGTTTTGCGGCACGCGTCTCGCAGGAGTCAACGGTCGCTGGGTTCTGGGCTCGTAACATAGCCCTATTCATGATATCGCTGCAGAGGGCATGCCTGGCATCCTCCTCAGCAGCAAAACTTCCACGGAGACCAAAGGTAAGGAGCCAATATGAAAGCGCAATAGAATAAAAACAAGAAAAATTGTTGTGGGTCTTTTGTCTGTGGGCCTTCTGTCTGTGGGTCTTCTGTCCTTGGGTCTTCTGTCTGTGGGTCTTCTGCGTCGACACGCTATTTTTATATTCAGATAATCTTAAGTAGGGTTGCCAGCTCGCTCGACCCGAAACTCGAAAGATCAAGCGAGCCGAGGCTTTTCAGCTCGAAAATCTCGAAAACGAACCGAATCGAAAAAATCCAAACTAGACGGAAACCCTAATCTTAAGTTTAGTGATTAATTTTGGAAACTATACACTGGTCGGCTTGAGATATTCAAACATTTAAAGGTTAGCATTATGTTAGCATTGTTTAAATGGTAGCAATGCTGAACGCTAGTTAGGCTTAAGGTTATTTATGTAAAGTTATTAGACGGTACTCTCGGTTTTCGATTAATCATTTTTTATCTTTTTTGAACTTTTTGTCTTTTTTAAATTTTTTTGGACGTTTTAAATTTTTTGAACGATGAAAGATTTCAATAATTAAGGATTGCTCATGCAATTATTAAACATCAATTGGATTACATTAATACTAATTATCAAAAAAAGATTAACGAATTTCTGCTTGATAACATTACAATTGATGAATTTAATGTGTGTTTATCTAGTTATAAAATGAAAAGCACACAAAATGATATAATGCTGTTTCCCATATTTGATGAATTACCTTTTAAGTTTGATAAGAAAATCAATTCAGAAAATGTTGTAAGTTTATTTTTTTCAATTATATTGAATTAGGTTAAGTTTAATGACATTTTAAGATTTTCTGGTAATAACAGCTCTATCAAAGATTATTTTCACTTTTATTCTCTTTAATTTACCACTGATGAGTAATTTAACTAATTACTTCACATTCGAGGTCGGGTTGGATCCAGAACATGATTTTCCCTGGATCGAGAGTCAAGATCAGGCGGTTTTCATGATTTCATGCTTTTTTCTTGACATTCATTTTTGCTTGAATCAGAATCAAGTGTCAAGTTTATTAACCATAATATAATCGATGAAAGGTTTTGTATTTTATTTTTCAGATATTTCTTAAAAGATTAATACATATATATATATATTTTAAAATAATCAAATTAAATATTTTTGTGTAAAATAATTTTCAAATTTTAGCTTAGAGACATATTTGGTGAATATTTTCTTGTTAATAATAATGTCAAATTATCAAATATAGCTATGAATTATATCAAGGCAATTATTTTTGAATGGGCTAGACATGATTACAATTGTGGAGATGTTGAATTTTTGTTGAGTGGCTCTAAATTACTAAATACAGATATTTCTGATTCTGATGTTGATGCTACTGTAATTCTAACTAAATATAAAAATGATGGTTGTAAAATAAATGAAATAAATCAGTTTTTTGGTAATCCAAGCAAGGATTTATGTCTAAACGCTAACAGAAATTCAGAATGCAACGATTCTTCATTATACTGCATTTTATGTCAGGTAAGAAATTTTTAAATAATTTAAATAAGCATGGTTTATTATTAGTGTTCGGCAAATATTTTTTTGTTGCCGGTATCGGTAGTAAGAAAAGTACCGATCCGGTACTGACGGTAGTACCGCAACGCGCCGAACACTAGTTATTATGTTATGAATTAAAATAATATTTATAAAAATAGGTAAAAGTAATATTGACCATTAAGAACGATTTTTTAACGGTGCAATAAGAAGTCACGAATGAAGTAAAAAGTACAATAGATAATAGATAAAAGTCGGAATGTGATAAACTCTGAGAACGGTCAGATTTCCTTTATATTCCACGTGTCTATTTGAACAGCAGTTTTTAATATAGTGGTCCTGTAAGAGGGGTTGCTCAAAAGTATTACGATAATCCATTTACTCAAATACGGTAATCCAACTAGGTATGCTTAAAATCAAGATTATATAGTGTAATATTTTTAGGAGGCTCCAGTTAAGCAACTTCGAAAAAACATTCATTCTAGAATAAAAATTATGGAATTTACCGCATTTGATATTAAATTCGACATATCTTTTGTAATAATTAAACAAAACATAAAAGAAATTGAATTAATAATTGAGAATTATAGTAGAGAAATTGATTTATTAAATAAAAATAAACATTTATCAATCACTAACGAGATAATTAAAGAAAAAGAAGGAGAAATGTTTATTTTAGCCTCATTAAATTCAAATAAGATTATGCAAAATATTATTGTTAAAAGTGGAAATTTAGAAAAATTTCAGTTTATTTCAAAAACTTTGAAATTATGGGCTAAAAGTTAGTAAATCGAATTTACTTAAAAATATTGAAGATCGAAAGTCCTAAATTAAGCATAGCACGGATATAGTTTTGCTTAAAAGCATAAAAATAGAGGCGCAAACTACATAGTTTCTTTTTCTGTTTATTTTATAAGAGAAAAAAAATCCAAATTTTTTAGCCAAAATATTTCTAGAAACATGCACGGGATGGGTCGGGTTGCGAAGAAATTCGGGTCGGATTACGGAATGTGCTTTCAAAATTTTCTTAGTAACTAGATGCGAACCGAGAAAAGACCAAGTATCAGTAACTCATCCCATCCGTTAACCAAACTATATTGTTTCTCAACATTGGTAAAGCTAAACCAAATTATATGACGAAACAAAAATTTAAATGTTTGACGCGGAAATTGGAATTAAAGGCTAAAAATAAATAAATTCAGATCATTTTTTTTAAATTTCAGATCATTTTATCTATAGCAGTCAATTCGGTTTTCTAAATGGAGCAACTTTGAATTTGCTTATTCTTAAGATTGTTCTACTTTATTTTGATTCGTCCCAAATTTATTTGTTGCAAAAATTTTTGGAAACATTTACTGAATGGTTATTAAGGGTACACCCCAACCTACCGCGAGCCCAACCTACCGCCGAGTTATAACTTCGTTCAGAATTGTCGAATCCGGGACACCCTGGTATGTTTCGATGCGCCTTGACAAGCTGAATCGAACCATACCAGGGCGTCCCGGATTCAACAATTCTGAACGAAGTTATAGCTCCGCGGTAGGTTGGGCTCGCGGTAGGTTGGCCTGCTCCCGGTTATTAATTCTTTAAGTAAATAAAAAATTAAAATTTTTAGGGATTGGAAATTTCCAGTCAAATTAGAAGAATTAACTCAAAAATCGCAAAGTTGGAATGAAGAATCAGAAATTAATTTTAGAAAGAACCAGTATCTTTCAAAATATATTAATTATAGTAATGAAGAAAGAATCAGATTAGAAAAACATACTAATCCAATAATGGTTGTGTTAACACTTGGTTATCCAGAACAGAACTGTTCATATAATGTTAATTATTCTACGAGAAAAATAATCTTAAAAGAATTTGAGAATGGTTATTTATTTTTATAAAATTTTTAATTTTTATAATAATAATCTTACCTGCCTGGGTCAATTGAAAACTAAAAAATTTTTATTTTATAGATATTTTAACAATTAATAAATAAGGCCTGAAAAATTTACTAGAGTTTACAGTTTAATTATAGTGTAGTATAGTAAGCATATAAGAGGTCTGTCGGAAATACATAATGTTTCAGAATAGGAAATGGGGGCTAGTATAGTACGTGTGACACGAGAGACCCCATTGGTACAAATTCACGGATTCGGAAAGTAGGTATGTAGACTCGAATGTTGCTCATCTAAGTTGAAAAAACATCTGGAATCGAAAATATTTTAAGTCTGAAAATTCATAAGAAAAAACTAATTAAAATATTTAAAATAAATAAAAATTTGAGGAAATAATATGCTAATTAATGTAAAAAATACAAATGGAGTATATGAGGAGCTAAAACACGCCTGGAAAATGTGGCTAAATGGACCAAGATTTGTAGAAAAGGTTGAATATCAACATAAATTTTATTACTTTATATTTTTATTTTTAGTATAAACATTTCTTGTTTATCTTATGCACTGATAAATTTCATACGAAAGAAAGCGAAAATTATTGTCGTTTTTTTGAAAGTCGAATCCGTTTAGAATTAATTTTTACAATTGAAGAAGATCAAAAACAAATAGATTATACTCATGCAACTAGTCAAGAAAATTGTTTGCCGAAAATATTATTAGAAAAATATAGGTAAATAAAACGGAGCATTCAGCTATGCAAAGTGCTCAACCGAGACTGTCCCTATAATTCAAAAAGGAGTAGTTAATTCTCTATCCATTGGTACTAACATAACTAATTGACTACCCCTTGATAAGGTGTAAAGTTGTACCGAAATAAAAAAATTGAATAATTTTAAAAATTATAATTTAACTTCTAGTGGGCATTATATCCAACATTGGTGGGTAGGAATTGAAACAAATAAATTTATAAAACAATTAGAATTTAATAAAAATGATGGAAATGTTTTAAATAAATTTGTTGAAAATATTAACAACAAAACACCTTCTGTTTTATTAAATAAGGATAGAAAAATAGAAGTAATTTATTTGGAAGGAAATAGTGATGAATTAAATGAATGTTTTAAAAATTAATTTATTAAAACATCAACCATTATAATATTACAATTATGGTTGATTTTTTTTTCGAATTGGTTGATTCTAATTTAATTCTATGTCAATTAATATAGAATTTTGTTAATATGTTTTTGATAAATTTTAATTTCAATTACTGAAGGCCAAACCCCCATAACCCCCAATCAAAAAACCAATCCCTATATTATTTCCAAATATTTCCTCCATAATATATTGTTCCTTCACCTTTCATCTTTTCTCATCCCATCCAACAATTATTGATTCACCTCCTCATGCTTAACTTTCTTCAATCTATTTGCATTTATCTAACCACAAGCTTTCCCATTAATCATTGTACCGCCCCATTCAACTACAACTACACAAACAAATCTGGAAGTGAACAAACTGACTCAGTTGGGATTCAGATTCCAAATATTTGGGGTTCAGATCTAAACATTTGGGAGAGAGAATGATTGGGAATTAATCAATGTTTTAGATTAACCTTTTTCAATATATATTCATTTTACATTTAATACGTGCTTTACTTTTATTTCGTGCATTTATTCACCTTATAGTATATTTGGAATGATAAACATAATCAGTTAGACTTAAATGTGTAGATGATATAACACTTTAGGATAGAATTAAACCATATGACTACCACAATCTCATTGCCATGCGGTCTTCTTGACCTCCATATCCCTCTATAGGCTTTTTAATAAATGACCGCTGAAGCCGATGGACGGTGACATCGGACCTGATTTCATTTGGGCAGAGTACTCCGTATATGTCAAATAATTACCCTGGGTAGTATTGTTTTACCATCTAGATAGATAGTGGAATTAATCGGTAGATGCAAATTATTCGAGTTTGAACTTTAAACAAGCATTGGTGTAATGGGCGGAGGTTAATTATTTTTCAACCACTCTCTAGGATTGTAATAGTAGAGAAGGGTAATTATTAGGTTATACTTATTATAATTATTATAGTAATTATTATTCAAATTCTCACACTTCTTATTCACTCGCTCAAATTTATGTACTAAATATAATACCTAGTATTTAACGGCTAAATAACATTTAATAAAAATTTTTAAATGTTCACTATGTCTTTAAAATTATTTCAATTTCACCCTAAATTTATTTAAATAAATAATTTGAGTTTTGCATTTTCGAGAATAATTTTGTCTAATATTTGTATGTTTTATTATACGATTTTTAAATTTTCTTTCAAAATAATAAACCAAAATTAATAAAATATATAATTAATAATTGCGAAATTTATTTTAAATATCAAAAAAATTTCTAAAAATAATAATTTTTAATAATTTCTAGTTATAATTTAATTACATATCTCTATATGTAGTATTTTTATTAAAAATGAGTGAAACAAATTACGCAAATTCAATTTATTTATTAGTAATATGGACGGGCATGTTTATATATAATTTCATTTTAAAGCATATGATTTTAATAGAAAATTGCTTTATAAAGTCAGGTGAATTTTTTGACATGAATATCAAAAAAGACTTTTTTACATTTACCTTCTTAATTAGTTTTTTAAAATTTTATATTATTCAATTCCAAAACTTAACTCAATTAAAATCATTTAAAAATTATTTTAAAAAATTTTATTTTAATTTAAAAATTAAATATTTTATTTAAATATGGAAAATAAAATGTTTATTAACGTTTGTTTTTAATCTAAAAATTTAAAATACCTATATAAATTTAAGCCTATCTCTTCAACATACAATAATAATGTGTTCTATCCAGAACTATTTTTTAATGCTTTGATTAGTTCGGTTTTTGCTTATATTGCTATATTAATGAATTTAAGTATTTGTTATATTACAATAAAATATAGGTAGTATTTTTTAATTAATTTCTAAGAAATATTTAAATTTTTTGCATGCTATACCCTTTTTATTTTATCCCTTACTAAAATACAGGAGGTCGCAGGTTCAATCCTGCCCGGTGGCTAAACTTTTGCTAAACTCTTTTTAATAATCTTAAACTGTGTAGCAAAAACTTTAATAAATAATTTTATAAATAATAATATAAAATTTGCTGAAGTTTAATATATTTAAGAAAAAAATATGCATCATTAAGAAGTAATACTAGTGTTATGCTTGTTATTTACTCGTTTTTCGAAATTTTGTGTAATATTACTGAATTTTTTTATTTGGCAATAACAGCAAGTCGGATGAATTTTTTCCCCTCATGGTCAATTAATATTGTTATATTTTACTATTTTGCGGCATTTCTTTCTTCACATTTGATACTTGTTTTGATTAGTTTTGATAGATTATTGGCTATTTGCTTGCCAATTTTGTAAGATTTATTTATTATTTGATTAATTTCCAGAAAAATTGAAAAGATTTTTCTGATGCACCAGTTAGAAAAAAGTCGGGTAGGATTTAGGATCGGGTTTTATTATTTAGCGATCGGAGTTCTGTTCGAAAATCGTACAGGTTTCGGGTTATGATTATCCTGCTTTTTTGATCGGCTTCCTGTATAATAGTTGAATATAAATTCAATATTTAAATTTCAGTTACAATAACATCAAACTTAAATATTATCTTTCTGTTCAACTATCAATAATATTTACTTTTAATTTAATTATTTTTTGCATTTTTACTTTGCCGGCATGGAAAAATTCAAATCCACAATTAACTGGACATCCTTTAGATTTTATTTTATTTGCTTCTACAATCTACAATTCTGTTTTTATACCTTTAACTTTATTTACTATTTCTGTGTTTATTTATATAATTATTTTAATATTAGCAAAATTTTCAGAAGGTTTTTTTAAAGCTAATTAAATTATCTCCCTTCATTTAATTTTCTTCTTCTCTATTTTTATTTTTTTGAAGAATTTCCAGGACCGAACCGAAAATTTTTGGGAAATAGCACTACTAAACTAGACCAGATCCAAAAATTTATTATTTGCTTTTGACCATTTTTAGAGGAGAAAATAAGGAAGAAAAGTAAAATTGGGGGAGGGATAAACTCGGGGATAAACGCACAGTACCAAATAATTTGTCAATTATTTTTTAAAGCTTTAAATGATGAAACACTTAAAAAACTTGTTCGATCTTTATTTCTTATTGTATTTTTCAACATTGGTTCCTTCTTTATTTATTTGGTTGAAATAGTTATTATAAAATTTTCTATTGATATTATTTCCGTTAAATTATGGTTTTTCTTGACATATTCTGGTATTATTTACATACTTGGATCAGCTGCTAATGCTCCAATTTTATTTATCAACAGGTAAATTTATGAATTTAGTTTTGGACATTGTCCCAAAGGCTTCTATGCGTCCCATAAACTATGCATACTAAACGATTATGTACGTCTCATCATTTACTTACATATATTAGCGTCGCATAAACGATATCCCCTATTTTGATTACATTGCCTGTTGTGTCAGAAAATAAGTGAACAATCTTCTGCAACATTATAAACAGCCTAGGGGTAATTATTCAGATACCGCCTTATATCCGGATTGGATCAGAAAATTTCTGGATATTCGGACTCTTTCTTATTCGGATCAACCCACCCTGGCTATAGCTAGTATATAAATTTATAACAATCTGTAAGTGGATAAATAGTCTTTGTGGTCAAAAAATAAATACTTCAAAAAAATATAATTTAATACAACAATGATTTTAATTTTAAAGTTCTGATTACAGAGAAGCTTACTCAAAAGAATTTTATTTAATTAGAACATTTTTCAAAAAAATGTTTAGTAATTCTGTTGTTCCAATGAATGAAGGTGTACCAAGGGTTAATAATCAACAAGAGAATCAAATTGTTCCAATTCAATATAATAATTAAAAATAATATGTTTGATTAACTACATCACGATGTTTTTTAAATAAAAAAATTAAAAATTTATATGATAACTTTTTCAACATAATTTATTTCATAATATATTTAGTTCATTAGCTGTAAATAGGTTGCATCTTCAACTGAGTATTAAATTAAGGGGAGTGGATTATATTGAGGCGTATTTGGTAATAATGTTCTCTGGTTTTGAAGAACCATTTTTCGTCAACAAATGCCACACGTTTAGACTAACCTTCAAGGAATTGAACTGGTTCAGGGTTTTCCATTTCGTTAGCAGAATTATTAGAAGAATATTCATCATCAGTGGTGAATTTATGGCTAATGAGCTGTTACATATTTACGTCTATCAACTTCTTACGATTAGATCATTATCTTTTCA
This sequence comes from Meloidogyne incognita, assembly GCA_036172945.1. Classification (NCBI taxonomy): domain Eukaryota; kingdom Metazoa; phylum Nematoda; class Chromadorea; order Rhabditida; family Meloidogynidae; genus Meloidogyne; species Meloidogyne incognita. The sequence goes on from JARQAC010000035.1 coordinate 1,088,640, forward strand.
AAAATTATTTTTCCTTTTATCTTTTCATATTTTTTACAATAAGAATTGTTGGATCCTTGATTTTAAATTGATTTACATTTTTAAATTAAATATACTTTTTCTAATTTTGATTGACATTTATTTAAATATTTTTCATCCTTTCCAAATTACCCCAACTCAAATATTAAACTTTCTTCTCATTAAAAATAACCTTTTCTTTGTGTATTTAAAAATAATCCTTTCCTTATCAATTTAAACTTTTCCAATTGGCTCATATTCAAATTATAAATAACTTTGTTTAATAATGTGTTTTATTTCTTTCCCTACTTTATCTATCTAAAATATACTTTTATACATATCGCCGACCTTCAGTTCTTGACTATATAAACTAGAGTTCAGCGGGATCGGGATCCCGGTCGGGATCGGGCGGGATTATCCCGGGTTTTTCAAATCCCAATTTTTCTGATCCCGGTCCCGAAATATATATCCCGATCCCGGGCAATTTCAATCCCGTGCCGGGATCCGGGATCGGGATGTGCATCAGATCCCGATGCAAATCCCGATTTGTGTATTGGCACCGGTGTCAGGGTCAAGAAAATTTTTTAATGATTAACTGCTTTGTGGACAACTCCTTAACTGATCAAGTCTTGTAGGACAGCAAAGAGACATATTGTTATATATTTTATGATAAACATTATTTATAAAAATTGAGTAAATTATAAGAATGGAGTTAAATTAACCAATTTCCCAAATAATGAAATAAATTTTTATTTAAAAACAATTTTTTAAATTTTTATCTAAAAGGAATAATTACATAAATAATAATTAAAAGAAAACGGATTTCTATAAAAAAATAATTGAAAGTTTAAAATACATTAGAATTGTTTAAAAAGTTTTGTGAAAAAGATATTAATGCAATTTGGATTAGAAGAAAGCATTTTAAACTATCATTTAAATGCGGGGCTCGGATCTCGATTTGTTAAAAATCCGCAATTTTTTAAACATTTGTGGCGTCTTTGGCGCCAAAAAAATTTATCCCAAAGAAAATATAAAAAATCATCATAATCTTTAAAAGGCCTCAAAAATCCGCAAATTCACATTTTTAAAAATAATTTCCTCTCGACCTATTAAAAACCACTAAATGAGGCAAAATCGCGATCCCTGCTTAAATGAGATAAACTAGAAAATTATATAAATTGACTGGAATAGTAGGAGGATTTAACTGTATTTTTTGCTCAAGAACAATTATAATCACAAAGAAAATTTCCAAAACATCTCCAAAATTTAGGTTTCTCTCCGACTCATGCAGGCTATTTTTCTTCTTTCAGCCCTTGTTTTTCTTGTAATTCTTTTATATGTTTGGAATATCTTTTCCCTTCAAATTTGGGTTGCGATGATTTAATCATCATTTTACGGACTAAATATTTTTAAAAAGATTATCATACTTTAAAATATTTATATTTTAATAGAATTTTTAAAAGGTTTTCAATTTTATAACAAAAATAGACTGTTAGAGCCGAACTTAAATTAAAAATATATAGACTCGATCAGTCTCTCCGAGCTGAGTTCGAGTATGTTATTTCTTTCTAAGAGACATGATTGGACAAAGTTATGATAGTTTGTTTTTAACCTTCACATAAGGCTTCCGTGGAAAAAGTTTTTACCGTTGCTGAGGAAGACGGGCAATTCGAACGGAACGATGACATCGTTCGACGCACAGAAATGAGTAAAAAACCAAATAAAAATTTAATCATTTAACAGCATTTCGCTTTATATTCATCTATTTTTTTACGTTATTAGGTTTACGTTAGCCGGTTCTACCCTCAATAGTCCGGCCCACCCTCTGTAGAAGTAGAAAAATTTTTCCAGAAAAGATTTAGTTGTTATAACTTTGTTCTTAATTATCCAACCAAGTTGATTTTGTTGTTATTCGACTAATGGCTTGAGGAGCCGCCATATTTGATAACATTTGTATAATCGAATTTACCCCAAAAATCAGCTTTGTCCCCTAATGGTTTTTCGGCCCTATCCCGAAAGAAGGGCCGAATCGTTTTTTCATTATTTTATAAAAAGGGTCAATTTTTCCTTAATAGTTGATGGTTGTTGATGTTTGCCGTAAGGAAAAATGGAGAAAAGTAAATAACTTTTTTATAACAAAAAGAGCTATCTTAACTCCTTACCTATGGGTCTGTCGGATTTTTTGCTACTGCGGAGGAAACCAGGATCTCCATTGCTACTAAACTAGGAATAGGTTTATGTTACTCAGGTAGAACCCAGCCCCCCTTTGACTCCCCAGCAAGGCGCGTGCCGCAAAACCCCGCGCGAAGCGCGGGGTTTTGCACAAGCGCCTTGCCGGCTTTCCATAGGTTTACTTGGTTTATTTTTGCATCGAATTAAAACGAAAAAAATAAAAAAGTTATTTCCTTTTCTCCATTTTTCCTTACAGTAAACATCAACAACCATCAACTATTAAGGAAAAAGTGACCCTTTTTATAAAATAATGAAAAAAACGATTCGGCCCTTCTTTGGGGATAGGGTCGGTTTTTCTATATTCGAGAGCTTGTATCTCCCGAATGTAGAAAAACTTCGTCCCCTTGAAAGAATATTACATATTCAAACCCGGCTCGGCGAGAGGAATATTTAGAATCCAAGTTCGCGCTCCTATGTACTACATTATCTCATTGTGGTAAATGTCCAGCTCGTCCCCCACATGTCCGCAAATGACTTTCAGCAAAAAATGCATTTTGCTGCATTCTTCTCCTTTCCTCTCCCTACCATAATTTTCCTCGGGTAATTAACTGATAATTTGACAGTTTGGCGCGAATAACAAAGGAGGCAAATAAGAAAAATGTTTATTTACAAATAAATAAATAAAAATTAAAGAATATAAATCTGAGAGCTTTATCTCTCTTCTTTACAAAAAAAAATCGGGTTTCAGATCTAAGAAAGAAAAGTAAATAATTTTTAATTTATAGTTCTAACCCTCTTTGATGCTCTTTCTTCCATTCTTTATCCCTATACCATGATATCCCAAAAATCCAGGGCCCATCAACCTTGTTTGCCATTCTTATTCTCGATCTCAAGCGATTTGTCATCAAAAAACGGAATCCAGAATTTTTCAGTTGCAGAATTATTTGTTGGGCACGAAAGAGGCATTATTAATTAAAAGAATTGATTAACAAACATATAATGGATCCATAGACATTTTTGCCTCCTTTGTTATTCGCGCCAAACTGTCAACTTATCAGTTAATTACCCGAGGAAAATTATGGTAGGGAGAGGAAAGGAGAAGAATGCAGCAAAATGCATTTTTTGCTGAAAGTCATTTGCGGACATGTGGTTTACCTCTCATTGTATACCTCCTTTTTTTGCCACTTTTGATTCCTTGATTTCTGTTTGCAGATTAATATTTTTATCAGAATCCTCATCATATTTCTTTGATGATGAACTTATTTGTTTTTCATCAGTTTTTATTTGTATTATTTTATTTTCATTAAATTTTTCTTTTCCTTTTAAAGAAATATTTTCTTTTTCCTTCAAAGGAATTTCTTTTGAAGCTTCAATATTTGCATTTTCACTAATAATAATACCTTTATTTATTTTTAGCGATTTTTCAATATTTTTTTCCTTCAATTTTTCTTCATCCTTATTATTATCACTGTCATCAAAAGCCTAAAATATTTTTAAATAAAATTAATTTATATGTAAACCAGGGCTAATTATATGTAAACGATGTAAACCAGTATGTAAACACAGTATTTTCTCCAAAAACACCCATTATTCAACCGTTACATAAAGAGGGGATTTATTAAACTGGAGAGGTGTACTTGGGTGCTTTAATAATGAAGATAGTGTCTTAATTTACCTTTTTAATTAAATCTTTAAGCTTATTTATGTTTTGATTCGTCTTTTCATTCATCTTTTCATCCAGTATAATGTTGAATTCCTCACCACGAATATTTGTTAAAAAGTTAACTTTATCTGATTATATATTTTGTATTTTTATTAATTTAAGTTAATGTGATAATATTTTTAAATAAAATTTAAATAACATAATTACTAATTAAGTAAATGAAATTGACAACAGAAAGGATAATTATTCAAGAGAGGGCAATTATTTGAGATTTGAAATTTGAACATGATGTAGGGCACTTGGGGAGGGTGATTATTTTTCAAATTCTCAATAACTCGAAAAATTAATAGAGTGTGATTCGAGAGAGTGTAGGTAAAAGAAAATAATGTATAATAATTTTATTTTATATTTATCACCTGAATCTCTATGATTATATTCTAAAATTGCTAGAATATTTTGTTTTATTTGCTCAAGAATTACTTCCTCCAAACTGTAATCTAAATCAACAACTAAGCTAATTAGCTTTTGTAAATGCATCTTATGGTTAATTTCAATAGGTGATTCTTTTTTATATTTGCCACCCTTCTTCTTAGTATTTTGTTTAAGTTTATTAGTAAATTCCGCCATAACATTAAGCAAATGTGTAGGATTTTTCAGTTTATCCAAAGCATGATTTTTTGTATTTAAATATACTTCCTAATTTAATATTTTACAAATAGGTAATCTAAGTAAATCAGCTAATAATGTGAACCTAGTGCAAAAGGTTACACACCCAAATGTTGGTACTGTTCTAAACTACAACCTTGCCTCGGTCCGTTGCATATTTTTTGCATAATTTGGACTTTTCGGGGTATATGTATTGCAAATATATTTCGACTTTTCTGTTAAACTTAAAAACCACATGCAAAATATGTATGTGACGTTGGGCACTAAAACGCAGAGCTGTGTACTTAAATTTTTATAGAAGTGTAAATTTCATTTGAGACAAGAAAAAAATTTGCGGACAACCATTTGCGGATATGTGGGGAGATAACCGAAGAGTGCCTTTAAGAGTAATATTATTTTATTTTAGTAACCTCAATTAATTCTTTTTCATAAGTCACATCTATATTTCCATTCATTATGTCTTTATTCCAAAAATTTTCAAACTTTTTATTCCAAAATTTATCAATAGAATCAATTTCTGACTCTTTTTTATTTTCTAAATTAATTTAAAAAATAATTTTAAAAAACTTAAAAAAACTTTTATATTCGTCTATCCAATCTTTAATCAGATAATTTTCAATAACCATTTTCATATGCCATTTCTCTACTATACTTTCTGTTATAAAATAATGTTTGTACATGCTGCTATAAAGCAAGTCCTGACATTCAATTTTCTTAAAATAAAAAACTTTTGAAATTCTTAGACAGTTATAGTACTTATATATGTTCGAATAATTAAACAGGATAAGTAATCTTTAAACCTTTAACTCAATGGGCTACTTATGTATTTGAAATAGCATTACGTATACAATTTCGGTCACGCATGACTTGCTCCGGAGCGATGTAGAATTTATAAAACCTCAGTTATCCTCGAACCTAGGCCAAAATTTGACCCTGACCTCGGTTTTCTCTCTTTTATTAATTTTTATTATTTATTTTTCATTAAAATTTTATTATAAAATAATTTTAAGATATACAAACAGGAATAAGTAAACCAGGAAAATATAAATGGACATTATATGCCTTTGCTTTGCCAAAAACACCTCCAATTCTCGCAAGTAATTTCTCAGAATTTAACGATCTAAGAAAATAAAAATTATTACCTACATTTTTAAATATAAGGGTGGTGGTTGGCGCATCCTGGGAACTCCTCGAAATCCGAATGTATTCCGCATCCGGATATCCTGATTTACCAACCATATTAGGATTACTAAAATTTATAAAAAACAAACCTAATTAAGCTTGTTAATATTTCCAAAAAATATTTTAAGTATTTAAAAATGTTTAAAAATAATTTAATATTTACCTGATATATTCTTGAAATGATGGACGCTTTCGTAAGAAATAATAAATGAAAACTATAAATGTAGCTTCTTGAATTAATTCTTTATTATCTAAAGCGAATTGAACTGATTTTGAATATGTTGAAAATGAGCATTCTATTGGGGTTTCTCTTTCCATATTTTTGTGAATATAATGATTATAACTCTGACGTAACAAAAGAGTAAAGCAATAACAGTAATTAAAAGTTTTGTAATATCCAGTCATGTAGAATATACCCCTTTAATAAATTATTATTAAAATTTAATATGAACCTCAACCCTATTTAATTACTGTTTCACTCCCTTGCTAGGGGATAACTAATTGAAAAATGGCAAATATTAGAGTTTTGAAATTTGAAGATAATTAAAGAACTTGTTGGAGCAGGCATTTAACTGTTTTTAAGGCATTTGGGGGATATTAAGCATACAGAGATATATCTTCCATTTCCCACTAGCATGGTCATTAATTAAAATTACTGACTTCATTATATTACTATTTTTATATTCTGGATATCTTTTGAAAAGTATTTCCATCATATAAAAATTGCTTAAAATATTTATTTGGTCAGTTACTCGCTTAATTGAAATTCCATCGCTTTCATCTGCTTCAAATATAAATTTATATTTCTTTTCCAAAATTCCAAACGTAACATCATCATTTAAAGGATTATAGCAAAATTTAATTTCTTGAAAAATTTCACAAAGAACTATAAATTTAATAAATATATTTCTGTGTAAATTTAATTAAATACTAACAATTTTTAATAGAATTTGGTAATTGTAATGGATTGGGAAGTGCAAAAATTGAAATATTTTGAAGAAAAATAATTAAAAATATTATTTTCTTCATTGAATTTCTTTTAAATATTATACAGCTGAATTATAACCTTCTTTGTTAATAAAAAATAAATTTTCAAAGTTATATTTAAATTAAAAATTATGTATATTTATGGACATATTTATATGAAAATGTATTTATTTTTAAAGAGATGTGTATATATTTTTAAAGACTTTCATAATTTAATGCACTTTTATTTTTTTATATTTTCTCACGTGAAAATTTGCCCTTTTAAAAATATAGTTTGTAAAATAAAAAGAAAATTTAAAAAATTAACTGATAAACAGAGTCTATAAGATTGAGAAATTTGCTTTGAAGTATTTTATTTTTTATTTACTTTAAAAATATTTCTACAGGGTGAATAGAATGTTATTGCACACCTTTCATCGCATATAACTTTTTTCATATTAAAAATAATGAGATCAAATAAAGATATCATAGAGAATTATATCGTATAGGGTTTTTGAAATCAACGGTTATTAACCGATATTATTGGCTTTCGATTAATAGAAGATAAATAAGTTTGGATACGCAAATGTTGATTAATCAAAAATTTTTTTGATTAATCAACATTTGCGTATCCAAACTTATTTATCAACATTGCGTATCCAAACATTATCTTTTAAAAATATTTCTAAAAGAAATTACTCCTACAAAATATTGTAAAAACTTTATTTGGGATTTATTTCTTTGAAATTTATAAAAATTTTTAAATACAGAAAATCCCTAATTATAGATTGTGTTGGTTATTAGTCGTTATGTGTGTCAACCGTAACTATTTCAACATTAAACAATTTTAATTAATTATTAGTGCAAAGCACATGTATACATATGTATATGAAAATTTAGCGCTGGTTTAGTTTATGCCTTCATGCTTAGTTTCCATTTGCCTTGAAATATTATCTCCAAAATTATTTAAAATCTCAATAACAATCTCAAAACTGAACTCAAATCCTCAAAACTAAACTTAAAAAATCGAAAAATATTAATATCAAATGTCAAATTCATCTTAGTTTTGAAAAAGAGTTTTTTAAATTTATGGAAAATAAATACAGGGTGCGGCAAATTAAGGGAACTTTTTCTTTTGCTTATATCTTGCTTCAATCTTTACGAAAATTGATAATTTCTTTTTTATTTTATTCCCAACACTCTAAGAAAATTTTTAATACAAAATTTGTTTTAAATTTTATAATTTAGCTTGCTTAATTTTGCTTCGAAGTTTGAGTAGAATTTTTTTGATAAAAGTTGGCCTTGGCTTAATGTTAAGATTTTGATATTTGAAAACTTTATGTCATTCGAATAAGCTCTTCAAACTGATTCGAATGATGGTTAAACAAAACTTCTATCTGGTCCATGAGCTGAGGAGATATGGATTTTTAAGGAATAGATTCGAATATACGTGATTAATTTCAATTTTTAGGTGAAAACTTCAAAAATGTTTTTCTTGACTATTTCGATGCTCCTCACTGAGATAAGTCGATTAGTACCAAAATTAGTAAGATTGGACGACATTGAGCAAAGTTATGACTAAGTAAACTTTGTCATAAAAAATGTGGCGCTATCTTAATATAATGCGGCAATCAAATTTTTTCCTACTCCCCATAATGGTCAATTTCTCTCTATATTTAATTTATGCCGTAGGGAAAATACACGCGGAAAAGGTTTAATATACAAAACAAACGGCATAAATCAAATATAGAGAGAAATTGACCATTATGGGGAGTAGGAAAAAATTTGATTGCCGCATTATATTAAGATACGGCCAAAAATGTTTTTGACGCGTTTAAATGTTTGGATGGGTATATCTTTACTAAACTTGGACCAAATTTCTATTGCTTGGTACCAAAAATTTTCTTAGAGTGTTGGGAAAAAAATAAAAAAGAAATTATCAATTTTCGTAAAGATTGAAGCGAGATATAAGCAAAAGAAAAAGTTCCCTTAATTTGCCGCACCCTGTATTTGAATATTTTATAAGTTAAAATTTAAAAAATATTGAGAACTTAATTCAATTAGCAATAATTGCTTTTGTTTGTAATTTAAAATAATATTTTAATAAGAAAATATAATAGAAAATTAAAATTGGGAAAATTAGAGAAAAAGCTTATGATTGACGTTAAATGCGAATAAATTTAAAATAGTAGATAGAAGGACTGCGCACGCATGTATCTTGTTTGTCTTAATGCTAGCTTATTTTAATTAATTCTATCAAGTTAAACTAAAAATCCTCAACCTATAAATATAAAAAACCTCTCAGTTTAGAGCAAATATTTTTAAGCCCAAGCGAAATATTTTATTTGAAATGATCGATTCCTGGATTCAAAACATTCTCGATTTTGTTGAGATAGAAAGTTTAAAAGTATGTATCAACGAATCTTGATTTTATTTATAATTTGGTATTGGAAAGTTTAATGGAACTCCCTGTAATATATTACTCTTAATCTAAATAATGTTTCATTATACCGTACCCAAAATTATACCGGACAAAACAACTAAAGTCTGTTCCAAAATAGGTTGACACCCCCTAATTTTTCCGATAAGTCAACTTAGGTTTGTCCAATTTTTATAATTTCTTTAAATATTGATTCAGCAGCAAAAATTACCCTATTTTACAAAAAATTTTAGAAAAGCAAAAATTTTAACAAAAGTTATGAAAAATTTTCAGAAAATGAGGTGTTCCAAAATACATTGAACAGTTTGTAAAACCTAATAAAAAAGCCCTTAAGCAATTACTAAAAATGAAATAAAAAATTCTATGAACATTTCTATTGATATTGAGTTAAAAAGAAAAAAGAACGAAGTCTATAACTGTTTTCTTCATCGAGATCTCAAATCTCGAAAATCAACGGGAAACCGGGGTACAGTACTTCAAAAAATATTTTAACCCCTTTAGGGCATATATAAAAATTTTCTTTTAGGCCTATCTGAAAGCCCATAAAATTTGCTACAAAATAGAGCAAGCTTAAATTTCACAATAAAGAACACATGGAGATATTGTTCGTGGAATCATTAAGTGATCATTTTTGGGGTATTTTGGAGGGTTTTGAGCATTAAGTGGGCATACTTCAAACAGATATATTTTAGAAACACTAAGGCCAGGACTATTTTATAGCAAATTTTATGGGCTTTCAGATAGGCCTAAAAGAAAATTTTTATATATGCCCTAAAGGGGTTAAAATATTTTTTGAAGTACTGTACCCCGGTTTCCCGTTGATTTTCGAGATTTGAGATCTCGATGAAGAAAACAGTTATAGACTTCGTTCTTTTTTCTTTTTAACTCAATATCAATAGAAATGTTCATAGAATTTTTTATTTCATTTTTAGTAATTGCTTAAGGGCTTTTTTATTAGGTTTTACAAACTGTTCAATGTATTTTGGAACACCTCATTTTCTGAAAATTTTTCATAACTTTTGTTAAAATTTTTGCTTTTCTAAAATTTTTTGTAAAATAGGGTAATTTTTGCTGCTAAATCAATATTTAAAGAAATTATAAAAATTGGACAAACCTAAGTTGACTTATCGGAAAAATTAGGGGGTGTCAACCTATTTTGGAACGGACTTTATTACTATTTGTCTTGTCTCGTGTTAGGTAGCGGATGTTGTTTTCGCCGTTTTTTATTTTTTCATTTGTTTTACTCTCTGTATAGCGATTTATTTCTACTAGAGCCCGGAATTTCGTACCGTACCGTATTCCGTACCGTAATACCGTATAATACCGATATCGATAAATACCGATGAATTTAAAAATTTTACCGTTCCGTATTACCGATACGGAATACCGAAAAATACCGATACCGAAAAATACCGATAAACTTGTATCGGTATTCCGGTATTCCATCTCGTTGGGATATCCTTAATTTAAAAATAAGGCTGAACTTTAGAATGATAACTTGTAAAAGAAAATGTTGAGGCAAGTCCTCCTCTAACTGAATTTTTTTGAATGCCGAAACAGCTGAATTAGAATGCTTGAAATGGCCAACGATTTTTCTGCACTTGATGAGAATATCATTAACAGAAGTGTTTTTTAAAGCATTATGAACAATCAAATTCAATAAATGCGCAGAACAGTCAGCATGAGCTAATTCACTCTTAGAAAATGCCTAAAATGTGTCTTATTTTAGAACAATTTAAAAAAATACACTGCGCATATTAGCTCCACCATCACGTAGAAATAAATGACATTTTCTTTTATCAATACTCCACGACGCAAGAAGCTCATCAATTTTTTCAGAAATGCGCTTTCCAGTATGAGAACCAGGAAAAGAATTGATACATAAAGGGAAGTGTTTCTTCTATATGTAAATACATAATTACAAAATTAATAAAAATCGGTTCAAAAAGATTTTTTGATAAAATGTTGTTTAAAGGATAAAAGTATATGATTCAAATAGTTAGGATTTTGACAATTGGGTGGCGTCAGCTAAGATGGACAAAATGTCATTTATATCGGGACAAAGTGTCATTTACAAATAGGCGGCAATTTAAATAAATTTCCCTTAAAATAAAATAAAACTTAGAAAAATTTTATCGGTCGGTATCATCGGTATTTTAGTTTTTCCGTACCGTATTACCGATACGGAATACCGATAAATACCGATACCGAAAAATACCGATCAACTTCAAAATTTTATCGGTCGGTATTCCGTATCGTACTACCGATACGGAATACCGATAAATACCGAAAAATACGGCCGTAGTACGGTACGGTCCGGGCTCTAATTTCTACTACTAATACTCACTCACTAATTGATTGGGCATCGATAAAATCAATGGAAACGTGTAATTTATTGAATAATTGCCAGAAGTCTATCGCATCTTTTCTTTCTCTCTCATTCTCAATCTGCCAATAAAATATTGATTTTATTTATTATGCCTGTACATAAATTCTTTCCGCAATCGAAAAAAATTCCGCACCTGCAATGGCCAGTCCGGACACTATAAAATTTGTAAGAAAAACTTTTGAAAAAATTATTGTTGCAAAAGATCTAATTAGCTTAAAAATGACTTAAGACCTAACCAGACTAAATACATATTTCGCAAAAAACAAAACAAAAGACCTAATCATACTAAAACTACGAATAGCCATTTTAAAAGTAAAACTAGCCTAATACTCTTAACATACTGGGTTAAAAAGTTAAAAAACATGTTAAACCTCAACTTAATAGTTTTTGTGACTGCGGAGCACGCGAGCGAAGCGAGCATGGCCGTTACGAAGCACTGGAATCCTAGGAACACGCCTAACAGGTTCGCGGCAATAAAACGCTTCAGGATTTCCGATTTTTACCGAATTTAGTATTAAACGATTCCGATAAACGATCTTTAAACGATATGGTAATTCTTCGGTTCGTATACCCCCTCTTTTTTCTGACCATTTTTTCATTTTTCCTTCCCTTTCTCCCTTATTTTTCACGAGGCAAATATCAAAAAGGATTATGTATGTATATATGTACATGAGAAAAGGGCTGGAAAGTTTAAAATTTACTTCATTTATTCACCAATATGGAACAACTAAAAAATTTTAATATGATTGATTTGGGTGACAAACTGCGACTAAGCGACAACGATTTTGATAATGAAGAAGACTCAGATATACATACACAGAATATAGAGTCAGTTTGGTCATCTTATAAGCGTAAGTTCCGTCATCAAGCAGGCAACAACACTGATACATACCGAACATATTTTCCTGAATTTTTGTGGCGAAAAAAATTTGGTGATATTTCTCATGTTTTGTATAATTTTTGGTATCATGTTTCTCTCTTTTATCCTGTCGAAGAAAAGTAAATAAATTTTTCTCATAATCCTTTTTGATATTTGCCTCGTGAAAAATAAGCAGACTTGCACATGGATACGGATTTTGCTATCCGTATCCGGATATATCCGTGGGGTCAATATCCGTATCCGTTTGTATCCGTCCGACTTTTGAGTCATATCCATCCGCGGATATCCGCGGATATATCCGTTTTTTCTCAAAATGGTCAGCCTGGCTAGAATTTTCAAAATGGTCAAATTTATTTAAATTCGGGTAATGGTTAGACAATGAGGTAATAATTGGATGCAGCAAAAGTAACCTTGCTTATGAACATTGGAGGTTCGAAAATCGGAAGGCAGAGATAGGAATTCCGACCCAACGCTGCTTATCAGAAATTATACCGACAAAAAAATTTTGAAAATTTTTGAGAATTTTTGAAAAGTTAAATTCCCGGTTTCGGGCCGAAATGAAAATTTCGGAAACTGAGATTTTAATTTTAGCGCCGCAGGCGAAAATTTTGAGAATTTTGGGAAACAACGAAGCAAAATATTTTTCATTTTCAGCGCCGCAGGCGAAAATTTTGAGAATTCTAGAAGGGCGTAGGCCAAAAAATCCACTTTATTGCCAATCCCCTCGGAAAATTTTTCTTTTCCCAATTCGGGAGTGGGTGGGGGAATTCCTCATACCCCTCTGAAAACCTTCGTTTGCTCAGCTAAAAGAGAACGAGCTAATTTTGCTCGTACTCACCAATGAATTTGGCCTGAACTTGTACTTCGTACCTTAAGTGGGTAAGCACATTAGTGTCGTAGATGGAAATTTTTAAGCTGGAAGGCAAGAAACGAGTTCTTCTTGTAGCGCCGTAGGCGAAAATTTGAGAATTTCAATGATTTAGAAGCCAGATTTCTTTCTTCTTTAGCGCCGCAGGCGAAAATTTTAAAAATTTTGGAAGGCCGAAAGCGAAAAAAAATTCACTTTCATTGCACCGCAGGCTGGAATTTTGAGATGGATATCCGCGGATTTGAAGCATCGTATCCGTATCCATCCGTATCCGTCCAATTTTTTAAAAAACACTATCCATATCCGTCCGTATCCGCGGATACCCGCGGATATCCGGATATTATCCGTATCCGTGTGCATGCCTGAAAATAAGGGAGAAAGGGAAGGAAAAATGAAAAAATGGTCAGAAAAAAGAGGGGGTATACGAACCGAAGAATTACCAACGATATTCTTTAAATGATCGAGCAAAATATTGGTACCAAAATTATTTAGAAAATTATGGTCGCGCAACAACGTACGGACGCGAGCCTTTTTGGACTGAAACTGGAATCCTGCTGCAATGACATTCGGGGTTTTTTCAACAACTCAAGGTTATGGGTCTATTTATAGAAAATACTATTTCAAAACATATTGAAAAAATTTAATAAGTTCTGGGGTTTTTAAAAGAGATTATGATTTGACAATTGTTTATAACAAATAAATAATCAAGACAAACATTTTCAATAGAAAATTTGAAATCTTTCAACTTCCTAACGTGTATTTAAAAAAATTTAGCCAACAGAAATGAAAATTAATTTGCTAAAATTATTAATTTTTATTTCATTCGTTTTATTTTCACTCATTTATTTAATCTGTTATTGGGAGTTAAGTGTTTGGATATTGGGAACGTCGGGAATCAAGATTGGGCGTGACTGAGGGAGTATTGAGGATTAAAAGTAATTAAGAGGTTTTTTCAACAACTCAAGGTTATGGGTTGTTAAGAGTGATATAGGCGGATTATATCAATTAGAAGCTTTTACTGTGTTTTTAGGATTAGATTTCGACAAAATGAATGAAATCAAGGGATTATCATTGTTTAAGAGGGTTACGGAGGTTTTGGTGGTGGCCATAAATTTCGGCCTCAATGGCCATAAATTTCGGGAATTTATGGCCATTTGAGGGAAATATCAAAGGTTTTGAGTATTAATAGGTATGTAAGAACCGATGATAGTGAGGTTATTTAAATTATAAGGGTTTTCGGGTCACTAAAAATATATTAAAATATAGTGATATACCTATAAAAATAAAAAAAAACAAAGTAACTAAAAAATAGTGATTTTGCGTGATAAAGGTGATCAATAGGGGTATCGGGAATTTGGGGTTAGAGTTCGCCAACGTCCTGAATTAAAGTTATTATTTTGTGGGGTGATTAAAAGAAAAATGTTTTGAGTGAGCTAATCGAGTTGGGGACCGTCAGAGAACAAGAAATTTGAGTGCATTTATGGTAATCTTTTCGAATTTTGGAAATTAAAAGATATCGATAGATTTGAAGAATTAATAGACAAAGCAAGGGTTACGAAGGATTAACATGAATATCAGGAAATTAAAGAGTTAATATTTTGTGAAATATCATAAAGTGGGATTTACGATACCGATTTATTGTGCATAAAAATAGCGATTTAGAAGAAAACAATTAATTGAGGGGATTAACAGAGAAATCAAGTGATATTGAGGAATGGAATATATAAAAGAAACCAGGATAGTTGGGAAATAAATGAATAATCGAGAGATTTGAAGGATTAATAAAAATATCTAGGGATTTGAAAGTTAAAAAATATATGGAGGATTCGAGGGATTAAAAAAATAATACGATTACCGAGGGATTTATTGGATAAACTATTTATTGTTAAAAAAATTTATTGGATAAATATAAAAAAAAGTAGAACAGAGTTAACAAGGATTTGCAGGATTAATAATGTTATATAAGGGAAATAATAACGAGAGTGTTAACAGAGAAAAATTGAAAAAAGTGAATCAAGGTGATAACAGGGCATCAAAAAACGATTGAAGGAAAAGTGTTATCAAAGAATTCGATGGATAAAGGAATTTGACCGGATTTGGTGGTGGGCGTAAGGTGTGACATCAAGATTTTTGGAGGGATTTGGCGAAAACAGAGAACAATTTATTTGGGGTAAAAGGGATAACAGAGAATTTGATGTTTAACATTAAGATCAAGTTTTTGAAAAAGATTTTGCGGTTGGTAAGCGAAGGAAGATTAAGTAAACAAGAGATTAGAGTGGATTCGAGAGAAAAATGAGATTAATTGAAAAATTACCATAAGGGAGAAATATGAGTTTAATTTAATCTCATATTCATACATATTGTGATTAATAATATTTGAGGGTTTTGGGGTATAAACAGTGAGATCAAAGTATTTGAGGGCATTAAGGAAGTTGGGGACTAATAGAAAGATCAAAGATTTGAAGGTATTCATGAATTTTGGGGTTTTCGGAGATAAGGAAATTTGTGAAGATTAAGAAATGATAACGTTAAAATTGGTGATTTAGAATATCATCAGTTTTGAAGAACAAAAAGATATAACGAGAGTCCAAGGGATACACGAAATTTGTAGGTTAACGAGGGATTTGACGTTTTAACAGGAATAAAATGGTCTTCAAAAATTTTGGTTGTTAAAAGAAAAATTAAGAGATTAACAGTATTCAAGGGCTTTCTGGAAAAAATCTTCTGGGATCTAGGGAATTAATATATAATTAAAGAATTTGGAGGATAACATAGAAATAGAGATTGGGAGATGAGTTTAACAAGGTGTTTGAGTCATTAAAAATCGAGGGATTTGGGAAGAAATTATGAGCGATTTAACAGATCAACATATGCAACAGCGAAATATTGATTGACTTTGTGAACTAATTACTTTGAAAACAATTAAGACTAACAATTTAGAATATCATGGATTATGGTGAATCTTAAAATATCGGAAGAATTATAAATGCTGTCACATCAATACAGAAGAGGAAAATGAACATAACTAGAGTGATTAAGTAATTGATTGATTTGAGGAATTTAAAGTAATGTCGTGGAATTAAGAGAAATTATGTGGCTTATTAAGAATTAACAGTATTGTGGTTATAAAAAGAGATATCAAGTGTAAATTAAGAAATATATTAGTGTTGTGGATTATAGAAAGACTAATTACTTTGAGAACAATCAAGACACTGTGAACATATTAGAGATATCAAGGGATTCTGCTATTAATATGCAGGAGTGGATTTGCGTAGTTTTCAAGATTATTAAGTAGCACTTTACTGTGTGTTTGTAGATGATAACATTGGATTTGATAGGATTAAATGGTTTCGTGGTTTGAAAAGGATATAGAGGGTTTGCTGAATAGAGTGATTAAAAGGGACATTCGGTGATTTTGGCAATTAAAAGGAATATATTAGGCGAAAAGGGTGAAAAAGGAGGATTTGGCGATTAAAAAAGATATCGAAGTATTAAAAAGGATATCGGCGGTTTTGTTTGGCTTAGAAGCGCAAGCGTGTATTTAAGATTATTAAGAATTAAGGAGGATTGATATCGGCGATTGATATCGGCAGAAATGAGATAAATCGATTTGTAGGAATGTATGTGGAAGATTAATAGGGGTTAGATAATATAAAGTTCCTTCGAGGTTTTAGTGGTCAAGAAACTAACAACAAATCCAGAAAAGGTTCTGTTGTTTTTGTTTTTTTTTTAAAATTTCAAATAATTAAATCACCCAAAAAAAGATCAGATCTGACATTGGGCGAAAAAACAAAGTCAGGCAAAGAAGTGAGAAATCAGTTTTAACAATGTGCGAGAAAGAGAACTGAGAGAAAGCCAAAAGTGAGATCAATAATATGATTTGGGTATTTGGTTGATAATTAATCGCTAAATCCTGTCACTTTTGAGGATTAAGAGGAAAATAGTGCGTTTTTGTTATTTAAAAAATTTCAAATAATTAAGAGAAAAAATATAAGGATTTTGGATTAAGCAGTAGAATTGGATTATGGATAATATAGAAAGGAAAGCAGGGATTTAAGGTGATTAAGAGTTATATGGGGGTTTTGAAGGTATCGAGGTTTTAGAGGATAGGATATGGGTATTCGTGATAATAAAATGACGTTTACGTGAGAAATCAAATCTGGAAATTTAGAGATAAGGGCAAGTCGAAAGGGCGAGATATAATCCGTTAAGCAAATATGTGATTTCCAACAACCACATTTAGATTATTCAAAGCTTTATAAAAAAGTTTGAACGAGCGTTTGTTAGCCGCGAAGCGGCTAACAAACGCTCGTACTAAATCGGTTATGTCACACTTTTTTTACAGTATTTACAAAGAAAAGGTGAATTTGTTTTGTCACGAAAATTTTTCTTTTAAAAAATAAGAGAGAAAAAGTTGTTTTTCTCTAATTTTGCATGAAAAAGTTAAGTGTAAACAAAAACATCCAACCATCTGCCATTTAGACGCGGCAGTTACCAGCCGTCTGCCTTTTATTCGCAAGCAGTAATTTAAAAAATAAATCACAGCCTTTTAGCCGCAAACACTATTAGAGCCAAATAGGGATATTGAGTATTTTAGAATTAAAAAAATAAAAATTATTAAAGGGTGTTTGGTGATTAATTGAATACTAAGTATTTGAAGAGATGAAGGTGAATAAGGATAATAAAGTTAACGGTAGATTTGTAGGGGATTAAGTGTATATCGGGGGTTTACTGTGATTCGGGAGAGTTAATGCAGAATGATGTATGGGGGTTTGAGGATTGTAAAGAATATCGGGGATTTGCGTATTAAGAGTGTAAAAGATGGTGATAAAGGGGATATCGTGGATTGTGGGAAATCAATGGAATATTTTGACTTGAGCAAATGTATGGCGGATTTTGAGGATTAATAGGGATATCAGAGATATCAGAGAAAAAAGAGAGAAATAAAGAAGAGTTAATAGAGATTTTGGGGATATTGGGAAAAGAGTAGTATCAAGGGCTAATAGAGATATCGGGGTTTAGGGTAATTAAAAAGGCTTTCGAGGATTAGAGTGATACGCAACACAAAAAAAGAAAATTAAGTGAAAGCCTAGAAACCTAATCATCGGAGACTAAGGGATTAAGAGACAAATAAGGGGAGTTATTGCTTTGCTTTTTGGCTCAGGGATATTATGAGTTTCAGGCTAAAGGGTGTTATCAAATGTTTTGATGGGAGAAAGGGGTATTTTCTATGAAAATAAAGTTTGGAAAGTGAAATTTGTGTAATTAGGAGTATCGGAGAAGTAATTAACAGGCATATTTTGTGATTGAGGGATTTTTGAAAATAAAGGGTGATAGCTGTGATGTGTGATTAAGAGATAATTCATAAGATTAGAGTCTAATGGGTCATTCTGGGATTTTGGGGTGTTTATGAGGCATATTAGCTGATTGAGGGTGATTAATTGGTGGTGATTAAGAGAGTGGTGATTAAGCGAGAGGTGATTAAGAGAATGGTATTAAAGAGGGATATCGGAGGTTTTGGGGTTAAAACGGGTTATCTATGGTTTGAGTGCGATTAAGAGCGTTTTCATATGTGTTGGAGGCTAAAGGGTGATTCAGGGATTTTGGTGGTGATTAAGAGGATATCAAATGATTTGGGAATAAAGATATATTAGGGATTTGGGCTTGAGCAAGAGACTCTTCCCATCAATTGTGAGCCGAGTCCTGTAGCAAGTAAGATGTCGGGGATTTGAGTCCGCCAAAGTGTGAGGTTGATCTAAAAAGAATTAAAAGGTGTTGTACGAGCGTTAGGACGCGCGAAGCGCGTCCTAACGCTCGTGAATTTACTAAACTAATTATTATTTTTAGACAGAAAAATCTTATTTTTATTGCTGAATGTCTCAATGAAACTTTTTTATGCCAGATAAAATTCGGTGATTTTGCAGTAAATTTAATGGGCTTTTAGTAAAGTAATGTAACAAATACTTATAATAATTAAATATAGGTTATTAGGGGTTGAAAATATTTTTGAAATACCTTCACCCTAAACTTGCGTTGATTTTCGGGTTTTTAGATCACGATGGTAAAAGTATATCAAAAATTTTTTGAAACAGGTTCCGCTGTTTCAGAAAAATGCTGTTTCAGAAATAGTGCATTTTTTCAGAAACAGGAGAAAAATTTAAAAAAAAGCTCAAATTTTTAAAAATTTTTATCAAAAATAGAAATGAATTAGAGCGTAGTCCCGAAAAAAAAGAAAGCGTTAATCTTATTTCATTAATTAGCAGTATCTACTTTATTAAATGTAAAAAGTACAACTAGCAACGGGCTGAAAGGGAATAAGTGCCAAATGTTGTCTTTTATTTTTGGGTATCCAAAATATCCTTATAAGTTTCTAAAAATTGTTTGAAAAAATTATCATTTAGATGATTATCACTGCTTTGACCAAGGTTTTCTGTTTCACCATTTATTGTATTTTCATCTATTTCGTTGTGTGGATTTTGATTTAAATAATTATTTAAATGGTATTAATTGATATGTTTTCTTTATATTTCTGATTATTTTGAGAAAATAATGTTTTATTAAATTGTTGGTTATAAAGTTCTTGTTATTTGTCTCCATGTTTTTGTTTTTCATTATTTGATTTTCTTAAATTTATATCTTTAACAATCTTATTACTATCAATTATCTCTTTAGCAATGTCTTGGTATGATTTTTCAGGCTGTTGACTTTCTAAATTTAAAAATTTCTTCCAATTTATAATTTTAGTAATAATTTTTTAACTTATCTAGTTTTTTTTGATTTAGTAAAGTAATAAAAGACCTCTAGACCGCTTCCAGTCTTCTTTAAGTTGTTCTGAAGCAAGTGCTTCAAGTTCACAAAGTTTTGGATCCTGTTGAAATATATCAAGTGTATCTAAATTTAAAATTTATTGCATTTTTTTCTCTATTCCTTCTAGAAACGTGATATGTTAGAAATAATAGAGGCCTCTGTCATCTTATACAATATCGTTAAAATATTTTTGTTTCAGACGGTTTTTTGATTTTTTAAAAATTAATTAAAGGAATCCAATATTATAGATACAATCATTATTATAGTTAGAGTAGCACGATTGAACCTCGCCGATTTCTCATACTCAACCTCGATTTTGCTGTCCTCTTTGCTTCAGAAAGAGGCCCCTCGACTCGATTTTAGCTTTTAAGCAGGGGTGATCCTTTTAAGCAGGAACTATAATTATAGTACAATATGTACAGACCTTCAATTTTCTTTCCTTTTCCTTCTACAAAACTTGAACAATTGTTGAGCTCATTTATTGTGTCTCTTAATTGATCTTCATATCCTTCTATATAAGCATTATATTGTTCAATTTCTTTTATAAATTTCTCAATTCGTTTAATTTTTCCATCATCAAACTCATCAAAAATTCTTAAATTTTCTTTTTCTAAAAATTTATTTTTGTAATCCTCAAATTCATTCATCGCTTCTTTGCAATTACTCAGACGATTTTTTGCAATATTGATCAATTCTTTATAGAATTTTTCTTAAATAGTATTATAAGCGAATAGTAAAGCAGCTGGACTGAAGCTATTTACTCCTTCAGCTAGTGCAAAAGGTTAATCGGCGGTTGGGAGCACTCCGTCTACTGCATACACCACTCCGTTACACCACTCCGTCTACTGCATAGCCTTAGGAATTAAATAGCTATATGCTTTACAGAATCTACAACTAGGGCCCAACTTAAATTTGTGTCAAAATTAAACTTTATTTTAAATACTTTACCGTTCTGGTTTTTATTATCATTTTTCAAATCTACTAAAATTTGTGCATTAGATTTAACCAAAATTTGAGCAGTTTTATGTATATTTGGACGATTATAAATTACCGTATATGCTCTAATAATTACCCTGGGTAATTATTGTTTCAACCTCTCGCTGAAGGGGGTAATTATTAGAGCGGGGGTAATTATTTGAGAGAGGGTAATTAATAGAGCATATACGGTATTTCCTTTCCTTTCCGTTTATTCTTTGCTTGAAATTCTGGATGCATTCTTTTATAACCCTCCCATTGTTGAATAATTATTCCTTCATTAATCTCTATAGGATTATCCATATTAAGGTTACAGAATGCAACAAAACTAGTTGATGAATTGCTTGATTGATTATCTAGAACTTTCTGTACATTAATCAAGTATAGGTTTTCTACGTATTTTTCGAATAAAACTTCATTACATTCAAATGGGATTGATAAAGTCTAAATTGAATTTTTATATTATATAAAGTTAGATTAGGAAATGAGGGTTGGAAACTTTCAGCCTAATGAAATTTTTTAATTTGGTTGGAAGGAAAAAAACAGTAACATTTTTATGAACATTCTTAACTTAGTTCTATTTCAAATTTGTAGATTTTCGGCAAGAGGTTGATGTAAACCGAAGTCTAGTTTTTAATATCATTTTAATAAAACATTTTTACATAAATAAAAGAAATTGGTTTATCTAACAAAATCCCAACATCCTTAAGAAATGTTTAACCCAGTCTATAACTTTCTCTTTTAGCTTTTCTAGTTTCGAGATTGAAGCTTCGATTTTCATTTTTAATCCAACAAAAACCTACAATATTGAATTCATTTTCCTCTACTTTAAGCAAATATTTATCATTCAGGCAAATTCTTTGATCAAAATATATAGTTGTATAATAATCATGATATTCTTCTAAATGAAAAACAAATTCTTTCTTCTCGCATATAATACTCATTTTTAAATTTTTTTGAAATTTATTAATTAAAAATTTTAACACCCTTTTTGGCCTTTGAAGATCCAATGCTTTTAAATTTGAAAATTGTTTTTCTTCAAACGACGGATTGTTTTTTAATTGGATTATTACTATTTTGTCAACAGCACTAATTTGCATTGAATCGATTATTAACTAGAATTGGATTTAATTTTAATAAATTAAATATTAAAAAATAAATAAATTTAACCCCGAGCGATTGGAGTTGTATTTTATTTATTTATTTATTTATAACGAACACCAAAAGGTACATACAAACATGTACACTTACAATGGATAAAAAAAACAATACAAATAAATGCCTTGGTAAAATTATAAAACAAAAAAAAAATAAATGATATTTGAAAAAATAAATGTGATTAAAAAATATATGTGATTAAAAATATATGTATGTGATTATATTTGATGAAAAAAAAAATTTGATGAAAAATAATGTTAATAACCCTTAAAGACCAAAATCTACACAATTAGCTAATACTCTAAATTTTTTATGATTTGCACACTCAATGACTTCTCTAGGCAATTTATTCCAAATGTTTATGACCCTAATAAAGAAATTATTTTTTGTCTTAAATGAGTACCCCTTATTTTGAATTAGATATTTCCTGCGTAAATTTCTTTTCGCAAATATAAAGAATTTATCTGGTCTTAGATGTGTATGTCCAGTTATAAACTTGTATGTCATACATAAATCTGAAATGCAGCGTCGCTCAGCTAGCTTCTTAAGCTTACACAATTTTAATCTTTCTTCATAGTTCCTAGGTGTAATGGAGCAAATTTTAAGGGCAATTCGTGTAAAGAATTTCTGGACTCTCTCTATTTGGTGGGAGGTTTCCAGTTTTGATGGATTCCATACTTCTGTTGCGTATTCTAGACAGGGCCTTACATATGTTTTGTAGCAAAATACAAGTTTATTTATATCTTTAGTTTTAATTACTCTAAATATCTGGTGTGTGAGGAAATAAGCATTTTTAATAATTTTCTCATAATGCTGGGAAAATGATAAACTAGAATCAATTGTAATACCAAGATCCCGAACACTATCTACTTCACTAATTTGTTTTCCTAGTAACTTATATGTTCTTTTATTATTATTTTTCCCTACGTAGAGAGTAACACATTTTTCTAGTGAAATATCTAAACCATTAAGAAAAGACCATTGTTCAATACATGATAGAGCTTCGGATAGAACTTCAGTTCTCAAATCATTGTTATGTTCAATATATAGTTTCACGTCGTCTGCATAAATTTTTATATGTATACCTTCAGGTAAATATTTTGGTAAATCATTAATATATATTAGAAAAAGTAAAGGTCCAAGGACACTACCTTGTGGTACACCAGATAAGGTTGGATAGCTATCAGAGAGGGTATTCTCAATTTTCACTCTAAAGGTCCTGTTTTCTAGGAAGTTCTTAATAAACGTATATATCTTCCCAGCTATACCGATTGATTTCAATTTATAGAGTATTCTGTTAATAGGTACTGAATCAAATGCTTTAGCAAAGTCAATATATACAATATCAATAGATTTATTTTCCTGGATAACATTATAGAAATCGTTTAACATCACTAATAATTGAGTAGAAGTTGATCTGTTAGTTAGGATCATCAGAGAAATAAGATTTTTTATTCAAAAATTTTATTATTTCGATACTAATTAGTCTCTCTAGTACTCTACAAAGTGTGCATGTTAGAGATATAGGTCGATAGTTATTAGGATCTGATTTGTCACCTTTTTTGTGGATGGGTATAATTATAGATGTTCTCCATATTTTTGGAATATTTCCACTATCTAGTATTATTCTAAATATTTCAGTTAGTACAGGGGCTAATTCTTCAGCTGAATGTTTCAGTAATATATAAGGAATTCCATCCGGGGATGTAGAATTTTTGTTAGGAAGTTTCCTTAATAGGTCTCTAATCTGAATCACATCTAAGTCTAGATCTTGAATTGAGAGCTCATTATTTTCAGTTATAACTTCATTTTGCAACTCCTTATGGCTAAAATTAGTTAAGAATGTCTTAGCTAGTATATTGGACTTTTCTAAGTTATCTTTGTATATCTTATCATTAAAATCTGTAAGAAATGTTATATAACCATTATCACCTATTTTATTTTTCTTAAACTTGTGAATTGAATTTTGGCCTTTCGATATGGCAATTTGCTCTTTCTTATGATGATGTAATTGAATTTTTGTTTTTAATTGTTTTGAAATTATTTTATATTTCAATTTAATATCCATATTCGATGGGGTTTTCTTTAATTCATTGTAAGTTAAAAGTTTTCTATTATAAAGGTCTTTAATATCTCTAGAATACTTTTCTTTGATTATTTTGTTAATAGGTCTTAATGGCATAACTTTATCAAAAACTCCTAGTAGGCACGTTGTTAATTTAGAATATTTTTCTTCAATACTAAAGTAGTAGGGTAATATATAATCCCAATTTATACTAGACAGGTTTTTACTACATTCATTCAGATTTTTCTTATTAATATTTCTTACTAAAACTTTGCTTTGTTTTATTCTCTTGCATCTTTCATTTACACATACTTTGAACTTAACCATATTATGATCTGATGTAGAAAAATTCTCGATAACGTTAGTGCTAACTAAGTTATCAGGGAATGATAAAACTAAATCAAGTATAGCTTGCTCTCTTGTGGACTTATTAACTTTCTGTATTGTATTAGTTTGGTTAATAAATTCAAGTAAAACCCTTCCAATCTTATCAGAAGCAGTTAACATATTCCAATCAACATTAGGGCTATTAAAGTCTCCCAGAATTATATATCTCTTAGTATTGCTTAATAGATTGTAGATACATTTTAATATTTTCCTAGTATTTTTAACTGTGCAATCAGGTGGCCTATATATACAAATAATTAAAATTGGTTGGACTATTAGTAATTTAATACAGATAAGTTCACATTGAAATTTACTACCTTGGAAAATACACTTAAATGTTAAATCATTCCTTAATAAGATAGCGCAGCCTCCTCCCTTGCGTTTTTCTCGATGAGCAAATAAGGGTTGAAATTGATTATTAAAGCAGAAATCATTATAGATGGTATTATTTTTATTGAGCCAGGTTTCAGTAATACAAGCTATGCCTATTTTGTGTTTATCTAGAATGAGTTTCAATTCATTGGTTTTATTAGTCATTGAGCGTGCGTTGATTAATATTCCACGAATTTCATTTTTTATTATTTTTTTACCTCTGGTGTTCGCGAGTCCCTATTGTGTAGTTTTGTTCTTTAGGGGACGGGGATTTTTAAGTTCTCTGATATGCAAATCAGATATAACATATTTATAAAGACCACACGAATTATTTAGTGAGTAGGCATGCCTACGTAATTGATATAAAAATTGTAGCTCAGGAGGACTAAGGTCACGGCGAGCAAATACATTGTTAGGAATTGTGGAAATGTTACGAGTAATGCTATGAAATTGTTGAATAAAATAGTTACGAGAAACATTATCTATAAAGGGTATTTTTATGAGCTGAGGCCTAGAAGAATTTGTTTGAGAAAATTTAGTTTTATGCCGAAAAGGTGGGGTATTTTTGTCAAGTTTATCACCAAGATTACATTTACTTACAATTTCTTCAATAATTCGCTTGTCATCTTCTTCACTCATAAAAGGCATCTTTTCCACCACGGCTATTTTCGATTTTTTGTTGATTGTGTCAGGATTTTCTGCAGCATAGGCCGCCATTTTCGAAAATAAATTGTTGTCTGTAATAAATGATGGAGGTTGACCCCAGAGTGGGCTATTTTGATTATGATTATTTTTGTTGATGGTGTTAATATTTTCATTGTTTAAATTATTGGAATTTTGTTTAAAAATTTCACTGACAGTTGTTTGAATTATTGTTTCAATTGATGGCTTTAACAGTTCAGCAACCATAACAGCTATCTGCGATAGCTGCTCTGGTGATAAGTTCAAGTTTGGCACAATTGTAGTATCACCAAACTTTAATCAAATAAATGTTATTTTGTAATGATAAAGCTTTGCTTCCATCTGTAGATAATTCATTTTCATCAAAATTACAAACATCGTATTTTTCAGTTATTTTAATGTAAAAATTATGTTTAGGTAAATATACATTATTATTCATTTTTTTGAACGGAAAAAGTCCTACTTCAAATCTATGATTTTTCAATTGTATTAAGTTATTAAATAATTCAGCGGGTAAATCTTCTTTGAATTTTCTCCATTCAATTTTAATTAATAAATTGAATAAAGCATTATGGACAAATGCAAACCTGATGATTATTAATAGGAAAATAACCAATTTCATTATTTTATTTACTTAAAAGCTAAAATATAATTTTAACCATTAATAAAGGTTGTCAACACTCAAATTTATGTATTGTTTTGTGTTTGCTTTTTATTTCAGGAAAGTCTTAGGATGGCAGATGTGATACATGAAAGACAATTGTCTTTGGGAAAATAAGCACGATTAAGGTTCGATTCTTGGCAGCAAAATTGCATGCCATGAATGAAAAGACAATCTGATCTAACTTGTTTGTAAAGGTCAGGAAGATACTGTGTAACAGAATATGTAGCCATCTAGCTTCATAGTAAAATAATTGACAGCCATTGTTTATGATTTAATTATTTTATAAGGTCAAATAATAATTCGGGAAAATACTTTCAAATAAATAGGGAAAAATAAAAGTTATTTTATGTGAAGTAAAACAAGGTGCAATCATGTGAATTAATATTTGCACTTATTTAAATTAAGAAATATTATTTTTGTCTGGGAAAATCAAAAAGATGAATGATTAAATAAATATTTTGAATTAATGCACTTATAAAATGTTTAATGCGACATCCCATATTATCAAAAAATTATAAGATCAACTTAAAAGTAAATATATTAGTAATATCATTGTTACCGTAAATACTGGAATAAAGCCCGTTAATGACAGCCCGATAGTGTAATTAAATCTAGATTAAACAGTCTGTGTATATTTATGTTAACAAAATATTGTCAATATATTCCAACAAAGTTAATTATGTTTATATCAAAATCTTTTATTAAACTAAACAAAATTCTATATGAAATATTACAGTTAAATTGCTAATATCCTCAAACATAAAACTTAATTAGAAAATTGTTTTTAAATTTATTTCAAAGGAAAACATCGTTCACTTTAGCTAATAATTTCATATTTTTGGTGCCATTCAAAGAGGCTTGGGAGCGTTTTAAAACACATCTTTGGGAGCGTTTTTGTATATATTAGTAGAGTTGCACGAGGTCGAGGCCTCGCCGAGGCCGAGGCCGAGGTCCTCGCCCATTTTGCAATCTCGGTCTCGGATTGACTGGCCTCGGGTCTCGGAACCTCGGTCTCGGTCCTCGCCAAGAACCTCGCCGAGGAACGAGGCCAAAATTTGCCCCTCGACCTCGATCTCGGCTTTTTCAGCCTCGGTGATCCTCGGTCTCGGTTTTTTCAAAAAACCTCGACCTCGTGCAACTCTATATATTAGTGATGCTCGGGAGAAGAAATACCGAAACAATCTTTATGGAAAATCTGAAAAAATTCTTGGGATCTTCCCTAACAATGTGATAAAGAATGGCTAAAAAGCTGATTTTCAACTCAGCCCCTTAATATACATAAATCTTGAGGTTAAAATTAACGGGAATTGGGTTTCTAAATTGTTTATGCAATCCATTTATATACTATAAATATTTGTGTTTGTCGGCCGAGTCCTCACTTTTGTCCAAGATATTTTCAATAATTATTAGTAGCCAAGTAATTCTTTTATCGTAATTTTATACTGTTTTAAATTTCCAAATTATACCAGAAAAAATTTTATTTTTCATCAAATAATCGTATTTTAAATATTTTAAATAATTAAATCGTATTTTAAATATTTCGAACGATATTAATCTACTTAAACTTTCATTTATCTCTCAAAATTCTCTTTAATTTTTTCCTTTACAACAAAGTCCAAATAATTTAAAAGAACCCAGATATTTCTTGCATAAAGAAACAAGCTTGCAAAATTGACAACACTCACAAATGTTGCAAATTCCATACATCCTTTAGAATTATTTGTTGATTGTGAAGTTTGAGCTACAAATTTGAAAGTTTAGTGTTTTGGAACCACGAAAAATTAAAGTTGCGATTTAATTTTGTATAATACTTAAAGGGTGGTTGGCTAGTACTCTCAAGAAAATTAATTTAAAAACAAAATATTTTCTAAAATAATTTAAAGGAAATTTGTCACAAATAAGTCGAAAAATAAAATTAACGATTATTATTATATAAGTGGATATTGTGGAGCAGTTTATTATTAAATATTACTGTTCAAAGATCTGGTGGGTCGTACTAGAAAATGTTTCTTTCCAATATATTAAGGATGATTTTATATCTAACTCACTTCCAGCAGGGTAATCCGCCATCTGAATTTCCTGAGGTGATGCTTATTATTTTAGCATTATTTTAAAGTTTAATTTGGTCAAAAATATATAAATTCATAGTGGAGGTATAATTATGGATCATAATTAGAAATGTATTAAGAAGTGAGGACGATTTACTAACACTAATTATTATTAGTATCAGACAGAAAAATCATATTTTTATTGCTGAATTGAAAAATTAATTTTATTTAAAATATTTCCCAACAAAACTTTTTCCGAAGTTTCCTCAGCCTTCGGTTTCGGAAGATTTCTAGGGCTTTCAACCCGAGCCGGGCTTTAGGCTTTCAGCAACGGAAGATGCATAATTTATTAAATCTCTCAACAAAATTAACTTTATCCAAAAAGTTATTTTCAATTAAAAACAATGAAACAGTTATTTTTATGGAAAATATCATTTTAATTTTCCGAAACATTTTTTAATTCACCCTGATGCTAAAAATATTTGTTTAATTCTTTCTTTAGCAATTAATTGAAACATTTCAATTAAAACATTTAAATCTTTTTCTTGAAAATTAAATTTAAAAATTCAAGTTTCTTTAAAGTTTAGAATTAAAAATTAACTTCAAATCTTTGTTAATTAGGAGGTCAAAGAGACCCGACGATATCTCTAAGCCTCAAAATCCCTCGATATCATTAAAAATCCGGTCATGTGATTTTCACATTTTCTTAATTTTTTATATGAAAGGTATCCTTTAAAGTTATAAACAAATTCAAATACTTAAACTAGTCAACAAAATTTATTCAAGACAACTTTAAAAATAAAACAAAGTATTAACTATTAATGGATTAATTAGTTTTAGGAAAAGCTAGAAGTAATTTATTTAAAACAATTTCTTTACAGCCTCCTTTTGCCAACAATAATTGTTTCATTCCTTCTTTCGTAATTAATGGAAACATTTGATTTAATTCATTTAAATCCTTCTCTTAAAAATTAAATTTCTTTTAGGTAGAAGATGGTTTAAAAAATAAATTAGAGTATTTTTTTTAATTTGGTTTTTGTTTTACAAGGAACAGAGCTTGTTCGAAAATTCGGTTTCGGACATATGACAAGTGATGTCAAAGTTCCAAAATTTCTCTGGAACTAGTTCCAGTTCCAGAACTAGGTTTTTAATTTTAGTAGTTCCAGTTCCGGAACTCCATTTTTGAAATTCCTTAGTTCCAGTTCCAGTTCTGGAACTAGTTCCAAGCTATAATAGTTCTAGTTCCAAATTTTTAAATTTTTTTTGAATATGAAAAGATTTATCAATTTTAACAAATAAAGGCATAATTTAAAAAATCATCTAGTATGCGGCAAAATCGCATTCACGGGATCCCGTAACGGGATTTCTTTCAAAATTTTTACGGGACAGGGGCCCGTAAATCACGTAATCCCGATAATCCCGTTCTAAAATTTAGCGGGATCACGCGGGATTTCGGGATTTTCACATGAAAAATTTTTACGTAATAGATATCGGGGAGATCAGAGGATTTTAAGTTACTAAGGGACTTAAATTATATCTGGGATACCGTAAATCCTCTAAAATATCTGGGTTATAAGAGGGTTTCGAGAGATATCGGAGGATTTAAGGAGATTGGAGCTTAAACTGGAGGATTAAGTGGCTAAAAAATTAACGTTTTCAGCGCCGCAGGCGAAAATTTTGGGAATTTCTAAGGTCGTCCCGTAAACTTCTTCGAGGAAATTTAGTCAAAAATATATCCCCAAGAACTAGTTCCAGAACTAGTTCCAAAGCTAGTTCCAGACATTTACTAGTTCCGTAGTTCCAGTTCCAAGCTAGTTCCAGATAATCGTTAGTTCCGTAGTTCTAGTTCCGGAACTGGAACTGGAACTTTGACATCACTGCATATGACTGTATTACAGGGTTACACTTAAAAAAACGAAAGGCGCAACTAGGTCACCCCTGGTATATTAACTTTTTTTCCCGGTCTCATTAGAATTATCAAATTTATTTAACATTAATAAATTATTAATTTTTTAAATTTTAAAATTTGTTAGTTAATTTAGAATTACTTAGATATAATCTTACCAAAATTAGAATATTTATAAAATTTATGTTTTGAAAAGTCATAAACAAAAGGATTAACTTTCAAATCCTTTCCAAAATTCGTTTCTACAGAAAAACACGTTAACTGAATAAATGGTTTAAAACCATCACAATTATCATTCAACAGTATTGGGTTGCCTTAAAAATTTTGGTTTTTAAAAATTATTTCAATTATAGGGAAACATATCGGGACACATCTCTAATATATCGAGCAAAGTTTCTCACTTATTCTATGTGAAAAGATGTGAAAAAGAGTTACAACTTTTTTCGAGATTTAACCACTCATTTCTTTAATAGGACACTAAATTTATAGAGCTTGATTTTATATAAGACCCAGTGGCCATAGGTCGTGAAAAAAGTAAGCAGCTATCCATTCATACATACATTGAAATATCCCGATATGTTTGTCCCGATATGGTTTGCTCCTGTTTAAATATTTTACTAACCAATTTGTTTTCCATTACGAGTAAAGAAAACATAAGGGTTGCTATCAGTAGATGCTGGATATACTAATCCGCAACCAATAATATCCCTGTTCATCCAAACTATCTTATCAAGAATAATATAACCATCTAATCCAGCTTGCTTTTGAAAATTGAAACGGATTGTTTTACCAGTAATATCTAATTCAACATAATTATTTTCTGAATTTTTGAGGCCGATATGAATTCTTCTATAATTATCTAAATTTTTCTCTTCTTCAATTTTATATTTAATTTCAAAATAATATAGTGAATAATTAGGAGGACGATCTATTAGTTTATTAAAGGCATTTTCTGCATAAATTGAAGCTGGCATATTATGTACTTCATTAAATTATAAAAATTAATTTTGAAATTAATATTAGAGTTAGAACCAGGTGTGAGCTTTTGCGTTATTTTATTTAATTTTATTATTAATTTTATTTAATCGACGAAATTAACGCAAAAATATAACAAATTTTTGGAAGAAATAAAGGAAATCTGCCTGATTTGCTTCCTAATTTCTAATAGGAAAAAGAATGGGAGGATTTTTTCTTACGACATCCTAACAAATCACTTATAAAAAAATCGGAAATTTTTCCAAAATTTCGGAAATCAGAAGGAAAAAAACGTCGGAAATCGAAAGTCGGAATAAGTTTAATAATCTCATGATATCTTCCTTAATTGCAGAATCCTTTGAACTTCCCCTTAATAATACAAATTTCCTATATACATTTGATCTCTACAAATCCTCTGATATCCGTCCAAACCACTGCTAGCTTTTTTACTCAAAATCGTTTTATATGCAAACTAATTAAAAACTGGCTTATATCCTCGGTTTCAAACCCTAATTAATATTTACCATAATGAGCATCCTTCTTTACATATTCAATATAATCAATATTTTCATCATCAATTATATTAGCAAATCCCATTCCCTTAACACAATTACCAACAGGATTTTCTGTATTTATACACTTAGCTTCACAACACTTTTCTTTAATTTCTTTCCATCTATTTGGAATTTGAACAAAAGACTTAAAAAATAATTTGTAGATTTTCGTCATATCATCCTTACTCCGATTCGGACAATCACAATGTCATTCGAAAGATCTTTTCGATATAAAAATATCACCCTACTATCACACTAATCAATTACTTTCATTTGTAAAATCGAGTTTTTACACCAAAAATTAGCTTGGGGCACCTTACAATTTTTGACCTTTATGAGACCATAACTCGACTAAAATGGAGTCGAGCCTACTTTTGATTCCGTAAGAACCAACTTGCTGAGCTTTTCCAAATACTTATTGTTTGTCCGGATCGAAGTAGATATGACCTAATTTTTTCAATAATTTATATACATATTTAAATAACTAACCAATTCTTTGTTTAGATTAAAATTATTAATTTGTTCCATTTCTTCAGTTAAATCATCAAACTTTTTTTCTGTCGATTCTTCCATCTTTTATAAATTTAATTCATATTAAATATTTTAATTTTTATATATTGGATTTATATTGGATTTATCTGAGATTGGGTTTATTATCTGAGATTGGACTCTATTGGATTTATCTGAGCTGTATTGCCGTTAAATTGTAATGCTTGTTAGTACCTTGGCTCAATATTTACTGTAACTAAGGTTAAATATTACGGGGCGGGTACTGAGTTTAAGTCGGACGAGGGTTTGTGGAGTTTGAACTGCGAGAACGTAGCTCTGGAGAGAGATCTGTAATTACATGTTTCCGGATAATTATCTTTAAAAATAAGAATATGTATGAAATAGGAATAGGTAAAATAAGAACATGTACCTTCTTAAGAATATGTATGATTTTCCTCTCTAAAATAAGCTCAAATAATTACCTTTCCTTATTAATAGAGACCGGATTTTTATGCAAATGCATATTTTTTTGCAAACTTTCCATGATGTATAATGCACAAAAAACACTGTTTCCGCATGTTTTGAAAACTCTAGAGAATATGCAGTAAAATATGCATTATGCAGCAAAGTCCTGAATATGCAAAAATATGCATTATATGCAAATAGAAACCGGTTTCAAAAATATGCATTATATTTTTCAAAAATATGCATTATATGCAAATAGAAACCGGTTTCTATTTTCATATTCAGGACTTTGCTGCTTAATGCATATTTTACTGCATATTCTGAGGTTTTTGGGGAAAATATAAAGAAAATTGCCCAAAATCCTGCCAAAAAGTGAAATTTTAGTAAAAATTTAGGAAAAAATTTGTAAAAATTACAAATTTTGTAAAAAAATTTTTGTTTTTTGGGCGCGACCCAAAAATGTCCTATACCCATAATATCCAACGCCCACAACGTCCTACCCCAAAATGCCCACCAACAAAACGTCTCATCTCAAAATGTCCAATAGATTAAAAATACTCAATTTATCGAACTATACATTTACAATGGGAGTAATCTTAATAAAATTGGTGTTTTAATGTTTTTAATTTAAAAAAATTAAAAATCTGGGTAAAAATTGTATTTTTGCTGCATAATTTCGTGAATATTTTGGTTTACTTGCATATTTTTGTGCATATTTTGTCAATTTTTTATGAGTATTATAGTGCATATTTTGCATTTTTTAATGCATAAAAATCCGGTCTCTACTTATTAATTAACTGCTCCAGCGAGAGATCGGAATAATAATTACACAGGGTAATAATTTAAGTAAATACGGTAATTAACTTTTCTCTAATCTCTTATCTGTAAATAATCAACAGATTTAAAAAAATTATTTTAGAACCCTCAATTCTCTAAAAATTACCTTTTTAATTTTATTTTCCAAAAAAATAATTTCTCCCTCATTCTGCTCAATAATTTCTTTCAAAACAGAATTTTGTTTAGAATTTTCAATTTTTATTTCATCAATCATTTGTTGAAAAGTTTGTTTTAATTCTTCAACATTTATTTGATTTTTTGGCTTGAATTTTATAAAAAAAATTAAATTTCAAATTATTTTTTAAACACCTCTACCAAAACATTTTTATTCTCCATTTTATCCTCATTTTCTAATTTAGCATTAGAATTCTAAAATTTTATAAAAATTTTTAAATTAAAGGCCGGAACTACGAGCTTCCAAAAAATCCTTACTAGGCATCAGTGATCTATATGACCCGATTTTCAAGAAATAGTGAATTTATTTTTGTCATCTAGATCCCTGGTATAAATTCATTAGGCTAGTATAGGTCCGTTGGAATTTTTTATAAATAGAAAATGGAAAATTTGGGGGCGCTGTCATTTATTTAATTTTCTGCTTGAATTACATATATCAAAAAAATTAAATTTTAAACAAAATGGCTATACTCTTACTTCGTCATTTTTATTCTCCATTTCATTCTCAGTTTTTAAATTCCCATTAGAGTGCTGAAAATTGTTTTAAAAATTTAGTAAAAATTTGTAGTATTTTTATTTTACAATTAATTCATAATCAGAATCGAAAGATGTGTCTTCTTTCATTATTGTCTTCTTTCAATGAGGTATCTAAAACTTAAATAATTTCCTGAAATCTTTTTTTATATAAAATTTTTTTATTAAAAAATTATTTAGAAGAATAAACTAAAGTTTTATTGGAATGAATAAAATATAAATACGAGTAATTCTTAAATAATTTTTTGTAAATAGACACGCCTCGTTTACAGTATGTAGATATAAAAAAATTTTTCTTGCATTTTTTTATTTTCCCAGACATTATAAATACTTGCTTGTAGCTAATATTTTTTAATAAAAGAGCAGCTTTTTAGACAATCAACATAGGAACAAACTTTACGATTTATATTTTTATTGTCCTTAAAATTTTACAGTAAAAATAATATATTATTAAGTTGCCGTAAGTAAAAAAATGTCTATATATGTATAAAATGTCTGTATTTATGTAAATTACAAATTTAAAAATAATAAAAAAATTAAATTTTTTTGATCAATATTCTTCCATTGTATTTTAGAAATACGACTTCTAAAGTTAGTAAAAAAATTTTCAATTTCCTATTAATATAAAATTGGCCTCATTCTTATCCAAATTCATTCATTTTAAGAAAAAATATAACTTTGCGGTAAGGTGGCGGACTTTTACTTCAAGAAATTTTTGAATGGGTTAGTGCTAATGGATTATCCTTGTCAGATAAAGTTTTCCCTGAACATGATTGTAACAATTTTATAAGTATTAAATGGGCTACAAACATACAAATATTGTCGGCAACAACCGAAATTGATATTTTTAACTTTAAATTTTAAAATAGATTTCTTAATTTTAAATTAATCATTAAAACATATTTTTATATTTTTTAAATTCTTCTTCATTTTTTAAATGTTATTCCTGTGACATTTTTAAATTACTATTTTATTTCCATGTATCATCTTCCCCTTTAAATTCTTTCTTAAATTTAACATTTTTTTTCATCAAAAATCTTATGAAATTGTCCCCTATTTAAACTAACACTATTAACAATAAGATGCATTCATTTCCTATTCTTTTTAAATTTAACCCTTAATTTATTAAATGCTCCTTCTTTAAAAATTAAATATAAATAAAATTTTTATAATTATTTTTCCTTGAATTATTTAATTGGGGGTCTTAGAAAAGACATTTGGTGCCACGCAAAAAAACTGGCCGGGGGAAATAACAATCGTCGAAGCCGAAGCAGAAGTAGGGAACGACATCGGCATCGACAACACAGACAACAGCCACTTAGAAGAAATCGTCGGCGTATATTCCGACCAACTCGCTCATTTCCGAGACGAGTACAACATCCACCACAAAGGCAGCGTATTCCAAATCGGCAGCACCGTCCAATCCTTGAACGAGTGCAATTCACGAGCCCAGCACCTAACAGGCAGTTTCCTTTTAATAGGAGAAACAACAACCATTTTCCAAGGGGAGGCGGGTCCCAATTAAATAATTGGTTCCAAATTCCACAGCGGCCTGCTCATCCACGTGCTGTTTTTGTGCCATACTACACACAACCAAACTTTCCCGCGCCCTTTGTTCAAACTCTTCCACCACCTGTTCCAAATTTTCCACCACCTTCTGTGCATCCACAACCACTTTTCTACTTTCCACGTGCTCCACACTATTAGGTGAGTAAAAAAAAATGGCAGAAGGTTTTAAAAACACTTTAAATCCCCTAAAAACCAGATTAATTAGACTTGACCAGGAGGTAATACAAATAGACTTTTTGGTACAAAACGAAGATTTGAATAGGAAAAATGAGTTGATTAGAATGGCTGAATCATATATTGAAAAATACGGGGATACATTTACAGCCATTAATGAAATAAATTTTGAATGGTTAAAATACCTGGGGTCAATAAAAAATACAACTGAAAAGGTATCAGAATCTGGGGAGCATTATACATTTACCAGCAGAGCAGAAACGGGGTTATTTACGCACATGGAAAACTCGCGTAACATAATTGATCGCTTAAAAGAAAATTTACGCGTATTAAAAAACTCTGCTCAAACAAATCGGGGTCAAGAAATAAATAATGCAAAATTGCCGGAACTGGCATTACAAACCTTTAATGGGGATATTTCTAAATATACTGAATTCATTGAAGACTTTACAACAAATATCGGGGATAGAACAGACATTTCCAATAAGATGAAATTGGATTATTTAAAACGCTCATTAAGGGGTGAAGCATTTAAACTAATTGAAGGGATTCCTTCGGAAGGAAAAAATTTACCAACAGTAATGGAAATCCTTAAAAATAATTATGGGAATCCAGAAATAATTAAAACATATCTTCACGGGGCTTTACGAAAAATTCCGAGATCCTCACCTCATGTTCCCGAATTAAGGCAAACCTTAAGGCAAATAGACACAATCCTACGACAGCTCGAACTCATGGGGGAATCGATCGAACATAGACAAATAATGATAGAAATAGAAAGCAAACTACCCCGTTGGACCCTCACTGAGCTAGCCAAGGAAAAAATTAAAGTACCAAATATGAGCGTAAAGGGGATGTGGGATTTTCTCGATAAATCTGTTCGCTTAAAAGAAGAAGTATATAAAATGGATCGAGAATTCAGTACTGGAGAACAACCTAGAAAAACAATATTAAATAAAAATAATCAATGGGGTACCCAAATGGTAACAAATTTTCAAAATTATGGGCAAAATTTAAATCGAAGAAACTTTCCCAAACAAACAGTAATGTACGCATTCAACAAAGAAAAGGATTTAAAATGCGCATTCTGTTCCGATCCCCATTATGATAATCAGTGCAAAAAATATAATAATCTTGAAAAACGTGTTGAAAGAGCACGCGAACTAAAACTTTGTTTAAAATGTCTAAAATTAGGACATGGGGCTAATAATTGTAAAAATAAAATTGAATGTTTTCATTGTAAAGATAAACGTCACTGTTCCGCTCTCTGTAGAAGAAAAGAAAAAATCGGTGAAAATAAAAATTTTCAATATAGATCGCACACACCAATGAAAACAAATACAAAAATGAACAAGCAGCAAAAAATTATGGCAAATGTCCAAGAGAGCGATTCGAATGTGGAGGAAAGTGACGACGAAAATGACGTAATTATTCAACACTCTCAAAATGAAAAAAAGGGGCAGAAAAATGAACAAACAATCTTTCACGTGCTCAAAACTAATATAAATTCTGGGGTAAGTAATAGAACATTTGAGGCTTATGCATTCCTAGACAGTGGGGCAGAAATTTCACTAATAAAAAATAGCCTGGCCGATAAACTAAAATTAAAGTTAATCTCTACTGAAACAATTAGGGGTACTGGAGCAATGGGCACACGCTTTGAAGAAAAGGCAAATGTTTACAAATTTTATCTCCACTGTAAAAATAACCAAAAAATGGAAATTATAGCCAGAGGAGTAGAACATTTGCCTAAACCTGTTTTAGTGCTAGATCCAAAATTAACAAAAAGCACGAAAAATTTTACAACCATTCCTAAATGTTTTGCATCGCTAAAAGAGCCAGAACTATTAATCGGGGCTGAATACTATTTTGATATTCTGGACTTCCCTAAAACGAAATCTGGCTTTAATCTAATAAATACTAAAATTGGTATGTCATTAGCCGGAAAGGGTTATATAGAAACCTCTAAAAAAGAAAAACAAATTTTGCCATTCTTTATGGACACTACTGATGAAAGTGAAGACGATTCGCCCTTTCCCGCAAGAGGACATTTTAGAAATAATTTAGAAAGCCCTCCGCCTGACCCAAAACCAACTCAAAGGGAATTTCAACAAACACATAGGGAAAGTAGGGCCCCCGTACCAAACATGTGTTTCTGTAAGTGCTACAAAGACCCGAACCTTAAATGTAAATGCAAAAGTAAATACCCATGTATATGCACTCCTGTTCCAGTTGAGCCTAAAAATGCAAAGAAAATAAATATTGGGGGAATGTATTCAGCCAGACTCCGCACTCTAAAAGATCAAATTAAAATTAGAAAAAAGAATAAATCAATTGAAAGAACAGCAAAAAATATACAAATGAATACATTATTTTCGGATGAAACTATTGAAAATTTTTGGAATCTTGAGGGGATAGGAATTAGTGAATGCCCATACCAAAATGACGATAAAATCGCCTATGAACTTTTCCTGAAAAATATAAGGCGTGACAAGACGGGTCGATACAAAGTTGCTCTACCTTGGAAAAACAAAGAGTATACACTGCCCGATAATTTCTGGATTTCTTGTCAACGTTTGAAAGGCATCTGGCAAAAAATCATAAAAATTCCAAATAAAGAATTAAGAGAAAAAACACTTAAAAAATATGATGAAATATTTAAAGAGCAAATAAATGAGGGAGTACTCGAAATTGTTGAAAATGATAATTCTGAAAAAATACATTATATTCCGCATCATGCCATTTATAGACCAGAAAAAGATAAAATTAGGGTGGTTATTGATGCAAGTTGCAAAACAAAAAATAATGAAAGCTTAAATCAACAATTATATCGGGGCCCGGTTCTCTTACCCGATCTTTGTGCAACTTTAATAAAATTTCGGACATATGATATAGCCATTATCGCGGATGTTAAAGCGGCCTTCCATCAAATTGAAATCCACAAAAAGGACCGAGATGTCTTACGATTACTTTGGCTTAAAAATTTAAATGAACCGCCAAGTTTGGAAAATATCATAAAACTACGCCATAAGAGACTTCCATTTGGAGTGATTTCCGCACCCTTTTTAATGGCAGCAGTAATACAATACCATCTAGAACATGAAAATAATAACTTAGAGATCGAAACGTACGCAGATAACGTTTTTATTAACGCTAAGGATGAGTCGGATGCAATTGCTAAATGTAACCAAAGTATTATATTTTTTGGAAAAGCCAAGATGGAATTGCACGAATTCGCCTCTAATTGCGGTAAACTGAATGAAAAATTTGGGGATAAAAATAAAATTTCGAAAATGAAAGTTTTGGGGATTAGATGGGACGTAAACTCTGATAAATTGAGTTTTAAAATTTCAAAAATAGAAAATAAATTCTGGACAAAAAGAATAATCCTACAAACGGTGGCTAAAATATTTGATCCATTGGGACTCCTTATTCCGGTGCAACTTACTAAAAAATTATTTTTTCAAAAATTGTGGAAAAAAGGAATAGATTGGGATGATCGATTAGACAAAAATGACCTAAAAGAATGGGAAACAATAATTTCGGACGAAGGCGAAATCTCTTTAAATAGAAAATTATTCGAAAATTTTAATACTTCAAAAATTGATTTACACGTTTTTGTGGACGCGTCCGCATTAGCCTATTCAGCGGTGGCATATGCGAGACAACACAATAAAGAAAAAATACAAACAAATATTATTTTTGCCAAAAATAGATTATGTCCATTAAAAAATATTACGATTCCACGCTTAGAGCTGTTGGCGGCTTTAATCGGATCTAGGATGGTTAAATTCTTAAAAAAGGAAAGTAAAATAAAATTTAATTCAATCACTAATTGGTCGGACAGTAAATGTGTGATCGCGTGGATATCAGGGGAAAATACAAATAAGTTACCACGCTTTGTAGCTCGACGAGTTGAAGAAATAAAAGAAATTACAGAAATTAAATGGCGATATATAAATACAGAGCAAAATCCGGCAGACTGTGCCACACGCGGACTAACCATAAATGAATTGAAAAGTCATGAACTCTGGTGGTCCGGGCCCGAATTCCTTTCTTTAGATAAGTCAGAGTGGCCAAAAATCCCAGAGGACCTAAAAATGGAAATTAAAAATATAAAAGAAAACTTTGTAAACATTAACACCCTAGAAATTGACTTTATTGATCCAAAAATTAGAAATGAATGGAAAAAATTGGTCTCTATAGGGAAAAATGTCTTAGTCTTTATTAAAAATGTTTCAAAAAATAAAAAGGATTGGCAAAATATAATTTTTAAAGAATTAGAAAACTTAAAAGAAAATACCCAGATAAGGAAATTAGCAGAAATCATTTTAATCAAAAATTCACAAGATAAACATCCACCACCGCCCAGCCTTAAAAATTGTTTAAACATGGAGAAAAATAATTACGACTTATGGATTTGTAAAGGTAGGCTAGAGAACTTAGAAAACCACCCCGTATTTCTTTCAAACGAGAGCGAAATTGCCCAAATGATTTGTCAAGAATTTCATAGGAAAAACTTACATTCGGGGATACAGCAAACTTTAGCAGATATGCGTACACAGTTCTGGATACCCAAAGCTCGAATTTTGGTTAAAAATGTAATTAAAAAATGCCAAAGATGTTTCATGTACAACTTAAAACCATATAAATTTCCTAAAATGGCACCTCTTCCGGATGACAGAATAAATAGGTTCCAAGTTTTCGAACGGACAGGTGTTGACTATATGGGACCTCTTTATGTTAAAAATGGGGATGAAGCTCTAAAAATTTGGATTTGTTTATTTACTTGCCTTACATGTAGAGGAATACATTTAGATATAGCTAAGGACCTAACTGCCTCTTCTTTCCTACAAATTTTCACTAGATTTACAGCAGAGTATGGATTACCACGAAAATTAATCAGTGATAACGGAACCCAATTCAAAATGAGCTCTAAGGCTGTCATAGAAATTCAAAAAAGCTTTGAAACCGAAAAACTGGAATGGAAATTTATTCCTGAGCTTTCCCCATGGTTCGGGGGAACTTATGAACGTCTAGTGGGATTAACTAAAAAACATATCAAATTAGTTACAGGGAAAAAATACTTAGACATTGAAAGCATGCAAACACTAATAGCTCAAGTAAAATCGATTATAAACTCTAGGCCATTAACTTATGTTTGTTCGGATATGGAATCACTTAATCCTTTATGCCCTATAGACTTTATGCAACCAAATAGAAACAAAAACGAATTTTTACGATTAATACCCGAAAATGAAAATGACTTTGAATTTAAGGAAAAGGAAAAAGCACATGAGAAACTAGTAAATATTTGGGGAACACTTCAAATAAGAGTTGAAAAATTCTGGGAAAGATGGTCCACTGAATACTTACAATCGCTCAAAGAACGTATAGACAAACATAAACAAAAGAAATATACAACCTATGAACCAAGTGAGGGAGATATAGTGTTGATTGGCGACAAAAACCTCCCTAGGAATCAATGGAAAATGGGTAGAGTGGTTAAACTTATACAAGGGAGAGATGGAGAAAAAAGAGTAGCCAAAATTCTCTCAAAAGGAAAAACGCTAACTAGAGCAATACCCCTTCTTTACCCATTAGAAATTCGCGCAGAAACTGAAGAAAAGCCAAAAACAGAAAAATCCACTAAAAATGATAAAAATGAAGAGAAAACAGAAGAATATAGAGCAAAACTCAGATCGTACAAAAAACCAGCTGCGAAGGAAATAAAAATAAAAACACTGCTAAACATTTCTCTAATCGCCTCACTTATTTTTTTGCCGCTATCACTCGCGAGACCCTGCAAAAGCACTGAAAATACAAAATTGGTGGACATAGACACGTGTGCGCAAAATGCTTTTGGAGTATACAGAGGTGAAAAGGGAACACTTTGTTGGAAATATATTACATGCGAAAATGGAGCCATTAGAGTCTCACCCGATAAAAAATTAGTTTGTGGCGATAAATGTAAATGTTCTAATTGGACCCAAAATTGTAGCTTTTATAAGGGACCAAAATCGTCAAATTCAACAATAAAAGATAAAGAAGTAAGAAAAATTTTAGAAAAAGAAAAAATTAAATTTTGCTCCCTTGAACCGAATGAAAAATGTGGGATGCCCGAAATAATAGAAGCCAATCAAATACAGCTTTTTGACGGAACTAAACACTTAATTCAGGATTTAAACATAGCCCACATAGATAATTTAAATGGCAATTACGAATGTATTGGGGTAGGAAAGACAACAGGAAGCCCGCGTTACTGTAAAAATAATTTTTGTAATGAAGAAGGAACGCGATTTTGTTACTTCCGGCAATATGAATTAACTGTTCTAGTAACCGATGAGGGGAAT
Organism: Meloidogyne incognita; assembly: GCA_036172945.1. Classification (NCBI taxonomy): domain Eukaryota; kingdom Metazoa; phylum Nematoda; class Chromadorea; order Rhabditida; family Meloidogynidae; genus Meloidogyne; species Meloidogyne incognita. The sequence goes on from JARQAC010000035.1 coordinate 1,131,050, forward strand.
ATTCCTATACAAAGTTGGGGTTCAGTTAAAATTAAAGTTTATTATTGGCTTCAACAAAGGACAGAGAAATGTAAAAACTGCGAAATTGAATGCGCTAAACAAGGACTAAAAATAAAATACAAAGAAAAAATAGGGGTTAGAAATCTTTATTAGTGGAAAGCCAGAAATGTATCTTCCTCATCCAGAAAATGGCCAAACAATTTATCTCCCAACTGAACAAATTATTTCAGAATATGAAGTTTCAGTAAAATTTTGGAAAAATGGGGAGCAAGTTTCGGAAATGGGAATAAAATGTCCGGCTCAAAAACACTGCGAATTAATTGAGTGTACAGTCTGTATGCAAATGCTCACAAATCCTCAATGCACGCCAAAGGAATGGATAATCATACTAGTGCTAGGGCTATACTTTACTCTGGGATTTCTGATAATGATTTGTAGAATTTTAAAATTTGGCCTGGGAGGGATGCTTTGCATTATGCGACACAAATGGAGGCTTTGTAAATTTATTGGAAAACTTTTTAGGCGCAGAGTCAAAAAAGAAAAATCAGAATTTACAGAATTAAAACCCTTTACTAAAACTTACAAAACTAGCCTTCCAAGAGAAGTAATATTGATCACCTTACTATTACTTGCTCTGCCAATTCAAAGCCTAGAAATAATCAACGCTAAGGATGAACATTGCATTGTAAATAAAGAAGGCCAACGCACATGCTCCTATGAAAACGTGCTGGAGCTTAACTTCGGCTTACAATCCCAAAATGGTCAAGAAGCGCAAATTATTTTACAGGATTCCGGAAATAGACCCACGGGGAAAATTACTTTAAAAATAAATGCCATACAAGCCGTATGTGTCCGATCAGCTAAATTCTTTACAAGAGATTTCGAATTAGGGGCAAATTCTATTTATCTATGTAGTGGAGAAGGATCGTGTGCGTCTCAACAAAAATGTGAAAATTTTGGGGTAAATGAGAGCATAAGTGAAATTCCTAAATCCAACCATTTACCCGGAACTTCTGGATGTTTAGATCCTTGTAAAGGACAACTGTTTTGCCAAAATTGCTATTATTCCAGTTACACATGCCTATTCTTTCGATGTTTTGCAGAACCCAAGTCAAAAGAAATATATGAAATTTTCGAATGCCCTGAATTTGGTTTAGAGCTTAAATTAAACATAACCATAGAAAATGCCGAACAAAAGTTTGAAAAAGAAATGAGATTACGCCCAGGGTTCACAGAAAATTTTAAGGAGATTAAACTTACTGCCACTTCAATGACTGTTCCTCCTATACCAGCCTTGGGGCGTTCAATACTAACAAATGGTAATCGATTTGCCATCATTACAAAAGAGCAAGAAAATTCCGCAAAAAGAGTCTTTTGTCCTAATATTAACGAAGCCGCAAAATTCAGCTCAAAATGCATAATGAAAAAGGATATTTGTAAATGTGAAAAACGGAAAAATAAAATAATGTGTGGGAAGCAAAATGGACCTTATCTGAAGGATATTTTTATGGGAGAAAAAGTTTTACCTTTGGTTCACAACGGACTCCTTTTAAAAAATGAGAATAAAGAAATAGTAGCGATTCCCGAACTTACAGCGGCCATTCTCCAGATCAGATTAGCGGGTGTTAGCTTTAAAGCCCAAATAGAATTAAATACTTGTAAAATAACCCCATATGAGATTGTTGGTTGTTATGGATGTGAAAAAGGGGTCACCTTTAAGTTACAATGCCTCACAGATTTCGGGCGAACTTTAGCCACTTTAATCTGTCCTTCTTTTACCAGTGCCGTCACATGCGAGCCAACAGCCAACAACAAAACACTCTCTCTACATTTTGACCATGCTGATATTGACGAAAACTGTGAAGCCTTCTGTCCTGCCTCGACTACACGATTTCGAATTTCTGGTAAACTTTCTTCACCTGAAATGGCTATTTTTGGTTCTGGAACCTGGGATTGGACCGCAAGAAAAGATATTACCCCAAAAATCGATTGGATATCAATTATTAAAAATTTTGCTTTTAATGCGCACTTCCCCACTTTAATTCTCTCTCTAACTATTGGTGGTATCTTAATTTACTTTTTAGCACCTTTTCTTATAACACTTATTTTTACTATCTTCTCTTGCCTAATTAAACTTCTTTGTCTTCGGAGTGTCGGCAACAACCGAAATTGATATTTTTAACTTTAAATTTTAAAATAGATTTCTTAATTTTAAATTAATCATTAAAACATATTTTTATATTTTTTAAATTCTTCTTCATTTTTTAAATGTTATTCCTGTGACATTTTTAAATTACTATTTTATTTCCATGTATCATCTTCCCCTTTAAATTCTTTCTTAAATTTAACATTTTTTTTCCTTAAAAATCTTATGAAATTGTCCCCTATTTAAACTAACACTATTAACAATAAGATGCATTCATTTCCTATTCTTTTTAAATTTAACCCTTAATTTATTAAATGCTCCTTCTTTAAAAATTAAATATAAATAAAATTTTTATAATTATTTTTCCTTGAATTATTTAATTGGGGGTCTTAGAAAAGACAAATATAAAGAAGACCGAAAGAAAAATTTTTTGAGTTAACCTTAAACACATGAAAAGAAAATTTTCCCTAAGTAAAAGGCCTCCACAATATATGTTTTTTTTAGATTTTAAAATAGGTAATCATCTAAAAGAATTACCCATGGTATGCGACTTTTTCCGCAAGACAAACTATTTTTGCAGGTGATAAAATTTTCTACTAGCTTTTCAAAAAACAAAAGAAAATATGGAAAGACTTAAGCTCATAGCACCTTGTATCATGGAGGCAGAAACACCTAATATTAAGAAAAATGAATTTTTAACTCTTAAAACCCATTTCACATATAGTCACACTTCCCCTAATTTTTTGACAGGACTATATATATTTTTAATCAAAATCTGAAATTCAAATTACTTAAATCCTTAACAAAATCAATTTTATTCAAAAGTTGATCATAATTTAAATTAAAAACAAAAATTATTTTATTTTACGAAAAATATCATTTAATCTTATCGAAACAAGTTCTTTAACGCCTCCTGTTGCCAGCAATAATTGTTTGAGTCCTTCCTTCGTAATTAATGGAAATATTTCGACTAATTCGTTTAAATCTTTCTCTTAAAAATTTATTTTTATAGAATTATTTAAATATAAAATTTACCAAAATCAGAATATTTATGAATTTTATGTTTTGAAAAGTCATAAACAAAAGGATTAGCTTTCAAATCCTTCCCAAAATTAGTTTCCACTGAACAACCCATTACAGAAATAAATGCTCCATAATCAGCACAATTTTCATTTAATAATATTGGTTTGCCTTTAAAAAATTTTATTGTTAAAAAAGGAGACTTATCATGACAATATATCGGGATAGCTATGACAAAAATAACTTAAGGAGTTATTCTAAAACAAGTAATAACCTTTTCTCCCACAAACCCCATGATAATCAAATAAATCCTGCTTAATCCCTTCATAGCCCTTTTAAACCCATGATATCACTCGATATCCCCCTTAATCTACCTAAATCCCCCTAATTTTATCTAATGATTTTCCAATAGGAGCCCGGAGCCAACATGGAGTGGCTCCGAAAATCGCCGGCCGGAGTCGGAACTAAAAATTGAAAACCCCGGAGACGTAGCCAAGGTTTGAAAAGGTCGTGAAATATCAGAATAAATATTAGTCTTTTTAGATATGCCTTGCTTCCATTTAAAATTTCTATACCTATTTGTTCTCCATTAAGAGTAAAGAAGATATAAGAAAAATTTTTAGTAGTAGATGGTGAATAAACCAATCCACAACCAATTATATCATTGTTATTCCAAGGAGTATTCTGTAGCCTAATGTAATCTTCATCTTCCGTATTTTGTTCATTTTGAACATCAAAACTTATTACTTCAGCATAACTCCGAGAAAAATTTAATGTGGCATAATTATGTTTAGAATTTATAAGGCCGACAGAAAGGCTTCTATAGGACGATAATATATGCGGTAATAACGCAGGTTCTTCTTCAATTTTAGATTTAACTTCAAAATAAAATAAAGAATAATTAAGACATTCTTTTGGTTTATCAAATGAATTTTTAGCATGAATATAAGTTCCTCTATTCCATCCTTAATTAAATTTTAAAAATTAATAATGTTCTAACAAAAGTTCGGATCAGGCGTGAGCGCATTACGTTTTCATCCTACAACAAATCAACACTCGATTATATGTAGTCGTGCCTCATTTTTTAATTGGAAAATGGCTAATGTTCGAATAAAAATTTTTTCGACATTTTTGCGTTATTGCGTCTTGCGTTTTCTGAGCTTGTCTCTTGCACTCACCCCTGGTTAGAATCCGATAGCCCCTATTAGAATCTATTGGACCACTCAACGATACTTAATTAAAAACAAATGCCAAGGATTTCGTTAGAACATTTACGGTAATTTTGCAATTAATATATACCAAAAGAAAATCCAGAACGATCATCCTTTTTTGCAATATATTCAATGTTTTCATCATCAATTAAATTAGGAAATCCATTTCCTTTAACACATTTACCAACAGGGTTTTCCGTATTTATACATTTAGCTTCACAACAATTATTTTCAAATTTTTTCCATTTATTTGAAATTTGATTAAAGACCAATTGTTTACTTAAATTATTAAGTTGTCTCAAGTCATCAGTTAATTTTCCAAACTTTTTGTCACATGATTCTTTCAACTTATAAATTTAAATTTAAAAAATAAGTATTAAATGGAGGTCGTTTTGGCGCAGGCAAGTTTGGCGCCTAATTAAAATAAAAGGAAAACAATGTGTCCGCAAAAAAGTCCGCAAAACTTTGTAGGGATAACGGAAAAGTACCGTTAAAATTAATTTAGGTAGGTTTATAATTTTGTCTTTATAGTCTTGCCCCCCCCCCCATTTCTTTGAAATATCATTCTCTGGACATTTTTTATAATCAAACAAAAATTTTTTGAAATTTTCAATTAATTACCTGTTTAACTTTATTTCCTAAACAAATTATTTTTCCATTTTTCTGCTCAATAATTTCTTTTAAAGCATAATTTTGTTTAGTATTTTCAATTTTAATTTCATCAATCATTTGTCGAAAAGTTTGTTTTAATTCTTCAACATTTATTTGATTTTTTGGCTTGAATTATATTAAAAATTGATAAAATTTGTTTTGAGAGTCCAGATTCCGATCAGGTCGAATTATAAAACATTCGAAAGAGCTTGCAGCCAAAATCAGCCCAAGATTTCATGTATGTGTCGAAATATAGGTTCCCAAATATCGAAAACCCATTAGCGAGACCAAGCTGATTTTTGGGCTAAAAAATTCGAATAGCAAATTATAGCTCATTCAAACTTTGTCTAAACTTATTCAATCAGGGAGATCCTTATATCCTTTGACTCATCTACACTAGCTCTTTCGAATGACAATATATCGCCCAGATCAGGTTATCGGTAGAGTTCAGCGTGATCTCGTTCTAGTATTTTTTTGAGAATCTCGTATCTCGTGAATCTCGTGTCTCGTATTTTTTGGGACTCGGCCCACTCCTGGTAAGTACCAATAATTTTTCCCGAAAATTAATTTTTTTAATTTTGTTTTTAATACCTTTTCAAAAATATTTTTATTCTCCATTTTATTCTCTTGTTTTAAATTACCATTAGAGTGCTGAAAATTAAAAAAAAGCTTATTATTTATAAATTTTTATTTTACAATTAATTCATAATCAGAATCGGAAGTTATGTCTTCTTTATTATTTAGTTAGTTTGTTTTCAAAAAAATATAAAAAAATTTAAATTGTGTATATAAGTAACTATGTAGTAGTGATGCTCGGGAGAAGAAAATACCCGGGAATCGGGAAACGGGAGTCGGGTCGGGAAATGACCTCGGGAGTCGGGATCGGGAGTCGGGAATTAGCAATAAAAAAATTTTTGGCGCCTTTGGCGCCAAAAATTCCGATTTTTTGCACCACAGGCAAAAATATTGAAAATTTTGGAAGGTAAAAAGCCTTATTAGCGCCGCAGGCGAAAATTTTGAGAATTTTTAGGTCGTCAAGAAGTCAGATTTCTTCCATTTTTTGCGCCGCAGCAAAAATTTTGACTCTCATTGGAGTGAAATAGAAAGGGGTCTTGAACGATCTTTAAGGGTAACTTAAGAGTTTATTTCCCCGATTATTTGGAAAGATAAGCCAACAGCCTGTCCAAAAAACCTAGTAACCGCAGAGATAAGCAGTGTCGGATATTGCTGGGGGCTTTTTCTTTGAGCCAGAGCCCAGCTTTGATTTATAGTTTTGTCATTGACCTTAAGTCCTTAGAATCTCTCCACTGGAGTGAAATAGAGGAAAAGAGACTTACTGCAAATCACCTTAATCCTAGTATATCACCGAAATCTTCTATACTACAACTCCACAGCTTCTTCAATTTTCAGCGCCGCAGGCGAAAATTTTGAGGATTTTGGAGGATCCTTAAGCCAAAAATCTTCCCTTTTCAGCGCCGCAGGCGAAGATTTTGGGAATTTTAGAAGACCAAGAGGCCAGATTTCTTCATTTTTTAAAATGAAAATATAATTTTGTCAGAAAAATCCATTCTTAGGGGTGTAAAAATTTCCCGACTTAGTCGGGAATTGACACCGGGAGTCGGGATCGGGAGGCCAAAAACTCGGGAAATTTTCCCGAGTCGGGATCGGGATACCCGAGCATCACTACTATGTAGGTAAATATATCAGAAATCAACCCCCCTATTAAACTTGAGGTACTCTATAAAATTTGAAAATAATTTCCTTAAATATTTTTAAAAAATTATTTAGATAAGTAAAGTTTTATTAATGTAAATAAAAATATAAATGAGGTCCCTCCTAAATAACTCTTTTGTAATTAAACATGCCTCGTTTACAGTAGAAATATTTTAAAAAATATTTTTTCATTTTTTATACATATTTTCCCAGACATTATAAGTAATTGCTTTTATTTTCTAATGAGGTAAAATAAAAAACAAAGACAGGACAAAGGCTAACTCTCTCTCAAAACAAAAGAGCATTTCTTGCTCATTTTTAGAGAGATAAAAAATAAAATACCTCAATTTTCTTTGTAATGTCTGTAAAATTTGATTGATATATTTTTCTGTAAGGTTTAAATTCTACTTTTGTATTACCGCTCATGATTTTACAATCATTTTAAATTATTTTCCTACCTTTCATATTTCTTTTATATTTAAAATGCCGACAATCAATCTGTTTTTTATCATAAAACTTTGCCAATTTCCACCCTTTTTCTCCTGTATAAAACCAAACTTATTCCTCCCTTAATAACAGAAGGAACTAAGTTCTGTATATTTAACTTGTTAATATCCTAATTATTTTTATAGATTTTTTTAAAATAAGCTAAAGTAATGAATGAAGAAATATCTTCCGATTCGGATTATGAATTAATCGTAAAATAATGTTAAATTATAATACGTTAAAAAGTTTTTAATTTATAGCAATCTAATGGAGATTTAAAAAATGAGAATGAAATGGAGAATAAAAATGTTTTAGTAAAGGTGTTTTTATTGTTTAAAATTTAATTTTTGATTAAATTCAAGCCTGAAAATCCAATTTTTTTGCAAACTCTTCATGATGTGTAATGCACAAAAAACACTGTTTCCGCATGTTTTGAAAACTCTAGAGGGGGTTTCTATTTGCATATAATGTATTTTTTTGCATATTCCGGACTTTTCTGCATAATGCATATTTTAATGCATATTTTGAGGTTTTTGGGGAAAATATCAGGAAAATTGCCCAAAATCCTGCCAAAAAGTGAAATTTTAGTAAAAATTTAGGAAAAAATTTGAAAAAATTACAAATTTTGTAAAAAAAATTTTTTTTTTTGGGCGCGACCCAAAAATGTCCTATACCCATAAATATCCAACGCCCAAAACGTCCTACCCCAAAATGTCCCACCAACAAAACGTCTCATCTCAAAATGTCCAATAGATTAAAAATACTCAATTTATCGAACTATACATTTACAATGGGAGTAATCTTAATAAAAATTGGTGTTTTAATGTTTTTAATTTAAAAAAAAATAAAAATTCTGGATAAAAATTGTATTTTTTGCTGCATAATTTCGTGAATATTTTGGTTTACTTGCATATTTTTGTGCATATTTTGTCAATTTTTTATGCATATTATAGTGCATATTTTGCATTTTTTAATGCATAAAAATCCGGTCTCTACTTATTAGAAAATAAAAGCTCTATTAATGTCTGAGAAACATATAATGTCTGGGAAAATAAAAAATAAAAAAACATTTGTTAATATTTTACTGTAAACGAGGCGTGTCTAATGTACAAAAAATTATTTATGAGAATCCTTAATTAAGGTTTTATTCATCTTAATAAAGCTTTAGTTTACTTGCCTAAAATAAATTTTTTACTAAAACATTTCACTAAACTTTCCAACGAGGATGTTTGATTTCTAATATGTTGTTACTTACAGAGTTGCACCCCGACCCCAACCCCCATTCCCGAAAGATATTTTCAGATCTTCCCGCACCCGAAACCCGCGCGAAAAAATATATATATATATATATATATATATATATATATATATATATATATATATATATATATATATATATATATATATATATATATATATATATATATATATATATATATATATATATATATATATATATATATATATATATATATATATATATATATATATATATATATATATATATATATATATATATATATATATATATATATATATATATATATATATATATATATATATATATATATATATATATATATATATATATATATATTTTCTCTATAAATTCTCCTTAAAAATGGCATTTATGGGGTGTATACCCGAAAACCCTGAAATTTTTCGGGTCGGAGGAAGGGGTTTTCACTTTTTTCGCGCGGGTTTCGGGTGCGGGAAGATCTGAAAATATCTTTCGGGAATGGGGGTTGGGGTCGGGGTGCAACTCTGTAAGTAACAACATATTAGAAATCAAACATCCTCGTTGGAAAGTTTAGTGAAATGTTTTAGTAAAAAATTTATTTTAGGCAAGTAAACTAAAGCTTTATTAAGATGAATAAAACCTTAATTAAGGATTCTCATAAATAATTTTTTGTACATTAGACACGCCTCGTTTACAGTAAAATATTAACAAATGTTTTTTTATTTTTTATTTTCCCAGACATTATATGTTTCTCAGACATTAATAGAGCTTTTATTTTCTAATAAGTAGAGACCGGATTTTTATGCATTAAAAAATGCAAAATATGCACTATAATATGCATAAAAAATTGACAAAATATGCACAAAAATATGCAAGTAAACCAAAATATTCACGAAATTATGCAGCAAAAAATACAATTTTTATCCAGAATTTTTATTTTTTTAAATTAAAAACATTAAAACACCAATTTTTATTAAGATTACTCCCATTGTAAATGTATAGTTCGATAAATTGAGTATTTTTAATCTATTGGACATTTTGAGATGAGACGTTTTGTTGGTGGGACATTTTGGGGTAGGACGTTTTGGGCGTTGGATATTTATGGGTATAGGACATTTTTGGGTCGCGCCCAAAAAAAAAAATTTTTTTTACAAAATTTGTAATTTTTTCAAATTTTTTCCTAAATTTTTACTAAAATTTCACTTTTTGGCAGGATTTTGGGCAATTTTCCTGATATTTTCCCCAAAAACCTCAAAATATGCATTAAAATATGCATTATGCAGAAAAGTCCGGAATATGCAAAAAAATACATTATATGCAAATAGAAACCCCCTCTAGAGTTTTCAAAACATGCGGAAACAGTGTTTTTTGTGCATTACACATCATGAAGAGTTTGCAAAAAAATATGCATTTGCATAAAAATCCGGTCTCTACTAATAAGGTAAAATAAAAATCACAGACGGGACGGAGACAGCCCCTCTAAAAATATCAAAAGGCTTACTCATTTTTAGGACATAAATAATGAAAAAGTGCCATATATACAACAATTTTACCTAAATTTTATCAGTGATGTTTGTGAAATTTGATTGATATAATTTTTGTTAGGATGCCTTTTTACTTCATTTTAAATTTTACTTATGAATTAACGTTCATCATTTTACAATCATTTAAAATCATTTTTATATCTTTCAAATTTCTTTTATATTTAAACTACCGACAATCAATCTGTTTTTAATCTGAAACATTTTTCCTCGTCCAAGTTCACGATATTACCTTGGCAGATTAAATTGAGAGAAAATAAAAGAAAGTAATAATGGAAGGGAGAATTCCACAACACAGGCAAATAATATTTTCAAATACGAGGCAGTATGACTATAATAAACTATTTATAGTGCATGTTCCCTATTTTTCCCTATTTTTTCATTTGCCATATTTTTCTCTCTTTAGCATTTCGTTTTTAGCATTTCGTAACGAACAATCTTCCTGAAAAAGGAAGAAATCTGACCGTTAACCTTCAAAAATCTCAAAAATATAACAATACCCTGCTGCGGCTCCGTTTCTTGAACTCGGATTTGAATAGAGTTAGAGGTGAAGCTATGAAGCTACCAAGCATCAAATAGTCTACAACCAAACGTTAAGTAGTGTTTTCATTAAAAATGTTTTCATTAAACTTAATTGTGATTTCAATTGTACCCAGGCAAATGATCTCTTTATTTCTAATAACGATTTGCTCAATTCAGTTAAAACAAGTGAAAACTATAATTTATAAAATACTTTTAACTAGAACAGTTGAAAATTACCTATTGAAACTAGAGACCGGATCGATACGATATATCGATGGAAAATATCGATATTTTTCGATATCGATATTATCGAACGATCACTCAAGTCCGGTCTCTAATTGAAACCCAGGAGGCAGGGCTAAGGTTTGAAAAGGATTGGAGCCTACCCAACAAACGCACAATACCCAGTACTGGCATACATCTTGTATACAAGGTCAGGGAAGGTGCCTAAGCAGTACCGATTTATAGTTTACCATTCCGTATAACAAATATAAATAATCGCGATCTCGATTGCCCTTGTATATTTTACTTATTTTTGTTTTCCAAAATTTAATAAAATTTATCCATAATAAAACATTTAAAAATTCTGACAGGAATTCTTTGTTCTTTTCTTTTTTCATCTCATTTAAACATTGTAATTTTTCCATTTTTGTCGTTATGCTTTCTATATTTTTATTAAGTTTTAAAAAATTACTTTAATTTTTAATTACATAAACCATTGGGACAATCTATTAAAATTTTTTTGTATCCATTGTATATTTGTTTGAATAACTTCTAAACTTTGTTTAAAAACATCCAAATTCCTTTATAAATTAAAAAAATATTCAATATTTTTGCTAAATTACATTGTAGTTTTTTCATTTTCACGAAGAAAGTTCTCTACTTGTTCAATAACTCTTTGAGATTTTCCAACAATTGATGAAGAAATAATTCTAGATAATAAGAATGGTTCATCTTTGAAACTTAAAAAGATTAAAAATAACATTTATTTTAAATAAAATATAATTTTTAAGATATTCCATAATCCTAAAAAAATTTTTACAAAATTTTTTGGATAATTTAAATAAAAAATAAAAGAGATAATTTTAATAACTCCATTTTTTGTCTTTTTTCCTTCATTCATTCTTTCGTATAAATTAAGAATGGTCAAAGAATGGTCTACTAATCTGCTTTTATCAAGCGATATCCCTCCATCTTACTCAGAAATAATTACCTAATCTCTGCTAATACCAATGATCCACGACATCCTTGCATATAATACCCTTGACCACTTCTAATCCTATATCACTCCATGTGGAGGGATATAGAAGAATAAAAAGGGTATTAGTTAATCTTTTATCAAGGGGTATTAATCTTAAATCAAGGGGTATTAAGTTAGTCTTAAATGCCACTCGATACTGAATGTCCCTTTGATCTACTTTTTTTTCATCGTCGCAGACAAAAATTTTGGGAATTTTGAAAGGGCAAGAAGCAGGGTTTCTACATTTTTATCAACATAGGTGGAAATTTTTTGAATTTTGGAAGGTTAGCTAATTTTATATCATTTTTATATCTGAACCTGATCGGATTATGTTTTTTGACAAGACCTGGACCGGATTAAAAATCCTGAAAATCCGGGAAATCAAGATCCACTTCGTTAAACAAGCTCCCCGGTCATTGGGACAAGATTTCCCGATTATTGGAACGACCTTCGCTAATATCGAAACAACTTTTTCCGTTGTTTCCATAATAATTTTCTCTTATTATGGAAAACTAATAAAATTAACAACATCCCTCGCGCCAAAATTTATGCACAATAAAACTGAAAAATAGTTGTGGGTCTTTTGTCTGTGGGTATTCTGTCCTTGTGGGTCTTCTGTCTGTGGGTCTTTTGTCTGTGGGTCATCTGTCCTTGGGTCTTCTGTCTGTGGGTCTTCTGCGTCGACACGAATTGGAATATCCCAATTATTAACTTTTTTGTATTCTCTTATTTCATGTTTGTTATCATTATTATCCTCTGAGTTAAATCGAAATCGTTGTTGAGTTAACAAAACTTTTTTAGGGGATATTCTTTTTATCTTAAATGAATAATTTTTAAATGTAGAGTTCTTTTAATTTAAAAATTTTGCCTGTACAACGGGAAAGCCAGATTGTTCAGTCCAATATTTAGCGAAATATTTAACATTTAAAGGTTGTCCGTTACCATCATGTAGATTTTTAGGAACTGCTTCTGTTAATGCGTTCCAAAGATCAGTATGGTTAGCATTTTGATATTTAAATCGATTTAGGTATATCTGCATAATTTTTTAATGAAATATGTATTTAGCAGTTATATATAAATTAAGCAGGTTTTTATGCATTTTTCCATCAAGTATCCTATATGATGATGTAAGATGACTACATAAATGTCAATAGTCCCTTATCGATTTTATGATATAAATAGTGATTTGAAGGGATATCATGGATATAAATGGATATAATAAATCCAAATCCCAAATCTAAACCAGTACAATTTAATTTTGACTGAGAGATTCTTTCTTAATTATCTTAATTTCTTAAAATCCAGTTGAAAAAATGTTTATTGTAAAAATTATTATTTACTTTTAGACCGCTTTTAAAGCTTTGTTCACCCATCAAAGCTCCTATCATTCTTAATATACTTGCACCTTTCTGATATGTTATCGAATCAAAAACTGTAGTAAAATCATCTTTCGTTCGAATTTCAAGGATTATCGGATGAGAAGTAGCCTTAGAATCAGCATCAAAAGCAGAGTCCAAATCTCTAATAATGAAATAATCCCTCATTTGAAATTTTCCATTGCTGATTGCATCTGTACCCAAATATTCCTTAGAAAATTCTATTTTAAATTTAAAAATACAAAATTTTACTATCAAAGAAGCGAATCCTTCGTTAAGAAATAAATCATTCCACCAACGCATTGTAACTAAGTTGCCAAACCATTGATGAGCTAATTCATGTGCAATAATTGAAGTAACAATGAACTTTTGTTGAATAGTACATAATTCTGGGCTATAGAGAATATATTTTTCAAGATATGTGACCTGAAATTGTATGTGATTGTTAAGAAAAATTTTGACTCCATATAAAAAAATATTATTGGAGTCAAAAATTGACTCCATATATTATCAAAAATAAATTTTAAATATTTTATTAGTACCAATCCCCAATTTTCTGTTCCTCCAGCACCTGCATCAGGAAATGCTATCATATCCAATTTAGGAATTGGAAACTCAATTCCAAAGTAATCTTCATAAAATTCCAAAACTTTTATTCCTGATTCTAAAGCATAAGAAGTAAAAGTTAAAGCATCTTGACGTGCCCACATACGAAACTAAAAATATTATAATTTTTGAAAAACTATTAATAAACTCGTATTCCACGCTTTGTATATCCTTCAATATAATTAAAGTCAGAAACTACTATAGCTAACAAATATGAAGACATTGGAGGTGTCTCATCAAACTCAGTTTGAATCCATTCTTCATTGTCTCTACAAAAATTTACTAAATTTGAAAGTAAATTTTAAAATGATCCCTCTCATGTGAGACACACTAGTTTGTACGAAGCTCGTACTCCACTACTGTATGTTAGGATATAAAGAATGGAAAATATGAAAATAAAATATTCAAGAAAAATTAAAAGATTAAGTCTTATAAATACCGTATTTTCCTAATAGTGCGACTCTTCCTACTAGACCGACCCCTTCTATTAAACCGACCCCCTTCCAGCATTAATCTTGTCTTTTATGTTTTATAGCCATATTCTTTTACAGAGCGGAATTTGAAAAATTCCGGATTCTGTTTCCGGATTTTTAAAATTTTCCTTATCGGATCGGATTTCCTGATCAGGAAAATCCGGAAAACCGGATTTTCAAAAAAAATTATAAAAACTCCGCAATAAATAAACAAATTATTTTAAAATTAGGTTAAAAGCGGGGCATCTAAACACCGTTACTTGAAACAAGTTTTATCGAGGGACACCAAGAAGGATACGGCGGATTTGGTGGGATTTCGAAAGATATAAGGGGATTTTAAGCGATTAAGGGGATTAAGGTATGTAGATTTAGAGGGAATAAGTAACCAAGGCCTCAGACTTGTGCAGCCGCAATCCACAGTTCGCAATCTATGGATATAAAGGCTAGCCTCGGAAAATAAGGGAATTTGAGGAAAATAAGGAATCGCACTATTAGGAAAAATACGGTAGTATATTTTAATTACGTTGGTACTCCATTTCGAAGTTCTTTTGAATTACTAATAGCTTTAGAACCAGAAGGATGAATAATATGGAGTCGATAAATAGCTTTAAAATGTGGTTCATCTAGACAAGGTATCTAAATTTTAACAATTACACCAGATTATATTATACAAACCATTCTCCTAGCATCAATAGATTCCATATGTGTAACAGCTGCAAATTTGTACTCACCAGAGAATGTTGTGTATGTTGTTAGATATAGACCAGAGAGTTTTGTGGAAATTGGTCCGGAATATGGAATCTGTATAGGAATTATAGTTCTAAAGTAAATTTCCTAGGTTAGAGCTCTGCTAAATGTTTTTTGACTTTTTTGAATATTAAATGGAAATATGTTTAAGCCAGGTATTTCAAACAATGTAATAAATGCAAATTTATTAATCTACCAAGTTAAATTAACAAAAAAATTTTAAATTATTAATAAAATTACCTGAAAGAGAAAGTGTTCTCCTCTCTCCAAAATTACATCTAACTCAAAAAAGACCTAATAAATAAATTTATGTTTAAATATCCTCATAAATTATTTTAAAATATATGCCGTAAATGTTCTAATATAAGCAATAGGGCTTATATTTTCGATGGGTCTCCTGTGTTTATATTCGAGATGGACTTCTAATAGAAGCTGGCTTATATTTATTAGAGCATTTACGGTATATATGTCAACGTCAAATTTTTGTCAAATTTTAAAAGACAGAAAAAATATCATAAATAGTGTTTGACAGATTTTTAATTATGTCTTCTACTAAGGTTGAAATATGCCAACGACATATATACTTAATGAAATTACCTTTTCATTGAATTCATCAATTCTAATTCCAATAACTTTAAGTGAAGGTTTTGATTTAATCTCATCATTTACTTCATTTACTCTAGTTAATTTATATTTTTCAAGATTTTGTTGATCGAAGTTAAGTTTTAAAGCATTTAACTCTATTCTATGTGTATTTTGTTCAACTCGAAATTTCATAAGTAAATTAGCGTTAAATGTAAGATTGTTTGCGTCAGAAATTTGTGCATCAAAGCCGGGGACAAAAATTTTCATTGTTAAATTATACCAAATTGGATAAAGCTAAAAGTTTTTTTAATATTAAAAAATATATATAAATACCTCTCCAGAAAGGCGTAATTCTTCGGTCGCTTTTTCATGTTTAATATTTTCAATAAGCTTCCCTATTTTTGGTAATTTTGTTTCTATAATAATACCATTAATTTATAAACTTTCACTAATATTATTACTGTCAGTAAAAGTAATTTTTCCTTCGATAGCGTTTCCCAAAAATACATTATTTATAAGAAAAAATGTAAAAAGAATAGCAGCGATCCTCATTAAATTAAAAATTATTAGAAAAATATTTTTCTTTAATTAAAGTAAGTTTTTTTAATTTAATAATTATTTAAAGTCGAAATTTGGTTCTGTAAGAGTTTTGGTGTTCAAGAACTATGCCCACATGGTCTTGAACTAGTCGTTACCTATCTTATAGATTCTAGAAAGGTATGCTTTTCTTAAATTTTTAAGAATTAGCTTTAACTTATAAATTTAAGGTTATGTTATGTAACCCAATACCAACTTTGATGCACCAAGAAAAATTGATATTTAAAAATAAATTTAATTTGGCCGGACAAACTAATTTGGACTAAAATTTAATTTGGACTGTGACATATAAATATATTTTTTATATACTACATCCAATATTTTATCATTGCAACAATTTAATTTTTTAAACAATTTTGTTATCATATTATATAAAACAAATAATGTATGTATTTATTCAATAAACAATAAAATACACTTATTTCTATGTAATTAAAACATAAGTCATAAATTAAGTAGAAATTTGGGGTTGAGGGTGGAATTTTTATAGAAGACACACATTCTTATATTTTATAAACCATTCCATGATATTGTTAAATTTCAAGTAAACATAAATAAATGTTAACTGTTATCTTTTTTTTTGAAACATGAGTAAATGCTTTAATTTAAAGCACCTATAATTTAAAGCGGTAAATGTTCGTTACGTTCCCTAACTTTCCGCAAAAAGAACTATTAGCCTTGATTTGATTTAGAAACTCTGATTTACCACACTCAAGGCATAGATCCGGCATAGATCCGGATCTCATATTAGAATGTGTTAACAACTACAACAAAGCATTGGTTTTGTAAAAATAAGTTCATTATATATGTTTCTTTGGATGAATAGAAATTTAAATTAAATTATAGACAAAATAAGGAATAAATTGCAGAATTAAAATTTAAAATTAAATTATAATACTTTATTGAATTATTTTATTTTGAACTAAAAGTTAATATAGAAATTTTACAATAGTGTTAAATTCTGGGAAAAACATTTATTTTTGAAAAATGTTTGGGCTCTACTCCAGTTTATGCGTCCAATCGACTTTTATGCGTCCAATGACAGTTTATGCGTCCAATCAACAAAAAATTCGATTTTTCTTGGTGTTGCAAAGTTGGGGTATGGTTCCAAAGCATTTCTTTATGTTCGGGACCTACGCCCACTGGGTCTGGGACCGTTCCTTACCCTATCCCTCGAAATTTCGGAAAGTTATAGCCAATTTTTAAAAATTTCGGAAAAACAATTATAACTTTCCGAAATTTCGAGGGATAGGGCAAGGAATGGTCCCAGACCCAGTGGGCTTAGGTCCCGAACATAAAGAAATGCTTTGGAACCATACCCCAACTTTGCAACACCAAGAAAAATCGAATTTTTTGTTGATTGGACGCATAAACTGTCATTGGACGCATAAAAGTCGATTGGACGCATAAACTGGAGCAGAGCCAATGTTTGACATTATTTATGGAATAAAGTTTAAATAGTAAATATTTTTATTTTCATTTTTAATTATTTTCCTTTTCAGACCAAATATAGCACAAAACGCCATCCCATGTTGGAATAGTAAGTGGAGGTTGTAATGTTGTGTTTACTGTTATAATGGTATCTAAATTATAAAAAAATATCTTCTTTTAAAATTATCGTACTATATTTTCTGTAATAGAACCTCTGAGACAAATTTTTAAGCCATACTCAAAAGGGGAACTTAATTAAAGACTGGGTTGTAATGCAGAGGGGGGCTCTAATTCAGATAGTACTTTACTTTTCAGCCATCCACCATAGGAAGGTGAAGGATGTCATTAGAGATGGAGGGTGTCATTAGAGACAAGTGTCTTTATCAACTTTACATACCTAATTTGCCATTATCATATTCTATTAATTTTGCAAATTTACTATTTTCTTCAATTAAATTACTTAGAGGAGAAATATTTAAACATTCATCTATTTCCTTCATATTAATCATTTCATCATCTTTTTTATTTTCATCCATTTCCATAATTATTTTTACTTCTTTATTTTGACTTATTTTTAAATTATTATTAATTTCTTCATTTTCTTCAATTTTATTTTTCTTTGTTTTTTTCTCCTTCTTTTCTTCATTTATTTTATTTTTATTTAAAGGGGAAGCCTCTCGGTTTTTCAATTTAATTAAAGATTCTGGATTAGGCCTTTCTAAACTCCAACCAAAACACATTGGCATTTGCTCTCGAGTAAAATTACCCGGAATTTCGACATCAGGCGATGTCGAATAGGCATAATCTAATATTTAAATATGTAAGGAAAAGAGAGAAATATTTAAACAAATCTATTAAAAAATGTAAAGATTGCCACGATAGCTAAGTCGGTAAAGCAACTGGAGTTGATGAAAGAGACGCGCGATAACTGCCAGTCGCTCCTAACCGAATTGTCGAACGTAATAAGGAGAGAGACGTGCTATCGGGACTTTATATTTAAAATGAATTTCGCCTAATGTATAATTTTTGTTTGGATATTATTAGGACAGATTCTAGTTTAATTTTCGATGAAAAACAAGTTTCTTTATATTATAATTAAAATTCTTACAAACACGAGGTCCAACCATCTTAAAATGTCGATATATTGGAACATTTGCACCTTTAATAAATTAAAGTATTTTCAACAACTTAGACGAAATTAGCTACCACAATCGTCACTGACAATTGCACAATAAAGCCTTGGATTTGCCTCAACAGTTAAAAATCCAGGAGGAATTACTTTACCCATTATTGTGTCCGTATGGTAAAAAAGAGTTCCTTCAATTATTAAAAATTGTTACAAAAATTTTCTTATCTAAGATAAATTAATAACCGGGCACTCTAGGTTCAGCCAAAGCCAATTCATGCAAACACCCTCGTTTTGGACATTCTGAACTCAAAGCACGAGTAAACAAACGGAAAGGTTTTTCTCCAATAGGAGAATAAAATCCGTCTTTCTCTTCACTCCCAATATCTTCTTCAAAGTCAAGATTGATAGATGCAGCTCTTTTTAAACGATAAATAGGTTGACCTAATTGAATTGGGTCATCAAGTGTTTGGGCTTCTACACGCAATTTCTCTGTTCAAAAGTAATTGAATTATGATTTAAAATATTTTATTTAAATTAATTCAGGAAAAAATGAATATATGATATTTTGTTTATCGCTTATCAACAAACTCGACACTACCGTAAATGCTCAAATGTGCAACCCGGCCCTTCGGGTCGGCGAAGAAAGGTGAATGTAAAATAAACTATTCGATAGCGGACCCCTGGCTTCCCATTTAAAAATGATTTCAAAACTGACTGGGCCAGGTTATGCCTTAAAATTCGGACGAAAGGCTGAATTAAAGGGAAAAATGTTCTTGTCAACATAAAAATTTAAATACCAAAATCAGTATCAGACGAAGGATATGCAGTATAAGGACAAAAAAGAGAAGAAAAGCTTGGAGAAATAATTAAAATAAAATTAAAAATAATTAAATTAAAATGATTTAAAAATGAATTAATATTTAAAATATATTTCATTTATAATAAATTAAGTGTAGGTTATAAAAAGTCTTTTTTGATATTAGTTAGATCAAAAAAGAATGAAGGAAATTGTTTTTTGTATTAAATGTTTAAAGAAGCTAAAAATAATTGAAACGCCGTAATAAACAAACAAAAGATATATTTGTAGGGAATGTGACCTTGTAACAAATAAATAAAATAAAGATACTATATTTAGCTTTAGCAGTAAACGAAATCCTTTGCATTGTATTAAAAAATAAATAAGTTAAACTTTTAAAAAAGATAAGCCTCCTCTTTATCAGGGTTTCTCTGATACCCTTCAAAGCTTAAATGAGGGGGGGGGTGTACTCTGAAGGCGAATCCAGGACAAATATAGCCGAGACTCTGCCAAAAAAAAGGTGATAGCCGGAGGCCTAAAGCCATACAAAATGAAAGCAGAGTGACTAAAGCCCGATGCAACCTCAAAGAAGCTGACGAGATCCGAAATGGAACCAACAAATGAGGCGAAGTCCAGAAAAAAATATTTTTTGATTTCGCCCCATTTTTTGAGAAAAATGTTATCAAATAAAAAAGATTCTTACTCAGATGTTATTAAAATTTATTTTCAGTAAATTTTAATTAGAGTTCGATATTAGGGACGGGGATTATCTTACGGAGAACTGCACAGAGGGACAACGAGGGAAGGGAAGCTCAGGGGAGACCTCCAACGTTCCTAGGAATTCCATTCCTCGGAGAAGTAAGTTCTATACATAGCCACGGATACCCGAGGCAATATCAGCCTAATACGGATACACAAGCTAAGATTACCATCAAATTACCATAAAAGTTATCGAGCTATTTTTCAATTACATTTTCAGTTGGCTCTATTTTAGTGGGGGACTTATTTTAGGGAATATAGTATTCTCAAAATAATTAAAGGGTATTATCAAAATGATTCTGAAATCTAATTTAAATAATTGATCTGAAAATTTTAAATTTTTTTTTATCAAATTTACCTTAATTTTAGTTGCTTGAAATAATTTTAAAAAATATTATTTAAGTCAGTTTTTCTCGATTTGTTTTGTGATCATTCAACTGAGAATTGTTCTGAAAAGAGACGGGTTTGTTCACATCTCTGGAATGTTTCTCTCGATTTTGATACTCTATTACCTTTTTGTTGTGTATGGGCGTCAGCCCTTAAAGTGTTTAGTATAAAAGCCAGTGAAAGCGTCAGTCTATTGGGATCATACTAGCGGGGCTAGTCACTGATCTCCTTCGTCTGTCCCATTCCCTTCGCCTACTTTGTTTATTTCTCTTCGTGATAAAGTGTTATTATTGTGCTCGTTGGCATTAGTGAAATCCCGGACACCTCGGGTCGTAACAATGGCGCGGTCGACAAAAAGTGAAGTGTGGCGAAGTGTAGTGAATTGCTTTGGCAATTAGTGAAAGTGATTGTTTTGATTATGAGTGGACAGACGTCGTAAGTTAGTGATCGGCATGAGTCGAAAGTGGATTGAGTGAAGTTAGTGCGCATGGACCTGTTAGTGAGTAGTGACCTGAAAAAGGACTCAGTGAGAGTGCCAATGGTCGAAGTTTAAGGCTGAAATGCCTAGTGGTCCTGGAAGTGCGCAGATTTTGCCGATCAAGTTTTGAAGTGTCTGGCATTCAAGAGAATGTAAGTCCAGAAATTGAGAAAAGTGAAAAGTGTAAAAGAGTGAAATTTGGCAGCCTACGGGTGGGTAAGACCAAATAAAGAAGTTTGAATTGTAGTGATTAAAGTTAAAATTGGCAGCCTAAAGGGTGGGTAAGACCAAATAATGAAGTGATTAAAGTTAAATTTGGCAGCCAAGAAGGGTGGGTAAGACCAAATAATGAAGTTTGAAAATGAAAAGTAGTGAAGTGAATTGCAGTGAGTCAAGGCGCTAAGGAGTGAATATTATTAGTGATTGAAGTATTAGACCAGCGCAAGTGAGTGAAGCAACCCAGACTACACATAGTGTAAGTTCAGTGAAGTGTTGCGGTACCTGAGTCTTTGACAGAGGCAGGATGTAACAGGCATCCTTTGAGTGGTTAGTTAGTAGTAGTATTCAAGTGTTAGTATTCAAACCACGAGCCATCCTAAAAGTACACGGGAAAACGGCACCGAACTGCACACTAACTAAATGTTAGTGTTGTGGTGTTTGACTTCATTAAGTCATTAAATAGTGTTAGTGATGCAATTCAGTGAAGTTATTGGGCACAGTGTTGAAAAATAAATGGAGTGCCGCAATAGAAAGTGTGAAAAATAAAAAGTGAAATAAAAAGTGATTAGTGAAGAAAAATGAAAAATAAAAGTGTTTTTTCTTCTGTTTGTTAACATTTGCCCTAATTTAATTAGACATTTTTCTGGGCATTTTGAACGAACAGGTTCTGTCAAAACGTATCCCAATTGACTCTTAAAATTTAAAATTTTAACTAAACTATTTTTTATATAAATATTATTTACATTATTTTTATATTCTGAACTAACAGAATTGTTTGTTGTATATAAATGATCGTGTAGTGTTCCTTAATTTTAAAGAAATAATTTTTTAAATTAATTGTTTATTTAAAAGTAAATTTTGTAAAATGTTCCTTATTTCCTCTAATTATATGTCCTCCTAATAAAGGTGCATTCATTCATTCCCTCCTCTAGGAGAATGGTAGAAAATAAAATTTCACCTCATGATGAATCACTCTATTAGAATGCTCCATCGGAAGTTGAGTAAAAAATGAAATGTCCGGTCATTCAATTATAGGAAATACTTAGATTTTTTGGTATTTTTAAAGAAATATATCTATTTTTAATCTAGACTACTCCTTGAGTTTAAAATACAATTACCTAAATAAACATTAAGAAACAATCCCCAATTTAAAATTCAGGTAAGAGATTGATTTACAAAGATATAAACAGATAAATCACCCTAAATTATCTGTTTAAAAAATCACCCTAGATTAGAAAAACCCGAAAATATTTAAAAAATAGAGCCACAAGTGTCTTTATCAACTTTACATACCTAATTTGCCATTATCATATTCTATTAATTTTGCAAATTTACTATTTTCTTCAATTAAATTACTTAGAGGAGAAATATTTAAACATTCATCTATTTCCTTCATATTAATCATTTCATCATCTTTTTTATTTTCATCCATTTCCATAATTATTTTTACTTCTTTATTTTGACTTATTTTTAAATTATTATTAATTTCTTCATTTTCTTCAATTTTATTTTTCTTTGTTTTTTTCTCCTTCTTTTCTTCATTTATTTTATTTTTATTTAAAGGAAGCCTCTCGGTTTTTCAATTTAATTAAAGATTCTGGATTAGGCCTTTCTAAACTCCAACCAAAACACATTGGCATTTGCTCTCGAGTAAAATTACCCGGAATTTCGACATCAGGCGATGTCGAATAGGCATAATCTAATATTTAAATATGTAAGGAAAAGAGAGAAATATTTAAACAAATCTATTAAAAAATGTAAAGATTGCCACGATAGCTAAGTCGGTAAAGCAACTGGAGTTGATGAAAGAGACGCGCGATAACTGCCAGTCGCTCCTAACCGAATTGTCGAACGTAATAAGGAGAGAGACGTGCTATCGGGACTTTATATTTAAAATGAATTTCGCCTAATGTATAATTTTTGTTTGGATATTATTAGGACAGATTCTAGTTTAATTTTCGATGAAAAACAAGTTTCTTTATATTATAATTAAAATTCTTACAAACACGAGGTCCAACCATCTTAAAATGTCGATATATTGGAACATTTGCACCTTTAATAAATTAAAGTATTTTCAACAACTTAGACGAAATTAGCTACCACAATCGTCACTGACAATTGCACAATAAAGCCTTGGATTTGCCTCAACAGTTAAAAATCCAGGAGGAATTACTTTACCCATTATTGTGTCCGTATGGTAAAAAAGAGTTCCTTCAATTATTAAAAATTGTTACAAAAATTTTCTTATCTAAGATAAATTAATAACCGGGCACTCTAGGTTCAGCCAAAGCCAATTCATGCAAACACCCTCGTTTTGGACATTCTGAACTCAAAGCACGAGTAAACAAACGGAAAGGTTTTTCTCCAATAGGAGAATAAAATCCGTCTTTCTCTTCACTCCCAATATCTTCTTCAAAGTCAAGATTGATAGATGCAGCTCTTTTTAAACGATAAATAGGTTGACCTAATTGAATTGGGTCATCAAGTGTTTGGGCTTCTACACGCAATTTCTCTGTTCAAAAGTAATTGAATTATGATTTAAAATATTTTATTTAAATTAATTCAGGAAAAAATGAATATATGATATTTTGTTTATCGCTTATCAACAAACTCGACACTACCGTAAATGCTCAAATGTGCAACCCGGCCCTTCGGGTCGGCGAAGAAAGGTGAATGTAAAATAAACTATTCGATAGCGGACCCCTGGCTTCCCATTTAAAAATGATTTCAAAACTGACTGGGCCAGGTTATGCCTTAAAATTCGGACGGGGAGCAGGCCAAGGTACCGCAGCCCAAGGTACCGCAGCCCAAGGTACCGCGCCCAAGGTACCGCAGCCCAAGGTACCGCGCGCCCAAGGTACCGCGAGCCCAAGGTACCGCCGCCCAAGGTACCGCCCGCCCAAGGTACCGCGCTCTGTTATATATATAATTTTATCACTGCAAACAAGCTCTGTTATTTATATAAACTTAAGTTTTATTTATATAAACGTCAGTTAATTTAAACTTGTTATTAAAATCAATAATGTTCAACGGAATTTTATCACTGCAAAACAAAGAAAAATTGTCCCATGATGGTTATATTTATGTAATGGATAAACCGAGTGCTGATGGTGAGAAAATTTTCTGGCGCTGTGATACGCGCAAAACAACTGAATGTAAGGGACGTATCCACACAACAGCTGACGAAGAACGTAGTTTTTTAAGAATGGTCACTGCACATAGCTGTTCAGGATTAGGTGACCCAGCTAGAGTTGGAGTTCAAAAGGTTGATTTGAACTATATAATTTTTTCTGAATTCCTTTTTCAGGTAATGAGCGTGATTCGTCAAAGAGGCGCCTCAACAATGGAAAAACCTGCACAAATACGTGCAGCAGCGGTTCAAAACCTGCCTTTAGCAATTATGGGTATTTCTTAAGTGATTAAATTTTTTAACATTGATTAAATTTTTTATTCTTATAATTTTTGCCTTTTAATACGTTGAATTGACATCTTTATTTTTAAAACTGTTATTGATTCAAGGATTTGTTGGCGGTACCTTGGGCGGGCGGTACCTTGGGCGGCGGTACCTTGGGCTCGCGGTACCTTGGGCGCGCGGTACCTTGGGCTGCGGTACCTTGGGCGCGGTACCTTGGGCTGCGGTACCTTGGGCTGCGGTACCTTGGGGTGTACCCATTCGGACGAAAGGCTGAATTAAAGGGAAAAATGTTCTTGTCAACATAAAAATTTAAATACCAAAATCAGTATCAGACGAAGGATATGCAGTATAAGGACAAAAAAGAGAAGAAAAGCTTGGAGAAATAATTAAAATAAAATTAAAAATAATTAAATTAAAATGATTTAAAAATGAATTAATATTTAAAATATATTTCATTTATAATAAATTAAGTGTAGGTTATAAAAAGTCTTTTTTGATATTAGTTAGATCAAAAAAGAATGAAGGAAATTGTTTTTTGTATTAAATGTTTAAAGAAGCTAAAAATAATTGAAACGCCGTAATAAACAAACAAAAGATATATTTGTAGGGAATGTGACCTTGTAACATATAAATAAAATAAAGATACTATATTTAGCTTTAGCAGTAAACGAAATCCTTTGCATTGTATTAAAAAATAAATAAGTTAAACTTTTAAAAAAGATAAGCCTCCTCTTTATCAGGGTTTCTCTGATACCCTTCAAATCTTAAATGAAGGGGGGGGCGTACTCTGAAGGCGAATCCAGGACAAATATAGCCGAGACTCTGCCAAAAAAAGGTGATAGCCGGAGGCCTAAAGCCATACAAAATGAAAGCAGAGTGACTAAAGCCCGATGCAACCTCAAAGAAGCTGACGAGATCCGAAATGGAACCAACAAATGAGGCGAAGTCCAGAAAAAAATATTTTTTGATTTCGCCCCATTTTTTGAGAAAAATGTTATCAAATAAAAAAGATTCTTACTCAGATGTTATTAAAATTTATTTTCAGTAAATTTTAATTAGAGTTCGATATTAGGGACGGGGATTATCTTACGGAGAACTGCACAGAGGGACAACGAGGGAAGGGAAGCTCAGGGGAGACCTCCAACGTTCCTAGGAATTCCATTCCTCGGAGAAGTAAGTTCTATACATAGCCACGGATACCCGAGGCAATATCAGCCTAATACGGATACACAAGCTAAGATTACCATCAAATTACCATAAAAGTTATCGAGCTATTTTTCAATTACATTTTCAGTTGGCTCTATTTTAGTGGGGGACTTATTTTAGGGAATATAGTATTCTCAAAATAATTAAAGGGTATTATCAAAATGATTCTGAAATCTAATTTAAATAATTGATCTGAAAATTTTAAATTTTTTTTTATCAAATTTACCTTAATTTTAGTTGCTTGAAATAATTTTAAAAAATATTATTTAAGTCAGTTTTTCTCGATTTGTTTTGTGATCATTCAACTGAGAATTGTTCTGAAAAGAGACGGGTTTGTTCACATCTCTGGAATGTTTCTCTCGATTTTGATACTCTATTACCTTTTTGTTGTGTATGGGCGTCAGCCCTTAAAGTGTTTAGTATAAAAGCCAGTGAAAGCGTCAGTCTATTGGGATCATACTAGCGGGGCTAGTCACTGATCTCCTTCGTCTGTCCCATTCCCTTCGCCTACTTTGTTTATTTCTCTTCGTGATAAAGTGTTATTATTGTGCTCGTTGGCATTAGTGAAATCCCGGACACCTCGGGTCGTAACAATGGCGCGGTCGACAAAAAGTGAAGTGTGGCGAAGTGTAGTGAATTGCTTTGGCAATTAGTGAAAGTGATTGTTTTGATTATGAGTGGACAGACGTCGTAAGTTAGTGATCGGCATGAGTCGAAAGTGGATTGAGTGAAGTTAGTGCGCATGGACCTGTTAGTGAGTAGTGACCTGAAAAAGGACTCAGTGAGAGTGCCAATGGTCGAAGTTTAAGGCTGAAATGCCTAGTGGTCCTGGAAGTGCGCAGATTTTGCCGATCAAGTTTTGAAGTGTCTGGCATTCAAGAGAATGTAAGTCCAGAAATTGAGAAAAGTGAAAAGTGTAAAAGAGTGAAATTTGGCAGCCTACGGGTGGGTAAGACCAAATAAAGAAGTTTGAATTGTAGTGATTAAAGTTAAAATTGGCAGCCTAAAGGGTGGGTAAGACCAAATAATGAAGTGATTAAAGTTAAATTTGGCAGCCAAGAAGGGTGGGTAAGACCAAATAATGAAGTTTGAAAATGAAAAGTAGTGAAGTGAATTGCAGTGAGTCAAGGCGCTAAGGAGTGAATATTATTAGTGATTGAAGTATTAGACCAGCGCAAGTGAGTGAAGCAACCCAGACTACACATAGTGTAAGTTCAGTGAAGTGTTGCGGTACCTGAGTCTTTGACAGAGGCAGGATGTAACAGGCATCCTTTGAGTGGTTAGTTAGTAGTAGTATTCAAGTGTTAGTATTCAAACCACGAGCCATCCTAAAAGTACACGGGAAAACGGCACCGAACTGCACACTAACTAAATGTTAGTGTTGTGGTGTTTGACTTCATTAAGTCATTAAATAGTGTTAGTGATGCAATTCAGTGAAGTTATTGGGCACAGTGTTGAAAAATAAATGGAGTGCCGCAATAGAAAGTGTGAAAAATAAAAAGTGAAATAAAAAGTGATTAGTGAAGAAAAATGAAAAATAAAAGTGTTTTTTCTTCTGTTTGTTAACATTTGCCCTAATTTAATTAGACATTTTTCTGGGCATTTTGAACGAACAGGTTCTGTCAAAACGTATCCCAATTGACTCTTAAAATTTAAAATTTTAACTAAACTATTTTTTATATAAATATTATTTACATTATTTTTATATTCTGAACTAACAGAATTGTTTGTTGTATATAAATGATCGTGTAGTGTTCCTTAATTTTAAAGAAATAATTTTTTAAATTAATTGTTTATTTAAAAGTAAATTTTGTAAAATGTTCCTTATTTCCTCTAATTATATGTCCTCCTAATAAAGGTGCATTCATTCATTCCCTCCTCTAGGAGAATGGTAGAAAATAAAATTTCACCTCATGATGAATCACTCTATTAGAATGCTCCATCGGAAGTTGAGTAAAAAATGAAATGTCCGGTCATTCAATTATAGGAAATACTTAGATTTTTTGGTATTTTTAAAGAAATATATCTATTTTTAATCTAGACTACTCCTTGAGTTTAAAATACAATTACCTAAATAAACATTAAGAAACAATCCCCAATTTAAAATTCAGGTAAGAGATTGATTTACAAAGATATAAACAGATAAATCACCCTAAATTATCTGTTTAAAAAATCACCCTAGATTAGAAAAACCCGAAAATATTTAAAAAATAGAGCCACAAGTGTCTTTATCAACTTTACATACCTAATTTGCCATTATCATATTCTATTAATTTTGCAAATTTACTATTTTCTTCAATTAAATTACTTAGAGGAGAAATATTTAAACATTCATCTATTTCCTTCATATTAATCATTTCATCATCTTTTTTATTTTCATCCATTTCCATAATTATTTTTACTTCTTTATTTTGACTTATTTTTAAATTATTATTAATTTCTTCATTTTCTTCAATTTTATTTTTCTTTGTTTTTTTCTCCTTCTTTTCTTCATTTATTTTATTTTTATTTAAAGGGGAAGCCTCTCGGTTTTTCAATTTAATTAAAGATTCTGGATTAGGCCTTTCTAAACTCCAACCAAAACACATTGGCATTTGCTCTCGAGTAAAATTACCCGGAATTTCGACATCAGGCGATGTCGAATAGGCATAATCTAATATTTAAATATGTAAGGAAAAGAGAGAAATATTTAAACAAATCTATTAAAAAATGTAAAGATTGCCACGATAGCTAAGTCGGTAAAGCAACTGGAGTTGATGAAAGAGACGCGCGATAACTGCCAGTCGCTCCTAACCGAATTGTCGAACGTAATAAGGAGAGAGACGTGCTATCGGGACTTTATATTTAAAATGAATTTCGCCTAATGTATAATTTTTGTTTGGATATTATTAGGACAGATTCTAGTTTAATTTTCGATGAAAAACAAGTTTCTTTATATTATAATTAAAATTCTTACAAACACGAGGTCCAACCATCTTAAAATGTCGATATATTGGAACATTTGCACCTTTAATAAATTAAAGTATTTTCAACAACTTAGACGAAATTAGCTACCACAATCGTCACTGACAATTGCACAATAAAGCCTTGGATTTGCCTCAACAGTTAAAAATCCAGGAGGAATTACTTTACCCATTATTGTGTCCGTATGGTAAAAAAGAGTTCCTTCAATTATTAAAAATTGTTACAAAAATTTTCTTATCTAAGATAAATTAATAACCGGGCACTCTAGGTTCAGCCAAAGCCAATTCATGCAAACACCCTCGTTTTGGACATTCTGAACTCAAAGCACGAGTAAACAAACGGAAAGGTTTTTCTCCAATAGGAGAATAAAATCCGTCTTTCTCTTCACTCCCAATATCTTCTTCAAAGTCAAGATTGATAGATGCAGCTCTTTTTAAACGATAAATAGGTTGACCTAATTGAATTGGGTCATCAAGTGTTTGGGCTTCTACACGCAATTTCTCTGTTCAAAAGTAATTGAATTATGATTTAAAATATTTTATTTAAATTAATTCAGGAAAAAATGAATATATGATATTTTGTTTATCGCTTATCAACAAACTCGACACTACCGTAAATGCTCAAATGTGCAACCCGGCCCTTCGGGTCGGCGAAGAAAGGTGAATGTAAAATAAACTATTCGATAGCGGACCCCTGGCTTCCCATTTAAAAATGATTTCAAAACTGACTGGGCCAGGTTATGCCTTAAAATTCGGACGAAAGGCTGAATTAAAGGGAAAAATGTTCTTGTCAACATAAAAATTTAAATACCAAAATCAGTATCAGACGAAGGATATGCAGTATAAGGACAAAAAAGAGAAGAAAAGCTTGGAGAAATAATTAAAATAAAATTAAAAATAATTAAATTAAAATGATTTAAAAATGAATTAATATTTAAAATATATTTCATTTATAATAAATTAAGTGTAGGTTATAAAAAGTCTTTTTTGATATTAGTTAGATCAAAAAAGAATGAAGGAAATTGTTTTTTGTATTAAATGTTTAAAGAAGCTAAAAATAATTGAAACGCCGTAATAAACAAACAAAAGATATATTTGTAGGGAATGTGACCTTGTAACAAATAAATAAAATAAAGATACTATATTTAGCTTTAGCAGTAAACGAAATCCTTTGCATTGTATTAAAAAATAAATAAGTTAAACTTTTAAAAAAGATAAGCCTCCTCTTTATCAGGGTTTCTCTGATACCCTTCAAATCTTAAATGAAGGGGGGGGCGTACTCTGAAGGCGAATCCAGGACAAATATAGCCGAGACTCTGCCAAAAAAAGGTGATAGCCGGAGGCCTAAAGCCATACAAAATGAAAGCAGAGTGACTAAGGCCCGATGCAACCTCAAAGAAGCTGACGAGATCCGAAATGGAACCAACAAATGAGGCGAAGTCCAGAAAAAAATATTTTTTGATTTCGCCCCATTTTTTGAGAAAAATGTTATCAAATAAAAAAGATTCTTACTCAGATGTTATTAAAATTTATTTTCAGTAAATTTTAATTAGAGTTCGATATTAGGGACGGGGATTATCTTACGGAGAACTGCACGGAGGGAGAACGAGGGAAGGGAAGCTCAGGGGAGACCTCCAACGTTCCTAGGAATTCCATTCCTCGGAGAAGTAAGTTCTATACATAGCCACGGATACCCGAGGCAATATCAGCCTAATACGGATACACAAGCTAAGATTACCATCAAATTACCATAAAAGTTATCGAGCTATTTTTCAATTACATTTTCAGTTGAGGCTCTATTTTAGTGGGGGACTTATTTTAGGGAATATAGTATTCTCAAAATAATTAAAGGGTATTATCAAAATGATTCTGAAATCTAATTTAAATAATTGATCTGAAAATTTTAAATTTTTTTTATCAAATTTACCTTAATTTTAGTTGCTTAAAATAATTTTAAAAAATATTATTTAAGTCAGTTTTTCTCGATTTGTTTTGTGATCATTCAACTGAGAATTGTTCTGAAAAGAGACGGGTTTGTTCACATCTCTGGAATGTTTCTCTCGATTTTGATACTCTATTACCTTTTACTGTGTGTGCCAAATATATACTTGGAGCTAGAAATGTGTTTACTAATTCAATTTCTGAAACAAAATTAAATAGTACAGGAAAGGTGCTTCTACTGACAGATTTTAGGCAATATTGGGCAAGAGGTTATACCTAGATTTACTGATATTACTTTCTCTAAAATAATCACCTCTTCATGATTAATTACTGTAACCATAATTATCCAGGATAATAATTTGAGTATACTGAATGAATTTAGACGAGGTGTGATTTGATTGAGCAATGGGTTGAATAAAGGATAATGGGATTTTTCCACTATCTAATCTCGCCTTTTTAACATTGAGATCTCCTAATATTCTTTGTTTTGCCTTAATAATGATTAATTTATGATTAATTTATGGCTTAGATTAATTTATGGCTTATATCGGAGTTCCTATCGAGTCAGAGTAAAGTAAGTGGCTCTAAATTTGTTGAAATATAAGTTGTTTAAGCCCAGGAGCCTAGCAGTTTTTTGATAAATAAATTATAGAAGGCCTTTCAAAAGTAAACCTCTTTCCAAAAAACCTTCCAAACTCAAATTAATTAATATTATTAGATGGCTGGTTAACTGGAAATTGTTGGTCATCAAGGGATTTTTTAATTCATGGGTGGCAGAGTCGGTAAATTCCTTCCATTTTTTGGACCTTAAAAAATTTCCTATTAATTTTTTCAAGACGTTTGAATCGACAAACATTTGCCGGTTGGAATTCACCATTTTCTTTACAAAAATTTGGAAATCAAAGAGAAAATTGTTCTAACCCAATGGTTGCTTTTAAGGAATGGCCATATAAAAATACTTTTATTTGGACAAATGAACAAATTGAGAATGAAATCGAAAGGATAATTAAAGAAAGGAATATTAAACATATGGGGATTTTAATGAAAGAAGTTATTAACAGAAAGTATTGAAAAATTTTGTTTTGTTTTTTTATTCAAGTTGACGGGCTACTTTATTAAATATTTAAAATTCACAGTATACTCTGGACAATTTTTGCCCAAAAAAATAAATTTATAGTTGTTATATTTTGAGTTATATTGTTGCTTATACATATTATCTCATTCATTTTAATAAGTGACATCCTTCATATCTCCTCTTATCCCAATTTATAACCCGATATCCTTCAAATTTTGAATTACATTTAGAATTACTTTCTATTTTTCATAAACACTGAAATTAATAATTCTATAAGTCTGATCAGCGGGGCTTTCCAAAACACTAAAATAGGGCGCAGTCGATAATTCATTCGATAATATCGAAAAATATCGAAAAACATGAAATTTTTTCTATCGATAATATCGGTATCGATAACCGATATTTTCCATCGATATATCGTATCGGTCCGATCTCTATTTACTACCCATTAGAAAACTACATTGACCCAATAGAATACTATCGACTCATACAACTATACTGACCCATACAAGCATTATATTTACGCATTTGAACCCAACATTGATCTACTATAACCCTACATTTACCCATTTAAACCCGACATTGATCTACATACTAAAAAGGCTTGAAATACTTTTAAAAATGTTTTATCAATTGAATAGTGTAATCCAAATAGAAAGAATACCAATGGATAGAGGACATTCCCAATTTTAAAAATTAAATTCCCAATTTTAAAAATTAAATTCCCAATTTTAAAAATTAAATTCCCAATTTTAAAAATTAAATTCCCAATTTTAAAAATTAAATTCCCAATTTTAAAAATTAAATTCCCAATTTTAAAAATTAAATTCCCAATTTTAAAAATTAAATTCCCAATTTTAAAAATTCTTCACATCAAGAACATTCATTTTGTTTCTTCACTTAAATTGGTTGCAATTTAGCCTGATGGATCCAATTTCTAATATGTTGTCTAAAAAAATTAAATTAGAATTTTAATTATTTTAATATTCTAATACACATACTTTTCTTGATTACGTACATCTTTAACAGATTGTGTATCTAAAGGATTAGCTTCACGAATATCATAGCCATGTGTTCCATCTTTTACAATTAAAGAATAAATAGAACCAATATTTGTATTTATATTTCTCCATCCTCCATCAAGCCATAAATCTGCATCTCCATTAGAAAATACTATATTTGAAGCTGTTGGATATTCATACCCATATTCATTCATTAACCAATGAGGACGATACATTGAATCTTTATTATAACCAATTGAATTATATGAATCATAACTAGATGCATCAAATGTTTCATTAAATGGACAGGTTTTATTAAATGGATCAAATGGAGGTCCCTTAAAATTTTTCAGATTTTTAAAGTTCAAATAACTTTATTTTTTTTTACACACCCTACTACAAAATGCAAATACTAATTGTGTTGCTTCAAGAAATGTCCAACCATAAATTTTACCATCATCTGTAAAATTCCAAAGTTGAAAATCTTTTTCTTCTCCAGTTGTGTTGTACAAAATATTCATTCCAATAAATGGTGCTATTGCTAATTGTTCTTGAGTTTTAGCAGAAGCAAAAGGTTTACATGCTATTTTTATTGGATATGCTGGAATTGATCCAAAATATTTAGCAGGATATGGATAATTTGATAAGATTAAATACTTGAAGGAATAAAATTATATCAATTTTAACTAGTTATTTCACTTACAAACATAACATTTTGTAATTCACTAAGTAAATTTTCAGCATCAGAAGGATTATTTATTTGTGATAAAGGAGACAAATGATATTGCTCATTTAAATACTTTCTTCCATTTGCTTAAAGATTTTTTAATTAAAATTAATAGAAGAAAAGTTGAAACGTGTATTAGCCATTTTACGTATTGCATCAAAACTACCCATTATTGAATTAAAAGGACAACCATTTTTAACAAATATTTTCATTATATTATCAACATATGAATGTTGATTAAGATTTGGTACATTATCAAAATAACGAACAGGAGCACTTGAAGCTATTGCTCTGCAAAAAAATTTATTGTTAATTCATTCAAAAGAAATAAAAATAAACAACAAACCCAGCAGTCAAATGAGGATACTTTTAAAAAAATTGAATAATTTAATCAAAAAATAATAATTAAAAAAATACTTTAATACGCATCCATGCTGCCATCATCCCTCCATATGAATAACCAAAAAGAATTACAGGCGATTTTTTTAAATTTTGTAATCTTTTTTCTTTTAGATGTACAATTAATAATGCATTATCTGCAAGTGCTTGTTCAGTACTTAAATAACCAATCATTGATATATTTGAAAAAGAATCATCTCCAAATGGTAAAGATTTGCCAAAATAACGATGATCAACATAAATTAAAGCAGCATTAAATTCTGGGGCAATATCCCAAATAAACCCCTATTTATTTAATTTTAATTAAATTAATGTGATTAAGAAGAAACTAATTGTGAAACATCATATTCAGCACCTCCTTCTTCTCCAACACAAAAAAATATTGGCGCATCATTTGTTTTAACATATTGAGTATTTACTAGATATCTTTAAAAGATTTATGAATTTATATGAATTTTTAAAGAATTAACTAGGGTTGTTGGCGACCGGTTATTAACCGTACCCCCGGTTTTCGGTTAATCCAAATTTTAGAAACCCGGTTTTCGGTTTTGAGTTTTAGGCAAATACCGGTTTTATTTTGGGGGAATTTTTAATAAAATCACTCATTTTCACAAGTTTCCGGTTTTTAAAGTATATATAAACTTTTTTAAAAACTTTTCTAAAAACGGTTAATTTTTGGAAAAAAATTTCAAAAATTCCGGTTTTAAAACCGGTAGCCAACAACCCTAGAATTAACCTTAATTTAAATGTTCTTGTTTCAATATAAGAAAAATGATCAATTGGAACTTCTAAATATTCTTCAGTATAACTATGCTTCTTTTTTGCATCTTCAATCATTTCAGTATTAAATTTATTTAAAAATTTACGCTGTCCAGAATTCATTTGATTAAGACAATATAATGGGTGAATAATGAAAAATATTAAAAGAATAATGCCAAGCAAATTCATTTTTATTTTTTAAAAAATTTAAAATTAAAAAAATTATTTTTTGATATGTATAAGCAATCTAAAAAAAGTTTATATATACAAAAATTGCTATATAATTTATAAAATTTATTTGAACAGATTTTTATCTTTTATTTTTTCTATATTAAAATATTCTAAAAATAATCCAACTTATCAAATTATTTAATTTTACGAATAATTTTGCAAAAAAAAATTATGTAGTGTAGTATAATCTCGTAGTATAATCTCACGATTTATTCAATCTAATTTTGTATTTTTTTTTGTATTGGAATATTTTCCTTTTTTAGTATTTATAAAATTAATCTAAAAATAAAATTTAAATAAATTAATTTCTCAAGTTGCAGCTTTATTAAGCATAGAAAATTCTCTTTGTTTACAGAGCTGTTAAAAATTATTTTAAAATTTCTAATTTATTTTTTAAAAAAATATCAGAATTATTTTTTTAAATATTAGAATTCTCTTACACAAATTATAAAGGTAATTTTGTTTAAATTTTAATTAAAATTTTTAATTTTTTTCATATAAAAGCATCTTAACAACATGTTAATATTCTTCTCTTAAATTTCTATCAAAAAAAATAATAAATTAATTTTGATATAGAAAGTAAAATATCGCAAGTTAATACAACAATATGTGATTTGCTATTATCATTCGGTTTACAAGAACAAGGAGGAAAATGTGATTGGTCTTGTATTTTTTAAAATTTTGTTCATTATCTTCTATACTTTATCATTATAACTTATTTTACGTAAACAACAAGGACATGAATTTGATGATAATATTAAATTATTAAAAATATGTTTAACTAAAGTTGGTAATAAAGTGTTACAAGCGTTAAGAATCAAATTTACATACAAAAATAATTATTTTTTAATTAAAGAGATCAGAAAATCTTTTATTTAAATTGATTCGATCCAAATAAATTCCAAATGATCAAGTGCGTCGAGTTATTTCAAGTATTTTTTCACAAATTCCTACAGATTCACTCCAAAGTTGGTCCTTAATTTATAATTTTAATGATTAAATTGTCTATGTTTTTAATAAAGAAATCTGTTTGAATTAATTATATAATCAGGCAATTAGTCGAAATTTTTCTTTAATTTCATCATTCACTAATTGTACTTTAATTATAAATCAGAGATCCTTCCGACAGAAACCCCAATCCGTTATTTTCATGAATCAGTGGATCAGGTATAGTATGGTCAGTATATCAGATACATTAGTATATCAAGTATCGGTATGATCACTTATCCAAGACCAAAATCTTCTCAAGATTCGTGAAAAAGAATGCATCACAAAGCATATACCGAAAAAATCGACTTAAAATCCTTAGTCGATCCACGACCAAGTCTTTGACAGCTTTAGAATTTTATTAGGTCAGTCTCTCAAACTAAACATGATATTAAATATCAAAATGAAATTTTGTGTGAATTCTAATTATTTTTACTTAATAAATTACATACTTGTACTCTTACATCACAAACAGAAGCACCCAGTTTTAATTCTTTACCATTGGCATCAAAATACTTTCCACTAATTCCCTCAAATTCTTTATCCTCAGTTAATCTAACAAGTGTTTCTAAAGCATTTACATGTTCGTATAAATATGGCTCTGATGATGCGGGAAGTAAAGAACTATAGAATTGGGCACGGCTTGAATATTGTGGCAAACTTAAAAATTGACATTAAAATGTTTAGACAGAAATTTTTTATTTGAAAATCTTAACATAGCGCCTTTCGAGCGATTTTAATTGGATTGATATGGTATGAAAAATATTTTCTGGTGCCTGATTTCAGAAGTCTAGTTAAGTCTAGTGAAAAATATGCTTAATAAGGATTTTTTATTTCAAATTTTAAAGAATATCTAAATTTTTAAAATAACGCCCCCTTTTTTGACCGATTTCGCACCATTTTTGCCCTTTTTTAGGTGCCATGCCCCTTTTTGGTGATTTGGAAAGGACACCAAGCTTCACTGCTTAGGTTTTTAGAGTTGATCAATACTGAACCCCGACAAAAAAAGTCAAAACGACCCTGAACAAGCCCTCACGGCAAACCTCGATCCCGATACTCTCGATCGGGGTGCTAACCGAGAATTTTTATAATAAAGGTCCAAAAAATACAAACATCGTCCGTCCCTCCTTCTCAACCCTCTTTTCCGCATCCACAACATTTGCAGTAACTTGGAATTGTTTTTTATGCTTAAACATTAATCTGTGTATGTACAATGTAGCTAAATGATTCATCAATTTAGTAAGGGAATATTGTGTAAATTTATCATATTTACATCCTTCAGAGTTAATTTCATTCCAATTTATTGAACTACTGCTAAAATAAAATGAAGAATATACAGATAAACATAGAAATTCCAAAGAAATCAAGAAACAACCCTTACAAAATATGCAGCATTGAACCAACAGTTAAAATCCTTGATGGGGAATTTAACTCAAGTAATGGAAGTAATTCAGTGAATAAAACAATGTGAGAAAGATGGTTAATCTGAAAAATATTTATAATGTTAAGAGCTAGTAGTTGTTGCCAGGTAAAACAGTCCAAAAAAGGAAAAGAGCCTGCACCTTCTGGATTATCAAGTACATGTGCGAAAGACCTAGTCTATCAAAGAGGGTTGAAGCTTTGCTTTCACCCTTTTAATAGAGTGAAAGCACAGCCCGCCAAAAATTATTAATTTTATACGGTTTTAGATAAATATATGAATCATTACTTGTAAAGTAAGTTCAAGCCCGTCATGAGATTTTATTTTTCGTTGAACAACAACAGATGCACAAGCAATTAATGAATTTAGACGAGGAAATCTTAACCGAACAACTTCTGCCATTTTTAGAACCTTATTTATTTATTAAGTACATTTTTTTAAAATAATCGTCTATTATATTTGATTTTTTTGTATGATACCTCTCCATAAGTGATCCCTGTGGATCCAGGAGTTTTATTTTATTGTTTCACATTTTATTTTTTTGTGTTAGATAAAGAAAAAAAATTTATTGTAGAATTGATCAAATTAACAGACAAGCTTAATGTTTAGTGTATTAAACTAATTAATCCTTATTTTGGTAATAAGGCTATCTTTCGAAAAATAGAACATTTAGTTAAACTCCTTTAGGTTAGTAAGGTTGTATGAGGTTTTTGCCTTGGTATGGGGAGATAGACTTCCTTTTAAGAGTAATTTTTGAATCCCCTGTCTAATATATTACCTCAGATAGTTTCGAAAAATCAGCAGCTACAAAATCAACATTCCTTTGTCTCCTATTATTCCCAACATTTCCTTGTTCCATTTCTAATTCCTCAACAGTTTTTTGACATTTTTTTTCACTCCTCCCATGAATAATAACAAAATTTTCATAAATATTGGCTGCTAATTCTTGTGCTAATTGGCGTCCAAACCCGTCTGTTGAACCAGTTATCAGTATCCAACGCTTGAAACTACAAAATTTGTTGAATAATATCACCAGATATCGAATATTTAAAGTGAATTCAAAATTTTTCAACACTAATATTAGCGTTGACGGACTTGATCTCCTTCGGTGAGATCTATAGATTTCTATAAATTTTTCTATAGAAAAATTTTGTCAGCACACGGCTAATATTTATGTTACTTACTTTCAAAGTTCCTTCGGGCCGAGTATTGCTATTTTCACAACTTAATTTAAATGTTGATGTCGTATCTCAAAAACCTCATTTGACAACCTTTCAAGCTCGTAGAGAAACGAGTACCGAACTGGAACGGAAAAAACCTACTCCAAGCTTATTCTCGAAAGCCTAGTCTCGAACCGAGCCTAGACCCTAGTCGATGCGCGATAAAAAGCACTTGTCGACTACCTTTAGTGGTACACAAACGCCGTCACCCTTAAATCTCCTTAAAGATATTTAATAATATGTACTTACCAGGTTCATGGGAAACTAAATAAGGAAGGAATAGGTATCTTGTGATTTTAATCAAAACAAATAAACCAAAAACCTACTTTAATCCATCTTTATTCAAATTAGTGGACATTGTAGTTATAAAAATATTTAGATGCTATTCTGATATTTCCAATTTTAATTTTTAAGTAATTTACATTATGTTTTACGAAGCTTGTGTGGAGGATTAATTTATATACACAATGTTTTTGAATAAATTTAATTGATAAACATTTAATTTTTAAGAAAGCAATTTTAAATATACATACTAAATTAAATAATTTGCTCAATTAAATAAATTGATGCCCGTATTTATCTAATTTAAAA
The DNA here is from genome assembly GCA_036172945.1 of Meloidogyne incognita. NCBI lineage: Eukaryota > Metazoa > Nematoda > Chromadorea > Rhabditida > Meloidogynidae > Meloidogyne > Meloidogyne incognita. Next base: position 1,170,338 of record JARQAC010000035.1, read on the forward strand.
TTTCTTTAATTTTTTAAATGCTAAATATAAGCTTTAGGTACAAAAACAAATGTACCTATATTGTCCTTAACTGCATAAGAATCTGTGAGATTTTCTAATTTTGTAAAATTGTCATTAATATTAAAGAGGCCGATAAAACTGAATCCTCGAGATCCGTAACAGGATTGAATTTTAAAAGTCGAACAAGAGAGATCCCGTGGGGTTAATCCAACGAAGCGTGTTAACGGAGCTGTATCTCGTAAGATCACTTAAGGGCTCAGTTTGTGCTGAACTTTAATATAAATGATTTTCGATTCAGCTCTTTCAGTTGTATGAGAGAAAAATTATCTAATTTTTATGGGGCAAAAAGCAAAACTTAGTTAAATACTTCGATTAAACAATCAGTTAAAAATGTTTAAAAATATGTCAAAAATATTATTTCAAAAAATTTAAACTTGATTTAAAACAAAAACGTTTAAAAGCTAGTTGTTTTAAAATGTCTTTATTGATGGATTTTGCCTAACATATAGAAAGAATTGACGTAAAAACAAGCTGGATACACTTTCCGTTTTATGTGTGTTTTGTTAGAGTGAAAGGAACAGCCAGCTTGTAAATAATAGAAAGAGGGATTAGTTAAATGGACTAACGGAAGTGAAAAGCTTCCATTTTTCTTTATTTAACGTTTATTTTCAAATTTTGGCCCATCTAAGAAATTAAGAAATTTGGGGTTGGCGAATCCTTGAAAATTATGAATATCCTGATAAGATACGAAAATTTTTAGGTATCCGGCTTTATTTCAGAACCGGATACTGATCATTGAGTTTGTAATAGTTGGAGATCCTAAACCAATATTACCTTCAAGCACCAGAAATATCCATTCATTAAGACTCAATACCAAAAATTAGAATTGGTACGATACGAAATTATAGGCTTTTTATAAATTCTTCAGCCATCAACATCCGATTCCCACGAGTTTAGGTCATTACCCGACGCAACTCCCCGAAATGCTATTCCGTTCCCTGAAAAGTTTACCCAGGGGGTCCGGGGATTAACCATACTATGAAGTTAAAAGAATTTAAACAAAAAATTTTTTTATAAAATGATTTAAAAAATAATTTAGAGTACAAAATCAAATTGAATATATTTAATAAAATTCGTAAAATTCTTCAGCAACCAAATGCTTTGAAATATCAAAGCTAAAAGGTTTAGCTTCCAAGTCCTGTCCAAAGTTAGTTTCAACGGAATATCCCGTAATTTGTATAAATGGCTGGTAATAATCATTATTCCCTTCCAATACAATTGCCTTACCTATGTATTAAAAAAATAAATAGTTAACTATCCTTTCAAAAAATTTTAAAAGAAGTAGTTTAAAGAAACAAAGAACACTGATAAATTATCATTTTAAAAGAACACTAATAATTTACTGGTCTAGCGAGAGATTGAAGTAGAATCAATTTAGAATCTACATACTAGTTCCTTACATACCATAACTATCTCTATCTATCATATAATAGCTAAATAGTCCCCAAATTACCATCTAACTTGTTTAACCGTAATAGATTTAATTTCTTACAAATTTGCTTTCCATTTTGAGTGTAGAAAACGTATGGCATTTTATTCTCAAGTCTAGAAGCTGGATAAACAAGACAACACCCAACAACATCTTCATCACTCCAAATGAAATTTTCAAGTTTAAAACTTTGCGGAATATTCTCATTTTGCATATGGTAATGAATAATGCTACTAAGTGGCCACATTTTGATTGTATCGCTGTTATTAACAAGACCAAATAACAAAGATTTCTGATCAGAAGTAAACCCTTCTTCCAATTTAAGTTTGAGTTCAAAGTAAAATAACGAGAAAACATTACAATTGACAGGCTTTTTAAATTGATTTGCAGCCGTTATCATTGGAAATTTGTTAACTAAAATAATGAATTAAAGATTATTAGAGTTTAAAGGCAAAAAGCATATATAAGTATCAATTTTGGAACTACCAGATCCCCGACTGCTAAGAAATTATATACCCTTTCCTTCTGCACATTTAATATATCTAATTGTCCCATCAGTAGTCAATTGAACAAATCCATTTCTTGACTTACAAGTACCATAAGGAGACTCATTATTTACACATTTAGTCCCACAACAAGGATTTTTAGTAGTAACTTTCCATTCGTTATCAATATTTACAAAAGACTAAAAATATTTTTTTGTATTTTTAAATATATGAACTAACCCCTTTTTTAAATGTTGAACTATTTAAATATTTTAATTCAACTTTCATAGAGTCAACCGAATTTTTAGTTGTAACATTCGAATCATCGACCTTTGATAAAATTAAATTAATTTTTTTATTAAGGTTATTAAAATCAAGACATATTTCTACTAATATTTACAGTAACCCTTAACAGAACTTAATTTGTCAAACATTATAGTGAGGATTGAACAAACTATTTAGATTAGAAAAACACGGAAATACACGACCCAGATTCAACTTATAAGGAAACGAGACGTCTCAAAAATTCGGAATTTCTGACGCTTTTGTGCCAGGGATTAAAAATTTCTTGAAAATTCGGGAATTTTTTTATGTTGGCTCATTCCCTGCTTTGTATCCTCAGCATTTTAAATAACTATCGATCATTAAGGCTTCCGAGAATGAGGCTTCCGAGCTTCCGAGTAAGGCTTCCCTGCTTCCGAGAGAATGAGAATCGTTACTACTTCGACAGATACCTTTTTAATTTTTTCAACTTGATCATGATGTAAATTGAAAAATTCATTTCTAAGGTCACCGATCTTCTTATTCAAATCAGTTTGAATATTTAAGAGTTTTGAATGTTGAAGTTTCTTTTCCTCCTAAAATAAAATTAATTCAAAAAATTATTTTAATAATTCAATCACTTTCTCCTTAGCTTTCTCATCAATCAAATTTTGAAGAGTTTTTCCAAATTCCTCAATTTTGGTTAATTGATCTGATCCATTGATATCAAACTGTAAAATTATTATAATATAGGATTTACAGCCTAACTTGAATTTTAAGTACTCTCAAACTTAAATAAAACGTAAGTGCTGCATTCGCTTAATCAAACAAACAATTTGCATTTTCACATGCAAATATAAAGTGACCTATTTCTAAATAAAAAGGTCTCCCGACATTCCCAACCAATTCTTGACTCTTATCTAATCTTTGTTATTCACTTTCTGTTTATATTTTGACCCTTAAATTGTCTCTATAAATATCCCTGCCTTTTACTCATTATTAGAAGAAAAAAAATGCTCATCTAATGCCCTCCCTTGAGTAACATCACTCTCTAAAGTGATCGGACTAAGAAGGTGTTTCTCGGTATACAAGTAATAATTGCCCCTATTTTATCGAAACTAATTTTGAAATATTTAAATAATATTCAATTTTAATATAGAATTTTATGAATCAATAGAAAAAATAAATTATCTGTCTCCAAGCTATTGAAATTCACCACAAACTACCTATATCCGGATACCGATTAATACACCCTCATATTATTCGCAAATAAGGTACAATTTTTCTAATTTGATGTGAACGGTGTGGGGTTGGTAGGAGTTGATGATATCAACAAAATTAGTAAGTACCCTTTCACTTATGTATATTCCATTCCCAAGAGTATACTTAAAATCAAGGTTTGACTGTTATTCATTTTTAATACCTTCGTAATCTTGTTTTCCAAATCTTTACATTTATTATCAGTCTTACGCATAGCTTGATCAAGGCCTTGAATTTTTTGTCCAAAATCTTGGTCAACTTCATTAAGCTTCATTCCAATCGACTGAATAATCCCATTGGTCTGAAATAAATTAAATTTAAAAAATAGTAGGAATTTCTAAAATATGTTGTAGATATGCAAATATGCATGTGAGGGCCGAAGTACGGGGGTTAGCATTAAAAACTGGGTTCTAAAAAGTAAGGACAAACTTAAAAACATTATTTGGACTTTTGACTTGAAGGCATATCCACAAACATAGTATGGTTTGGAGTACCTTAATAATGATAAAATTACCTTCATATTAGCTTGATTAATATTTTGTCTTATCGTTAACATTTCCTCATAATTTCTTGTTATAGTTCCTTGCAAAGAAACAATAAGTTCATCTTTTTGTTGAATAATTTGTTTTAAAGAAGCAAATTCTTTAGAATTTTCATTCTTTATTTGCTGGATTTTTGTCTCCGTAGAACGAGATATATCAGTAAACTAAACCAGAATGGATGATTAAATAGGTATAATTAAATTACAGACTTTTTCCTCAATTATTTTAAGAAGAATTTGTCGCATTCTAGGTTCATCTTGATCTCGGTGCTTCTAAATTTTGGCACATATTAAAAATGTTTATGTATAAATTTGTAAAATTATATGTGAAGTAGTACCCATAAAAATTATCCACTAAAGATTCTTAACCCGCCATCGCTCCGTACTTAATATGTAAAAAAAGTGAGATACTATCTAAGCTCTCCTGCCGTTCTATATGAATCAGGTCTGATAGTTGCTAGAGCTGTCCGAGACTCTTGGTCTTGAGTCTTGGCTCAAGACTTTTCTTGGGTTTTTTTCGGTCTTGGTCTTGGGGTAAAGTCTTGGTCTTGGTCTCGACTTTTTTAGGCTTATCTAAACTTACATCCCTAAGGATTGAACTTTTTTTAGTTTCCTTATTTTATTTCCAAAATGGAAGAAATCTGGCCTCATACCCTTCTAAAATTCTCAAAATTTTCGCCTGCGGCGCAGGAAAAGGGAGAATTCTGGCTTCTTGGCCTTCAAAATTCGCAAAATTTTCGCCTGCGGCGCAGGAAAAGGGAGAATTCTGGCTTCTTGGCCTTCAAAATTCGCAAAATTTTCGCCTGCGGCGCTTGAAAAAGAAGAATTCTGGCTTAGAATCTTCCAAAATTCTCAAAATTTTCGCCTGCGGCTCTAAAAGGGAGGATGTTACTAGCGTATTATTATAGATAGCTACGAACAGGATGAAGTACGGGATTTTATTCAGTCCGCGCCCTATTTTAGTGGTTTGGAGATGGTCACCCTGTGTGGATCAGACAAGAGTAAACTTAATAACTAAATTGCCAACTATATATCCGGAAATTTCCGGTTCGGATATCGGAAACTTTAGTCAAGAGAATACGAGAGGAAATCCCGATTGGAGGAAATAGTCACTTCCTTTAAGCACACTGAGGGTGCTTAAAGGAAGTGACTAAAGGAAGTGACTAGGAACTGGAACTACGGAACTAGTAAATGTCTGGAACTAGCTTTAGAACTAGTTCTGGAACTAGTTCTTGGAGGTATATTTTTGACAAAATTATCGCTCAATATCATTTTAATCTACCCAAATACTCTGAAATAATATATTTCATTGATTTTCCACACGGATAAATTCCCCAAAATTTTTTGAATTTCGGATAAATGCCTTGAATTTCGCATAGATTTTTCGAAATTATAGGCGAATGTGCTGGATTTGACTGTGATCATGTCAAAATAACAAAAAATAAACCGAAAATTTGACTTATGGAACCTAAAAATTGTCTTGAGTCTTGATAATTTTTGGTCTTGAGTCTTGGGGGCAAGTCTTGGTCTTGGGTCTTGGTGTCTAGTCTTGGTCTTGGGTCTTGGTCTTGAGTCTTGGAAAATTTTCGGTCTCGGACAGCCCTAATAGTTGCTAATTCATAGCAGGGATGTAACTGTTGAAAAAAAATTCGGGCTGGCTTTCGAAATTTTCGGCGAGTCTGGTTTCGAAAAGTCCTGACTTCAGTTTCAGGTAACCCGTGCTTTCTCTGATTCAGTGTTTTTGAAGGCTTTGTATAATAATTCTAGTTATAATTTAGACCTTATTCTCCCAATCTTTCCAGAACTGGTCCTGGAAGTAAGCTTGGTATCCTAGCGAAAAAATAAATAAACGAAGGCTAGTTTAATAAATTCAAGAATCAAAAAAAATTTACTAAATTTAATCAACACCTTAAGTTTTCTCGAGAATTACCGTATATCCCTCCCCAGAAAATCTTTCTCTAATAAACTTACATTCTTAACTTCCTTCTCAAGCAACAATATTTTCTCTTCGAGCTCAATAATTTTTAGTTCAAGTTCATCCTTATTATCCTTCTTTCCCATATTCTTTTCAATTTCTAATAATCTACTTTGAACTCCCAAAACATTACTTCCTTGTTGAAGTACCAATTCCTTCAATTCATTCACTTCCTTCAATTCCGCCTCTTTTAATTCCATCATTTCCTTGAGTTTAAAATAAATTAAATTTGTTTAAATTCAATTACCTTCAAATTCATTTTCCAGACAAATCCTTCTTTTAAAAACAAATTATAACTAAATTAATAAATTATGGTAGAATGAGACCAAAAGTTAATCCTCGAGTGAGGATATCGCAATTAACTCTGAGAAATTCGAGAGATCTTAAAATATTTTTATCTTGTTTTAAAGTAAAATTATTTATTGAATAATAATTTTTATTTTAGTTAAAAATATCAAAGTAAAAAAACAATTTTATGCCAAAACTAGAGACCGGCGCGGGATCCAGCAAATACAATTTCCCCGTTCTCTATTCAAAATTCCCCGTTTATGTATAGGTATTTTACATTAATTTATATAAATTTTATCCTAGAATATTCCCAATTCTTGCCATAATAAAAAATCTCATTTCGGTCTCAAGCTACCTAGTTTACTTTACTTGCAATTGTTCAAAGAAATTCAATTTTAGCAAGAGAAAATAATAAAATTTAGTAAATGATTGAGCTTGGTTCTAAAATAGATATAAAATTTTAAAATTATTTTAATATTAATTAAACAATAATAAATTAATTTTTGGAGAATTTTGTGGAAAATCAGCAAAAAGTAACAAATGAATGCAGCAAAACATCATACTACCACATAAATACATCTCCAACTTCTCTCCCTTTCCAAAAAAAGTAGGGCAAAATTACGCCTTTATTCTTCCAATTTAGGCAGACAGACATTGCCTTAAAAGAATTTAGTAAAGGTTAGGTCACAGCGTCTATTTTTAAATATTATCAAATTCAAAGCATTCAATTTGCGACGAGCAATTAATTATTTGAATTGTTAAGAAATATTTTATTTCATATCTTTTTTTGTTAAGGGGAAAAGCGTGATTGCGATGACGAAAATAAATTTTAAGTTAGTTCCGTTGGTTTTATATTGAAATATGTCGATATCTGGCTTCTTTTTCCAGTCATTTTTTTTAATCTCATGTTTCGAATCCCATTAACTCTAACAAGGAGTTCATCAGCAAACATCTGCCGAATTACGTCACTATTAGCTTTTCCGCTTTCATTTTTCGTTTCCTGTCGATTTGAATTTACTTCTCAAAATTTTGCAAAAAATTTTTATGTATTTCATTAGCTTAGTGACTGAAAACCTAAGACTGATTTTTAAGAAGATAGAGAATCTGTTAGTACATTTATTTGATATGTATTATTGGATATGTATATATGTATTATTTAATTTTATTAAATTTAGCAAATTTATCTGAAATTTTATTTAAAAAATTAACTAAAAAATCCACAACAAGTTTAAATTTTAATTATTTTTTAATTTTTTTCTTGAAATCTTAAACTCAACAACCAGTCACATTAAGAATCATATCAATAATAGAATGATTCGTGATATTATAATCACCAATTTTATGTCCAACTTCCAGCATTTGCCCTCTGTAGGTCTGAAAAAAGTTGTTTTAGCTTACATGATTAGTATTTATGCATACAAGTAGCTTCCAAAATATTTTAATATCAAAGAATGAAAAGATATATGTAAAAAATAGGATTGATAGTAGTGTTCGGGGTAATAGTTAAGTTTGTGTTTCCCCTTTTTTTCTTTCGGCTGTAGTGTAGTGTACCGAGGTAAAAGTTCGGGACATGGCATGTCATTCGATTCGTCTCGACGAGCTGGGTCGATGGTACCACTCCCAATTTCAGGAAATGATTCTGGACCGAGTTATATTATACCAAAATCGACCTTACTCCCCCATGGTTTTTCAATATTTCGGGACCTATAACTCGGTCCATAATCATTTTCTGAAATTGGGAGTGGTACCGTTCGACTCAGCTCATCGGGACGAATCGAATGACATATGTCACGTCCCGAACATTTACCTCGGTACACTACAATACAGCCAAAAGTAAAAAAAGGGGAAACACAAACTTAACTATTACCGTGTTCGGCACGAGACGATATATCGACGATATTTTTCGAGATATCGCGAGATTTTTTTCGAGATTATCGATCTCGATCTCGTCTCGATCAATTTTGGGAAAAATCGAGATTTTTTCGATTCGAGATTTTTCGATAATCTCGATCGCGATCTCGAAGAATCGCAAATGCCGAACACTAATTGATAGCGACAGGTTATTAACAGGTAAAAAAGTTCTGGTGAAACCGACAATATTCGGGTACCCCCCCCCCCCCCCCACAGTAACCCTGTTTACGGGTTTGAATTCTAATTAAATATAGGTTTTGGGGTTTGTTTTATAATAAATTTTAAATGATTTTTAAAAACTACAAATTACAAACCAATCTATATGAACACCTAGTAATGCCTGTTTTGAATTCAATCATAGCCTTGAGTATCTCAACATTATCTGTTTCTTTCACGTCGTACACACACTGTTGACATTCAAAATCTCGAATAATTACTTGCATTTTGTTTAATATTTATTTTTCAGATAATCTAAAGACTTTTTGGAAGATTTTTTGATTAAATTTAGCTGTTTTAATCTTAAAATTATTCTCTCTTTATCAAATATAAAAAATATAGCTTAAATATTCGGGCATTACTGAAGAACTTTGAGGGTCTTTTATTATCAAATTTACATTAATTAGTAAATATGTTATAAAAATTTTAAAAATGTACGAAAATTGAGAGTTAAAAATGGACGGGTTTCAAAACATTTTTTATAAATATAACATTTATTTATCTACTAAATGAAGCATTGAAGTGAACCATTCATTACAAATTATGAATAAAATTACTGTTAGTGAAAAAAAACTTTACTAATAATATTTTTACGATAAGAGGAATTAATGTTTGCCGCTTTATATTTTATAAAAAGTTAATACATAAATTGTAGTTTTTCCCAACAAACTTTTATGGGTTAAGCAATGTTCATAAATTATAAATGTTTTTGCCTTCTGAATGCAACATTTAAGTTGTGAAATAAATTATATGTTATTTTTTCTGACCATTTTCACATTTTTTTGTGTGAAAAATATGGTATTTATATAAACTGGGCGTTACATTTTTGCCTACAAAAATGTAGTATAAGGAATTGAACTTAATTCTATTCCTATAATCATTTTATTAAACCAATAGTTTAAAATTTTTTTTTACTTATTTTTGTCTTATCCAACAATACATAATTACAAAATCTTATAGTTCTATTATTATTTAAGTTTAATTTTTAAATTTTATTTTGAGAGATTATTTAATTTTTATATACCAAGTTGGGTACTTTCCTGTTATGACGCAACACATTTAATTTTTTTTAAAAACCTAAAAATGCTCAATACAGTTAACTAGGCGGCATAAATGCAATTATCTGGTCTAAAATTTTATCAAAAGTGTCTATTTCTCTGTTTTTGCATTCTTCGCGCCACAGGAACTCGCATAAGTATGAGTCTAACATCTGCCGATGAGTTCCATGTTGTTTCTTATTGCGAGCCTTTGCAGAACGCCATGTGCGTTCTATGGTTTGCGTGTGAGCACCAGACACAGGATCAATGAAGTTGACACTATGGTTTACGCGCAGGTGGCTGAGTTGAATGACAACAAAATCACCGTGATTAGACATGGTTTGACAGAGTTATGACGTGAAATAGAACTATATCTGAATCAACGACTCATGCAATAACTTTGTCAAATCTTGTCATTCGACTCAGCTCGACGAGAACTTTCGAATGAGTTATCATTTGTATAAACTTTCGCCCCTACGGTTTTTCAATATTCAGAGGTTTACAAAAAACCTTTTTGTACACAAATAAAAATCCGGATTCTAGTGTTTATAACGACAAGTATGTAAGGTGCGTTTCAAAATTATGGGCGCACCCGAAATTTCATGAGTTCTATCTCTTTTTTAATATCTCTCTTTAGTATTTCCGTCTAGTCGGTTCGTTTATTATTAAAAAGAAGGGAAAACAAAAATCAGAAAGAAAACTAAAAAAGAAAAAAAGATATGGCCAGATTTTCAAAAAAGTGGTGTTTCAAAATTATGGGCGCACTTCCGGTTCATCCTGTTATACGGCAGCTAAAATTCCCTAAAAATTTCTGTGAAGTTATCTACCAATATGTGATAAAATAGCAAAAGAACGAAGTTGAAAACTGCCTTGATCACTGAGTTCTCGAGCTTCCGTTTTCAACGGGAAATGGGGGTACAGTACTTCATAAAATATCTTAGACCCCTTAAAGTAGGTGTAAAATCTTTCTTTTATACTTGTCAAATAGCCAATGTAATTTGCTATGAGATAGAGAAGGGCCCATCCTTCTAAAAAATTTGTACGGATCAGCGCTCAGGCTAGAAGAACTGCTGCCCAGAAATAGCCTAAAAATGCACTGTTTTTGGCTATCGTTTTCTATAGCCTGAGCGCTGATCCGTACAAATTTTTTAGAAGGATGGGCCCTTCTCTATCTCATAGCAAATTACATTGGCTATTTGACAAGTATAAAAGAAAGATTTTACACCTACTTTAAGGGGTCTAAAATATTTTATGAAGTACTGTACCCCCATTTCCCGTTTAAAACGGAAGCTCGAGAACTCAGTGATCAAGGCAGTTTTCAACTTCGTTCTTTTGCTATTTTATCACATATTGGTAGATAACTTCACAGAAATTTTTAGGGAATTTTAGCTGCCGTATAACAGGATAAACCGGAAGTGCGCCCATAATTTTGAAACACCACTTTTTTGAAAATCTGGCCATATCTTTTTTTCTTTTTTAGTTTTCTTTCTGATTTTTGTTTTCCCTTCTTTTTAATAATAAACGAACCGACTAGACGGAAATACTAAAGAGAGATATTAAAAAAGAGATAGAACTCATGAAATTTCGGGTGCGCCCATAATTTTGAAACGCACCTTAAATACATATTATCTTCAATTTCTTATTACTAACCAGGAATAACGATATAAGACAGTAATAAAAAGATATCTTTATCATGATTCGAATACTTTAAACAATTAACAAAATTAACTTTATTCAAAAAAGTTTTATTTTAAAGTAAAAACTAGGGTTGTTGGCAACCGGTTATTAACCGGTACCCCCGATTTTCGGTTTTGACCGGTTTACGACCCCCGGTTTTCGGTTCCGGTTTTTTCGCCAAAAACACCGGTTTTCGGTTCCGGTTCGGTTAACCGACCGCCAACAACCCTAGTAAAAACAATGAATTAATTAGCTTTAGGAAAAATAAGTCGTAATAAGTCGTAATTTATTCGAAACAATTGTTTTAACTCCTCCTTTTGTCAACAACAAATGTTTCATTCCTTCTTTCGTAATGAATGGAAACATTTCAACTAATTGATTTAAATCCTTTTCTTAAAAATTAAATTTAAAAAATTTTAATTAGAATTTTTATTTTTTTAATTTAAATTTTGAAAAATGGCAACAAAATTACCAATATAATTCTTATTTTTTTCAAAAAATCTTTTCTTTTTCTCGAAGATGTTTTAGAATCAAGAGTACTAACAAATTAGTTTTTTGTTGAATTGGTTAAGGAACAGAGTGGTCGAAATTTAGGTGTCCGAAACTTCGGACGAGATTTCGGCACACCCCTGTTACACCTACCCATGCTAACCTAACCCTAATACATACATATAATTATTAATTTCAACATTTATAAAGTTTTTAGAATTATTTATAAATAATCTTACCAAAATCAGAATATTTATAAATCTTATGTTTTGAAAAATCATAAGCAAAAGGATTAGATTTCAAATCCTTCCCAAAGTTTGTTTCTACAGAAAAACACTTTAAGTGAATAAATGGTCTATAATCATCGCTATTTTCATTCAGCATTATTGTTTTGCCTTTAAAAAATTTTAGTTTATAGGTAATATGAAGTTTCGTGCCCCATTTCTATTTTTTCTTAGAATGTATGATGTATTCATTGACGGAGGGGTACTTGATTCACAATCATCTTTACATTTTTTTGGCATCAAGTTTCTCCTTATCTATTATTTTGCCAACGCTAAGGATAAATTTATCATTTTGAAGCACAGAATTCATGCAAGAAATCATGTGAAATTGAGGAAAGAAGGAATTCTTACCATTATGACATTCTAAGAGAAAGTAACATGGCGGAGGGGTACTAGAAACTTAGGGGTACTTAAATTTTTGAAAAATATTAAAATTGTTATTAACCAATTTTTTTCCCATTATGAGTAAAGAAAATATAAGGGCGGTCATCAATAGAAGATGGTGGATAAACTAGTCCACAACCAACAATATCATTACTATTCCAAATTGTTTTAAGACAAACGCGACAATCTAGTGCATCTTTGTTTTGAACATTAAAACTGATTGTTTTAGAAGTAATATCTAATTTCACAAAATTATTTTTAGAATTTTTAAGGCCGAAAACAAGGCTTCTAAGATTATCAATATTTTTCTCTTCTTTAATTTTATATTTTATTTCAAAATAAAATATTGAATAGTCAAGACAATCCTTTGGTTTGTTAAATGAATTTTCAGCATTAATTGAAGTTAACATATTGGTTACTTTATTAAATTAAAAAATATTTTAAAATTAATTTTAGAATTCGAACCATTTCATAATGCTGGGCAAGTATCTTATTTTTCTTTCCTAGCTGGCCCGGGCCGGATTTTTTATAGTTTCCTGGCTAAAACCTCCAAAATCCTAAAAACCCTATTTTTACCAGAATACCATGGTTCTGGGCTATCAGACCCGGAAAACCGGTCCCGGCCCGGGTTCGAACTAATTAATATTTACCATAACTATCATCCTTCTTTACATATTCAATATATTCAATATTTTCATCATTAATTAAACTAACAAATCCACTTCCCTTAATACAATTACCAATAGGTTTCTCTGTGGTTATACAATTAGCTTCACAACATTTTCCTTCAATTTCTTTCCATTTATTTGCAATTTGAACAAATGACTTGAAAATTAAAAATAACCTATATATGTATTTAAAGAACTAGGGTTGTTGGCGACCGATTATTAGCTGGTACTTCCGGTTTTCGGTTCCGGATTTCTTACTGACCGAAGGTAGTTGTTAACCGTGATCTGTTTTTGGCTAAACTATTCATCCAGATATATTTTGTCGCTTATATATATACCGTAAATGTTCTAATTGAAGCACAGTCTCTAATAGAAGCACACCCTACGAGAGAATCGAAAAATAGAAGGCCTCAATTAGACATTTTGTCCCATTCAAACAATTTTGGATAATATTCTACACATCAGGGCAGAATAATTTAAAACTTTCAACAATTTGAGAAATTAGGGATATTCGAGAGATAAAGCGGGATGATTTTGAATATTAGGAGAATAGGTGGATTAAAGGATGTGATGATAGGGAAATTAAGAAAATAGGAATTAATCAAGGGATTTGGGATGAATAATACTGATTAAGAGGAGTTGGGGTACTGCCGAGTGATTCGTAGGTCCGATATCGATTCGATACCCACAGATCTCCTGATAACCTCCAGTAACCCACATTTCCATTTTCAGCACCGCAGTCAAAAATTTTAAGAATTTTAGGACTCAATTAAAATTTTTGCATTGTTTTTCGCTTAGATGATATTTAAAGATAAATTATTAAAACAGAATAAAAAGAAAAGGAAGGATATTTTAGCGACAAGATATGAGGATTTCAAATGTCCAAAAACTCCCAAATATTTCTGTCAATAGGGGGTGTATTTTTAAAACCAAACAGGTCTGTTTTGGTAACCAGTTTTCGGTTCCGCCAACAACACTATAATTAACCAATTGTTTATCCAAATTATTTATTCGTTCCAATTCTTCAGTTAATTCTCCAAAATTTTTGTTGGTTGATTCTTCCATCTTTTATAGACAAAAATACATTAAATGGATTAATTTTCTATTGGGGCAATATTGTCGTTGTGGTTAAAATTAGGTATGTAACATTATGTCTCTATATTTACGTAAACCCCATGTCAAAATTATTTAAAAATCCAATGGTCGAAGAATTATGCTTATGTGGATAAATAATTCAACAACTATATGTGGGATATTACCGGTTTTTTCATTTATAATCGTAAAGGGAATATATAAAGTAAAATACTATAAGTTGCGTTCTTGCGTTATTTGCGTTAAATTTTGGCCTTGCGTTGCGTTTTACGTTTTTGGTAATTGTCTCTTGCGCCCGCCCCTGGTACGAACCAAAGAATTACCTAGAATTTTTTAAGTTACCTGTTTAACTTTATTTTCTAAATAAATTATTTTCTCATCTTTCTGCTCAATAATTCCTTTCAAAACAGAATTTTGTTTAGAATTTTCAATTTTAATTTCATCAATCATTTGTTGAAAAGTTTGTTTTAATTCTTCAACATTTATTTGATTTTCTTGCTTGAATTTTATCAAAAAAGAATTAAAATTTAAACAATAAACTACCACCTTCTCAAAAACATTTTTATTCTCCATTTCATTCTCTTGTTTTAAATCACCTTTAGATTGCTGAAATTTTTAAATAAAATTTTTAAAAAATTTTATTTTTATTTTACAATTAATTCATAATCAGAATCGGAAGATATGTCTTCTTTCATTACTTGGTTAAGTTTTACTTTAAAAAATCCAAAAATTTTATGTTACGAAAGTAGACTCCCTCTAAAATGAACACCGAGGTATCTAAAACTTGAATGATTTCGTTAAATATTTTTTTTAAATTATATTTTTATTTAAAAAATTTTTAAACGAGTATAGATAGACTTAAACTTTATTGAAATACTTATAAAAATATAAAATAAGTTAATTATTAAATAATTTTTGTAAATAGACACGCCTAGTTTACAGTAGAAATAAAAAAAATTTTTTTTCTACATAATTTTATATATGTATATTCCCAGACAAAAAGTAATTGCTTTTATTTTCTAATAAGGATAAAATAAAAAAAAACAAAAACAGGACGGAGGCAAACCTCTAAAATATCAAAAAAAGCATCTTGCTCCTTTTTAGGTAGATAAAATAAGAAAAAAGGGTCAGATAAAAGACAATTTTACCTTTATTTTAACTGTAATGGAGTAATACAAGTTAAAGAAAAATGTCCAAGTTTGCCCAAGTTAAAAAGTACTTAGTTTGTAAAGTTTTATGTAAGAATAATTTTGAAAAACAATAAATATTTAATATCTCGTGTCTCGTGAAATCTCGTATTTTTTGAGAGATCTCGTAGCTCGTTTTATCTTGTGTTTCGTATTTTGTGCCACGAGCTGCACCCCTGGTCAGGGATCAACCCAGAGTATCGACACCCAAAGTATCGACACCCAGAGTATCGACGCCCAAAGTATCGAATGACCCAAAGTATCGACACCCAGAATGACGAATTACCCAAAGTATCGAAAATTTTTAAATTTTATAACAAAACATTGGGAGGTTATCTTAATGCCGGAACAAACTTCAATTCGTTGAATTTATCAGTAAGTGAGTGATCAGTGACTAAGTGATCAATAGTGTGAGTGATCAACCTAGTAAGTGATCAACCGAGAGTGATCAATCAGGTGAGTGATCAACAGTCTGTTTAGAAACAAAATAATCTTCGGAAATCCGATATACAAAGTCGGAAAAAGTTAAGAAATATCGAAATCGAAAATATTTTTAAAAATTTTCGAAGAAGAAAACCGAGTGATGATCAACCGTAAGAGTGATCAAACGAGTGATAAACAACACCGGTATCTATCACCTTAGTGATCAATATTGAATGACCCAAAGTTTCGAATGACCCCAAGATTAAGTGATCAATCAAATTTTTCAATTGATCTATCAGTTGATCAGTTGAAAAATTTGGTCAAAATAAGCTTCCCCGTCATTGGAAAAACTTTCCGATATCTTATAATAAAATTTAAAAATTTTCGATACTTTGGGTAATTCGTCATTCTGGGTTTCGATACTTTGGGTCATCCGATACTTTGGGTGTCGATACTCTGGGTGTCGATACTTTGGGTGTCGATACTCTGGGGTGGACTCCCCTGGTCAGTACCTCTTCATCGAGATCTCATTTGCGGCACGCGTCATTGGAACAACTTCCCCCGTTGTTATAAATACAACGTTTCCCATCATTTGAACAACTTACCCTGCCGATTCAGCTCGTTGAGGTGCATCGAATCATACCGAGGCGTCCCGGATTCGACAAATTCGAACGAAGTTATAGCTATGCTGCACGATGGCCTGCTCCCATTGATTCGACGGGGGATATTGCTTAAGAACTGGAGATAAATAAAGTAAATAAATCTCTCAACAAAAGCAACTTTATTTAAAAACGTTATCTTGAAGTAAAAACAACGAATTAATTATTTTTAGGAAAAATATCATTTAAATCTTCAGAAACAATTTTTTTAATTCCTCCAGATGCCAACAATATTTGTTTAATTCCTTCTTTAGTAATTAGTGGAAACATTTCAATTAATTCATTTAAATCTTTTTCTTAAATTATGGAAATTAATGTTTCTTTTAAATAAAAATTTTAGAAATAAAATTGACTATTAATGTCTATTGCAATTAGGGTTGCCGTTCTCGAATAGGGCCGACGTTCGAGTCATTTTTTCGGGCCGGACCGGTTGAGTTTTTTCGGGCCAAAGATCGAAGTCCGAGTCGATCTTTCGAACAGAACTGGGACCCCAATCCTAATCAATCGTTATTCGAATTTTAGGTTGAAAGGTTTGATTTGTAAGGTGAAAATGGTTGATTTCTTCCTTTTTTAGCGCCGCAGGCGAAAATTTTGAGAATTTTGGAGGCAAAGAAGCCAGACTTCTGCCATTTTTGTATATTATTATTATCGAGTCTTTTTCGAATCGGCCCTTATTTTTAACGAGACGTGACAATCGAGTCTTTTTCGGGCCAAAAATCGAAGCCCGTTTCTATCTTTCAAACCGAACCGGGCCGGCAACCCTAATATTTTAATCTTGGAACATAATCATGATCAACTTTTTTATAATTATTTAAATATAATTTACCAAAATCAGAATATTTATGAATTTTATGTTTTGAAAAATCAAAAGCAAAAGGCTTTGCTTTCAAATCTTTCCCAAAATTTGTTTCTACTGAACAACACTGTATTCGTATATATGGTTTATAACCATCACAATTGTCATTCAACAGTATTGGGTTGCCTTTAAAAATTAAATTTAGGAAAATATTCTTTAAATTTTGATAATTTTACGTCATGTCATGTTCACTCAAATTCTTTTTTAATTTCCTTCACTCATTTTTTTTATAAAAGCGCAAATGGTCCAAGTTATTTTGTCTTTTACTTACTTGACCCACAGAGTCTGGGGCCGTCCTTACCCTATTCCTCGAAATTTCTGAAAGTTATAGCCAAATGTTTAAAATTTCAGAAAAAGGATATAACTTTAAGAAATTTCGAGTTAAGGGTACATGAAGAAAACTGTTACGAAATTTAACCGCAAATCCATCCGCCCATTCAAAATGTAAAGAAAAATCCAAATTTTTTTGACTGGACGCATAAAGTGTGATTGGACGTATAAATGTCGATTGGACGTATACTGTGTAATAAAGCCATCTTTATTGTCACCCTCTATAAAGGAGAAGTACAAAAAATTTTAATACCAATTTGTTTTCCATTATGAGTAAAGAAAATATAAGAAAAGTCGTTAGTATTAGATGGTGGATAAACTAATCCACACCCAAAAATATCATTGTTGTTCCAAAGAATATTTTTAAGTCTGAGGCAACCTTCTTGATTCTTTTGATTTTGAACATTAAACCAGATATCTTTAGAAATATCTGTTTCAAAATCTAATCTGGCATAATTATTGCTGGAATTTTCAAGCGCGACATTAATTTTTCTATAATTAATTTTCTCTTCTTGAATTTTGCTAATATATTTAACTTCAAAATAAAATAAGGTATAGGTAGAACTGTCCTTTGGTTTGTTAAATGAGTTTTCAGCATAAATGGTAGTTGAATTATCAAATCCTTTATTAAATTTTAAAATTTATTATTTGTTTAAAGAATATTTGTTAAAGAATAATTTCAAGAATAACCATAACAATTATCATCCCTCTTAGCATCAATATATTCAATATTTTCATCATCAATTATATTAGCAAATCCATTTCCCTTAACACAATTACCAACAGGTTTTTCTGTATTGATACATTTAGCTTCACAACAATCTTCCGTAAACCAAAGAGCCTCACTACTCTTTTCTTTAATTTCTTTCCATTTATTTGCAACTTGAACAAAACACAATTGTTTATCCAAATTATTTATTTGTTCCAATTCTTTAGTCAATTTACCAAACTTTTTGTCAGTTGATTCTTCCATCTTTTATAAATTTAAATATATTAAACTGTTTGGAGGCTTAGGGATATCTGGAAAAACACTCCAAATCTTCTTATAGTCCATCCCGGTCCCTTGAAAACTTTTTGGAAAAACTTTTGAAATAAAAGAAAACCTTTTGAACCTATGGGCTTAATTAGTGTTAGGCACAGCCGGTATCGTTACTTTGCGTTAACGTACAGTAAAGTATTGAAATGTCAGTACTAATCTTTACAGGTAACTTTCGGTATTATCGTTATCAAAAAACATATTACTTTTAACCACTTCCCTTTTCCCCGTGTTCCTGACCATTATGGTCTTTTTCGCTCATAATCCAAAAAATCTTACTGCCCAAAATTCTGTATAATTTTCAGGAAATTTTGTTCCTAATTCATTACAAATTTTATTTTTCTCCTACGACTCGGACCCCACCACGGAGCTCAACAGCCCTCGAGCTCAACAGAATCAGGCAAAAATTTTCTTACATTTTCTTAAAATTACCTGTTTAACTTTATTTTCTAAGCAAACTATTTTTTCATTTTTCTGCTCAATAATTCCTTTCAAAACAGAATTTTGTTTAGAATTTTCAATTTTTAATTCATCAATCATTTGTTGAAAAGTTTGTTTTAATTCTTCAACATTTATTTGATTTTCTTGCTTGAATTTTATCAAAAAAAATTAAAATTTAAATTATTTTTTAAACAACACCTTCTCAAAAACATTTTTATTCTCCATTTCATTCTCTTGTTCTAAATCACCTTTAGATTGCTAAAAATTTTAAAATAAAATTTTTAAAAAATTTTATTTTTATTTTACAATTAATTCATAATCAGAATCGGAAGATATGTCTTCTTTCATCTTACTTAATTAAGCAAAGTTAGATTTTAACAATCTAAAAAAAATATATCAGAAACTGAGTATACAAAACTTGAATAATTTCCTAAATTATTTTATGGAAATTACTAAATTTTTATTAAATAAATTATTTATATAAGTAAACTAAAACTTCATTAAAATGAAAAAAAATATAAATAAGGTTCCTCTTAAATAATTTCTTGTAAATATACACGCCTAGTTTACAGTAGAAATATTTAAAAATATTTTTTTTATTTTTTATAATTTCCCAGACAGAAAATAAATCCTTCATCGGATTTTCATCCTCATCTCTTAAATCATTAGGCTATTTCCTTTCACAAAATGCGCGGAATTTTACAGGGAAAGAAAAAAAATAATTTTTTATGGAAAAGCAATTTTACGATAAAATATTTTAAGGCAATAAAACCGTCAGAACTGCTTGCATTGAGTGTCCTGTCTGGAGCCTTGTTTTTTTAATTTTTCTCTTATTAAAAATTATGGCGCAAAGCAAATAGTACTTATAATGTCTGGGAAATTATAAAAAATAAAAAAAAATTTTTAAATATTTCTACTGTAAACTAGGCGTGTATATTTACAAGAAATTATTTAAGAGGAACCTTATTTATATTTTTTTTCATTTTAATGAAGTTTTAGTTTACTTATATAAATAATTTATTTAATAAAAATTTAGTAATTTTCATAAAATATTTTAGGAAATTATTCAAGTTTTGTATACTCAGTTTCTGATATATTTTTTTAGATTTTTAAAATCTAACTTTGCTTAATTAAGTAAAATGAAAGAAGACATATCTTCCGATTCTGATTATGAATTAATTGTAAAATAAAAATTAAATTTTTTAAAAATTTTATTTAAAAATTTTCAGCAACCTAAAGGAGATTTAAAACAAGAGAATGAAATGGAGAATAAAAATGTTTTTGAAAAGGTGGTGTTTAAAAAATAATTTAAAATTTTAATTTTTTAATAAAATTCAAGCAAGAAAATCAAATAAATGTTGAAGAATTAAAACAAACTTTTCAACAAATGATTGATGAAATTAAAATTGAAAATTCTAAACAAAATTCTGTTTTGAAAGGAATTATTGAGCAGAAAAATGAGAAAATAAATTGTTTAGAAAATAAAGTTAAACAGGTGTAGAAAGTAAATTTAAATAACAAAAATTAAAAAGGAGACAACCAGTGATGGAAAACTTCCAAAATTTCTCTGGAACCGGTTCCGGGTCCGGAACCGCTTTATTAATTTTGGCGGTTCCGGTTCTGGAACCGCCCGGTTCCGGAACCGGAACTGGAACCTTTCCATCACTGGAGACAACCCATCAACGTAGTTCTTTTAAGTAATAGTTCTTTTGTACGGACACGATATCGGGGTAATCTTCTAGTTTACTGTTCCCTAGAAAAAAATTTAGCAAGAAGTGATTCCTTCATCGGATTTTAACCCTCATCTCTTAAAGCATTAGGCTTGCTAACTCCGGTAAAATTCCGAAACTATCTGGAGTCCAGTTAGTATTTTTCTCCCCTCTTTTTTACAATCGCAAGATGGCCGATTTTTATGTAACCGTAGCATTAATATTTAAATTCATATAAAAGATGGAAGGATCAACTGACAAAAAAGTTGGTGAAAAAGCTGAAGAATTGGAACAAATAAATAATTTGGATAACCAATTATGTTTTGTTCAAGTTGCAAATAAATGGAAGGAAATTAAAGAAAAGAGTAAAGAAGCTCCTTGGGTTACGGAAGATTGTTGTGAAGCTAAATGTATAAATACAGAAAACCCTGTTGGTAATTGTGTTAAGGGAAATGGATTTGCTAATATAATTGATGATGAAAATATTGAATATATTGATGCTAAAAGGGATGATAATTGTTATGGTTATTCTTTTATTAATTTTTAATTTTGGGGTAAACCCTGAA
The DNA here is from genome assembly GCA_036172945.1 of Meloidogyne incognita. Classification (NCBI taxonomy): domain Eukaryota; kingdom Metazoa; phylum Nematoda; class Chromadorea; order Rhabditida; family Meloidogynidae; genus Meloidogyne; species Meloidogyne incognita. Next base: position 1,191,602 of record JARQAC010000035.1, read on the forward strand.
GACATGCACTCCGAACACCTAGACATTAATATACAACTTGAAGACCTATTGCCCTAAAACCTACAACTTTTCAATTGAGAATCGAGATATTTAGAGAGATTAACTGGTTAAGTACCATGCACTATGGAGATGTATACTCATTTCTTTATTTTAGGCATCTGGTGTGGTACATATCAGGGATCTAGCCGACATAAAAATCCAATTCCCGATTTTCTGGAATCGGGAATTCTCGATTTTTTTCAACTCCCGTTTTTCGGGAATCGGGTCGGCTAGATCCCTGGTACATATTGTGAGCGTGTACCATAACTCTGAGTGAGTAGATCACTATTCAGTGTTAATCTGATTGAGGTTTAGGTCTTCTACGTGGTGTATGTCTTCGGGGGTAACTGGTAAAATTAATTTTTTTAATTTAATAAAGGACATGATAATTCATCTACAATTTATGCTGAAAATTTATTTACTAAACCAAAAGACAGTTCAAACTATTCCTTATTTTATTTTGAAGTTAAATATATTAGCAAAATTAAAGAAGAGCATATTAATTATAGAAAAATTAATATCGGCCTTGAAAATTCAAAGAATAGTTATGCCAGATTAGAGTTCAATATACATGGTAGTAAAAATATCTGGTTTAATGCTCGAAATCAAAAGTATCAAGATGGTGTCCTTAGACTTAAAAATATTCTTTGGAACAACAATGATATTTTCGGATGTGGATTAGTTTATCCACCATCTACTACTAACGACTTTTCTTATATTTTCTTTACTCATAATGGAAAACAAATTGGTATTAAAATTTTTACTTCTCGTTATACATATAACCGAGAATTATTTTTTAATTCCTTCTCTCTTTGGCTTAAAATTAGTTACTTAGCTCATGTTAAAACCTATTCTTTAAATGGTAAAATTGAACATCGTACCCCCTCCCCTACACACTCCTGCTCTATGGCAAGAGTACCAAGCTCTGCTTTTTAGAACCAATGTCAACGTTGGGTGTATCATTCAGTGTCAATCTGCATTGAGGTGACTCTTAAGGAAATAAGTTAAGGAACATATAAAAAAGAATTTGCGGGTATACTACAAAGGAAAAACACCGCAAAATTAAATATTTTTAAATAAAATTTTTTAAAGGCAACCCAATACTGTTGAATGACAATTGTGATGGTTATAAACCATATATACGAATACAGTGTTGTTCAGTAGAAACAAATTTTGGGAAAGATTTGAAAGCAAAGCCTTTTGCTTTTGATTTTTCAAAACATAAATTTCATAAATATTCTGATTTTGGTAAATTATATTTAAATAATTATAAAAAAGTTGATCATAATTATGTTCCAAGATTAAAATATTAGGGTTGCCGGCCCGGTTCGGTTTGAAAGATAGAAACGGGCTTCGATTTTTGGCCCGAAAAAGACTCGATTGTCACGTCTCGTTAAAAATAAGGGCCGATTCGAAAAAGACTCGATAATAATAATATACAAAAATGGCAGAAGTCTGGCTTCTTTGCCTCCAAAATTCTCAAAATTTTCGCCTGCGGCGCTAAAAAAGGAAGAAATCAACCATTTTCACCTTACAAATCAAACCTTTCAACCTAAAATTCGAATAACGATTGATTAGGATTGGGGTCCCAGTTCTGTTCGAAAGATCGACTCGGACTTCGATCTTTGGCCCGAAAAAACTCAACCGGTCCAGCCCGAAAAAATGACTCGAACGTCGGCCCTATTCGAGAACGGCAACTCTAATTGCAATAGACATTAATAGTCAATTTTATTTCTAAAATTTTTATTTAAAAGAAACATTAATTTCCATAATTTAAGAAAAAGATTTAAATGAATTAATTGAAATATTTCCATTAATTGCTAAAGAAGGAATTAAACAAATATTGTTGGCATCTGGAGGAATTAGAGAAATTGTTGAGAGTAAATTGCTTAATATTTTTCCTAAAAATGATTAAATAATTGATTTTAATGTAAAGTTTTGTTGAATAAAGTTAATTTTGTTGAAGATTTAATTAGTTTATTTGAATTTTGGATTCAATTAAAAATGGGCTGGTAAAAATTGAAGCATATAAAGGGATCAGGAAAATATAGAGGGATTAGGAGCAATTATGAATGGATTTGGGTTTTCACTTTATCTTGATGGACTAAAGGGATAAAGAGGGATTTGTTACGATTAAGATGGATATCGGTGAATTTGGAGGCTTTAAAGAGATATAAGGAGATTTTTATTGTTTTTCCTGATACCCCTAAGCCTCCTAAAAGTTTAATATATTTAAATTTATAAAAGATGGAAGAATCAACTGACAAAAAGGTTGGTAAATTGACTGAAGAATTGGAACAAATAAATTTAAACAATAAACAATTGTGTTTTGTTCAACTTGCAAATAAATGGAAAGAAATTAAAGAAAAGAGTAGTGAGGCTCCTTGGTTTACGGATGATTGTTGTGAAGCTAAATGTATCAATACAGAAAACCCAGTTGGTAATTGTGTTAAGGGAAATGGATTTGTTAATTTGATTGATGATGAAAATATTACATATATTGAACCAAAGAATGATGAACGTTATGGTTATCCTTTAGGTAAATAGTAGTTAGTAAAAATATAGTTTGCTAGTCCCGAGAAGCATTGACGAAGAAATGTTTTTAACGATAGTTTTGGGGTTATCTTTAGGTAATCGGTTAGGCAATAATCATTTTCCAAAATTGAAAGCACTGGGATCATTACTTTTTCTATCGAATGTGTGTCTGTTCTGACGCGTCTCTTATAGCTGAGTCGATTAGGCTAATGTCAAACCAAAAAAATACCGAAAGATCATTTCTTCCTCATTTTTCTCGAGGCCAGTAAACTAAATATATGTACATAGTACCTTTACCTCCATTAATATTTAAATTAATTTTTAAATTTTAATAAAGGACATGATAAGTCAGCTACTATTTATGCTGAAAATTCATTTGAAAAACAAAAGGATAGTTCCGACTATTCTTTATTTTATTTTGAAGTTAAATATATAGGTAAAAGTAATGAAGAGCGAATTAATCATAAAAGCATTCATCTCGGCCTTGAAAATTCAAGCAAAAATTATGCTAGCTTGAATTTCTGTGTATACGGTGGCAAACAAATACGCTTTAATGTTCAAAATAAAAAAGGCCACGGATTCGACAATTTGGACAAAGTTATAGCTCGGCGGTACATTGGGCTCGCGGTACATTGGCCTGCTCCCATTCTTGGTTGTGGATTAGTCTATCCACCTTCTACTAACAATAACTTCTCTTACATTTTCTTTACGCATAATGGAAAACATATTGGTTGTTAAAAATTTTGATAATTTCTTTTATATTCTCGCAAATTATTTTAAATTTCAAAACACGGGGCAGCAAAAACACGGACTATTTTTACAGTCTGAGCTTACTTTAAAATCAGATTTTTTTAATCAGAATATTTGCAAAATCAGAATTTTTTGTTTTGGATTCCTGTTTTTGCCCCTTACTCAAAATAGGAAAACCGTATATAAAATCAGAAAGCAATTTGACCCTTTTGCGGCTTTTATATAAAATGATGTGAAGGAAAATAAAAAAATCTGCGTGAATATTAAAGAAAGTAGCAAAATCTAAATGATATTTGATTAAATTAAATTTTTTAAGGCAACCCAATATTGTTGAATGGCAATTGTGATGGGTATAAACCATATATTCAGCTAAAGTCTTGTTCTGTAGAAACGAATTTTGGGAGGATTTGAAAGCTAATCCTTTTGTTTATGACTTATCAAAACATGTATTTCATAAATATTCCGATTACGGTATTTTATATTTAAATAAATATTTAAAAGTTAATCATGATTTGCAAATCCTCTACAGATTACGCATGCAAAATCCAGATTAGAAAGCTTGTTTTTGCATATTTTCCACTGATCTTAACTGAATCGAGCAAATCGGGGTTAAAAATAGATATCATATGCCTGGGGGCACAAGGGTCGGGCCGTGCCTCAACGTAAAATACGCAGGGTTTGGGGATATCATGGGACATTATTTAATCAGCACATTCTTTAATAGACCTTTTATTCATTTTTCATAAAATTTCTATTTAAAAAAAATTAATTTTTCAGAAAAAGATTTGAATGAATTAATTGAAATGTTTCCATTGATTGCTAAAGAAGGAATTGAACAAATTTTGATGGCAAAAGGAGGAATTAAAGAAATTGTTTCTGAAAATTTAAATGCTATTTTTCCTAAAAATACATAATTGATTCATGATTTTTAATTCAAAATAAAGTTTTTGAATAAAGTTAATTTTGTTGAGAGATATATTAATTTATGGCCCTTAGAAAACTGGATCAAAAGGCTTTGGAGAACCTAGTTTTTATTTTTCCTTCATTTGTTCATGATGGTCAGACTCCCACCCACCATTTCACATCCACAATTTTACCTAATTTTCTATGTGGCATTTTAAATTGGAGACATTAACACAATGTGTGCGTTCTGCCTAACTGTTGCTGGTACTAATAGGTTTTTTCATCGTATTCCAGTAGAATTAAATTTGTCAAGACTAAAATTAAATTTGAACGGTGACATTACATAAGAAATAAAGTAAATTTCCCTCGCAATTTGGAATGATGCAAAGCAACGTTTTCCCAGCAACCATTGCATTCTCCAACAATTTAAAGTAATCGGCGATGATTATTACAAAAAATCTCTTTATTGAACAATTAGAATATTTATAAAGAAATGTCAAAAAACAAGATTTTTAAAGAAATTTATGTTTAAAATATTATTTAAAAATCTATGTACATATTTTGAATATCTTATAAATTTCCGTCAGTAAATCCAGAAGCCTTGTTCCTTTTCAGCCCATTTACTTGTATTGTTAGCAAAACTGGTACAATAAATAGACCATGAATCGTGCCAATAATTCTAGTAAATTAACAATTAATTTTTGTTTTAAATATTCTTAACTAGGTAAATAGTAAACACATAAAGAGTCATCCGCTGAAGATACCACTCCCCAATATCCCCCAAATATCCGGATATCCCGATCTACTCATATTTTTATGTTCGAATAATTACCCTCCCTCAAATAAATATCCCCTTTCAAGTGATTACTAATGATTATAGAGGTTGAAACAATAATTACCAGGTACCATACACGACCCAACAGCAAATTATTTTTTAGGGTTATAACTATAGACAGCTTTGAAGAGAAAATCGTGGAAAAGGCCAATCGCCATAATGAGATTTTCGTTCTAGACCCTTAATATAAAATTAAATTACCCTAAAAATAAAACAGTTCTAGCAAACGAAGCAATAATTTCAATTGAGATAAAGAATAATGGGAAAATACAAATTATTGTTGAGATGACAGCCTTTGATTAAAATTATTTTTTAAAATCAAAATTTATACCTCAAGCATAGGCCTACCAACAACTTCAAGTATCTGTTCTATCCTTTTTTCAATTTCTTTTTGTTCAAAAATTTTGATATTTTTGATTGGAGATTCTGTTTGAATTACTTTTTGTTTTTCTTGCAAAATATCAAAATGATAACAAATATGAGCTGAGAAATCAACAGAAAGACCGATAGCCATTAATAAATTGATCATTGTAACCTTTAAATTTTTTAAATTTTATTTGAGATATTACCAGTTTGGCATTTTCAAATCGCCTGACCCTGAAACCAAGCTTTCTTTCATACTGATCACAATACCCGTAATCCTTCAAAAAGCCTTATTTTTTGAAATATCTTATTCGCGGGCTATTAAGCATAGGTCTAAAACACCCCAGGAAAACCTGTCTTGGGATCAGGCCCAGTGGTCCGGAAAAGCTTTGCTATAAATCAGCCTGCGGTCCTGAAGACCTTGATTGCATCCGGCACAGTGGCCCGGAAAGCCCCTTCCTGGCTCGGCCCAGTGTCAAATATAACTTAAAATATATCTTTATAAGTAAAATATTTAGATATAAAATTAAATATTTACGGGGTCTATGTCTTGACCGCACCAACCGAGTGTGCCCAACAACGCTTTAAATTTTAAATATATTTTTGAACTTTTATAAAAGTATTAACTATAAGAGATTGAAAGAACGGAAAAAGTAGCAATTCCTGTACATCGTAGTGTGGGGATGACGAAAAAACAGATTAAAGCCATACATGTTAAAGTTACAAAAACTGCTTTGAGCATTTCGGTCTAAAATTTGAAATTAGAATAAGTAACAAATTATCAGAATATTTCCAACTATAAGGGGTAGGATTAGCGAATGGACAGAGCTGAGATCTCGGATAAAAATCTCAGTAATTCAGAACAAGATTTTTCAAATCCCAGTCCGATCTCAATTACATTGACTGTAAGGCAATGTAAACAAAATAACTGTAAGGCAATGAAATGAGGAAAAGTACTTACAAATATTAAAACTATGTACGTTCAAATATTAAAACTTGAATAATTGCCCCCTTTCAACTAATCAACCCATATAGGAAGGAAACAATGATCATACAGGCAAATATTTTAGAATATCTATACGTTAGTTGGTCAATTAAGGAGGTTCATTATAAGCATACTGTTTCATTTTTCAAATTATAGCTTAAAAATTTAATAATTACCTTAACTCCCAAAATTAAATCATAAATAGTCGAATCATAATCAAAGACTGTAACATTAAATTTTGGGAATTGATCAACAATATTTCTTATTTTATCAACAAAAAATGCTCTTTCAAGCCAATTCAAATCTCCTTTAATTATTCAAAAAAATATTAATTTTTTTATTTTACTCATACCCCCACGAGAAATTCCAAAAACAAAACTGTCAACAGATATATTTCCTCTTTAAATAAATTTTTTTGATAAAAAATAAACTTAAACTAACAATCCAAAATCTCTAAATTGTACAATTCTTTTATCATCCATTCTTCTCTCTTTTAAAAATTGCGGAACAAAAGAATAGTTTGGTTGGTAATTAATTGAATTGTTTAAATTTACTTTGGTTTTGTGATACTAAAAATAACTTTTGTTAGGAGGATCAAATATTTTATTACACAAATAAAAATTTCATAATACTTTGGCTAATTCCTTCTAAAAATAATAAAATCCCGCCCTCTCCCTCTTTCACCCTCCACTCTCTCGCTGTTTCTCTTCCCCTCACTCCCTCCCTGTTTCTCAACTTACTACCTCCGTATCTTTCTCACACTCCCTCCTAGCGTCCCTCCATCACACCATCCGTCTTTAAATGCCTCTCTAACTCCTCTGCGCTTTCATTCCGTATTCCTCACTTACTTCCAAATAGCCATTAAGCCAAATTTGAACATGCAAAGTATTTGGAAAATTCTGTATAATATTAATCATTTTGTTGAAATTATTTAATTCTACTGGATCAGAAATATTTGGAGGGTGAAAGACAAAAAAAGAAATTGGAGAATGCTAAAATTTTAAAAATATTTATTTTCCTAAAATTATATTTTTACATATTTCATAATTCTATTAAATATTTTGATTGTATCCTGAAGTGGAGAATCGCCAGGAAATGTTCTTTCTGGAATAAAGCTGGTCTCCATTTGATTAATTCCAAAATAAGCTAAAATATAAGAGACAAAAAGTAGAACAAATATAGATATTTTAGCTCGAAATGAAACGAGAAATTTTGAATAAAAACGTAGAAATGATGAAGAAAATGAAGAAGAAGATCTGAAGTTTAATAATTATTATTATTTGGTATTTTTGACTCGGATTTTATTTTTAAATCTTTTGGAATTCAAATTCTAAAAGTCAAATGTGTTAAATAGTCTGTGTTACAATGCGACGCAAAATATAAGACCATCCCTTTCAAAAAATTTTTCAATGGCAGTGATATGAATTTTTCGAAAATGTTGAATACGCACCTTTTAGTGGGTTGGATGATGGGACATGTTTGGGGTTCTTGGAATGATGACTTAGATGGGATTCGATCTTGAAAACTCTCCGATGCAACATCTTTAGCCTTTTTAGCCTCAAAACTATCCCTTCATTCTATTTTTGATTTATTTGCTAGACTGGGAGGAAACCTCGCCTGCCTTACATTATGGTGTCCCTAGAAATCCTATGATAAATTCATGAATTGTCTTGAATAGAGCATGATGATATTTTTATGGCAACTTTCAAAGCAATAATAGTATCTTACAAATCTAATACAAAAAATCCTTTCTACCTTTCCTTTTTAAATTTTATTATTCCAAAAAGAGGCCAATTTTCTCTTTTTAATGAACTCTCGTTTTCTTCAATTTTCCATTTAATAAAAGGAAGACAAGGGGCAAAAATTAAAAATTCAAATAAAAAATCCAAAAATATAGCAATAGAAGTACACAAACAAAAATTAGACATTAAAGACGATGGAGAGAAAATACCAACTCCAAAAGCAATTCCATTAGTTAATGAAGTTATT